>CM060886.1:54303008-55503008 GCA_030762935.1 Hymenopus coronatus
ACTTCTCCCATAGGGGATTTGTCGGCTCCTGGCCATGCAAAGAAATGACTTTCAGTCACATAGCAACCAGCTTTTAAAAGATTTGATCATCGTGTTAACTTAGTGTATCTCCTTATTTCTTTTCTACTTACAAGGAAGCAATAGTAAGCCATAACGCTAATGTTTATCTCGATTATCATGAAGTAGATAGAAGAATAAGCTTTTTAACAATAATTTGTCACAGAGATGTAAAGAAAGTCATGGGCTTAGTTCTGACCAGGCCAATGAGAGCCTTCACTGCGGAGACGAGTCTGGGTTACCTCTCGCCTTTGTTTACCTTAGATGTGTTTCTTATTTTGAAAAAGTCTAGCAAACTGTACAGACAGCATCATTCCGCTCATTTGAATTCATGGTGATACCATTTTATGCTGGCAAAGTAGTAATACTGTCTACTCAACTCTTCCCGTTAAACCTGTATATAATAATATATATATAATATTATATACATTATAATATATATAAATATACACGTCTGGGGAGTTGAGAAACATAAATGTCACCACTCATACCTTTTTCCAGAATGTTGTAAAACTTCTTAAGCTACTACTATTATGGTCATACTATTTGGTTCCTGGGATTTAAAGCTCTTACAACATTGGTTAGTAACCATAAGGGCATGTCATCTCAAGATAATGTGAGATCATCTTGTGGTTTGCCGGGAAAAATATGAGTCAGTTGAGAAACGTAATGCTATGCCGTCATGGTAGCTCAGTGGTAGAGTAACCGGCTAGAGACAGTGAGATCTATGGTTCAAATCCCGGCTATGGCATTGCATTTTTCACCTACACACAGCATGTGTGGAAAAAAAAAAGCAATTAAATAAATACTTCTAAAGTTAAAGTTTTAATTTATTATTATGACATTATTTCACCATTTTTGCAAGCATTATTGGTTATGCTAAAAAACAAATTTTTGGCGCATTTATTTTATCATGAACCCTTTAATGAAGTCAGTCGGGTTGAGCTATACAAGATTGTGTTTCTTCTGTGTATTTGAAAGTTTTCGTCACTACACAAGCAAGTCTTTTATTTGCTAACCAAAATCCCGTTAAGACGATAATATGTAAATTCTCAGCGATATTTCCATTCCCTAATGGATGTACTGATAACAAAAGAAACCACCAGCACTTGATTTATGAGCCAAAGAACTATGATAAAAGCATAAAACATGACAATTTTTGCTCCACAGCTTGCATTAAAGTGTAACATGAATTATTTTTTCAGGTGTTCTGATTTGTGGGTAGAAGCAAGTAATGCGAAGTCTAAACTGCAGGAGTTGCAATGGCCTTTCTGGTACACTTCTCGCCCCCATTTCTGAGCCACCTGTCCCTGCTTTTACCATATTTCCTGTGGTGGAAAAACCTGAATGACTCGAACATTACAAGAGCTTTCTGAAAATCAGGTGTGTGATACGAGCAGTAAAATATTTAACACCTATAGCAATTCAAAGTATTAAGTAAATTAAATCAGTGAATGGAGTTTCAAGTAAATAAGCTATAAAAAGGCATTTTAAAATCTTAAGGTAGTGGCTCTGATTTGCACTAGTGAAAGTGAAGTCAGCACTAGGAAAGGGAAATCGGCAATGGAATTGGTTAACCATTTGTTGCGCTTTTCCTTTAATTCAAGTTTAAAACTGGAGTTCTAGCAAAATATATGGAAATAAACCTATAAAATGACTATATAAAATAATAGAAAAAAATAACAGAAATGAAAATACATGTAAAGCTTTTAAGAATCTATTTCTTCCTAATTAAAAGTTATTCTTTTAAAATAGTTTTCATAATCCTGCCAAAGACACTTCCAAGAATGTGGTTCAAATGGCCACGAGTGTTAGGTGATAGATAATGGACTCGCCATCCATTCAAAGCCAAATGTTCCAAGTTCAAATCCCAGTGACTGTGGTAAAGGACGGAGAGAGCCCAAGTAAAATAATCGGCGTGATGCTTGGAAGCTAATGGGGTTACATTTGACTGTGGCTGTGGGAGTTTTACTATTTTATTTATTTAAAAAAATAACTGAAATTCTAGGGCAAAAATTGTATATATTTTTACAATATAAAACAGTCTGATTACTTGTCATTTATGGTTGAAAGTTAGTATAACATGAAATTAATCCTATAGTACAACTCTATTTATATAGTTACGCGTAACTTATAAGTACCGACAGGCAACAAAGGGTTAAATATTGCCCTCATGTTGGTGGTGGATTGGCTTGAGAAGCTATGCACATCACTCTTAGAAACAAGATCGGTATATGAAACGGGCAGAGAAGAAGAATGGGGAAAAAAATGCAAATTAAGGGGAGTCGAAATGGGATTTTCATAATTTTTTTCCATTTTCATGTTTTAAACCTTTCCAGCCCGATTTATTTTCCATTGAAATTGTTTTCTGAAAACTTACCCTTAGGATGCATATTTGCCTTAAAAAGTTGGGATTCTTGATGTAGCTCAATTGTCTAAACTTCTAAAACATGGCATTCTCGCTATAATTCTACAGTGATAAAGGATAGGATAGGCCCAGGTAAAATAAACGCTGATTGACATATCTAAATGTTTACTCGGTAGTATTGCAGCCGATTTAAGTTCTGTATTTCTTAGAAAAATGTATTTTCGAAGGGATTTTATGTTCGCTTTTATTGGTTTTAATCCGTGTTAATATCAATAAAGAAAATACTGAAACGCACATAATGAAGGCAGAGAATTATTCAACTTTAACATTTACTATCTTGAACAATAAATACAGATAATCATGCCATATGGCACTATTGAGCTGGGAAGGGTTAATTGCATATGAGTAGTTCAAATCTCCCGCTCATTTTGGTTTAACCTTCATAGAGGTACACTAATTGTAAATAGTTTAAAGCTATTGTTGAAAATAATCCTGCGCAGTAGCCTTTTAGAACATTTTCATACACTCGGTAAAACATCAATAACTTTATAAATATTAGTGTTAGAGAACAGATATTTTTTTATTTTGATCGGAAAGTTTTACTTCAGCTATTGCAGCATTGGCATCCGACTCGTATTTCTTTCAAGTGAGTGTTTCAAAGTACCGCGAAGTTGTGTTTGGAAAATTAGGTTACATTCTTTGTTACATTTTATGTTTGAAAGCAATTTCTGAAGCAATAACATTTTCTATACAAATGCCCCATTATCTCAGAAACTAATTGGTAATAAGGGGTGAAATTTTTACCACATATTTGCATCTAAATAGGCTTTATTTTAACGAGAAAGTTGTTATGTATGTTGATTAGTTATTTTTTTAAAATTTAAAATTTATAATTTTTCAATAAAAATTTAAGAGATTTATTAAAAAAATCTGATGTGTACCATTCACATGACTTTCTCCCTATCCCTGCAACAAATAATTCTTACAAAGCTTATACTTATATTTACTTTATGCTAATCAGAAAAAAATAGCAGAAATAGTCTTATTACTCGCTTCCTTGTAAGTAGAAGCGAAATAAGGGACAACCTAGGTTAAAGTGATAGTCAAAAGCTGGTTGCTATGTCAATGAAGTTCCTTTGTTTATATGGATAGGAGTTGACAAGTTCCTGTATGAAAAAAGCATACGTTTTTCATAGCAGAAACCAAAAATAAGGAATGTTACAAAAACGACGAACTGCACGAAAAAATGTATATAACATAAATTGTGTGTTTTAAAGTGCTCTACATTTTTTGTGAAGTAAGTTTTTGTCCATCTCTTACGGTTTAGCAGTCATTCAAAATTTAGTAAAATTCATCCAGAATAAACTACTCTTCAGAGGCTATTCCCAGAAAATTCAAGATATACATTTCATTTGTCAGGTAAATATGTTTAATATTCGAAATTTTAATCAAAATCGTTAGAGCCATTTTTGAGAAAATCAAAATTTTCGAAAAAAGTTCCATGTAAGGGGTAGTTGGGGGTGGGAGGATTCTTCTCAAAATCTTCGTGTCGCATCCTTGGAAGATACTAAACTTAAATACCAAGTTTGATATTTTACCGACTTTTCGTTTTTGAGTTATCGTGTTCACAGACACACGGACACACGGACACGCACACATACACAGACACGGACCTTTTTGTGAAAATGCTTTTTTTGGATATTGGGGAACCTAAAACATATATTTCCGGTGAAATCTCGGTATCGAATTTTTGGTGGAGTGCAATACTTTCTCATAGTACGTATGGAGAAAGTAAAAATCGTATCTTTCCTTCTAATAAACAGATGTGTTTATTTTTCATCAGTCAAAAGTAAAGTTATTGGTGAATATACCTTGAAAAATTTAGCTCATTATATTAAATAGCTGCTGAGATAATGGGTCAGACTTTGACTCTGCTTAAGAACATTTTGTTAGTTAAGTCTAGGGGTGCCTCAAAATATAGATAATGCAGCGTCATTATTTGATATGCGGAAACTTAAGTGAGAATAATTGTGTTTGAAAGAATATTGAATTATTTGTTTAGATTAAGTTAGTTTTCAGAAGAAGTATAGTGAAAAACTGTTTAAATTACCAAGGAAAGCATTTGAACCAGAAGAGTTGGTTGAGTGAAATTAAAATCCCCTAATGAACACACACTTAGCTAACATATGGAACAAAAGACATTGAATAGTACAGGGTTTCTAAAAGCTTACCAAAGAAAGATATGAGGATAAGTAAGAATTGAGGGAAAATTGCAGGGAAATGAGATCATTGGTGTTGTATAAAATGAGTGGGAGTTATGAAGTAAAAAATCTGATGTGTTACACTCTCATGACTTTCTCTAGCTACTCTACAAACTTCTTGCGAAAGATAATTCTTCTTTCAACACCATACTAATCGAGATAAACAACAAAATTTTATTACTTAGTTCCTTATAAGTGGAATGGAAGTAAATGCACTAGGGTAAAGTGATAGTCTAATGTTTTAAAAGCTGTCGTTATGCGATTGTCATTGCAAATCGCTTCTTTGCTTGGCCAGTAATTAAACAAAAGAAAAACGGGCATTTCCATCTGAGAAAAGTAAAGTATTTCACAATTGAAACTAATAACAAAGAGTACCTGAAAACGGTAAGTTCCACGAAAATAATGTATATACATAACTTGTGTACTTTAACGTGATCTACATTTTTTGTATTGTAAGTTTTTTTCTGTCTCTTACGGTTTACTATTTATTCTAAATTAAGCAATACTCATCCAAAATAAACAGGTCTTTAGAAACTATTATCAGAAAACTCAAGATATGCATTTTTTGTGATAGGTGATATTTTAATCAAAATCGTTAGAGCCATTTTTAAGAAAAATTAAATTTTCGAAAAATGTTCCATGTAAAGGGTAGTTAGGGGTGGGGGATTTACCTGAAAATCTTCGTGTCGCACCAAACTTAATGCTGTTTGGTATTTAACCATCTTTTCGTTTTTGAGCTATGTAATCCACAGACAGACACACACACACACACACACACACACGGATCTGTTTCTAAAAATGTTTTTTTTTTTTGGATTCAAGTGGTCCTAAAACATGTATTTCTAGTGAAATCTCGACAACGAATTTTTGGGTGGAATACTTCTCTATCCCTATGTACATTGTACATAGGAGCTAGAGAGAGTAAAAATCTGATGTGATCCATTCACATGACTTTCTCTACGTCTCTGTAACTAATTATTATTAATAAGCCTATTCTTCTATCTACTTCATGTTAATCGGGATAAGCATTAGAAGAAATGGCCTAATTCCTATGGAACAGCAAACACAAGTTTCCCGTACGAGAAAAATAAAAACAATAACAAGGTCAACTCTACGAAAAAAATGTATATGACATAAATTGTATGTTTTAAAGAGATCTGCATTTTTTGTAAAGTAAGCTTTTGTCTATCTCTTCTGGTTTACTAGTTGTGCAAAATTCAGAAAAGTTTATCCAGAATAAGGATGTCTTCAGAGGCTATTCCCAGAAAATTCAAGATGTACATTTTATTTGTCGTGTAAATATCTATAATATACAATATTTTAATCAAAATCGTTAAGGAAATTTTTGAGAAAAACAAAATTTTCGAAAATTTCGCCATGCAAAGGGTAGTTTCGGTGGGGGGGATTTTCTTCCAAATCTCCGTGTCGCATCCTTGGAAGATACTAAACTTATATACCAAGTTTGGTATTTTATCGACTTTTCGTTGTTGGGTTAGCATGTTCACAGACACACTGACACACAGACACACACGAACCTTTTTCTAAAAACGTCTAATTCCAATCAAATCTTGGTATCGAATTTTTATGTAGAGCGCAATACTTTCTCTGTATACTGTATACATAGTACGTGTTGAGAAAGTAAAAATGAAATGAATTAGAAAAAAATATAGATATCTGTATCAGAAAGGAAAGGTAAGCAATAGCACGGTTTGGGATAGGGGTATGGCAACTCTCAGAGGAAATATTATACAAGGAATGCGCCCAATATGCGGTGAGACTGTGTATGGAATACGCAGTATGCAAGGGAACAAATGAACAGCGGAAGAGATATGAGAGAGGTGGCTTAAACATTCCTGTATTGTAAAACTAAATAAAATGCTTTAAATCATTCCCAAGCATGAAGTTTAGGAGCATTTTTGTGAAATGTAAGAAGCAAAAGAAGATGGGAAGTTGAGAGAAGTTAAATAACTGAAAAAAGGGAGAATGAACTAGATGGTAAAATTTATCAACTAAGAATGTATTTTAGAACAAGAATCGGAGGTCTGGGGAATACATGGTCAGGGCCAATCCTAGCAAATCTCGAATGTGTAAATAATTTAGCACAAATTTATATTGCATATTTAACTTAAGAAGCTAAGTGTTGCTGTCATAATCATTAACTATTTTTCAGTATTAAAATATTACGTAGCTGATAGAACCATTATTGGGTTCAATAATACATAGGTTATATATACCGAGAAAAGCATTTATTATTATTATTTATTTATTTCATAGGATATAGAGTTCATTTAAATTATTTTCGCTAGGGCTTGTAGGAGGGTGAAGGGTGCCGCTTGATGCAGAAACCTGTCTTTCCCCCTTTCTTTTCCACCTGCTGGCCGAAAAGAATGCGAATAGATTATAAGTGTGTAATTCAAATGCATTATGGTCTATTTCACTCATGTACCAAATGACCAACCTGGGATAGAAATTTACAGCTGGAAAATCATAGTTTTTTTAAGTCTTATTTTAAGATTTCGAGTGCAGGTCTTAATGTCACCAGTTGCATCATTCCGTACATAGTTCATTTTGACTGGTGGTTTGAATTACATGGTTGTACTGGACGTTCATAATTATAAATCTGCTTTTATTATTGGTTTTATGTTTTTTTCATCAACATGTTAATATAAATACATACTTAGGTGAGGATTGTTTTAAACTATCGTTTTACTATATCATGGACATATCTGATATTAAAATCGACTGGGAGTGATTACAGTGAAAAAGCAAGCATATGCATTCTTTGTTTTGCGTATAACTTACATTAAATATTGAGTTGCTCAAATGTAAACCTACTCATGCAGCCTACCGAGAATGTTAGAGTAAAAACTGAAATCAAAGATTTACGTATACGTGACCACGGTGAATTTTATATACCTTTTCTACACGTACTATGTGCATAGTGTATAGAGAAGCTATCTATTGTATTTCATATAGGCATTCTATACCGAGATATCACTGTAAATACATGTTTTTGGGATCCTCTAAATTCCAAAAAGCAATTTAAGAAAAGGGCCCTTGTGTGCGCAGGTGTGTGTGTGTGTGTGTGTGTGTGTGTGTGTGTGTGTGTGTGTATGTGTCTGTGGACAGCATCACTCAAAAGAAAACTCAGTTAAATGTCAAACTTGATATTTAAGTTCAGTATCTTCCAAAGATGCGAAAAGAAAAAATTCGGCAAAAACTACCACCCACAACTACCCTTTACATGGATCATTTTTCGAAAATTTTAATTTTCTCAAAATGCATCTAATGATTTTTATTAAATACCGTATATTAAATATATTTACATGACAAATAAAATGTATAAGTTTAATTTTCTGGAATACCCTCTTAAGTCCTCTTCATTCTGAATGAATTTTGCATAAATTGTAGGCCGTAAAAGATAGACAAAAACTTACTACTAAAAAAAAAAAAAAAGAAAAAAAATTCAGATCTTGTTAAAGTACACAATTTTGTGTCATATAATTTTTTCATAGAATTTACTTTCCGAGATATTTCTTGTTAATGGTTTCAATTTTAAGCTACTTGAACTTTTCTCATGCGGGAGGTCATTTTCGTTTTATCTCTCTTTTTTTTTCACCTGACCGTGCAAAGCGAAAACCGAATTTCAATTGTTTCACATAACGACCGGCTTTTTGAAAGATTTTACTTTTACTTTAGCCTAGTGTTATTACCTTATTTACTTTCTACCTAGAAGGAACTAATACAAAAATTTTGCTAATGTTTATCTCGATTACTACGACGTAGGTAAAGGAATAATCTCTTGTAACAATCGTTTGTAGAGAAAGCCATCACATGTTTTATGAGTGGAAATATGTTTATGATCCACTACGCTCAAGATGAAAATTCCAAGGGTGTAAAAACTTCCACATTCTACTGGTTGCATACATATTTATATTTACCACCAATAACTAAAATTCACAATAAAGGTTTTAAGAAATAAAAATGAAAATATATTGTGAGATTTCATCTTATGGCTCGCATTAACAACTGCATAGCATACACAGCTGCCTTAAAGAGAAAGTTCCTGTCTTAGCTGAATTTTAAAAATATTTTTCGCAGTCAGCTTACCTTCCCCGTATTCAGGACTGACCCCCCTCTCTAGGTCTTAAAGCGGGTGCCTAGGTTTCGGAAGCGTAGGGAACCAACGGCACAAAATCAGAGAATGGAGGACCTGGAACGAGTGATCGGCCGTAGACAGGCATTAACGGATGAAGTGGGTGATATGAATTGCAAGCGACATGGATGATAGGAATGGTGATGATGGAGCAAATGGTGGAACGAGTGGCGAGGGAAACCAGAGGATCCGCAGAAATCCCGCCCAGATGCCGCTTCGTCCACCACAAATCCCACATGAGGGCGCTTGGGATCGAATCCGGGCCGCCCAAGTGGGAGGCGAGTGGTCTAACCGCCCTAAAAAATTTGTGCGATACTTATTGAACCGTCTTCGTATATATATATATATATATATATATATATATATATATATATATACATATATATATTTTTCAAAAATAATGAGTAATGACATTAGAAAATAATATCGAACGTGGTACGGAAATCTAGCACATAAATTAGAATGTTCCATTAAAGAAATTAAAAGTTATAGAGTTTTAAGCCGTACAAGTCCATTTACCTGACTTTCTCTAATCTCTGTAACAAATTATTGTTAAAAAACTTATTCTTCTATCTACTTCAAGCTGATCTAGATAAACTTAGCAGAAATCGTCCTTATTATTTGCTTCCTTGTAAGTAAAAGGGAAAAAATCTAATGTGTCCCATTCACATGATGTCCTCTAGCTGTTCGGTAAACACATATTGTATTCAAAACATTAGTCTGCTATCTACATCATGCTAATCAATATAAACATAAGTAGATTTAGTCTTATTACTAGCTCCTTATAAGTAGAAGGGAAATAAGAAAATACACAGCCAAAAGCGACAGTCTCGTTCTTTAAAAACCAGTCGCTGTATGAAACAATTGGAAATTCCAATCTCTTTGCTTGTCAGGAATAAACAAACGAGAAACGAGATGAAAGATGTCTTCCCTTCCCGTTTGAGAAGTGCTTAAGCTGTTTAAATTTAAACCAATAATCCGGAATATCTCGAAAACGGTTAACTCTACAAAAAATGTATATAACATACTTGTGTGTTTTAACGAGGTCTATGTTTTTTTGTGTAGTAAGTTTTGGTATAACTCTTACGTTTGCCAGTTATACCAGTTGTACAAAAGTCATCCAACTTCTGAGGCTATTCCCAAAAGAATTCAAGATATACTTTTGGTTTATCATAAAGGTATTTTAAGCACAAGATAATTTAATCAAAATTGTTACAGTTATTTTTGAATAAATCAACATTTTCGAAAAATGTTCATGTAAAGAGTAGTTGGGGATGGGGAAATTTTCTTGAAAATCTTCGTGTCGCATGCTTGGAAGATACCAAACTTCAAGTTTAACGGTCTTTCCATTTCTGAGCTATGCTGCCTACAGACACACACGCACATGCATATAAACACACACAGACAGACACGGATATTTTTCTAAAAATACTTTTGTGGATTCAGGGGGTTTTAAACATGTATTTCCAGTGAAATCTTGGAAATGAATTTTTGTGTACAATACAATACTTTTCTATATACTATGTACAAAGCACATGTAGAGAAAGTAATAGATATATCATAGTAAAATACTCAGTTTTTCTGTGAATTCGTTTATATGTATTCTATTTAATATTGTTGATTCAAACTTACACAAAATGTATATTAAATTAACTGTTCTGGACTTGTGGTCCCTAACTTTTTAATACAATGTTGAGGTAACAATTTTTAAACAACTTCATCCAAAATATAAATGTTTGAAAATGACTAAGTTATTCATTAGTAAAGCAAATTAATGTTTAAAGGTACATAGAAAATTTAAAAAATAAACTGCAAAATCAGAGTTTATAAGTTATAATAGGAGTATACATCCTTGTCGGCAATTTGGGCACACTCCGGCTTGAGAGCAGCTGTGATTAATACCAGGATTACGATGAACTTAACGTAACGTGAACTGACTTAACGCGACGTAACGTGAAATTCTAACACATTGTATTAAATGTAGGGTTGACTTAGCATGACTTAATGCGACGTAACTTAAGAGCTTGGTAGTGTTAGACTTTTCCTTACGCTACATTAAGTGATGTCTAATTAGAACCACTTGGTGTGTTGCAGTAGCATGAAGTAATCAAAACTACCGATCAAGAGTAATCCTGTATCGTTAAGTTAACGTTAATATGTCTTCAGTAACTTCACGTTACGTTCATTGTATAGTTCATCGTAATCCGGTTTACTACACTCTTAACCCTAGTTTAAAAAATCTGATGTGTTCCATTCACATGACTTTCCCTACATTTCTGTAACAACTTATTGTTAGAAGCTTATTCTTCTATCTACTTCATGCTAATTGAAATAAACATTAATAGAAATACTTTCTTGTATGTAGAAGAGAAATAATGGGATACACAAGACTAAAACGATTGTCAACTTTTTTAAAAGCTTGTTGCCATGTAAATGAAACCCGTTTCTTTGCATTGCCAGGGGTTGACAAATTCCCGTATGTGAAAAGTTTAAATATTTTAAAACTAAAACCAATAACAAGGATTATTCAAAAACGGTCAAATCCACGAAAAATATGTATATAACATAAATTGTGTGTTTTAACGAAATGTACAATTTTTTGTTAAGTAAGTTTTCGCCAATCTCTTACGGTTTACCCGTTATGTAAAATTCAATAAAAGTCATCCAGAATAAATAGGTCTTCGGAGGCTATTCCAAGAAAATTCAAGATATACATACTATTTGTCAGGTAAATATCTTTAACATACGATATTTTAATCAAAATCGTTATAGCCATTTTTGAGAAAATCAAAATTTTCGAAAAAAGTTCCATGCAAGAGGTAGTTCGGGGTGGGGGGTTTTCTTGTAAATCTCCGTGTCGCATCCTTGCAAGATACCAAACTTAAATACCAAGTTTGAAAATTTAACGGTCTTTTCGTTTTTGAGCTATGCTGTCCACAGACACACACACACGCACACACAGACCTTTTTCCAGAATTTTTTTTTTGGATTCAGGGGGAAACAAAACATGTATTTCCGGTGAAATCTCGGTATCGAATTTTTGTGTGCATTATAATACACTATGTACATAATACGTGTAGAGAGGTAAAAATGAACAAAAGACTACCAGGATATTCGCATATTATTTTGTTGGGATTAGGCAGGCTGGTGGGAGAAGGAGGGGGCAAGCCCATGCCTGTTCGGGCCAGACGCGCTGGAGCCGGCCAAAAGAGGGGGAGGAAGGGCAACACACAGCGTCCCGTCACGTCCATTCCGGCTAGTCTTCTGGTGTTCGTGTTTAGTGCAACAGGTTCCAAGCATCGGATTCCTCACATTCCCAGGGTGAGTTACTTCCAACAGCCTTTCTTTATACCAAATTATCCACTTAATATTTACTTTCACACTTATTCTACTACTGCTCAATATTACGCTCGCTTTGGTGCTTCGTGGCGCAGGGGATCGTGGGTTAGAGTCCCACCTTGGGCATGGGTGTTTGTGTATGTGTCGGTAAAAAGAAAAAGGTAAATAGGTTAAAAATGGAAACGTAGGAAAGTGAAGGTAAAAATAAAATAGAAAAAAAAGAGATACAGCGCCGGAGTCTGACAAGGCTCCGGAACTGTATTTAATAAAAGAAAGGAAAAAAAAAAAAAAATATGTGATGCATTTTACGATGTGCTAGGCTGTACAACTTATGTATATACTTCATTATTAGTATACCACTTGGCATTACTTCAATACGTGGGTACTTGTTATTTCGTCATTAGAGCTGCTTTGTAGTTACTTACTGGTCTATTATAAATGTTTAGGACCCTAAGAAACAAAGCGTAACACAACATGGAGTGCCCTAAGCCGCAAAGCATAGCCGATAGATCTGTGAAGCTAAAACCCCAATGATCCCAAGAAGTAGGCAAAACTTTGGCAATCTGGCAACTTTTACATCTGAACAACTTAATGTTTTCAACACTTTCAAATATGGATCATCATAAAAGTCACTTAAAATACTTCTTAAGACCGTTATGTATGTGTGGGTGTGGGTGTGTCGCGCGTGTGTCCCTATGTGTGCTGCAGCCATCATATAGATTTACCTAAACTTCTGCAGCGAATTTTAATGTATTGCTTCAGTGAAGCAAAGAAAGGAGATACCAGCCAAATGCATTTATACCACATTACGTGGACATTCCTAATTATTACAGGATACCGGTATAATACAATGCTCTTCAAAAACTGAATTTTAGTGTTAGTTATCAATTTTTTCTGTCAACAAGCTAGTTTAAAAACGAATCTTTAAAGTGGAATGTAATTAAAATAGAATGGATGTTTTAGGGACACCATCGAAATTGCTACTGTAATAAACATAAAGTTAACGGCCGTGTAACTGTTTGCAAACACTCCGTGGATAAAGTTATTAAAATAACAGACATTCGAAACAGGTTATTATAATTCTTCTTATTGTCATTTTTCAAGTGCATGCAAAGATATTATAATGTACATTGAAAGACTGGTCTGAAAGTGCAATATAAATACCACTGATGCTATTTTTCTCATTCAGGAAGAACTTCACGAATACATTTGATTAATTGTAAATAATGCTGAAAATTGTGGGAAACATATCAAGAAAATATATATTACATAAACCAGTTTACACGTTCCTACAATGGTTGCTGTAGTTATCTCACATTCTGATTTTACCAACAATGGGAAAGTATGCAGAAGTATAGTCTCATATTTGGTCTTAGCTTGGCGATTATGTTTTGTTTTATAATGCCATATCTGATGATTTTCGGGAACAGAGAAATGAAATAAGCAATAGGAGCAATTATATAATCGCAATATGAAGGATTAAAAGCGGGGTAACATAACCACATCGATGATCGCAACAGTGCCATGTGTTCTGTAGTTTTGATAAAGGAGATAGTGAGTGTTTGCTGTCCTTTCCCAAGGTTACACATTCTGTTTGTTCAGTAGAGGCTCGTAAAGCACTTTCTAATTAAGTGGGGGACAACTGTAAGAGATCCTACTTCAGTATGTTTGTTGTATTCAGTAATTACAGAAGATCACCGCGCTACACCACTCTCTATGAGGCAAAGAGTGGGGGTGGATGGAAGAAAGAGAGAAAGGGTTTCCCCCTCCCTTCGGTGCGCGTTATCCCTCTTATACCCAGTCCGCATCATCACGTATTCTGTTTCATTTTAAGTACTAAAGAAATCCTTTATTGTAACTTCTAAACCCAAAATATTATAATTGCAGACAATTTAGCAAAATCTGCAACGATATCTGGCCAATCGTACCCACATACATTTACATATGATCAGATTCTGTTGGTTAAAAATAAAGTTAAGGAATCTTGTAACAACTGGTGGAAACATTCAGCACAATTTAAAAGCAAACATCATTTTTACTTTCTCTATAAGTACTATGTACATAGTGTATATAGTGTGAATCCAAAAAAAGCATTTTCAGAGAAATGTCCGTGTGTGTGTCAGTGTGTGTGTGTGTGTGTGTGTGTGTGTGTGTGTGTGTCTGTGGGCAGCATAGCTCAAAAACGAAAAGACCGCTGAATACCAAACTTGGTATTTAAGTTTAGAATTTTGCAAGGATATGACACGAATATTTTCAAGAAAATCCCCCCACACCCAAATACCCTTTACATGGAACTTTTTTCGAAAATGTTGATTTTCTTCAAAATAGCTCTAAGATTTTGATTAAAATATCGTATATTAAAGATATTTACCTGACAAATAATATGTATATCTTGAATTTTCTGGGAATAGCCTCTGAAGACTGCTTTATTCTGGATGAATTTTACGGAATTTTGAATAATTGCTAAACCGTAAGAGGGAAACAAAAACTTACCATACAAAAATGTAGAGCACTTTAAAACACAAATTTATGTTATATATTTTTTTTCGTGGAGTTGATTGTTTTTTTAGATATTCCTTGTTTTTGGTTTACTTCAGATTTAAAAAACATACTTTTCTCATACGGGAATTTGTCAACAAACAAACAAAGGAACTTCAGTCACATAGCAACCAGCTTTGGGCTATCACTTTAAGCTATGGTACTCCCTTATTTTGCTTCTACTTACAAATAAGCAAGTAATAAGACAATTTCTGCTAGTTTTTCTTAATTAGCATGAAGTAAATAGATGCATTAGCTTTTTAACCACAATTTGTTGCAGAGGTGTAGAGAAAGTCATATGAATGGATTAAATCAGAATTTTTATTTATTATATACATATATAATTCAAAGGGGCGTCTGGGCTGGTTTTCTCCGGGTTTTCCAGTTTCCCCCGCCATTCATTTCAGAAATTGCTCTATAATAATATTTTCTGTCATCTATTTCAGCGTCATTTCATACCATTCACATCTTCAATTGCATACCAGGCATCAGGCTGATCATCCATCCTGACTTCTCTCTGATCCAGAGCCTCTGCTCAACAGGCGTCTGACCCCGGATGCTGGCTTGTAAGTCCCGGGTGTGCAGGTCCTACATATGAAAAGGATAAACAGAGAATGAAATAAATATATTTTTGTTTAAAGTTACCTGACATTCGTGTTCTCAAAATAAGGGAAAACCCCGAGAAAAAAATACCTTATCTGGACAATTCACCCTGATCGAGATTCGAACACGCTACCCCCGTCGAGGCGAGTTTTGCATCTTTTATAAGTTTCTTCTCATCTACTGATACAGTCTCCACTCACACCATTGCTATCTCGATGATGCAATTTTTACTTTCTCTATACGTACTATGTACATGGTGTATAGAGAAGGTATTGAATTGCACTAAAAACTCGATACCGAGGTTTCACCGGAAATACTCGTTTTGAGACCCCCTGAATCCAAAAAAGCATTTAGAAAAATGTCCGTGTGTGTCTGTGTGAGTGTGTGTGTGTATCTGTGTATCTGTGGGCAGCATAACTCAAGAACGAAAGTCCGTTAAATACCAAACTTGATATTTAAGTTCAGTATCTTCCAAGGATGCGACACGAAGATTTTCAAGAAAATCCCCCATCCAACTACCCTTTACATGTAACATTTTTCGAAAATTTTGGTTTTCTCAAAAATGGCTCGAACTATTTTAATTAAAATACCTTATGTTTAAAATATTTTTATGAAATGTATATCTTGAAATTGCTGGAAATAGTCTCTAAAGACCTCTTCATTCTGGATGTATTTTGTATAACTGGCAAACCATTAGAGATATACAAATCTTACTACACAAAAAATGTAGATCTTATTATTAAAACACATACTTTATGCCATATATTTTTTGTGGAATTAACCGTTTTCGAGATATTCCGGTTTATTTGATTCAATTTAGCCACTTTAACTGTACTCAAACGGGAAGATATCTTTTTTCTCGTTTCTCATTCGTCTACTCCTGGTAAGAAAATAGATTGGAATTTCAATTGTTTTCACATAGCGCACGGCTTTTAAAGGACGAGTCTATCGCTTTAGCCTGAGTATTTTCTTATTTACCTTCTACTTAAAAGGAAGCTAGTAATAAGACTAATTCTGCTTGTTTTGCTTGATAAGCTTGTGGTAGATAACAGATTAATCTTCTGAATAAAAGTTTGATTTCTGTACAACAAGAGGATATTATTTGAATTGAACACATTAGATTTTGTCCTACTTATAATAAGGACAATTTTTATTAATGTTTATCTCGATTAAAATGATGCAAATGGAAGAATAACTTTTTAACAATAATTTGTTACAGAGCTGTAGAGAAAGTCGTGTGAATGGAGCATCAGATTTTTTCTCATATATTGATTGAAGTACTTTCCTTGTCCACCCTAATATACCAATGTAAAACGGCACTCTCTAGAAGTTTTGCATTCAATTGGGTCCGTTCTTCTTTGTGGAGAAATAGAGTACGAATCAGTATAATTGTGGATGTTGCATGTTGCATACCCGCGTGATGTTTTACTCTCGTATCTGGGACGTAAATATAAGCTTAATTGCACTCCATTTTGCTATTCATGTTCCCATATTCTGTGGTATTCTGTAAAACGAAACCTGCCCATCTATCTATCCTGTGTTGAACAAAGCAGGTAGCCGGTTTCAGGTGCCAACTTCGTCCATATAACTTCCTCTTCTCTGAACTGAATTACTTTTGCAGAAGAATGTTATTTCGGTGCCCACCTATTTCAAAATATACTGGCAGGAGAGGGCCAAAGGAAGGCACAAACTTATTAACCGTCAGAAGGTTTTCGAATTCTTCATCACATCCGCTCCTAAGGAATTTAATTCTTAGTCTGTCTTCCTCTTGCACTTAAATCACAGGGAGTACAGGAAAAGTTTCAACCAATACTAATTATAATTTCTTTCATCCGTAAAACATTTACATGTTGTTACTTCAACAAATAGATAAACAAAACATGAAGTGACTGCCTCCGTGATCGAGAGTTATTCCCTATCCCCCACAGAGTCTGGAAGTATGTATGTGAGAGTGAATGTGGAGGAATGAGGAAATTAAAACAATTTAAACCCAACGTACCCAACTTACAGACAACGAATTTTTTCTATCGCAAACTCCGAAATGACCTTAGTTGTTAAATGAAACGACAATAAAAATAAGTATCAGAGTAAATAAGTTATCAGCTTTCTAGTGTGTAGGAATTACTTGAACATCTTCTTATTTATTCATTTTATACGTAAACATTATTTCTCCAATTACAATATTCACTTAAAAGAAAAAGAGAATCCAATATCATTTTAATTGACGTTAGATATTAAAGGAGTCTATATAAATGGAAAGGGATCTATTTACATGTCAGATGTAACATTCACAATATAATACGTTCAGTGTCTAGGATTAGTATGTGCAATTTGAAAACATTTCCAAGTGCCAACAATTATCCTAAGAGTACAAAAATTCATCGATTGAGTAGCAACAGTTTATCAATAGGAAGTATTCAGTATTTCTTAAAACCCTAGACGAATTTCATATTCTTTATTTTAGCAATTATTTTATTATACAGGTGCGTGCCTTTATTGAAAAATATTTTCAAACAATTTGGAGTTATAAAGTGTAGCGTATAATTTTGACTTGTTCCTTGTATACTTTGAAACTCTGAGTCAACAGCAAGTGTTGCAAAGCGGATTTGCGATTATAAAATAACTTCATATAAATACTCGCAGGGTAGTGGCATAATGTTTCTCTCTCTAAAGTATGATTTACAACTGGTGGTATACGTAAGTCGAACATAGTTCTGATTACTTTTTTGTAATTTAAATATTTTAGTTGCTTCGGCACTAGATTCCCATAGAACTATTCCTTATGACGAAAATGAATGACATTCTGAGAAATGGACTACTCTCAGTGTGTGCCTGCTTGCTTACTGATTGAGCATTTTAATTTGGAAACATATCTAACTTATCGTTTTACTAATTTATTAACATGGACGTATCAGCTCAAATTCTTATCAAACCATACTCGAGAAATTTTGTTTTATCAGCATATTCTATTTATTCTACCTAAAACAATATATTGGGAAGTGTAGTTACTTTCTCTAAACGTATTATGTACATAGTGTATAGAGGAAGTATTGTATTCCACCCAAAAATTCGATACCGAGATTTCACTGGAAATATTTTGCCAAATTTTGCCTAACTGCTAAACCACAAGAGATAGACAAAACATTTAATACAAAAAATGTGGATCTCGTCAAAACATACAATTTATGTCCTTTACGTTTTTATTGTGGAGGTAACCGTTTCCGAGATATTCCTAGTAATTGCTTTCAGATGTTAAGTACTTGTTCTTTTCTCAGACAGGAATTGTCCTGTTTCTTTTGTTCTACTCCTGGCCAAGCAAAGAAGCGATTTGCAATGACAATCGCATAACGACAGCTATTAAAACATTTGACTATCACTTTAGGGTAGTGTATTCCCTTAGTTCGCTTCTACTTATAAGGAACTAAGTAATATGTACATTCTGCTAATGCGTATCTCGACTAGCATTGAGTAGAAAGAAGAATAATCTTTTGTAAGAAGTTTGTAGAGCATATAGAGAAAGTCATGTGAGTATAGCACATGTTTCTTTGTTTTTGTGATGAAAACCTACAGATGCTTTCCTTAAACCACGAGACTATCTAAAAACACTCAAGAGCTGTTAGGAATACTTTGGCTTAGTCAACATTTTCCCACTAAAGCACTCGCTTGCGACAGACATATCCAGGTATCATGCAATGCGAAAAAGTATTTTAATTTTATGGAAAAAAGATATGGGAATTGTGACAATTTTTAACAATTTTTATTGCAGAAAAAAACTTATCGTCCCAATGATAATTTTCATTGCTTTCAGAAAGGTGCATATTATGAAACAATCAATATTTTTAATGCTCTCCCCAGTAATATCAAAGGAAAAGTTGTGCATTTCAGGGCTTTAAGGATTCTCTTAAGGAGTAGCTTTGCAATAAATCATTTTACTCTGTAGATAGATATTTAAGGGACAAATCTGTTTGACAATACCGTAATAATCATTGTATATATACTATTATAATGTATTGCATTTTGTGCATATTAGTGTGTGTGTGTGTCTGTGTGTTTGTACTCAAATTAAACTGTTGTATACTTTGATTTGCACGAATGTGTCAAATGACTTTTTTAATATACAACAATGACACAAGGTCTGTAAAGCCTGAACCTTTGATATTTTACACTCTAGTACATAATTGTAAATTTGTGCATTTTTGCATTGTAAATTCTATAACATATTTGTAAATATGTATTGTGATTTGTTGACATTTATGCACTTAGGGGAGTATATAATACAATAAACATATTTACTAGTGGTAACTATTATGTCGATAATTATAAAACTATCATCTGGCATTACATCAGCGTTACATAATGAAATTATATGTATTTATACCTTTTAAAACTAATTTTTGATACTCTTTGTTTATATGTACATGCAAAAAAAGAAGGACACATGCTTTTATAGAGCACATTAAGTATAGTGCAGTGACGTACAAGCCTCAAAAGCGAAATGACGTGGTTGTCTGTTCTGTTGTTTTTGTAACCCGTGGTTTTAGCACTAGAGATTTATACAATTTTTTTTTCGTGGTATATAAACATATGTATACATGTATACCCCTTGGCAAGTTCTATGTTCAGTGGCTTCCTGGCCTAAACGAATCTACAGAATGGTTTCTAATCTAACCTTAAAATAATTGAATTTATTTTTCTTGCATTTTCATCTAACCCTTTCCTTACAGCTTGGATCTGTTTAATGTTCTACTGCATTCAGAGTTTGTTTCCTGAGGTAGAGGGTCTTTGGTAACAAATCATGGGTGACAGGCATATATACTAAATAAAGTTTCCGAATTACCAAATCACTACTGTGATTTTATAGTTAAACGTTTTAAATGGAAGCTTTTTAATACATGCGGTGGTATATACACACACATAATAGTAGAACGTTTATGCACAGTAAGATGAAACATAGTTTTACCGCAGAACAGCTGCAATGAAAACAAACTCCGAGTTGAATGCCTCCGTGTACTTGTGGTCAGTGCTTCTGAGTGCATCCGCAGATGTGTTCGTTCCCTCTGGGCCACTTTAGCAATTGTATGACCATTACAGGAACTCTCCTCATCTTAAGGGGAGTGTATAGAGAACATATTGTATTCCACCCAAATATTCGATACCGAGATTTCACTGGAAATGCATGTTTTGAGTCCCCCTGAATAAAAAAATCATTTTCAGAAAAGATCCTGTGTGCGTGTTTGTGTCTGTGCACAGTATAGCTCAAAAACGAAAAGACCGTTGAATACCAAACTTGGTATTTAAGTTTGGTATCTTCCAAGGATGCGACACGAAGATTTTCAAGAAAATCCCCTCACCTCCAACTATCCTTTACATGAAACATTTTTCGAAAATGTTGATTTTCTCCAAAATGACTCTAACGATTTTGATTAAAATATCGTATATTAAAGATATTTACCTTACAAATAAAATTTATAACTTGAATTTTCTGGGAATAGTCTCTGCTTTATTCTAGATGAATTTTACTGTATTTTGCATAACTGCTAAATTTTAAGAGATGGACAAAAAACTTACCACACACAAAAATGTAGAACACGTTAAGACACACACTTTATTACATATATTTTTTCGAGGAGTTGATCGTTTTTGAGATATTCCTTGTTTTTTGTATTTTTTTGTGGTTTAACGTCTTTTAACCTGGTTGGTCATATCGGACGATGAATGAAATTGGTGAAATGATGCTCAAATGATCCCGGGTTGCATGGAGATTCCTTGTAATTGGTTTCAGCTTTAAAAAACTTATACTTTTCTCTTACAGGAATTTGTCAACTCCTGGCCATAGAAACAAAGGAACTTCAGTCACATAGTAACCAGCTTTTGACTATCACTTTAACCTGTGGTACTCCCTTATGCTGCTTCTACTTACAAGAAAGCAAGTAATAAGATTATTTCCGCTAATTTTTTCTCGATTAGCATGAAGTAAATAGAGGCATAAGCCTTTTAACAATAATTTGTTGCAGAGATGTTGAGAAAGTCATGTGAATGGAACGTCAGATTTTTTAGGGATAAGGCAAAACGGAAAACCCGAGAGTCGAACTCGCGACCTCTTAAATGTGGAGTAGACACGCCTCCCGCACGCTACCGAGATATTTACTTCCTGAATATATATTGTTTATATAAATTGACACTTAGAATCATTCTGCCAAGTTTGAAATTCTTGAGATTGTTTTACGCGTGTGGATATGTAGTATGTGGCAATATCGGAAACCACTTATTGGGTATTGACAACTTAATCGGAAAACATTGCACTTCTGTGCTGCAAATTTCAATTTTTAATGTCTAAAAGATTAAAAACAATTATTACTCCCTTGTACCAGAAAATGAAGGTCTGCTCTATAGTTGAATTGTGAGGCAACTGCCCACTGTTCGAGGCGGGGCGCGGATGGTGGGCTTCAATTCCTGGTTAAGGGTAGGAACTTTTGTCTAGCCTATCCTCTCCAGAAGCTGGAAGCATAAATGTGTGTGATGAAAAGAAGATTACCTACAGAAGTAGAGGAAGGCAATGCTAACGATAGGATACTAATTAGCACCATCGCTAGTAGGTAGTATGTTCCAAAGAAAATGCCGCCGATATGACCATGCAGTTTAAAGACAAGGGACACTAAAAATTAAAATAAAAAAAAAAATAGTACATGAACATGGTGAAGGTGGTTTTGAGGATGTAACGGAGCAGAAAATATTTTTGTTTACTCCCAGAGAGTTATTGTAAAATAAGGATAAGGAACATTTTATTACAAACAATTAACTTATGTAGATGGTCACAATATAGCAGATAAAAATTACAAGACACAACAAAATAATCAGAGACAATATAGCGATACGAAAAGCACGCCTGGGTAGTGTCGCGGTAGCTTGTCTACTTCACATTCAAAAGGTCGTGAGTTCAAATCTCGCTTAGAGTGAGTTGCCCGGACAAGGTTTTTTTTTGGGGGGGGGTTTCCCTTATCCTGAGAAAACAAATGTCAAGTAACTTTAAGCTCCATGGACCCTGAAAATCGTTTGAGTATCATTTTACCAATTTCATTCATCGTCCGATATGACAAACCAGGTCAAAGGACGTTAAGCTAAAAAAAAAAAATCTTATTTGGTTGCAGATTTGTGTGATATTTAGCATTCAAATTTTTGAGTAATCTATTTTTATTCATTCAAAATCTTCTCGGGCTTCTAGCCAGGTAAAAACTTGGCTTGACACCAACGTTTCGAAGAAGTGCATCTTCCTCGTCTTCAGGGTGAACTGATGGTTTGAGCTTGCAGAGACTGGTATTTATAAGAGCTGGGATGAAGCTAACATCTGATTGGTTCCCAGCTCTTATAAATACCAGTCTCCGCAAGCTCAAACCATCAGTTCACCCTGAAGACGAGGAAGATGCGCTTCTTCGAAACGTTGGTGTCAAGCCAAGTTTTTACCTGGCTAGAAGCCCGAGAAGATTTTGAATTAACACGTCGCCAGGAAAGCTTCAGTTCCTATTTTTATTGTTTCAATTTTATACCTCCTTTAACTTATTTGAACATATGGGGTGGAGGGGTTGAGTTAAAAAAAAAACCTGATGTTATTGCTCACTGAAGTGTAGGATTTCTTAATGTTGGTTTTATTAGTTTTATACTATTATACTGCTGGACTATGTAGGAGCAGAGGATAACTTTTATTATAGAGAGCCTCCCTGCCCCCGGGGGCGAAACCGCTGGGTTGAATAGCCAGAGTGCTGACCGCTCGACCGCAGAGACAACCTGAGTAAACTATATTCTAACATTATTAACATTACAAACATATGTACTGAAATTTCTGGAAGCGACAACTCCCATTACCCTATATGTCAGATACGTTGTTTTATTTCCTCTAGAGATTGCAGTCGGGCACATTACTAACGTAGGATAAAATTTCACATTATGTCCAGCGCAATATCAAAAGCTAATCAAGTGATATTAAGAACTACCGAGAAAATCGTCGCCCTCCGTGGTGCAGTGAATACATGCTAGCTCTAATACCCAAGGTTGCTGTTTCAAACCCTGCGAAGGGTGGTGGATTTAATGCTTAGTGTGACTTCCTTCGGAAGGGAAGTAAAGCCGTTGGTTCAGTGTAATGTGTTTTGCACGTGAAAGAATCCCATACCTTGAAAGAAAATGTCCCTGAGCTAAATTTTTCAATGTATTCTTCACCATATCTTGTGAAGACTAAACATGTGATTTCGTCCTAGCATCTATGGCGATTAGTTGATTCATCACCGTGTGCACTTAGGGCGAACTCGTGAACTAGAGATTCTTTGATCAAGAAACCACTGACATGATGGAAACTAAATTTCTCAATGACTGCATTAGTATGCTATTTGGAAAGGTAGCAAAATTCAATGCCATAGTCAGGATTTGAACCACGTACCTCCCGGTATCCGTCCGCTTACTCCTACCAACTGAACCACCATGGCAATATGCCGAAATTATATTATATTCCCCGGCTGACTCCATTTTTTTTTCGGGAAACCGTAGGGAGTTCTCAATAATGTCGTAAACACTTTAATTTCCGATGGTAATTGATTTTTCCAGACAAGCCGAGTGTAGGATAAAATTGGAAAATTAGAGTCAGATTGAAGAATTCAATACCATATCCAGGATTTGATCCATGGGTCTACCGGTCTCAGTGCTCTTACCAACTGTTACTGCTCATACCAATTAAAGGACATTCAAATGAAAATAGTGGTTTATTTGTGGCCTATTTTAAGGCCGCAGTATACTTTGGAATTTCCTACAAAGTGAACATATTTATAACAACGATACGAATGATACGGTTGATCCCAGAAATCTGAAGACCAGTAGATGGAATAATTCCTGTAGGAAGCCATGTGAAAACTAATTCTATTTTTTTTTTATTTATTAAATACTGCTCCGGAGTCTGGTCGGGACTCCGGCGCTGAATACCCCTTTTTACATTCTCCTAAACTTATTGTGTTTAATTACTGTTTTGCTGTTCTAATACACAAACATTTACACATTTTACAAACATATAAACCCATGCCCAAGGGGGGACTCAACCCATGATCCCCTGCGCCACGAAGCACCAAAGCGAGACACTTCAGCGAGCGTAGCCTTGAAGATCGGCATGTTTTAGAAACCTATCTTATTATTAAGCTCATAACACTACATTTTTGCGTGGGGAGAGATCTGTGAACGGTTGGCATTTCCTTACCTTCCATCAAACACGACACTACATCCCACACAATATTAAGAAAGTGCATTACGTTATGGCTTTTCTTTCTGTCAGAGCAATTTGACTCACCTCTCATTTTAGCTGATATATATGTGCAATAAACACGTCATTTCCAGCAGATTTGTGACATAATTTTATTTAACCCCCGGAGGAAAATAACTGAAGTAGAGAAAGGTATCACAGTTTTACTTTCTCTTCCACTTGTAATGTACACGCACATAGAGAATGTATTTCATTCCAACAAATCATTCAGTATTCAGATTCTACACGAAATACGTGTTTTAAGGACCCCTGAGGCCAAAAGAAAGCATTTTTACAAAAAAGGTCTGTGTATGCGTATATCTGTGAACAGCATAACACCAAAACGAAAAGTGGGATGAATACCAACATTGGTATTTAAGTTCAATATATTCCAAAGATGCAAAATAACATGTTTCAAAAAACCCTCTGTCCCAAATTAATCTTTACATAGAACATTTTTTGGTATTTTGATCTACTCAAAAAATAGCTAACAGTTTTGATTAAAATGCAACATATTAGAGAAAATAAATGCTCATATTGAATTTTCTGGAAAGAGTTTCTGATGCCTACACGATCTTAATACACACAAAAATCTCGTTTAAACATAAAATTTATTGCCCAATACATTTTGAGCATTTTAACCATTTTCGAAATATTCCTTGTTATTGGTTTAGATTTTGCAATGCTTATACTTCTTGACCACGCAAAGAGAAAGAATATCTAGATCACTGCTTAGCGACCAACTCTTAAAATATTTTATTATTCCTATACATGGTGCATTCCCTCATTTCTCTTGTAACTACAAAGAAATAAGTAATAAGACCGTTTGGTTAGTATTTATCTTGATTAACTTGGAGTAGATAGAAGAATAAGCCCTTGTAAGAGTTGCATAATGGTAGAGAAATTCGTGCGAATGGAACACGCATGATTTTTCCTTTTATTTTAAAGGAAACTCATGGAATAAATTGTTTGTTTCTCGACGTTCTTCCCATACGCGCTGGAGAAAATATTAACATATGTGATTTAAAAATATCTGATGTGGTCCATTCACATGACTTTCTCTAGCTGTTCCACAAATAAACATTCCATTCTAAAGCTTATTTTATCTACGTCATACCAATCGAGATAAACATCAGCAGAAATGGTCTTATTACTTGCGAAAAAATCTGATATGTACCATTCACATGACTTTCTCCATATCCCTGCAACAAATAATTCTTAAAAAGCTTATACTTCTATTTACTTTATGCTAATCAGAAAAAATTAGCAGAAATAGTCTATTACTCACATCCTTGAAGTAGAAGCGAAATAAGGGACAACCTAGGTTAAAGTGATAGTTAAAAGCTGGTTGCTATGTCAATGAAGTTCCTTTGTTTATATGGATAGGAGTTGACAAGTTCCAGTATGAGAAAAGTATACGTTTTTCATAGCAGAAACCAAAAATAAGGAATGTCACAAAAACGACGAACTCCACGAAAAAAATGTATATAACATAAATTGTGTGTTTTAATGTGCTCTACATTTTTTGTAGAGTAAGATTTTGTCCATCTCTTACGGTTTAGGAGTTATTCAAAATTTAGTAAAATTCATCCAGAATAAACTACTCTTCAGAGGCTATTCCCAGAAAATTCAAGATATACATTTCATTTTTCAGGTAAATATGTTTAATATCCGAAATTTTAATCAAAATCGTTAGAGCCATTTTTAAGAAAATCAAAGTTTTCGAAAAATGTTCCATGTAAAGAGTAGTTTGGGGTGGGGGATTTTTCTCAAAATCTTCGTGTCGCATCCCTGGAAGATACTAAACTTAAATACCAAGTTTGGTATTTTACCGACTTTTCGTTTTTGAGTTATCGTGTTCACAGACACACGGACACACACACACACACGGACCTTTTTCTGAAAATACTTTTTTTGGATACAGGAGACCCTAAAACACATATTTCCGGTGAAATCTCGGTATCGAATTTTTGGGTGGAGTGCAATACCTTCTCTATACACTATACACATAGTGCGTGTAGAGAAAGTAAAATATATGTGACATAAATTGTGTGTTTTTATTGAGATGTATACTTTTTGTTGAACCAAGTTTTTGTCTCTCTCTCTCTTATGGTTTACTAGTCATCCAGAACTCATTCAGAATGAAGAGGTATACAGAGGTTATTTCCAGAAAATTCAAGATATGCATTTCGCTTGTCATAAAAACATCTTTAAAATATGTCATTTTAATCAAAATCTTTAGAGTCGTTATCAACATTTTCGAAAAATGTTCCATGTAAAATGTAGTTGGGGTGGGGAATGTTTTTGAAAATCTTTGTCACACCTTTGGAAAACACTGTACTTATATACCAAATTTGTTGTTTAACCGATGATTTGTTGAGCTATACTGCAAACACACACACACACTCATACACATAAGGTCATATTTCTAATTTGTTTTATTCAATGGGTTTCAAAACATGTATTTCCGGTGAAATTTTGGTATCGAATTTTTGGGTGGAATACAATAACATATTTTTTTGCTATGTGCATTGTATATGCATGGTAAATAACGTAAAATAATTACAGCGTGTAACTGATCAATGGTGATTGAAAATACATTCCTTAAATATCCATTTGTCTGACCTCTTCGGTTTATACGATATTAATAAAATATGCCTGTTCTTTTGATGTTGCTTTTGTAATTTGCTGGTGGGGAAATGTAAGCGTCATAAGTGTTTTGTTTCCCTTAAATCGGATAGAGGCAATGGTAAAGCGAAACCAGAATAACTTTTTACAGTCTCACAGCCTGTATTTTCCTGCTCCAAAAGTTTACCATTTTATTCATGTTTGCCTATTGCTATTTTAAAACACCAAAATTTGTTATTGGAAATTCCTATCCAAAATATACCTGTATAGTACAACAATAACCGCGATGTTTTATGCTGAAACATGAAAGAACATCTCGAAAATGGTAACTTCACAAAAAAGAAAGGAAAGCGTTTAAAATAAACAGTGTGTTTTAAAAATACATGCATTTTTATGTAGTGAGATTTTGTATGTCCTTACGGTTCACCAGCTGTATAAAAGTTGCCCAAAATGTAGAGGATTTCAAGGACTATTAAAATAAAATTTTAGACAAACACATTATGATGGAAATATATTACCCGCTCGTTGGAGTGGTTTTTGAGATCTTAATTACAAAAGAACCTTCAATATATAGGATAATCTAGGGAACGAAGATTTACTTGAAAATCTTTATGTCGCATCCTTAAAAAATACTGAATAGTTTGATATTGCATCCAAACATTCGATACCGAGAATTCACGGAAACATACATAATTAGACATCAGATTGAAAAAAAAGGTTTCACTTAAAGACCATGCGTCTTATCAGCATAACTAAAAAAATAATAATAATACTAGATGATCTAACTTGATATTTAAGTTTTCTTTCCCTTTTCCACCTCGTTTTTCCTTTTTACCTACATTTTCTTAGTTTCATAATTACACATGCCTATTCACATTTACAAACACACAAACACCCATACCCAAGGTGGGACTCAAACCCACGATTCCATGGACCACGAAGCACCAAAGTCAAGCACTTTAGCGAGCGCGGCTAAGGGGAACGGCAAGGCTCAGCTGTTTCCAGACACGCCACAGAAACACTTTCAAGAAAATCCCTCTCGCCCTCAACTATCCTTTGCACAGAACATTTTTCGATTTTTTTTTCAAAAATGATTGTAATGATTTTGATTAATATACCACATTTATAAATATTCTAGGTAAATTGTATTTTTTGTGTTTTTTCTAGAAAGTGCCTCTGAAGTCCTTTTCATTTTGAATGCTTTTACATAATCGCAACGAATAGGCGAAAACTTAATACACAAAAAGTATAGAGCTCGTTAAAAGACCAATTATGTCAATACATTTGTTTTGTGGAGTTAATGATTTCGAGATATTCCTTGTTATTGGTTTCAATTTTAAAAGTCTTTGTGGGATGGAGTCATTGCTTTTCTTGCTCCTGGTCAAGCAAAGGGACATTTCAATGTCATCACATACCGGCCAGTTCTTAAAAGATTTGACTATTGTTTAAGCCTAGTACATTCGATTATTCTCCTTGTATCCACGAGGAAATATGTGATAAAAATTCTGATGTGTTCCATTCACATGACTTTCGCTACATCTCTGCAACAAATTATTCTATTTACTTCATCTAATCGAGAAGAAATCAGCAGAAATAGCCTTATTACTTGCTTCTTTGTAAGTAGAACCGAAATAAGGGAGTACTGTAGGTTGCTATGTGACTGAAGCTCCTTTATTTCTATGGACATGAGTTGACAAACTTCTGTATGAGAAAAGTATGTTTTTTTAAAGCTGAAACCAAAAACAATGAATATCTAAAAATGATCAACTCCACGAAATATATATATACATATATATAACATAAATTGTGTGTTTTAATGCTCGTTACATTTTTTATATGGTAAGTTTTTGTCCATTGCTTACGGTTTAGCAGTTATGCAAAATTCCGTAAAATTGATCCAGAATAAAGTAGTCTTCAGAGGCTATTCCCAGAAAATTCAAGATATACATTTTATTTGTCAGGTAAATATCTTTAATATACGAGATTTTAATCAAAATCGTAAGAGCCATTTTTAAGAAAATGAAAATTTTCGAAAAAAATTTCATGTAAAAGGTAGTTGGGGGTGAGGGGGATCTTCTTGAAAATCTTCGTGTCGCATCCTTGGAAGATATCAAACCTAAATACCAAATTTGGTATTCATCGGTCTTTTCGTTTTTGAGCTATGCTGTCCACAGACACACAGACACACACACACGCACACTCACGGACCTTTTTCCAAAAATGCTTTTTTTTGGATTCAGGGGACCCAGAACATGTATTTCCGGTGAAATCTCGGTATCGAATTTTTGGGTGCAATACAATACCATCTCTATACACTATGTATATAGTACGTATAGAGAAAATAACAAGTTTATGCAAATGTTGTGGATTAACCTGAAGTACATAGAAGGGTAGGCACATTTAGGAATTGTTTGTTGAAGATTGTGTAGAGATTGTGTGAATGTAACAAGTAATACTATGTGATTTATTAAAGCATAAAATAAACACACAATGGCTCGAGGCTCTACGCCAACAAAGATATTTGATAATCATTCTAAGATTTAAGGAAAACCCATAATAAGGACTTCAGACAGGCATCCTGATAAATCCGGGATTTAAATCTAAGCCTGCAGCACGAAAGGCAAAAAGACAATCGCATAACACCATTGCGGCATTTGTTGCTATTCTCTCTCTCTCTCTCTCTCTCTCTCTCTCTCTCTCGCTGTCTCTCTCTCTCTCTCTCTCTAGGAGCTGGGCGGGGCGTAATAAATACAATATTATACAATACAGACAGGCAAGGACAAACAAATCGAAATTTATAGTTTGCTTTGGTTTGGACAATTGAGTGGTTCCTACAGCATTTTATTAATTTGGTCAATCAAATTCTATTGTTCCAAAACGTAAGCTTCATTCACGCACTAATGCGCTTAGAACACACCCCTAACTATGGTATCTCTAGTCCGTAGGTTAATATTACTTACGCGCTTTACAGGCGTATCTAAACGAATTTTCAAACATGTTCTTTATGAGTGCATGAGAAAACACAAGTATTTAATTTACGATTGTTTACATTCTTGACGATTCTGAAATAAAAATATGATGTGTTACACTTATATAACTTTCTCTAACTGTTCTACAAACTTCTTACATGAAATTATTCTTCTTTCTGCATCTTGCTAATCGAGATAATCATTAGCAGGATATTTTTATTACTTAGTTCTATATAAGTAGGAAGAAAATAAGGGATTGTCATTGCAAATCGCTTCTTTGTTTAGCCAGGAGCGGAACAAAACAAAAACGGACACTTACTGTCTGAGAAAAATATAAGTACTTCACAGCTGAAACCAATAACAAGGAATATCTCGGAAACGGTTACCTCCACAACAAAAATGTAAAGGACATAAATTGTGTGTTGTGAGGAGATCTACATTTTTGTGTAGTAACTTTTTGTCTAAGTCTTACGGTTTAGCAGTTAAGCAAAATTCGGCAAAATTCATCCAGAATAAAGAGGTTTTCAGAGGCTATTCCGAGAAAATTCAAGATATGAATGTTATTTGGTATGTAAATATCTTTAATATACAGGATTTTAATCAAAATCTTTAGATCCATTTTTGAGAAAATCAACATTTTCGAAAATGTTTCCATGTAAAGAATAATTGGAGGTGGGGATTTTCTTGAAAATCTTCCTGTCATATCCTTGGAAGGTACCAAACCTAAATACCAAATTTGGTATTTGACGTTTTCGTTTTTGTGCTATGCTGTCCACACACACACACACACACACACACACACACACACACAAACGGAACTTTTTCTGAAAATGTTTTTTTTTATTCAGGGGGTCCTAAAACATGTACTTCCGGTGAAATCTCGGTATCGAATTTTTGGGTGGAATACAATACTTCCTCTATACACTATGTACGTAGTACGTGTAGAGAAAATAAAAATAGAAGAAAGCAATGAAACAAGCCAGTTAGCAAAGAAATGATACACTAACAGCAAATTATTTCAATCGCATTCGAATTCAGTGTAAAGACATGAACAAATATACCATACAAAATTACGTCTTCATGTTACCATTATTATTATTATTATTATTATTATTATTATTATTATTATTATTAATATTATTATTATCATTATCATTATCATTATTAATGCATGTTTCGTAATTTATATATTCATTTGTATATTTTAAAGCAACGGAATATTATCTATAAAAATTTTCATGGCCTGGTTAAGATTCGCATAAATATTCACATGCTAGGACGTTAGAAGTCTGGTTGTTTTAATATCACCACTTCTGATGTGGCGAAGTTTTAGTAATATGAATATATAAGTAACTGGGGCACTCTTTATGCAAAGAAGAACATCATTGTTGAAAAGTTCAAAGAAAGCACGAGTAAAGAGTTGTTTCAGTAGAACTCTAGCCCTTGCTTTGTTTTATTTCGTTACGTAGTGTCACGTAAAGGATTTTAGAAGCGATGAAAACACCTGTAGCATTAGGCCCGTTAGAAATTACAAAGCGGCTAAAAGGAATAACGCTTAATCTATCGGAATCACCCAACCATTAAAATGGTGGATCTGTGGGTTGAGAAAATGGCTGAGTGAAAAACAAGTGACGACTATTACTGCTTTCGTGCTTTTAGAGGCAACATGAGCCTTCGGAAGGTAGCAACTCCCCACCTTCAAAGGACAATGGGCAACTCCTCTGGTTCTCGTTTAAGACCGCTGTAAATCATTACAGACTTGTTAGGTGTTCCTTTACGGAATTGAGGTGTTAGGCCACCCTCCCTAAAATTTCTCATTAAATACATTCCCAGAACAAAGCTTTGTAGTTAACTAGTTGGACCTAACTGGGTGCAGAAACAACAGGTACCTTCAAGTAGTCGATTTTCTAAAAAATGCATCCTAAGTTATACACAATTCCAGGGAAAAAACAAACAAACAAAAACATAATAGCTCGCTTATAAAACAAATCAACGAAGTTAGATGGAAATGGATATGTAACACAGGTTTCCTATTGTACAATAACAAGTAGAAAAAAAAATTTGATGTGTTTCATTCACATGACTTTTTCTACATCTCTGCAACAAATTATTGTTAAGAAGCTTATGCTTCTGTTTACTTCATGCTGATCGAGAAAAAATTAGCAGAAATAGTCTTATTACTTGCTTCCTTGTAAGAAGAAGCGAAGTAACGGAGGTTAAAGTGATAGTCAAAAGCTGGTTGCTATGTGACTGAAGTTCCTTTGCTTGTATGGACAGGAGTTGACAAATTCCTGTCTGAGAAAAGTGGACGCTTTTTAAAGCTGAACCCCAAAACAAGGAATACTCAAAAACGATCAACTGCACGAAAAGAACGTATGTAACATAAATTGTATGTTTTAATGTGCTCTACATTTTTGTGTGGTAAGTTTTGTCCATCTCTTACGGTTTAGCAGTTATGCAAAATTCGTAAAATCCATCCAGAAAGTTCAGAAAGTTCAAGATGTACATTTTATTTGTCAGGTAAATATATTTAATATACGATATTTGATCCAAAATCGCTAGAGCGGTTTTTGAGAAAATCAAAATTTTCGAAGATTTATCCATATAAAGGATATTTTTGTTGGGGGGATATTTTTGAAAATCGCATCCTTGGGAGATAGAAAACTTAAATACCAAGTATTGGTTTTCGTTTCTGAGCTCTGCTGTCCACAGATACACAGACAGACAGACAGACAGACAGACAGAATGATACACATACACACACACACTGACCTTTTTCCACTGACGTGATTTGCAATGACAATTGCATAACGAATGCTTTTAAAATATTTGACTATGACTTTAGCATAACACATTCCTTTAGTTCCGTTCTACTAATAAGGAACTACTAATAAGAACACTCTGCTAATGTTTAACTCGGCTAGCATTGTGTAGAAAGAAGAATAATCTTTTGTAAGAAGTTTGTTTGTAGAGCAGCTAGAGAATGTAATGTGAGTTTAACATTAGTTTTTTTTATTAGAACGTGTGCATTAATTTTGGATTTGTTAGTTTAATAGTTTACGTTTCGGGAAGCTGTGTGCTTAAACATCTTCATCTTAAGGAAGTAGCATATTGCAATAAACTCTTGCGTCAAGTTAAAGCAGCCTGTATGATCAGAACGAGTATAAATGCAACAAGAAAGAAAAGTGTAATATCTTCAGAGTAATGCCGAGAGTGCGAAGCAGAAGGAAGCATTTGGATCAAATGTTGGAAAAGTGGAACACTGGTGTCTAAATGACAACTGGTTTCAAGTACAACATCAGGTAGCGTTGAGAAACATGCGATTTCTTGAAGGTATCCAAGTTTGGTTATCTTTTTGCACTTATGCGATTAACAGGAGATTAAACTGTAGACAGAGGAAACATGCAATTGAAAACTTTCTGAACCAGTACAATGTACATAGTTAATAGAGAAGATATTGCACACTACCCAAAAATTCGATACCGAGATTTCATCGTAAATACATATTTTGAGGATCTTGAATTTAAAAAGTCGGATGCGTTCCATTCACATAACTTCCTCTACCTATTGTAAAACAAATAATTCTTATAAAATCTTATTCCTCTATTTATTGCGGACCAGTAAAGATAAACAGTAACAGAATTACTCTTATTACTTATTTCCTTGTAGATACAAGGGAAATAAGGAAATCAACGTGACTACAGGGATATTCAAAACGTTTAAAAGCTGATTGCTTGGTGATGACGTTAAAATTCCTCTCTCTTTGTAAAAGAATAATAAAACCCAAACGAATGATGATGATGATTTGCGTTTAAGGGCGTTCAACTGCTAAGGTCATTAGAGTAAAAAACCAGAAGTAAAAAACACCATGACAATAAAACTGATAAAACCTTGGGCAACAGCCAGAGAAAGAGAGAGAGAGAGATAAAACTCTAATAAAATCAAGGGAAGAATAAAATAGTCCAAGTGACAGATAAAACCCCGGGAAAAATAACTATAAAAACGGAAATCTGAGGTTATGCTTTAAAAAATAAAGGAGGGAAAATTTAAGAGTAAACCCAAACGAAGACTTTCCATTTGATAAAAATATTGGTACTGTAAAATTTATATCAATAACAATGAATATCTCTGAAATGGTTTACTCTATAAAAATGTATCTCATGATAATAGTGTGTTTTAACTAGATCTACACTTTGGGCAGTAATAAAAATTTGGGTTTACCAGTTATGCGAGAGTCCTCCAGGATGAAGAGGACTTTAGAGATTATCCTAAATTAATTGAAGACATACATTTTATTTGCCATATAAACATCCTATAATATGGTAAATTACTCAAAATGGTTAGCTCCAGTTTTGAAAAAAAAATCGAAAATTCTTCCATGTAAAGGATAATTTAGGGTGGGTAATTTTTCTTCACAACTTTGTATCGCATCCTTGAAAGATACTAAGTAACAAGTTTGGAACTTAAGGTTACTTTTCGTTTTTCAGTTATTACACACTCAGTCACAGTACACCCACCAACCTTTTTTTAAAAATTCGTTTTTATTCAGGTGTCCACAAAACATGTATTTACGGTGAAATCTCGAAATCGAAAGTTTTAGTGGACTGCAATACCTTCTGTGCCTACTATGTGTATCGTGCGTGGTAGAGATAGTAAAAATGAATTTAAAAAAATTCCACATGTGTGTCTGTATGTACTTAATAGCATAACCCAAAAACATAAACTCGGTTAAGTACAAAATTTAATATTTAAGTTCATTATTTTCTAAGGATGCGTAATAAAGATTTTCAGGATCATCCTCTGACGCAAAACGGAATATTTTTCTTCACAAATGGTTTTAACGATTTTGATTAAAATATTAGTATTATAGATATAATCATGACAAATATAATGCTCCCATTGACATTACTGGGAAGTCTTGAAGTCCTCCTAATTCTGGATAGCTTGCATGACTGGTAAACCACAAGAAATGGATAAAATTCTTATGAAATAAAAAGTGTACGTAAGATCTCGTTAAAGCACACACATTATGCTAGATATATTTTTTGTGGTCATGACCATTTTCAAGATGTTCCTTATTTTCGTTTAAGTTTTCCAATATTTAAAATGTACCAATATACCACGCAAATGAGAAGTCGTCGTTCGTTTTTATTTTTTTGTCATGCTGAAAAATGGAATCCTGAAGAAGGGATTCCAGTTTTTAAAAGCTTTCACTACTACTTTAGTCAAGTGTATTCCCTTACTTCCATTGAACCAATAATAAATGTAATATGTAACAAAACATTTCTGCTAATGTTTTATTTTGATTAGCATGAATGTTTTGGAAGATTACTTGATTGGAAAATAAATAGAGATAGTCATGTGACTATCAGACACATCAGACTTTTATATTTTCTATTAAATAATAGGTAGAAAATTTTATACCAGACTTTACCGGAAATAGATACACATTTTATGGTCCTCTGTAAAAAAAAAATGTTTAGAAAACGGTCCTCGCGCGCCTGTCTGATATATATGGGTGTGTCTGTCCGTCTGTCCGTCTGTATATCAGTGTGTCTGAGAAAACGAAAACCCAAAAATGGAAAGTCGATAAGATACCAAACTTATTATTTAAGTTTAGTATCTTCCAAGGATGGAACACGAAGATTTTGATGAAAATCCCCTTCCCAAAGCTACCCGTTATATGGGAAAATGAACATTTTGATTTTCTCAAAAATGTTTCTAAGCATTTTGATCTAATTATCGTATATTAATTAATATACTTGCACAACAAATAAAATGTATAGGTTTAATTTTCTGGGAATATTCTCTGAAATGGTCTTCGTTCTGTGTGACTTTTGCTTAACAGGTAAACCGTAAGAGATAGATAAAAACTTAGTACACAAGAAATGTAGATTTCATTAAAACACAGTTTATGCCGTATACATTTTTTCCGTGCAGTTCACCATTTCCGAAATATTCCTTGTTGTTGGTTTCATTTTGAAACCCTTAAATACATATTTGCTGATGAGCAATTGTTCGAAATGTAAAATGCCGGTAGTACCTGGGGCATATAAATGGAACAGAAAAGGTAAATACCACAATTATTTTACTTGGAATAAACCGTGCGTTTTCAATAGATTTACAACTCTCTCTCCCTTCCTCTTTTTTATGGTTTACGAGTTATTTAAAATGATTTACTAACGAGGAAGATTTCACAAGCTGGTAATGGAAAACTCAAGATATAAATTTTATTCCCTGTGTCAATACCTAATCATTTATTCAATCTATTTTACAGCAATAAAAATGAAGAAAATGACGTATAAAGAGTAATTAAGAGAGGAACCTTTTCCTGAAAACCATCGTGGAACAGCCAAGTTTAATTGTTAAGCGATTATTCAAGCATGTTTGCTTGAAATAGACTTACTTGTGAGCGCTTATCAACGAGTGAACCGAGCACTCTGCAATGAAAGAGCTGTATAAAGTTCACTTTCTTCAAAGTTCGTTGTGGCACTTATGCGTTAGTGCTACAAAGAGTAATTCATCTCTTGGCAGGGTTGGGAGATGTCTTCATCTCAGCGTGAAGCTAATTTACTGCTCAACTGGCCGGGAAAATGTTCTTTGTGTACTGCATCGCAGCAGTTGAAAACTTTAAGCCCGTTTTCACCTACTTTTTTACAACAGTAAGAAAATCTTATGTGTTCCATGACTTTCTCTACATATCTGTAACAAATTATTGTTGAAAAGCTTATTATTCTATTTACTTAATAATAATCGAGATAAATATTAGCATAAATTACAGATGACTTCACGAGATAGCAATCGAGTTAAATTAGAATCGGAGAAATCCAAACTTTCGACCATCTTGACTATGTGGCCTTCGTCAAGATGGTGGAAAGCTTGGATTTCTCCGATGCTAATTTAACTCGGTTGCTATCCCGTGAAGTAATCTGTAATAATTAACACTGAGAAAGCTTCAAATCTTTAATTAGCAGATATTATCCTTATTTCTTGGTTCCTTGAAAGTATAAGTGCAAAAATATACTGTTTTCCATTCATATGATGACCTCTAGCTGTTCGGTAAATAAACCTTTTATTAAAACATTAAGCTGTTATCTACAGCATGCTAATCAAGAAAAGCATTAGCAGAATTAGTCTTTTTACTTAACATACCCCTCACAAACCGATCCAATACAAACCGATTCAGCGGTTATTAATAGACGCAACTTTGACGACAGCAAAGTGTTGTCATTTGATCCGCTTATATAAATATCTTCTTTTAACTATATGACTTGGGCTCCTTTTGATTTTACAAGAGTTGTTAGACCACTCAGTGTGAAACTAAACCTCACGTCACGCTCCCAAATTCAATTAAAGTCTCTCCGTTTCATGTAAGCTTCTCTGAATACGTTCCACCGTGGGCAAATAAATTCGAAACCCTCTTCTGCAAGGTGCTTACGTAAGACTTGAATGACCTTAAGACAAGAGCTCATTAATTTTTGAAAACTGGTATTTCACTACATCATCGCTTCCTTGCTGCTTAGAGAATTAATGTCATGTTTGCATGTCATTTCTCTTTCCGGCAAATCAAACACTGCCTGTTCTGCTGAGTGCTACATCTATAGTTTGGTTTCAATTAGTAAATAATATCTATACCTTATTATCAAATCAAAACTCATTCAAATGGATTTGCTTCTTATTTAATTTAAGAAAAGCCGACATTTCAGTACTCTGTGAATAGACAGTTGAAACACTGAACAATTGAAAACACAAAATTAAGAAAATGTGCTTAATCTATGTATATACATATCTAGCGATTAGAAAAAATTCTCTGCGAGAAAATATCACATAGTTGATCACAACACTATCTAACACAAAGTGTTAGGGAATTAATGCAAAAAATTTAATAAGACATATTTTTCGGTAGAGCAATTTATGTCATATACGTTTTTTTTTTTTTTGTAGAACTGACGTTTCTGAAATATTCTTTGTTATTGGTTTCAGCTTTAAAATACTTATACTTTTCTCATACGGGAATATCAATCACATAGCAACCAGCTTTTAAAATATTTACCTATCGCTTTAGCCTATGGTACTCCCTTATTTACTTTCTACTTAGAGATAGCAAGTGATAAGAAAATTTCTGCTAATTTTACTTCGATTAGAATGAAGTAGTTAGAAGAATAAGCTTTTTAACAATGATTTATTTCAGAGAAGTAGATAGTCATGTGAATGGAACACATCAAATAGATATATATATTTTTTTGTATATTTTACACAAATACGACTCTGTATCAGGTATCCTGCTCGTTCGGTGTGCCTTCCTTACCTTCAAAGAAGAGCTTTAAAAAGCTTGATATTATCAAAGCTATACTGATACCTGTCTAGTTGAGCACTCTATCTTCAATAAGATGAGGTTATGATTTTGTGTATCAATGATTTTAGGAAACTTTTACACCCAAATGAGCCGTACAAAAGGTAGTAGTAGAAACATGTTTTTGTAATTGGGTTTACAAAGGGGACCAAGCGAGAGAAAATTTTGACAAGGGTTTGATAATATTTTAAAACAAGTCGGAATCCTGTAACTTATTGCATTTTTTGTTGTGTGTATGACGGCAAATGTAATCCATCTATTCAAATCACGGTGTTAGGCAGAAAGCAGATAGGTAATTTTGGTGAAGGTTAACTAAGGAAGTATTTATAGCGTGTTAAGTGTTAATGTAGGTTATTTACTCTGTAAATAGTTATAGTTGTGGTGCTACAGAAGCTTGTAAGAGATGAAATGTCGGTAAACTAAAAAGAAACACAAAATATGAATGTGTTAGGTTATTCAAGCAAAGTAAGTTTTAGAAAGGGAATGAACAGAACAGCTAAGACTATCAGGTGTTTAAAAACACTAGTATATAGGATAAAAAAGAAAAGATTGAAAGGACTTTTAAGAACGCCATTAAAACAGAAAGCAAAAAGGGAAACAAAAACTTGCTAGATTAACACATTACATTGAAATAATGCAAACACTGTGCGGCATATCGTTCATTCTTTGCTACCTTAAAGCCTTCTCACCCATCTGAATGTAATTTTGTTACGAGTAAAAAATGATGATGCCCTAAAAATTTAACGTCTTTTTTTATCATTTTATATATTTTTATACTGCAAAATCATATTTCTAAGCACTAAAGTACTAAAAAAATGGATAAAGGGTAAAATACATATTTTTACAAAGCATTAAATAGTAGTGTACATATTTCACTATTTGATTATCTATGATTCATAAGGTGGCATTGAACTTGTAGACCCATAATAGCTGAGCGTCAAATTTCTAACGTACTCATAGTACATGTGGCAAGAGTGCGTTAAGACATGTACCATCATCTAAGGGTTTGGGGGCTTTGTAAACGAGTCAAGTAAAGTAAATTTACGAACTCAAATAGCGTGGAAAGCATTCAAGTTAGAACGAATCAACATCCGCCGTCGCTGGTAGTAGCGTGATGCCAGAGAGCAAAAAAATCTACTATAAATGTAACAAAGATTTCCTCTGTGGTCTGGTGGTGGGCATGCCAACCTGCATATCCAGGGATCCCAGGTTCGGTTCCACTACAGGTTGGCAAATTGTGTTTTTCCAGAATTATTCCCTGTCTTCCCAGAGTCTGGAATTGTGGAAGAGAGACTTAATATGTGTGTGTGTGTGTGTGTAGGTGTGTGTGCGTGAACATAGGGAACACTCAAAGATTAACACAGTCAACATCACTGCTAATGCCCAATTAGTCGGAGCCTGAGGAAAGTGACATAATCCGGAAATTACATTTAACTCAGAATCAAGTCAATAGAAATCCAAACTTTGTTTGCACAGCTTTCAATCATCAATCATTGGTGCCAATAAAGTTACTGAAATGTAAAAAGCTATTTGTTAGAATTGTCTGAAATTGCTTACTGAAAATTTACACTTTTGGACTTACACCCCTTTCCTCCGACACCGGCGAACTGTTCTAAAGGTAAGGCTACCTAAGCATCACCGCGAATGGAATCACTAGGGCAGTGCAATGCAGTGACTCTTTGCAATTTACGAGGTCAGGCATGGATGGGGTCCCTAACGTTTCCAGATTGAACGCATCCAACGCCACCTATTCACAAGCAGAGTGGTCCAGCAACGACGACAGGGAAGATACACTTACAGTGCGCAAGCCATGGCCCAGCCGCAACACTCCAAACACCGCCACCTGGTCCTTCAACCTGAAACATGATTAGGAAATGGTGAGTACAGCAAATGATGGACAGAAAAGTCAAGGTTGGAGAGGAACCACTCCACCATTCACATGTCGACCAAAGCAAGCCATGAAAAACCTATGGTCAAAGTGGGCGATCGCCAGGAATCGATCCTAAGGTGAAGATCCATCGATATGGCATAGAAGTTAAAGGCAGCATTAAAATGGAAGAAAGAAGTATAGCCCAACTTTTCTAGACTGTTTTCAGGCCCTGGAGTATACGCTTTATATTTAATGTACTAAAAAATATGAATGGTTCGTCAATACTTCACTTATGCATTATCTCCCATTAGCGTGTGTGTGTCCTAAGTAAAGATTACAAGACATCAGAGAACTCTAAAGAAAATACTAAGAATGCAGCCGAGCTCATATCTTTCTAGTATAATAATAAATAGAAAGACTTAGAGTAATGCTTACTATTATAATTATTATTGTACTATTGCATAGGCCCTTATAAACATTAAACGAGACAAAAAAATGGCAATATCGAGATAAAAAGGCTTAGTAATCTTAAAAAAGGCATGATAAGTTTTATAGGTCATACTCATACTACATTTAATAACCAGAAGGTAGTTGTTTTGAAAATTATGTGTTTTTATTGTGTCACAATATAAAAGTCAGTACTTTAAGTATTCTTGTGTTAAGACACTGCCAGCATAAGCCAAAAATTTCACAATGTAACGAAAACTGCCTGATAAAAAGGACAGATCGCGTTAGAATATACAACATAGGCCCTGCAAATTTTTTGAGACACAAATCATTTCGTAGACATTCGTTACTTTTAGTTTAAACTTCCCAATAATTATATATGTTCTGAAGTGCTAAGGTAAAATCCATAGGTTTCTTGTGATGTAATGCAAAATTTATGGGATTTCAAAGCCAGAATATAGGAACCAACTCTTAGGAATTGATTATAGCTTAAACCTTGTATATTTCTCTATTCCAATTGTGTCTACAAGAAAAGATTCAATAGAAGTATTTTTACAAATGTTTTCATGGATTAACGCACATTAGATAGAAGAGTAAGTTGCTTTTTATTTATTTATTTTAGAATACAAGATTTGTGCAGGTGACCTGCTTGTCTTTACAAGATAAGCAAATTATGGTTAGAAAACATTAGGAAGAATATGACCTTGTAATAAATAAAAGATCATATTTATGTGTTGTGAAGACATTGAAAATTAAACTTAGAGGAGGAGAAAATAAATTGTCAGATATTTAATATTTAGATTCCATTATACACTAGGACGGTATTACCTTCTCCAAAGATGCAGATACAAACATAGCACGAGGTTAAAATCTGATGTGTTCCATTCACATGACTTTCTCTATATCTCTGCAACAAAATATTCTTAAAAAGCTTCTGCCTTTATTTACTTCCTGCTAATCGAGAAAAAATTAGCAGAAATAGCTTTATTTCTTGCTTCCTTGTAAGTAGAAGCGAAATAAGGGAGTATCACAGGTTAAAGTGATAGTCAAAAGCTGATTGCTATGTGACTGAAGTTCATTGGTTTGTATGGACACGAGTTCACAAAGTCCGGTATGAGGTTTTTATACCTTAAACAAAAAACAAGGAATATCTCAAAAACAATCAACTCCACGAAAAAAATGTATACAGCATAAATTGTGTGTTTTAGTGTGCTCTACATTTTTTGTGTGGTAAGTTTTTGTCTCCCTTTTACGGTTTAGCGCTTATGCAAAATTGCGTAAAATTCTCTCAGAATAAAGTAGTCTTCAGAGGCTATTCCCAGGAAATACAAAATGTACATTTTATTTTTCAGATAAATATCTTTAATGTACGACATTTTAATCAAAATCGTTAGAGCCATTTTTTAGAAAATAAAAAAATTCGAAAAAAGTTCCATGTAAAGGGTAGTTTGGATTGGGGGGATTCTTCTCAAAATCTTTTTGTCGCATCCCCGAAAGATACTAAACTTAAATACCAAGTTTGGTACTTTACCGATTTTTCGTTTTTGAGTTATCGTGTTCACAGACACACGGACACACACACACACACACACACACACACACACGGGCCTTTTTCTGAAAATACTTATTCTGGATAAAGGGGACCCTAAAACATATATTTCCGGTGAAATCTCGGTATCGAATTTTTTGGTAGAGTGCAATACATTCTCTATACACTATGTACATAGTGCGTATAGAGAAAGTAAAAAATCTACCAAAACAATACAACGAATGATATGCAGTCAAACTCTTAACTACTACTTATCGCCCTCCGTGGTGTAATGGTTACCATGCTAACTTCATATACCCAAGGTCGCGGGTTCAAACCCGTCGGAAGACGATGGATGTAAAAATCCGTAGCATGGCTTCCTTCGGAAGCGAAGTAAAGCCGTTGGTCCCATGTCGTAGATTTACGGCACATAAAAGAACCTCATGCCTGATAAAGAGACCTCTGAGCAAAAATAAGCAGTTTTTCACGAACAATTTAGAATGGGACGCTGAGAACTACAGTAGTTAAAGAGCGTCCATAAATAACACGCCATTTATTTTAAACTATAACTAAAGAAAGTAAAAAAAAAAATTCATAATGTAATTCAGAATATTGTCTAATATGGGGCTGTAGTATCACTATGTCGACGAGAGTACGAAATAAAGTAAGACTTGGGCGAAGATGTCGACACAGAACACGAGGAAACGAAAACAAGAATTCGCAATGAGAAGATTGGAGAAGGAAGATGAGACTTATTCGATTACAAAAACCTTAGAAAACAGAGCATTACAGTGGTATGGACATGTAATAGAATAACAGAAAGAGAAGGAACTTTAAGGTAGTAGCCAACAGGAAGGAGAGCATTATCAGTTAAAAACGTATGGAAGAGCGAAATCTATGGGAAGATGATGGAACAGCAACAAAGAAATGCGATAGAGAAAGAACGGCGAGCTCTAAATAGGGAAAATGCAGCAGAAGAATATCTGTTAAACTAGAGGTCATGACATTTATGTGAATCTTAAAATCGAGAATTTTACGCTTACAAAAATGATAACACAGGAGATATTTAAACCTTTAAATTCCTTCATAATATGTTTCATTACAGAAAGTAAATAATAGACTACTTTCTAAATGCAAACAATGTACTTTATACAACTTGGAGCTGAATAGGAAGCGATTTCTTACATTGAAATGAAGTAAACTACCCCATGAACATGCGTCTGGAAATGTAAAGAAGCATTGTAATTACTTATTCCTCCTGAGTGTGTTTATATAGAAAATAAATAAATACGAAGATTTTCAAGAAAATCCCCCCACCCTACCCTTTACATGGGACTTTTTAAAACATTTTGATTTTCTCAAAAATGGCTCTAACAATTTTGTTTACAATATCATATATTAAAGATATTTACCTGAAAAATAAAATGCACATCTTGAATTTTCTTGGAATATCATCTGAAAGTACTTTTTCTGGATGAATTTTTCGGAATTTTGAATAGCATCTAAACCGTAAAAGATGGTCAATAACTTACCACACAAAAAACGTAGAGCACGTTAAAATACACAATCTATGTTATATACCTTTTTTCGTGGAGTTGATCATTTTTGAGATATTTCTTGTATTTATTTCAGCTTTGAAAAACTTATACTTTTCTCATATCTACAGGAAGTTGCCAACTCCTGTCCACACAAACAAAGGAACTTCAGTCACATAGCAATCAGCTTTTGATTATCACTTTAACCTATTGTGCCCTTTTATTTCGCTTCTACTTACAAGGAAGTAATAAAATTATTTCTGCTAATTTTTTCTGGATTAGCATGAAGCAAATAGAAGCATAAATCTTTTAACAATAATTTGTTGCAGAGATGTAAAGAAAGTCATATGAATGGAACACAGCAGATTTTTTAATGTGTTTTAAATTTAGAAACAGTGGAGTTTAGTTACTACCAGCTAAATTTACTCAGAATAAAGAGGTCTTTAGAGGCTATTCCCAGAACATTCAAGATATACATGTTATTTTCCATGTAAATATCTTAAATATAAAGGACTTTAATCAAAATCGTTACAGTCAGTTTGAGAAAACCAAAATTTTAGAAATTTGTTCGATGTAAAGGGTGGGGGGGGCATTTTCTTGAAAATCTTTGTGTCGCATTCTTGGAAGATAATAAACTTAAATATAAAGTTTGATGTTTAACGGAGTTTTCGTTTTTGAGCTATGCTGCCCCCCCCCCACACACGTAAAAAAATGCTGTTTTTGGATTCAGGGGGTTCCAAAACATGTATTTCTGTTGAAATCTCGGTATCAAATTTTTGGGTACAATATCTTCTCTATACACTAGGTATATAGAAAGAAAGAATCGTTTCGCTTCCCCGTTTAGTAATGAACACGTAGGATTCAGTTCTTAATTGTTCCAATGAGTGCTGGATAGAGCGGGATTGAAATTGCATTCGAAATGTATTTTCAAGAAAATCCCTCAGTTTCAAAGGGTTTCGAAAAAATGTATTTACTCAAAAATGTTTCTAACGATTTGATTAAAATACCTTATGTTTAAGACATTTTTATCATAAATAAAAAGCATGTCTTGAATTTTAGGGAATTTGCTCTCAAGATTCTTTCTTGATAGTATTTAACGTCCGCTTTTACTACAAAATGGCATCGCAGGCAGTGACACTGATGAAACATGGAATAAAGATGGAGGCCGGTGGAATGAGATGGTGGGGGAAACCGGTTAACCCGGAGAAAACCCATCCCTGCGCCGCTTTGTCCACCCCAAATCCCACATACAATTGCCTGGGATCGAACTAGGACCGCCTAGGTGAGAGAGCTAACCACTTGGACACGGCGCGACCGTTACCTCTGAAGATCTCTTCATTCTGGATGGTTTTTGAAGAACTGTTTAACCTTAACAGAGAGACAAAATGTTACTACATAAAAATATATATCGCGTTAAAACACACCGTTTATGTTTATAGATTTTTTTTTTTTTAGTTTTAACAAATTTTGAGAATCCCTTGTAATTGGTTGAAAGTTTCTAATACTCATACTTTTCTCGAATGGGAATTCGTATGTCATTTTTCGTTCTTCCTTTCAAGACAACACTTGATGCAGATGAAGAAGGCCTTGTGTTTATGTGGCATAATGGAATGCACCCATGCTTCACCTGGAGTGGAAAAAGTTACTGCACCTTCCCCTCGGTTCCTTCAATTTGGGCTTGCCTGCTCTAGAGTCTATTAAACATTGATTTTATGAAACCCATGACTCTTTTGCATTCACTTTCACGAGTTTTGTTTGCTGTTATGTCCAATTTCCAACATTATCTTTTTGAAATTGATTCGTTCGTTCTCCAGTTTTGGATATTCAAATTGAAAATGCACCACCAACAGTTCTATAGAACCACATACTCGCAGACACTGTCTTTTGTTTTAAATCAGCAACAGTAAGAGTTAATTCTGGCCGGTTAGGAATTTCGTCAAGTATCCAGTCAAGGATATGTTTATCTTCAAACGTTCTTTTACACCTGGGAAGACCAGTTTTGTTATTACTTCTTTATCGGCTTTGTTACAGACACTTTCCCATTTCTGCATGCTGATGTGTAGTAGTTCAGAGAATTTACCACTTAACGGTATCTAATCTATCGTAACTGACTTGAAGATTCCGGTTCCCTGCTGCTTCTTTGGCTGTCTCGTTACGGAATACCCACATGATCCATGTGTAGTGGACGGTCCAGTTTTCAGTTTATAATCTTCTTGTTAGCTTTCTGATTAACTCTACAAGGTTGTTGTGGTCTGCAGAATCGTCTATTGAGTCTAATGTCATTCTGCTGTCTGAATGGGTGGCTGCTGTTCTTTGAGCATGAGGACCCTCCGGAATTTTTGTTAACATTCTAGTGCTTTAAGTATCTCCAGCTGTTTGGCCCGATTACACAGGCCTGTGATGAGATTTTTTGTATTAATTTTAGGTGTCCTTTATGCTCTCTCGTGTGCCAAAAGCAAATATTATATTAAAATTTTACTTCACGCACCATTTTTGACCAGGATTATATTTTAGTTTTTGTAGTGACTTTTCTTGGTCAGTGGGCTGGATATAAAAGTTCCTGTTTGTGAATGGGAGCAAGAAGTAGTCATTGAGAACAAATATACTGACCATAAAGTACATCTCTTGAACCTGGAGGAAAAATATTTTGCGACAAAATCCTATCAATACAAACAAAATACTTCTGCCATATCTTAACATAAAACTAGGTATCAAGAAACAGTTTCTTAAACCTTTACCAAAGAATGGAGAATGCTTTACGTACTTCATCTGTCAGAAGCTAAGCCAAAGAACGAAATTTCTGTTATTTCAGATATAAAAGACAGATGTCAGATCAAGACTTCGTCCATACTATTAATGGGATTGACAGAAGAGCATGGACTGCCTCCCAAAAATTGTTTCATTACTAACTTCCTGGGAATTATTTTATTTTCATAGCTTCTTTTATTGTAAGGTTGCCTCATGGACAAAGCTTAACAAATACAAGCTTTAACAAGAACACAAATAAATGGTTAAATATAGCATGCTATAAGAAATAGCGTAATAAAGAATACACAGTATCAAAATTCAAGTTATAAATTTACAAGTGAAATAGTGTAAGGGCATGGGATACTCATTGAATAATAATGTCATTGATGAAGACTATAAACATAATTCCTTAAAAGATCTATTGAGCCCTTCAAAGTAGCTGTACTAATCGATCTAATATCTGTGGTGTGTAAGCTTAGCATCTTGCAGGTGTCGGTGAAGAACTTTGGAATTGTTCTATGGTCACCAATTAGTAGCCCGATCACTGCAATATGGTCGAGTGCATATTTTTCTTTGTAATATGAAATTGTTGGTTCGTAGATGTTCTTTTTCTCGTCGTCCACCTTGGCTTGGGCAGGGCTCGTTTCAAATCGTATTTATGGATCTAACTTGTAACGTATGCGTGCCAGGTTTAAAGATAATTATGTCAATATGGCATGAACTCCCTTGTGTGGCGATTCCGGACATCCCTTCGTGGTTCACATACTCAATTTTCTGAAGAGAATTAGCCAACATATGTCGGATTGTGTGTTGGCGAATATTCCTTAGTGCTTGAACGTAGGGACAAAAGCCAAGGGCGTGTGAAAGGGTTTCGAACTCGCTGTGGCAACGTCGACAGCGGCTATCGTCTTGACTTTGACCCGGTATAAGGTTCCCGACGATGCAATGATTACTGAAAATTAGCTGCAGAGATTTAAAGCCTTGGTATCCTCAGTAAATTTGAAACTTCATTTTCTGAAAGCTCACTTGAATTTTTTCCTGGAAGTCTTGTTGCATTAAGCAAGGAATAAAAGGAATGTATGCATCAGGACATTAAATTTGAAGCTGTATTTAGCTTAAGTATTTAATTTAAAACAATCACAATAAACGAATTTACTCTTAATTGATTTATTGCCCGGATAGTATACTAAGAGAGTTTTCACAGAGGAGGATCAACTGACCGAGATTTAGGGTCATCAATTCGGCAGCAGAGATGACCATTATCACACCATCATCAATATTCCGTCCTGAAGTTATAGAAACAAGATATCAAGCTCTGTGGCACATTAATATGATTGTAGACTACTGCTTGATGTTCACTGTAGTGCACCAGAAATTTCACACAAGTGAAAAATCTGATATGTTCCATTCACATGACTTTATCTACATCACTGCAACAAATTATTCTATTTACTTCATCTAATCGAGAAAAAAATAGGGAAAATAGTCTTATTACTTGCTTCCTTGTTAGTAGAAGCGAAATAAGGGGGTACCATAGGTTAAAGTGATAGTCAAAAGCTGGTTGCTTTGTGACTGAAGTTCCTTTGTTTGTATGGATACGAGTTCACAAAGTCCTGTATGAGAAAAGTATAAGTTTTTTATAGCTGAAATCAAAAACTAGGAATATCTAAAAAAACAATCAACTCCACGAAAAAATGTATGTAACATAAATTGTGTGTTTTAAAGTGCTCTACATTTGTTGAGTGGCACGTTTTTGTCCATCTCTTACGGTTTAGCAGTTATGCAAAATTCCGTAAAATTGACCCAGAATAAAGTAGTCTTCAGAGGCTAATCCTAGAAAATTCGAAAAATCCATTTTATTTTTCAGGTAAATATCTTTAATATACGATAATTTAATAAAAATCGTTAGAGCCTTTTTAGAAAATAAAATTTACGAAAAAGTTCCATGTAAAGTGTAGTTTAGGTTGGGGGGATTTTTCTCAAAATCTTCGTGTCGCATCTCAGGAAGATACTAAACTTAAATACCAAGTTTGGTATTTTACCGACTTTTCGTTTTTGAGTTATCGTGTTCACAGACACACGGACCTTTTTCTGAAAATACTTTTTTTTTGGATACAGGGGACCCTAAAATATATATTTCTGGTGAAATCTCGGTATCGAATTTTTGGGTGGAGTGCAATATCTTCTCTATACATTATGTACATAGTACGTATAGAGAAAGTAAAAAACAACATGCATAGCCTCAATATGAAGAGAAAATGGCAGTAGAAAGCGTTTGATTAAGTATAAAGTACTAAATAAAACATTCTGACCGTAGTTTTAACATTTATAATTAATATTTCGCATATGCTTTCTCCCATATAATCAATTTTCCTGTTAGATTATGAAAGAGTAAATGTATTTATCGAAAAAATGGTAGATACGTGATAGAGAAAATCTGAGCCAGGATTTGTATATATTTTGAAAAAAAAAACATGTTATTACCATTAATTTTGCAGCCCTGTGTTATTAGAGAATTGATCTAACAATCTGTATTGTTTGTGTGCTATCTCATATATTATACACTTACAATTTTATAAGACACTTAGCAATTCTATTACATTTCTAATTGTAAAAATAATAAACATTGATAATACAAACATTAAAAATTAAAAAAAAATTAAAAAATAGATTAATTGTAATGTTATATAACCAGTAAAAGTAAATAGCCGGCCCATTAGTTCAGTCGATAGAACACCTGCCTGTTGTGCGAGAGGTCTCGGGTTCGATTCTCGACTGTAAGTAACGATTTTTCTTTAACCCAGATTATTCCCTATCCTACCTCGGTTCTGGAAGAAAGTGTGTGTGTGCGTGTGTGTGTAATCTAATTACTAAAATTAAAGAAATAGAAACCCAACGACATAGTGCACAAGTTAAGGACATGGCAGATAGGCTGCATGTTCCAAAAGACCCCCTCCCGTTAGGACCATGCAGTTAAGGACAGGATAAAAATGGAACAAAAATGAAGTAAATATATAATATTATTAAGTTCTTATTATATTTGGAGTGAAATTTTACTAAAATTAGGCCAATACAAATTAAAAGTGACAAATTAAAATGCATGCCAATGAATTAAATGAGTATAATAATCTGACATAATGCACTACCTACTCTGTAACAAACTATACTTTCCAAAGTTTATTCTAACTTCTTAATGTTAATCGAGATAAACATTAGCAGAAATGGCCCATTAGTTTGTTCCTTATAAGTAAGGGGAATAAGGGGTAAACTAGGTTAAAGCGATAGTGAAATCTTTTAAAAAGCTTGTTGTTATGTACACAATTGAAATTCGGTTCGCCTTTGCATCCCCGGGAGTAAAACAAAAGAGATATGAAACGAAAGTTGACGTTTCGTTTAAGAAAAGTTTAAGTAGTTAAAACTGAAAGAAATCAATAACAAGGTATATATCGGAAACGATTAACTCTAAAAAAAATGTGTATGTCATAAATTTGTGTTTTAACAAGATCTACATTCTGTGTAAAAAGTTTTTGTCTATCTCTTACGATTATACAAACTTCATCCAGAATGAAGAGGTATTTAGAGGCTATTCCTAAATGATTGAAGATATACATTTCGTTTATCGTGAAAATATCTTAAACATTGTATTTTAATAAAAATCGTTGAGCCATGTTTGAGAAAAGCAAAATTTTCAAACAATGTTCCATATAAAAGGTAGCTGGGGATGAGGGACTTTTCTGAAAATCTTCATGTCTCAAGTTTGGTATTTACCCGACTTTTCGTTTTTGAGTTATACTGTCCACAGACACACACACTAATCTTTTTTAAAATGCCAGTTTTGGATTCAGGGGGCCCCAAATCATGTATTTCCAGTGAAATGTTGGTATCGAATTTTTGGGTGGAATACCATACCTTCTTTATCTACTATGTACATTGTACATGCGCGCTAGAGAAAGTAAATATATTGATTGCAGAGAAGTCGAACAGAGGCTAAGTTGCTAGATTTGTGTTTGCACTACTAGATCTAGAATGTTGAAGACGTCAGCTTCGAGGTTATTCAAAATTCCACATAAGCGTGGAAGAATGTGTGTTGATGCACCCCGTGAGGAAGCTAGGTGAGGAAACACTTGACAGTCAAGAACTAGTATTAAACAATAGCATTGCGCTTCTTTACTGGATGACATTCTTGATTTATAAGTAAGGCTTCATACGGGCAAAGCTCGGTAAAATACAAGCGTGAAATGTATAGTTTCATTTATAAAGACAATGAAAATAAATCAATAAAATTCGCTCAGAATTCTCTGCAGTGAATTACAAGAAACGTCTTTACTGTATCGAAAGAAAACACTCTCCTCCTGTCACTCAAAATATGTTTGAATTATGCACAAGTTTGTTCAGTGTCGAACGCCTACCCTTTCGTATTTTTTATATTTATCAATTGCGCCCTCTTTCAGTGTTCACTGGTTTATCTACCAGCGGGAACTGAACGAGGCCAGGCAGTGAGCAAAGTTAGATAGTGCAGGACTTTTCAAAACGGGCTGTATAGATCATGCCTACCCCATCACGTCAAGTTATATTCTGTGTGCACCGAATCGCAATCCGGCAATTTCGTGACTCCGGACCGAGCTCTATTCATAACGTAGCTTCCCTCGACTCTAGCAAAGGAAGGGAAATACTAGTGAGTCACACATACTGTCATACAAACGTACAGTGGTTGATAGCAGGTGTGTTGTTTGTAAACATAAATAGAATGCTGGAAATGTTATCTTCACATCACTTTCAGAGGCTCCACATGAACTGCAAATAGAATTACTTGCTATACAAAATTGTACGAACATAAAATATTTGAAAGAAAGATGATGGGAGTTATTTAAAGCATTGCCATTTCCCAAATTGCAATTATCTGCACCACATTTAATGGCTCCACATGTATCTTCAAGCAAGGCTTCTCTAAACCGAATTATCTTAAAAACCATTATTGCAGTAGACTATACAACAATCATTTGGTGCTTCAACTAAGGCTTTGTATACCACATTTAGTAGCTGATGGACCCCTCAAAGTTAAACATATCACCGAATTAAAAACAAATAAAAAGACAATGCAGATTAGGAAGGCCTTGTGTTAACAATCATTCCACTGTGTCGTTCCTCATTGTGTATCCCTCTGCGTCTTCAATTTGGACATATCTGAGTTAAAAGGGCAGTGTTCTGTAATTCTTCTTAGAGTCGTGACCTGCATATAGTTTTCGTTGGCATGCGTAATGCAAGTGTATAGGTGAACCAAAGAGTGTAGATATCCAACGTTTTATGTCAGGGATTGAAAAACAAAATCATGGAGGTTTTGAAAGTTGCCGATAGCCTTTACTTTATGAGTGCCAAAATAGATTCTCTTAATCTCATGTTCAACAAAACTGGACTGATATTGGATGAAACTAACATGAAATCTTCACTAGAGAGTTAAAACATCTGGAAATATTGTAAAGTCTACGAAAATCTCCATCTCCTGATACAATGGTGAAAGAGTTAATCAACATCGGATGAATGGTTTCTAAGACTAGCCCCTTTAAACTTATACTCTTTCTCTCTTTATAATTAGTGTAGACTTCTCTCGTATCTCGCATTCAGTTTGTTGCTACCCTTAACGTTTTTACTTCAAATTAATGCTCCTGTATTTAGGTTCTAAATCAGAATTCTTTCATTGTAGCTGAAGGCATGTTTCTCGTACATTTTGAACTTATCTAGTAGTTTCTGTAAAGCATTTACATTCCAAACTTTTTGTTCTTGTTTATTTCACGTGGCAGGAAAGCGTGCACGCAAGGCGATGTTGTTGGTGAAGTCATGGCCATACTTGGTCACCAGGCTCCCTTGCCACCAGGCTGATCTTGCATTGTTCTTGGCTGCTGGTTTAGGCATATTAACATACCCGTGGAACAGCTAAACTTGCACCCGTCCTGTAAATATATGTCGGGGATTTTGGTACGCCTCCCTCGTGGTATAGAATAGTGATTTTTGAAGGTCGTGTCATCTATGTCTAAGCTTTCTTCACTAACAACATGTTTAATTATTTTGAAAATTATAAAGTTAAGATAAAGTTTTAGGTATCTAGGAAGTATTGTCAGCAGAGGGAACAGCCCAAAAAGAGAACAGGGGAAGAAAGCTATTTACTCTTAAATATGTTGTTATGGTTGAACAGAATAAAACTACATACAGAAATCTGATGTGTTCCATTCACATGACTTTCTCTACATTTCAGGCAACATATTTTATTTATTTTTTTTATTTTGTAGTTTAACGTCCTTTAACCTGGTTGGTCATATCGGACGATGAATGAAATTGGTGAAATGATGCTCAAATGATCTCGGAGTCCATGGAGCTTAAAGTTACTCGACATTCGTCTTCTCAGGACAAGGGAACACGCCGAAAAAAAAGCCTTATCCGGGTAACTCACCCTAAGCAAGATTCGAACTCACGACCTTTAAATGTGAGGCAGACACGCTACCACCACACTACCCAGCGGGCAACTGTTATTGTTAAAAAGTTTATTCTTCCATCTACATCATGCCAATCGAAATAAACATTAGAAGAAATTCTTTCTTGTAAGTAGAAGGAAAATAATGGAATACACTAGTCTAAAACGATAGTCAAATCCTTTAAAGGTTGCCATGTGGATGAAACCCGTTTCTTTTCATTGCCAGGAGCTGACAAATTCCTGTATATGAAGTATTTTAAAATTGAAACCAATAACAAGGAATATCACAACAATGGTCAACGCTACAAAAAATGTATATGAGACTAATTGTGTGTTTCAACGAGATCTACATATTTTGTGTATTAAGATTTTCTCTTTCTCTTATGGTTTACTAGTGATGCAAAATCCAGCAAAATTCACTCCGAATAAAGAAACCTTCAGAGGCTATTCCTAGTAAATTCAAGATTTACATTTTATTTTTCGTGTAAATATATTTAATATACGGTAATTTAATCAAAATCATTAGAGTCATTTTTGAGGGAAATCACAAATTTCGAACATTTTTTCATGTAAAGGGTAGTTTGGGGTAGGGGATTTTCCTCAAAGCCTTCGTATCCCATCCTTGTAAGATACTAAACTTATATACCCAGTTTGGTATTTTACCGACTTTTCGTTTTGGAGTTATCGTGTTCACAGACACACACGGACCTTTTTCTAAAAATGCTTTTTTTGGATAATGGAGACCCTAAAACGTCTATTTCCTGTGAAATCTCGGTATCGAATTTTTGGGTGGTATGCAATACCTTCTCTATGCACTATACATAATATGTGTAGAGAAAGTAAAAATGTGGATGTACACTACTGTAAGTCAGTTATTTTAGTATGATCATGCGGTAAGAATGATAGAGGAAAGGAGGCCAAAAAGAGTATTGAATTATAATCCAAAAAAGAGGTGGAGAAGAGGAAGACCTGGTGTGATATTTTATCAGCCATGTCACAAGACCCAAAAGATAAAGTTGTGTTTTATATAAACACTAAACTAAATTTGTTGAAATGTTTGTTCATTAAAAAATCTATTATTTTGATGATGATTATTATTATTATTATTATTATTATTATTATTATTATTAAATCTCTATTTATCAACCCTTGTTGCATAAGTATATTAGAGTTATATTTTATAGATACGATAACATAAATAGCATAATATACAATACGATAACACACATAAAAGAATACAAACACAATATTTGATTCAACAATAAAGTCTAATTGTTCCATTTACATCTCTATTTGTTCCACATAAAAACTATTCTTAGAAAATATTATTCTTCTATGTACATCATACTAATGAATTTTAATGAGAAGTTTAATGTCGTGCCGGCATATTGTCAGGGTAGCTCAGTGGTAGAGCAACCGGCAAGAGACCGGGAGATATGGCATTTAATTTTACAGTCTGACTCTACCTATTCAATTTCTTGAACATACCACAATGCCAAATAAGTTCATCCGTTAATTAAATGTTCTTATAACGCTTTAGTTGGTTTACCAACACCTTCATATAAACTAACATAGTATAGATGTCAGCGTCTTTCTGCTGGTAGCAAATTAGCTTTCACTTTAAAGAATAGAACTACAGGGCATTAGAAACTAAAGAACATGGAATTAAAACGATTTTACATGGTACTAAAAGCAAATACAAGTTCTTTTTATCATTAAATGTTCTAAATTAATTTAATTGCAACCGGGATAAAATGAAATATAGGCTTAGTGATTTTTAGCATTACAAAAGCAAATAATAACCAATATCAGCATAGGTTTGTGGTTCACAAATTGCAACCTAGAAGGTTCAAATTCTGTGAATAGATCAATCTTTGGTAGCTTCCCTCAGTCACTAGTTAGATATTTGGATTTTAGTATCACGACCCAAGCATACAGCCACAAAATAAATCATCGTCATAATTTCGTATTAATTTAATAGGAACACTCTATGCACCTATCCAGCTGAGGACATCTAGAAGCAAAGATAAGCAACCACGAAACAAAGGCAAATGATATCCGATATTATGTGTATCAAAGAACCCAGGGCTGTCGTCACATATTAACTTAAGTTGCAGTCGTGGCGTTAAAAATCCATAAAACGTTATGTGTAAGAGAAGAATGGTTTAATTATAAAGACACATTACAGTTGAAATAAAATGTTTACCTAAATACATCATTTAATCATATTATGAAAAATAATCTGATATGCCTTTCTCTACCTCTTCTGCAATAAACTATTCTTGCAAAAGTATTTTTCTCTCTACTTCATGCTGATTGAGGTAAGCAATGCTTGATTTACTCTAAGCAGAATGGAAATAAGGGAATACACCAGGCTAAAGAGGTAGTCAAATCTTTTAAAACTGGTCGCTATGTGATGCTATTAAAACTCCCTTTTCTTTCCATGACCAGTATAAAAAATGAATCATTATTAACCATTTGAGAAAAGTATAAGCATTGGACATTTTAAAATCAATAACAATGAATATCTCTGAAATAGTTAACTCCACAAAAATGTTTATGATATTAAATTTAAGCTTTAACGAGCTATATTTTTTTTATTTAATAAGATTCTGGACCTGCAGTTAAAGGGGGGATATAAATGGAGAAAACAAAATTGTCTGTCACTTATGTTTACCGGTTATGGTAAGTCCTCCAAAACAAGGAGATCTTCAGAGCTATCACCAGAAAATTCAATATACACATTTTAATTGCCATGTAAATATTTTTAATGCATGACTTTTAATCAAAATCGTGTCATTTTTAAGAAAATCAATACTTTTTAAAATGTTTCAGTAAAGTGCACTTTGGAGTGGGGCATTTTCCTCAAAATCTTAGTCTAGTCATGTTTTACATTTAGAGTAGCTTTCAAAACTAATAATTTGTCCACAAGGTTGGGGATTCCATTATTTTTGGCATTTCTTCAAAGTAAACTATGAGGATATTTTCCGAGGATGAAGTTACATTTTTGTTATTCTCTATTGCATGAATTCATCATATAACTTTTCGTAGATTTTATTTTATTTCTGTGGAAGTAAATTGTTAACAACATTACTCATCTCCTATCTTATATCAGGAGGCATGGAACTAAATTCCATATCATTATCAATAGGTCAAAATACCCCTGTCTCCATCTTATAAATCAACCATCACCGTGAATCGAATTTCTTTTGTTATCGACGCATGCGTACAATAGTGGTCGGTGGAGTTCATCTTTCATATGTAGGATATCTATATATTAAATATTTATTGTATATCTACATGTCGTAGAAAAAATATGTATGTAACTCTCATATAATGGTCATTAGAATATTCGTGAGATTTTTCAACGAGAGCGAAGTGAGCGTCACATATATCTAATATCTATCATTACAAGATCGTTGTATAAACAACTATTTTCTTGGATAGATAGAGTCAGACTGAAGAATTCAATGCCATAGCTGGGATTTGAACCTCGGATCTCCCGATCTCTAGCGGGTTGTTCTGCCACTGAGCTACCATGGCAACATACCGTCATAGCATTGAATTTCTCAATTGACACATGTTTCCCGGTAAACCACAGGTGTTCTCAAATTATTTTGAGATGACACCTTGTGGTTTACCGGGAAATATGCGAGTCAGTTGAGAAATTCAATGCTATTAAGGCTTGTAGCTATGGTAGCTCAGTGGCAGGGCAACCGGCTTGAGATCCAGAGATCCGTGGTTCAAATCCCGGCTATGTCATTGAATTTTTTTCCAACTCCTATCCTACACACGGCTTGTGTGTAAAAACAATTAATCCAACTATTTTCTTGTCAAACTTTTGCTTATGCAAGAGAAATACGAAATAGGAGTATTTTTATTTTCGATTTTCTCTCAGAATAAAAAATCTCAACTCGGTCAGTGACATCAATGTTGTTCAAATCGAATTGCTATATTAATATCTATTGAATGAATATTACATTATAGTAGAAGAAATTACATGATGGCCCTTTGTCAGTTGCTGATTCTTGAGCTTCCAATGGAACGCCACTGCTGGGCTCTATGATTCCCTTTCATTAACACTTATACAAATGTGTTGGACTGATGTTAAACAGTACGCTTACAACAGACGTCGTGCAGTGTATGTACCTTTCAAATCTGCAAAGCGTGACACGGGCTCAGAATACGTGTGTACGCCTGTATGCGTCGACTTCACCATGTTACACCATCACTCAAAACACTTAAATGACTGCAGCTAGGCATAGAAAAAAATTGCATTCTTTATCAGTTCTCTATCAAGTCCTTCATTCTCGCATTCCAAACTATCTAAATGTGCGATCCGAATATTTTTCTGACTATCATAATCGAGAAACTCGCTCACGACTTGCTCACCATACAACCTTCTATTCATCATCATTTACAATAGATTTAGCTCGTCTTTGGAATTCGCTACCTGAAGACGTAAGGGACTGCCGGAACATTTTACTGTTCTAGAAGAAAATTAGGACATACCTTTATAATCAAAGGTAATCTGCTGCTGTATAAATATGTTAAATACTCCACTTTAATTTATTGTTAGTAATACTTTATGGGCTGACAAGCAATATGTGAAATATGCATTTTAACCTACATGAATATTTTATTTAAAATAATTTTGTTTATAGTTTTTTTTTGTCCATTTCAGTATACTTATTGCACCTTTTGTATTGGTTTTTATTAAGTTGTTTAGAATTGTATTTTTGTTCTTTATTCATTATATCAAGGCTGTATTGAGTTTAATGAATTGCCTGGTAGAGAGAAAGAAAGCCTTATGACCTTAACTCCAAACAGGATAAATAATTAAATAAATAAATTACCTACATTTGCGCATGCGCATTACTCTCAAATGCCGAGTTTGCTTCTGTATTATATTTCAGTGACGGTATTTAGTAATTTTATATACACGTTTACCGTTGAAATGAAACCCATAAATTAGATTCTTCTGTTTGCGCTCTTTTTTTCCTCTTTCCCCAGCTTCTCTATTTCTATCTTACTCACCAGCTATTTTTCCTCGCAATATGTTTCTTTTTATCCTTATTACTTTCTCTACACATATTATGTACATAGTGTATAGATAAGGTATTGTATTACACCTAAAAATTCAATACTGGGATTTCACCGAAAATATATGTTTTGAGATCCCCTGAGTCCAAAAAAATTAGAAAAAGGTCCGTGCGTGTTTGTGGGCAACATAGCTCAAAAACGACGAATATATTAAATGCTAAACTTTGTATTTAAGTTGAGTGTCTTCCAAGTATGCAACATGAACATTTACAAGAAAATCCCCCCCACTCCAACAACCCTTTACGCGGAAAAAAAATCGAAAATTTAGGTTTTCTCAAAAATGGCTCTAACGATTTTGATTAAAATACTTTATGTCTAAGATATTTTTATGACAAACGAAATGAATATCTTGAATTTTCTGGGTATAGCCTCTGAAGACCTCTTAATTCTGGATTAGTTTTGTATAACTGCAAACCGTAAGAGATATACAAAAACTTCCTACTGAAAATGTATATCTCAGTAAAAAACACAATCTATGTTATGTACATTTTTGTAGTGTCAACTGTTTTCGAGATATTCTGGATTATTGGTTTGAATTTTAAGTCACTTAACTTTTCTCAAACGGGAAGACATCTTTCTTCTCGTTTTTCGTTTGTTTACTCTTGGTAAGTAAAGAGATTTGAATTTCAATTGTTTAACATAGCGACCGGCTTTTAAAGGACGAGCCTATCGCTTTTGCCTGTGCATTTTCTTGTTTCCCTTCCAGTTACAAAGAAGCCAGGAATAAGACCAATTCTCTTATGTTTATCTTGATTATCATGATGTAGATAAAATAATAATTTTTTCAATAAAAGATTTGTTTGCCGAACAGCTAGAGAACATGATGTGAATGGAACGCATTATATTTTTACTTTCTCTACCCTTACTGTGTACATAGCGTATAGAAAAGGTATTGCACTCCACCCAAAAATTCGGTACCGAGATTTCACCGGAAATAGACGTTTTAGGGTCCCCTGGATCCAACAAAAGCATATTTAGAAAAAGGTCCAGGTGAGTGTGTCTGTGTGTGTGTATTAGTGTGTCCGTGTGTTTGTGAACACGATAACTTAAAAAAGAGAAGTCTGTACCTAACTTGGTATATAAGTTTAGTACCTTCCAAGGATGCGACACGAACATTGAGGAAGATCCCCCTACCCTTTACACGGAACATTTTTCGAAAATGTTGATTTTCTCAAAAATGGCTCTAAGGATTTTGATTAAAATACGGTATATTAAATATGTTTAAATGACTAATATAATGTATATCTTGAATTTTCTGGGAATAGTCTCTGAGGACCTCTTTATTCTGAACGAATTTTGCTGGATTTTGTATAACTAGTAAACCGTAAGAGAAAGACAGAAACTTACTGCACAAAATATGTAGATCTCGTTGAAATATACACTTTATGTCATATACACTTTTTTCGCAGGGTTGACCATTTTTGAGATGCTTGTCTTTGTCGCTGGTTTCTGTGCTAAACTAGTTAGATTTTTCTCATACGGGAATCCTGGCAATGCACAGAAACGGTTTTCATCCACATAGATACCATTTGAATGATATGAGTGTCACTCTAGCCTAGTGTGTTCCATTATTTTCCATCTGCTTACAAGAAAGCATTTCTGCTAATGTTTCTTTCGATTAGCATGAAGTGCATAAAATAATAAGCTTTTTAACAATTATTTGTTACGGAAACGTAGAGAAAGTCATATGAATGAAACACATTATATTTTTTCCCTTCTACTTACAAGGAACCAAGTAATAAGGACAATTTCTGCTAACGTTTATCTTTACTATCATGAAATAGATGGAATAATAAGCTTTTTAACAATAAATGCTTTCTCTAGCCCCATATGTAAAAGGTACATAGGGATAGAGAAGGTATTGTAATGCACCCAAAAATTCGATACCGAAAATATATGTTTTTGAGTCCGCTAAGTCCGAAAAAAGCATTTTCAAGAAAAAGGTCCGTGTGTGTGTGTCTGTGTGTGTGTGTCTGTGGGCAGCATAGCCCCAAAACAAAAAGACCGTTAAATACCAAACTTGGTATTTAGGTTTAGTATCTTCCAAGGATGTGACACGAAGATTTTCAAAAAAATCCCCCACCACAAACAACCCTAATTTTCTTAAAAATGGCTCTAACGATTTTGATTAAAATCCTGTATATTAAAGCTATTTATGTCCGAAATAAAATGTATATCTCGAATTTTTTGGGAATAGCCTCTGAAGACCTCTTTATTCTGGATGAATTTTGCTGAATTTTGACTTAACTGCTAAACCGTAAGAGATAGAAAAAAACGTACTACACAAAAAATATACCTTGTGACAAAACACATAATTTTTGTCCTTTACGTTTTTGTAGTGGAGGTAACCGTTTTCGAGATATTCCTTGTTATTGGTTTCAATTGTGAAGTACTTAAACTTTTCTCACATAGGAAGTGTCTGTTTTTCTTTTGTTCTACTCCTGGCCAAGGAAAGAAGTGATTTGCAATGACAATCGCATAACGATAGCTTTTAAAACATTTGACAATCACTTTAGTATAGTGCATTCCCTAATTCCCTTCTTCTTATAAGGAACTAAGTAATAACATTCTGCTTACATTTATCTTGATTATCATTGTGTACAAGGAAGAATAATCTTTTGTTGGAGCTTTGTAGAGCAGCTAGAGAAAGTCATGTGAGTGTAACACATCAGATTTTTTGTTACAGAAATATAGAGAAAGACATGTGAATGGAACACGTTAGATTTTTCTTCCACTCTTCCTACCCTCCTCGCGCTCTATAATGTTTGGCATCTTGTTGTTTTGTGAACGGCAATAGAACTAGTTTTTTTTTTAACGGGTTAATACAAATTAAAACATTATTTAAAGCGTTTTCAAGTACATAAACTTTTCGCAGTTCCTTATGTGATCGAAACTGTGCTGTTTGTGTGGTAACCGGTTTACATGCAACAAAAACAGTAACGATAATATTGATGCCGTAAATATTCATATCGAAATGTTTTCATTTAAAATAAATAAAAGTCTGATAGTTCCATTTACATATTTACTCCACCTGTTGTCCAGACAAACTTTTCATACAAAAGAATATTCTTTATTCTATATGATGCTAAAATCGAGATAAACATTAGTAAAAATGATCTAATTACTTGCTTCCTTATAAGTAGGAGGAAAATAAGGGAGTACACCAGGTAAAGTGATAGTCACACTCTTTAAAACCTGGTCGCAATGTGAAACAACTGAAATTTGGTTCTCTTTGCATGGACAGGATTAAAGTAAAAGAGATATGATACGCAAGAGGGCTTCCCATTTAAGCATTTTAACATTAAAACCAATAAGAGGGAATGTCCGTGAAATTATTATTTGTATACACACACAAAAAAAAAACAAAAAAAAACTTGAATGTGTTTTTCACGAGATCTACATTTTTGGGTAGTATATTTTGTCTGTGTATCAATTATTCAAAAGACATCAGAGTGAACAGGGCTTCAGGGGCTATTCGTAAGAAATTTAGGATATACACTTTATTTGCAATATAAACATCTTTAATATATAGCATTTTAATCAAAATCGTTTTTTTATAAAATCAAAAATTTCGAAAAACTTTCCATGTTAAGAGTGGTTTAACATTGGGAGATTTTTTTCTGAAAATCTGCGTGTCGTATCCTTGGAAGACATTAAATTTAAATACCCAGTTTATTTTTAATGGACTCTTCGTTTTTGAGTTATGCTGTACACACACACACACACACACACACACACACACACACACACACACACACCTTTTTCTAAAGACGCTTCATTTGGATTCATATGCCCTCGAAACATCTATTTCCGCTGAAATCTGGGAGTAGAGTTTTTGGATGGAATACAATACCTAGTTACCTACTATGTAACTACATTGTATACACATGCTAGAAAATGTAAAAATAGGCTGTTAGAATCTTTATATTTACAAATATTCGCTATATATAGTTTGAAATGGCGAGATTTTTAAAAATGTTGATCTTACTGCGCGTTTGAACTCTCTCTTTGAACAAATTGATTAGTATTTAACATAGATTATGTTCTGAGCGGGACCAGTGGCATAAGTATATGTATTACGCGCTTCATAAAATAATTATCTATATCTGGCTTCAGGTAGTATTTTTATACTGTGAAGAATTCATCTCATATTGAAAATTAGAAAAAAAAAAAAAAAAAAAAAGAGCTTTCGGTCACTATTTTATAATATATTCAGATAAGTTTTTGTGTGTTTAGAATCTGTGAATGTGGAAATCTATTGGCCGCTTTTACATTTTATAACCTTCGAGGATGGTTCAATAAATACTCGTATTAAAAATGAAGATGTCATTTTTTGAACAAAAATTATTTTTCAACATAAGTTTTTTTATTTAAGGAAATAAATTTCTCCCAACGCCACTTTTTTTAACTCCTCCAATAATAGAAATTGTTAAATGTTGCAAAATACGCCTCTATCAGGCCAAGTTGGGGTAGAGCAGCAGTTCATAAAGCAACTCGGCGACGACGATTCCGGACGAATGAGCTGGTGCGTTGTAGTAGTAGAGCAGTTCCTTCTTCTTCGATAAATGGGTCCATATCACCTTCAACTTCTTGTCGAATTGAGCCAATAACTTACTGTAGTACGACGTAAAAAATCTCACGAATTTCGTTTAAATAACTCTAAACAAAGCTTCGAAGCTCAAAGCCACACCCGCTGGTTGTTCAGCAATTGCGAAACCTATCAAGCCGACAACATTTTTGGCACCAATATATCATTCAAGGCATGAACTGTTGTTCCCGTCGACACACCTATGGCCTCTACACTTCGCGAACTTTCGTTTGATTATCAGCGAGAATCGTGCCATGAACCTTTTCAATGATTTCCTCGATAGCCACATTTGCTGGGCAACCTGGTCTCTTATTAAAAATGCATGTTCGATAATGTTTAAAGTCATTGAACCAATATCTGTTTTCATAGATGGCGAAAGGACACCATAAACAGTATCTAACTGCAGTAACCTCCTCGCAAGTTTTCCCATTGAAAATAAAAATGTGAATCACTGCTGTTTTTTTCATTTTAGCGAAAACACGTCGAACGACAGTGAAATACATGACAAATCCAAACTAATCTATAACCAATACCGAATTTCTTTTGACGTGCAACAAATGAAGTACACGATAACATCAACTTGGCTTAGCAACACCATCTATTTTGTAACTCTTATTGAAACGTCCTCATATTTACACATATATTGCTATTTTATAGAGTTATAAATGTTACGAAATAATGGAACTGACAAAAAGAGGGAGGGTAAGGAGGCATTGACATGGGAAACGTAATTAGTCATGAAAAGCAAATTTTACAGGAGAAGCAAAAAAACTGTTTTGACACTACAAAATAAGAGGTATTATTTAGAAAATAGTTACAGAAATTCCATTTTATCTTAAAATATATTTGAAGCAAATTATCACAGTAATATCAGAAATATAATTATGGTATACAAACATGGTGCAAAAATACATAAATTCCCACATCGAGAGTAGATCATTTTTCTTAGCGTCTCTAATGATGGTCCTTTTTCCAAGTGCTGGTAGAGAATGAACTGCAGAGATGTGCTTCATAGATTTACTCTTCTTCAAGATACTGTGTTCCTTCTATGGCTCGATATCACTGTACAAAATTCTTATATCTATAATGGGCAGCTTTTTCCTCAAAATTTTAGTCAAAGAAGCAGAACCGATCCTTTATTGGTGAAGTATTCAACCATCTATAACAACAGATTTTTTTTTTTAAGCTTAACGTCTTTTAACCTGGTTGGTCATATCGGACGACGAATGAAATTGGTGAAATGATGCTCAAATGATTTCGGAGTTCATGTAGCTTAAAGTTACTCGACATTCGTCTTCCTAGGATAAGGGAAAACTCCGAAAAAATACCTTATCCGGCAGCTATATTAGAAGCAGCATTAATAATGTGTAAACTATATAGAAATCAATATAAATCTGCACTACAAACAGCAAAACTAGGGAGCAATATGGCATATATTGAAAACGAGCAAAATAAATGTAAAGCAGTATGGAATGTTTTGAAAAGAGAAACTAATAGTTCTAAGAACATGTAGTAGAATAATTAAATTTGTTATTATTTATATTGTGAAACCACTAACCTATTGTATCAATTTATGTTTAAATGCTGGAGTATTTCCTGAGCAGCTGAAAATGGCTAAAACAGTTCCCATATTTAAGAAAGGTGATGTGAATAAACCACAAAATTACAGGCCAATAGCTATTGTTCCTATATTAGATAAAACATTTGAAGGTGTTGTACTCCATCAATTAAGGTTATATACCACAGAATATAACATTCTCAGTCCTTCACAATTTGGTTTTTCTCCAGGTAAAAGTACACGCAATGCAATAAAATATTTATTAGAGGTTGTATATAAAGCATTTGAAGACAAGGAAAATGCTCTTGCTTTGCTATTTGATTTTAGCAAAGCTTTTGATTGCATTCCACATGACCTATTACTAATGAAATTAGAATACTATGGAATTAGAAATACTGAGTATAACTTCTTTTACACCTATCTAACTGGACGTAGACATGCTGATTTTTGTAAATAATTTAAATAGTAGAAGTGACTACAGTGATTTTGGAGTACCACAAGGAACTATCTTAGGACCATTTCTATTTCTTATTATGATAAATGACCTGCCATGTAATATACCTGCTAAGACGATGCTATATGCTGATGATTCCACTTTTATTTTTACACATAATGTTTTTGCTGTTTTAAATAATATATGTTATGGCATAATTCAGAGTGCTACTAAATGGTTCTCTAGCAATGGCTTTTTAACTAACTGTGATAAAATGCAAAACATTATTTTTAGCCTTAGACAAAGCTCAAATGATGCTGAATACACTAATGTAAAACTTTTAGGAATGGTTTTAGATACAGAATTAACCTGGAATTCACATGTTGAAATGTTCTGTAAAAATTTATCTAAAGTTGTGTATTTACTGAGAACCATTTACAACAAAGTACCTTGTAGCTATTTAAAGCAAATATATCTTGCTTTGTTTGAAAGTGTTTTTAGCTATGGACTGTTAGCATATGGGAACTACTCTAAATTGAATGATATTCTACTTCTACAAAAGAAAGCCATAAGAGTTTTATGTCACACTTCTTACAATGCTCCATGTAGACCACTTTTTAAGCAACAGTGTACAATTGCTATATATTACAATTATTATTATATGTGCACAAGAATTTAAACCAATTTAAACTGAACAGACATGTGCACACATTAAATACCAGAAATAAATTACATGTTTCATACACTAAACTAAAGAAAGTTAAAGATAGTTATTTGATAACCAGCATTATAGCTTAAAATAAGGTTCCTGACCACATGAGAAATCTAAATGTAATACAGTTTAAGGCTAAAGTAAAAAAATGGTTGATTGACAATGTATTTTACAATTTGGATGAATTTTTAATACTAGAATTGTTATATGACTGACTCTTACATGTATATATTATTTTGACCATGTCTATTGTACTAATGTACCTAATGACTAAACAAATAAATACTAAATACTAAAACTCACCCTAAGCGAGATTCGAACTCACGACCATAACAGTCAGAGGTAAAATTATAGAAGTCTTCTACAACATTGAACGGTTGAACATTCCTTGCTTCTGTAATCATTTCTTCTGAAATCATCCGTTTTGAAACTTTTTTTTTCTTATTTTGATTTTGATTCCAAAAATCTGAGTGAGCTTCCATACTTTATTTTCCTCAAGGTGACGGCAGCTACATTGGCATTTACAAGTAACCTGCACAAAGGTAATATGCAAACAGGTTAGATTATAATAAAAAATAAAAATAGGCTTTACCACTAAATATAATCAGCAAATTCTATTGCAAGGGGAAACATATGACTTGCCAATTTATGTGGAACAGGTTTTGGCGGCATTCTGTTGTAATTACAATGTTAGTAATGAATAAATAATGTAAACGCAAACACAACAATTAACAGACTGAAAACCAGCCACTTAGAGGCTTGTTGACTCACTCCCGTCGTTACTTGTAGGAGATTAACCACACACAATTTTGACTTATTCCTGTTTCTATGCCACTGGCGATTGAAAAAAAAAACAATGTTTTTACTTACTACCTTTCCCATGTCAATGCCTCAATTGTTGATTTTTACGAACGCAAGGGAAGGTCGTAGAGAGTAGAGGCAACTGATTTAGTAGGAAGTATCGAGAAAGGTTACTAATTCATATCGCAGTCATCAAAAATTGCTATTATCCAGAGAATTGTTTGCAGAAGGATCCTAACCCCATTGCCAAACTTGTCCCGGCGCTAGAATAGAAGAGTCCCATAGAACAGACAGCACACCAATTTTGATTCTGGTGGAAATCGCCAAAAGGTGGCGGGGAGATCCAAGGAAAGGACCACAATCGCAGCAACAGCTCTGAATCCTCACGCGTTGAAGACCATTCAGAAAAACAAAAGTTTAAAAAACAAATTCTGTAATGAATTCTGTGTATGGGATGGGAATTGGATACGCAGTGTCAGAATGAAAAATTGTGTAATGTATATATTAGCATTAATTGTAATGGGTCCAGACTTTATAGTTACCTTCTCTGTAAAACTTAAGCTTATATTCAAATCGAACTGTTACAACATTACTGCTATGCGAGAGATCCCGGGTTCGATTCCCGGATGGATGTGGATTATTCCACCCTCCCTACAACCTGGAAGAATGAGAGTATGAATGTGTGTGTGTGTGTGTGTGTGTGTGAGTGTGTGTGGGAGTGAGAGAGAGAGAGAATGTACAGCCGTGGACACAAAAATATGAGTCATCCACAAATTCCATGTATCGATCGAAGAGTTTCGTATATATTCGTAAAAGCTGTGTTCACAATGCACACGAAAGAACTGTACAATGGTATGTGACTGGCAGCGCAATGGTTAACTTATGAGTACTGAAAATAGATCACAGAATAACGCATCGGTGGTCGAGAGGTTAAGTAGACCTCCCTTCCGCTCATAAGTTCCTAGGTTTAAATCTCGCGATGCTTGTCTTTTTTTAAGTTTGTTAATTTTATGATTGGATATGTAGAACATAATATTGCATTAATATAAGTTTGGCATCTATGCACACAAAAACATAATTCTAGTAACACTCGTGTAAAATAACTAAAAAAAATGTGTAAATAAACGATCATGTTCTAAAACTAAAACACAACAAATAAACTTAATTAATATAGGATGTATGAACCGTCAGCTTATATAGCTGTGCTCAGTTATCGGGGCATAGACAAAACTAGTCTCATGTGGACGAGAAGCTATTTAAATTTGTGCCCATCTTTGTCCTTTGCCCATCTACAGGTAAATTGGAGCACAACTCCCTTTCTACCTCAGCCCACACATCCTCAATAGGGTTCAAATCTGGTGAACAGGGAGGCCAGTCCCATTCTGATATCCTGTATCTCTGAAAACGAATTTGAAACCTTTCGAGATGTGTGGACAGAATAATTATTCTGTACAAGTTCAACATTTCCATCAGGATATCTCATCCTTACAGAGGGAACCAAAATATTATCGAGTATTACAGTGTACTGCACACCGTTTAGTGTATCCTCAAGCTATCACAGCATACTTAGAACACCTTTGAACGATAGAAAATCACTTTCGCCTTACGCGTGGAAGAAAATGTCACCTCATGTGGGAATATCACGTTATTCTAGTTGCGGTTGGCATTTTCCTGCCAGATCGGGGGGGGGGGGGGGAAGTAAACAAAGTTACTACCTACCAAAAAAATCAAATTTGCCCAAAATTGGATTCCTAAAAATGTTTTAAAACAGTGCTTTTCTTAGCAATACTTTTAATATTTGCTCATATTATAATGATTCCATTTTTTTTCATTGAGCGAGACCTGTTTGTACCTAATACGTTTGCGCACCATTCAGGGCACCACATGTTTTCGAGCGCAGCATATTGCTGTTCGGTAGAATACGCCCTAAAAGAAGCATCATAATAACTGACATATTATTAACTGTAACGAATGTAGAATGAAATAAAAAGTATGTCTAAAATAAATAGCCGCTATGTTTATTCCATATCATTAAGAGGATGGGAAAAATGTTTGCTACATGAGAGAAGCGAACCTGCGACCCTCAGCAAACCTACGTTTTGCCACAGCTGTATAGTGAACACACATAATGGGTGGCAGGTTTGTAATACGCTACAATAAAAACTGTAGCATATTTTGAGACAAAATTTTAGTTAATATTGATAGTTAGTTGTTGAGGAAACTTAAGTTATGATTATAATCAATAATTATTCATCATTAGTAATATTAAGATTTGGAACTTGTGACAACTTGTTGCTATCGCTACACAACTGTATCACGGATGGTGTACACAAGGCCGGTAGGACTTAGATGAATTTGGCGTTCCAGACATTACTAATTTTTTTTGTCCACGGCTGTACTAACGCAAAAAAAAAAAAAAAAATAAAATAAAATAAAATAAATCCAATAGCAAATTACTATACACGAGTTAACACCATTGCTGGAAGGCATAATGTTAAAATATATATATATATATATATATATATATATATATATATATATATATAAAAAAATGCCAATGATCACTATAGTTAAGTGGGCGGGTATATATAGAACAAAAAAAAAAAAAACTTTCAAATGTATTATTGCAAGAAATTGACATTCCTTGCTAACATTCTGTGTGGCAAAAATCTTCCAGCAAACTAGTTTCCATCTATTGTAGCACAGTTAAAGCAGGAAGTAAGAAATTATCGTGGGTAGGGGAGTGTAATGGACTGGAAATAGGAATGTTTTCAAAGGAGCTGTCAGTTTTCAGCTTTTGTGTGTACCTTACAACTTCTTGTGAGGTAAAGCAAAAGATATGCGAAGGGACAGTCATTGAAAACATCCGTCAGACCGAAGAAGTGAACTTAAGAATGACGCATTCATCAATAAATCACTATACTTCAAGTTCAAGAATTAGTTTCTTGTATGGAATAGTGAGCATGTCTTACACAGCATTTAGCTTCGTTTAGGTTGAGTGCATGTGCATATATTTAGACATATATGATTTCTAAGTAATTTCTAACATACAATTTTAGCTACTCGTATATTAATGCATTTCCTTGTGTTTACTTTTATTATTCGCTTCTTTAAGTTAGAGAAATTTTATAGGTAGTTTCATATTGTGTTAAGATTATAAAAAAAAATCTTATGTGCTCCATTCACATGACTTTCTGTACATCTCTGCAACAAATTAGTTTTAAAACGCTTATGCTTCTATTTACTTCATTCTAATTGACAAAAAATTAGCCGAAATAGCCTTATTACTTGCTTCCTTGTGAGTAGAAGGGAAATAAGGGAGTAGCATACGTTAAAGCGATAGTGAAAAGCTGGTTGCTATGTGACTGAAATCTCTTTGTTTGTATGGACAGGAGTTGTCAAATTCCTGTATGAGAAAATTTAAGAACAACAAGGAATACCTCAAAAAGATCAACTCCACGAAAAAAATATATACAACACAAATTGTGTGTTTTAATGTGCTCTACATCTTTTGTGTGGTAAATTTTTGGTATATCTTACGGTTTAGCAATTATGCAAAATTCAGTAAAATTCACTCAGAATAACGTAGTCTTCAGAGGCTATTCCCAGAAAATTCAAAATATACATTTTATTTGTCAGGTAAATATCTTTAATATACGATACTTTAATCAAAATAGTTAGAGCCATTTTTTAGAAGATCAAACTTTTCGAAAAAAGGTTCCATGTAAAGGGTAGTTTGGCGTGGGGGGACTTTTCTTAAAATCTTCGTGTCGCATCCCTGGAAGATACTAAACTTAAATATCAAGTTTGGTATTTTACCGACTTTTCATTTTTGAGTTCACGGACACACACGGACCTTTTTCTGAAAATATTTGTTTGGATACAGGGGACCCTAAAACATATTTTCGGTGAAACCTCGGTATCAAATTTTTAGGTGGAAGTCAATACCTTCTCTATACACTATGTACATAGTACGTGTAGAGAAAGTAATAATTGTATTAAGAATTTCCTGATATATTGTGTCAAATAATATGTAGAAGAACTAAGATTTTGAATTGCTAAATTTAATGAGAAATACGTTAAAAGCCTTTAAAAAAGGTTTGTGTACATCTGTGTCTGTATGTGAGCAACATGAAAAAGAAACAAAAACAAAATGTCGGATGGATACCAAATTTATTACTCGAGTCAGACATCTTTGAAGTGCACCAAATGAAGCTTTCAAGAAAACTACCCTATACAAAACAGCCATTTACTCTGAGAATAATAGTTAATTTTTGTTTGCACATAAATTGCCAAATCAATTTTGATCAAAATGTCTCACATTTGAAATATTTCTATCTTAAATTAAAGTAGATGTATCTTCAATTATTTGGCAGTCGCTTATATTTAGTTTCCAATATTATGGTTTCGAATGGGTAGGTCGAGAGAGACTGACAGAAAATTACTACCAAAAATTATCGCTTATTGAAATTTACAGTTTGTATACTGCAAACGAAACTTTACCTGTTGTCTATTTGAATCAAGATCGGATACAACAGTTGACACCCCTATTAGTGCTATATATTATTTGAAACTACAAAATGTATATTGAATAATTACTTATATTCAAACAGCTTAAACATACCTTTTACTTGTCAATTATTGCGTGTAATTGTGAAATTATCACGTAATTTATGACTAGGAGATGTATTTACAGAGTCTGGAAATCATCAGTTGCAGTTTATGGGACTACTTTGTGAATAAACTCAAATAATAAATTCATAAAATAATTTAATATTACATTTATTACAGTATATTATAAATCAACCTGATAAGAGCGGCCTCTGCGCATGTCATCATATTCTCTGAACATCAATTACAGACAACTCCGCTTACTGTATTAAATCCTAATCTCTTCATCTTTTGTCGTATGCAGTGATTACTGTTTTAATTTTTTAAAATTTTATTTTCGTTGCGGTCCCACGTGGAAATAAACAAAGAAAGAAATAGAATTAAATCCTAAGCAGAAGATTCATAAAAAAAACAAAAAAAAAACAAACAAAAAACCTGACATTAGAAATTCTAGGTGTCTGTGTGACAAAGAATATTTGTTTAATAGATGGGGAGAGAAAGAGAAAGAGAGAGAGAGAGAGAAATAATTAAATACTATTTGCGAAAAGGTTTCGTTTTTTAGCTAAAAAGGCTTTATTTTGGATTCAGGGGGTCCCAAAACTTGTATTTCCAGTGAAATCTCGGTATCGAATTGTTGGATGCAATACAATACCTTCTCTATACGTACGTACTTGTAGAGAAAGTAAAAATACTTTAATGGATTCAGGGGGTCCCAAAACGTGTATTTTCCGTGAACTCTCGGTATTGCGTTTTTTGGTACTATAGAATATCGTATCTATACAGTACGCACATATACGTGTAGAGAATGTAAAAATCTAATGTGTTCCATTCACATGACTATCTCTATATCTCTGCAATAAATTATTGTTGAAAAACTAATTCTTCAAGTAATGGTCTTATTACTTGAAGGGAAAAGAGGATTACCAGGTTAAAGTGATAGTCAAATCTTTTAAAAGCTGGTTGCTATATTTGTTTATATGGCAAGCAGTTGACAAATTGCCATGAGAAAAGTGTAATCATTTCAAATCTGAAATAAATAACAAGTTATATCTCAAAAACGGCCAACTTCACGAAAAAATGTATGTAATATAAATTGTGTGTTTTAACCTGCCTTACATTTGTTGTTCAGTAAGGTTTTGTCTACCTCTTACGGTTTACCAGTTATGCAAAATTTCGCAAAATTCATTTCTTTAGAGGCTATTTCCAGAAAGTTCAAGATATACATTTTATTTTCCACGTAAATATCTTTAATATATGATATTTTAATTTAATCGTTGGTATCATTTTTTTAAAAAATAGAAAAATTCGAAAATTTTTCCTTGTAAAAGGTAGTTGGGGTTGGGGGATTTTCTTGAAAATCTTCATGTCGCATCCTTGGAAGGTGCTGAACTTATATACCAAGTTTGGTATTTAACGGACCTTTTGTGTTTGAGCTATGCCGCCCACAGACATATTGACACGCGGATATTTTTTTAAAAATGCTTTTTCTTTTTTTGGATTCAGGGCGGTTCAAAACATACATTTCCGGCGAAATCTAATTTTTAGATGCAACACAATACCTTCTCTATACACTAAGTACATACTACGTGTAGAGAAAATAAAAATAGGTTACGCAATATACCACATTGGCAGATTTCATGAAATTGAGACCTCGGCATTCCTTGATAGTGGTCTACACTTGTAACGGTATTCTGGGACTTGTTAACAGGTGTTTTGGGTTGTAAAGGTACCCTCGGCGTTTGGGATGTCATGACATGTTGTCTATACAAAAGAGAAGACGCGCTGTCTAAGATTTGGGGTGTTTTCCCCCAAAATATGTCGGACTTCCCACAACACCTGCACCTGTGTGAAGGTGAGCTGCTCGACCTTGAAGGGGCAACCATTCAAAGAAAAAAGTCCTCTTTTTTCTGTGAAGAAGAAGAAGACGAACCGCTTGGTGGCCTCTCGCACTGCCTCTTTCTGTAGAACTTTGCCGGCCCGCCCGCCCGTACTCCTCTGCTTTCCGTTATTAGGATAACTCGCAGCACCGCCCATTATACCTAATAGTTTACACTTTGGAAAAGAAAATTATATAATGTGCCCAATCATTTAATACAGTGTGATCCTCAGCATAAATACATATGTTAGACAGTGGCGTATCCTGTCTTCCACCTTGGCTGTCTTATTAACACATACAGTGTCTCCAAAAAGTATTTATCTTCATTTTAGAAAACTATAGTAGTCAAAGCAATGAAAGGAAATTCCCAATTATAAAATGCATAAACAACACTTTTATTTTCTCTACTACTTTCTAGAGGAAGTGCTGCATCCCACCAAAAATTTCAGAGCCAGTACATGTGTTCTCTGAATCAAAAAACTCTGATGTGTCCCATTCATATGACCTTCTCTACTATTCTGTAATAGACTATTCTTATAAAAGCTTACTCTTCTATCTACTTCATGTTAATCAAGATAAACATTAGCAACAATGGCCTTATTACTTGCTGCTTTGTAAGTGGAAGGGAAATAAGAAAATTATATAAGTTAAAGCGATAGACAAATGTTTTAAAAACTAGCTTCTCTATGACTGAAATTCAGCTCTCTTTGCATTGCCACCAGGAGTAAAACAGAAATGACAAATTCCCGTTTTAGAAAAGTTTAAGCACATATCTTAAAATTGACAGCAATAACAATGAATATTTAAAAAACGGTTGACTCCATCAAGATATACACATGACATAAATTGTGTCTTTTAACAAGATCTAAATTTTATGTAGTTAAGCTTTTGTCTATCTCTTACGGTTTCCCAGTTATTCAAAAGTTATCCAGAATGTAAAGCCCATCAGAGAATATTCCCAAAAAGTTCAAGACATACATTTTATTTGTTGTGTAAGTACGAAAGTGATTCAAATATAAACGATAATTAATTTAATATATCTATTGCTAAAGCATATACACAGGTAGCACCATCAGCATTTCTCTACATGGCCTTCTTTACACTCTACATTTTTGCCAAAGTTTTGTAAGCTTTAACATTTTTTCCCTCAAAAAAAGTTTGAGGGCGCTTCGTCAACCAATTGCGCACATGCCCTCCAACGTCTTCATTGTTTTCGATACATTTCCCTCTAAGCAATTCTTTTATGGACGCAAACAAAATATAATTAGGGCGGACAAGTCTAAGAGAGGATGTTCAAGGATTTTCCAGTGTACTCCCGCCAATGTGTCAGTTGTCAAGTTCGCCGTGTGAGGCCTAGAGTCGCTTTGGAGAAGGATGACATCTCTGATGGGATTACGGCGTCTTTTGTTTCGGTAGGCAGCTTTCACAGATCTTAACAATCGGCAATAGTAAGCCGCATTCACCGTACGTCAATCGTGAAGAAAATCAACCAGTAAAACTTCTCTGTAGTCAAAAAATACCGACGCGAGAACGGCACGGATATTGTCATTTGTAAGACTTGATCTTGGACATCAACTCGTTTTCCACAATTTCTCGGCCGCTCTTAAATTGCCTGGCTTAAGTAAACACTCTGTTCTGGGACAGTGTATTGTCTTCAAACTGTGCCCTTAAATGGGTGATAATTTCTCAGGGTTTAGCCCCTTCATTAGTTAAAAATTTGATAGTTATGCATTGCCCAACAGATGAAGAGAGTTTTTGCTCACTGGTGGCTGTAGTGAGGCCAAAAAGTAGCTCTAAGCTAGTTCCCCCGCTGTAACACACCGATCTTGAACCCCCCCTCACCCCCTGGAACCACTTGCTCTGTGATTTGCAATAATTACCATTTATATTTAAATCACCCTCGTATCTTTAATATATGGCATTTTAATCATAATGGTTAAAATTGTTTTTGAGAAAATACACATTTTCGAAATTTTCTTGACGTGTAGGAAAATGCTGAACGTATCAAATTGGTATTAAACGACTTTTCGTATTTGAGTTATTTTGTAAACAGACACACACACACATGGACTTTTTTTTTTTTTTTTTAATGCTTTCTTTGGATACAAGTAACTCTAAAACCTATGTTTCCAGTGAAACCCGGTGTTCAATTTTTGGGTGTAAGTTAATATTTTCTCTGCTTATGTACTTTGCAATAAGTAGAAAAAATAAAAAGAAAGAGAAGCTTTTAGAAACATATCCGTGTCTGCTTGTGTGTGTCTTTGTGTGTGTATGTGCGTGTATGTGTGTGTATGTGCGTGTATGTGTGTATGTGCGTGTATGTGTGTGTGTTTGTCTGTTTGTGTGTGTGTTTGTGTGTATGTGTGTGTCTGTTTGTGTGTGTATGTGTGTGTCTGTGTGTGTCTGTGTGTTTGTGTGTGTTTGTGTGTGGTGTCTGTGTGTGTGTCTGTTTGTGTGTGTATGTGTGTGTTTGTGTGTGTTTGTGTGTATGTGTGTGTTTGTGTGTATGTGTGTGTCTGTGTGTTTGTGTGTGTTTGTGTGTGTTTGTGTGTATGTGTGTGTCTGTGTGTATGTGTGTGTCTGTGTGTATGTGTGTGTATGTGTGTATGTGTGTGTTTGTGTGTATGTGTGTGTTTGTGTGTATGTGTGTGTTTGTGTGTATGTGTGTGTCTGTGTGTATGTGTGTGTATGTGTGTGTTTGTGTGTATGTGTGTGTCTGTGTGTTTGTGTGTGTTTGTGTGTGGTGTCTGTGTGTGTGTCTGTTTGTGTGTGTATGTGTGTGTTTGTGTCTGTGTGTGTCTGTGTGTGTCTGTGTGTTTGTCTGAACAGCATGTCTCAAAAACAAAATTCGGATAAATGCCAAACGTGGTATAATCTAGGAATAGAATGTGAAGTGCTGTCGTTTAGAACGCATTTTATACAATCTTATATAGCTGGCAAATGTAAAACGCTAAAGAAAAATTATAATTTGTTGCATTCACATGTCTTTCTCTACAAGATCTGCAACAACTATACTTGCATAAGCTAATTCTTCTATAGGTTTCATGCTAATCGAAACACACTCTAACAGAAATTGGTTATTACATATTTATTTGTAGATACAAGGGGGTTAAGGGAATACATTAGGCTTAAGCGAAAGTTAAACCTTTTAAAACCAGTCACTTTGTGATGCTGTTGGAAGTTCCGGTCTATTTACTTAACCAGGAGGAGATTGGGTTAATACTGAGCTCATTTGAGAAAAGCATAAGTTTGGGAAAATTGAAACCTATGACATGGAATACCTCGGAAATGATAAACACCGCAAAACATGTATTTCACATAAATTGTGTGATTTGGTGAACTATGTAAAGTCACCCAGGTTGCAGAATACTTCAGAGGCTAGTTCAAGAAAACACTAAACATTCATTTCATTTCTCATGAAAATATCTTAGGCAAATGATATTTTAGTCAAAATCGTTAGTGCTATTTTTTGAGGAAACCAAACTTTGCGAAAAATGTTGCAAGTAAAAGGTAGTTACGAATTGGACCATTTTCTTGAAAATCCTTATGTATCTTTGGAAGATATGGAATTTAAATAATAAGTTGGTATACAACATACTCTTCGTATTTGAGTTATGCTTCTTCACAGACACACACGCACGCGTCTGAAAATGATTTTTTTCAGTTAACCTCAAAACATATTTCCGGTAAAATCTCGTTCTTACTGTGCTGTGCATAGTAGAGAAAAATCTCTTTAAAACAAATAATTTATTTACATACTTTTGTGATGTAAGCCATTTCGTAATATTCGTTATTAATGGTTCGAATTATTTAATACTTCCTTTTTTTAAATTCTGTCTATATTTAGTTGTTTCTCAGAAATGCAAGGAAAGAATATGAGATTCAAATAGCAGTAAATAACATCCAGTTGTTATACATTTAACTAACGCCATTTCCTTTGTATCTATTACGAGATCCTTTTCTATACGCTATGTAGATAGTACGTGTAGAGAAAGTAAAAGGTATCATACGTAAGTAAAAACAATTGAATAACCACTTTTGTATAAATATTATAGTATATTGGGCATTACGTGAAGTGGTAGTGCATATTAATTTGATAAAAAATTACGTATATTAACTCGTATGAACCAGTTTAAATTTCCTTCTATTTCGAAATATTATTTTTGGAATCAAACTTTCCTGAGGAAGGAATGATTCCTTTGTTTATATGGATAGGAGTTAAGAAATTCCTGTATGAGAAAACTATGTTTTTCAAAGCTAAAACGAAAAACCAGGAATATCTTAAAAATGATCAACTCTACGAAAAAAATGTATATGACATAAATTGTATGTTTTATGGTGAGCTACATTTTCTGTGCAGTAAGTTTTTCCCCATCTCTTACGGTTTAGCAATTATGCACCATTCCGTAACATTCATCTAGAATCTTCAAGGGCTATTCCCAGAAAATTCAAGATACACATTTTATTTGTCAGGTAAATATCTTTAATATACGATATTTTAATCAAAATCGTTAGAGCCATTTTAAAAAACAAGAAAATCTTCGAAAAAAGTTCCATGTAAAGGGTAGTTGGGGGTGGGGGGATTTTCTTGAAAATTTTCGTGCCGCATTCCTTGGAAGATACAAAACTTAAATACCAAGTTTGGGCTTTAACGGTCTTTTCGTTTTTGAGCTATACTGACACACACAGGGACATTTTTCTAAAAATGCTTTTTTTTTTTTTTTTTTTTTTTTTATTCAGGAAGTCTCAAAATATGTATTTCCGTCGAAATCTCGGTATCGAATTTTTGGCTGCAATGAAATACCTTCTCTATACACTATGTACATAGTTGATATACAGAAAGTAAAAATAGCAACAGTTAAGAGATTCTGCATATTGTTTCTTAGGTTTTAACCTAAGTTATACATATATGGCAAATTTTCTTTAAATCCAGATATGCAAAGTTTCATGGGTAGTTCCGTGCGTATGTGCAGAGTAGCACAACAAAGCTTCGTAGTGCAGTGAAAGGTAGTTAGTCAGTTATGGAAATAGCCAGACCGTATTATAAGAGTTATAGAACAAGAAAATAAAGAATATTCCAAAGTGTTCACAGTGATCTGTGGCTTCTGTAACTCAATCAAATACTAAAAAAGGAACAAATGGACCGGTTATGCTAATTCTAGCAAGAATATAATCTTTCGATTTGCACTTGACTTAATAAGGCCGTTAGGTATGCATGAGGCCTATCTTAAGGTATGTAGACATATGCACATGACAACATCCTTACCATTTCTCTTTGGTTGGTAAAATGATCTAAATTACACTGTGGAGAAGTGGTTTCTTATGCATGCTAAAATCATTAATTAAAAACAAAATGATGCAAATAGGTCTATAAAAATTTTATATACAATGATTGAAGCTGTAGAAATGAAAATGAAGGTAGATCTCATATTAATTTTGTTCCAATAAGTGGTTTAATTTATTTATGAAGTTTATTAATAATTAAGTTTCATAGAATTTCTAGAACTACATTCTCCCACCTTGTGGTATTCAAGAATTCACTTAACCAGAAGCGTTATGTGGGCTCAAAAGCATATTCATCCATCTGATTAATATTAATCAAGGTAAATATTAGTAAAAAATCATCTAATTAGTTCCTTATAAGTAAAAGGGAATACAATCGGCTAAAGCGATAGTCAAATCTTTTAAAAGCTAGTTGCTATGTGATTGAAATTGGGTTTACAGTTATCTCTTACAGTTTACCAGTTATGCAAAAATCATCCAGAGTTACAAACAAATGAGTATGTCCATGTGGATGTGTTGCTCTACCGCTGTGTAACAAAGCTTATTATTATCTACTTCATATAAATCGAGATAAACGTTAACAGAAATGGTTTATTACTTAGTTCATTTTAAGTAGAAGTGAAATAAGGGATTACATAAGGCTAAAGCGATTGCCAAATCGTTTAAAAGATGGTTACTATATGATTGAAATTCGGCTCTATTTGCCTGTCAGGAGCTGACCAATTACTGTATGAGAAACATTTATCCATTTTAAATTGAAATCAATAACAAGGAATATCTCGGAAATGGTTACCTTCAAAAAAATGTGTATTACATAAATTGTGTTTTAAAGAGGTATACATTTTTTATATAATAAGATTTTGTCCATCTCTTTCGCTTTACCAGTTATGCAAAAGTCATTCAATATGAAGAGGATTTCAGCCCACATATTTGTAGGAAATTCTAGATACACATTTTATTTGCCTTTAATATGCGGTATTGTCAACATCGTTAGAGCCATTTTTGAGAAAATAAAAACTATTGAACGTTTTTTCATGTATAAGGTAGTTTGGGAGGGCGTGGTTGGGATTTTTCTTTAAAATCTTCATGTCGCATCCTTGGTAGATACTTAACTTAAATATCAAGTTTAGTGTTTAACGGACTTTTCGTTTTTGGTCTATGCTGCCCACAGACACACACGGACCTTTTTTTATTTTTTTTCATTCCGGTGAAATCTCGGTATCGAATTTTTGGGTGGAGTGCAATATCTTCTCTATACACTACGTATATAGTACGTGTAGAGAAAATAAAAATAAATAAAGAATTGCTAAATTTCCGTTAGATTCAAAACTAGTTTACACTGTTCTTCATCGCGGGCTCTAGTACAAGCCTGGGAACCGCCTCTCATTCCATCAAAGTTTAAACTGTTATGCACGAGGAGAAGCGAGAACGATTTTCGTTCTTACAACGCCATTCTACCGTGTAGAGTTCTGCAATTTTTGTAACACATGAAATTTACACACGAAATACGACAATGTGGCAACAGGCATATTATGAGAAGGCTAGAGTTCGTTTTGTTTTGCAGGTTTTTATCTTCTTTCATGAAAGTCTACTAAAATATTTATAAATAAGGTTTGTGAAAGGATGTAACATCCTTAAGAGTAAAATATACACTACAAAATTCATTTCTAAACGAAAAGTTTAGCTCTTATAAACCTAACGAGCAGGTTACCTTTTACAGTAGAGATGAAAACTATTTGAATCGTAACAAATTGATTATTTTTTGGTCTATTCAATGCCGTTGTTTAATAACACTTTGCTAGAATTGGAAAACAAAACTTATAAAATGGGTTGCCTTTAAAAAAACAACAAAAACAACGAAGTTTTAATTATCTAGATTCAAACTCTTCTGCAGTGGGCCACTATTAATAAAAGTAAAGGCAATCTGATGCTTTTATTATTTATTTATTTTGAAAAAAATAGTAGCTAAAGTAAGTTGAAATTTTGCCATATACATTACATTTATAGTCGTGTTTTATTAAATGTTCGTATAGATACATGGGAATAGAAAAAAAACCAGCATTTTGTTACCTTAAGGATACCCATCTGTGAAAAATCTAAAATCTACAATTTTGCTAGAATTGATTTGAAACTTAACACACCAATTGCAGTATTAAGAATAGTTTACATGCTAATTTTCAGACATTTGTTCAAAATAGTTCCTGTGATATTAACATATTTATAGTGTTTTATTGTCATTTAATTAAATCATGAAATGCTATTGGTCAAAAGCAAATTTCGGATTTTTAGAAGTTTTAACCATAGTGAAAAGGTTAAAACATCACACCCACTTATAGTCATCCATTTAAATCGTCACGTGATACGGTTCAAAGCACCGCATGGTAATAAAAAATACAGGAAATTGTACTACATTATTTAATTAGGCTAAAAAAGTGTTTTTTTATTTTTTTGCACTTTTTGATCACAAGAACTTAAAATCCTATTCAGAGTTTAAGTTGTGTGATCTAAATTTTATTTAAACACTGGTTTATTTCTCTAGCGTGCTGGGACATTTATTTTAATTTAACGCTTCTGTTATATTTTTTTCTCAATAGATAATATAATTTTTAAGCTTCGGATTGAAAGCAAAGGTTCTGAAATATCACTTCAGTGCAACGTAGAGTAGTAGCAAAAGTGGGCAGAAGAACGCTGGCGTCATTAAGCGCAAACAATGACATAAAAACTGCTAATATTTGTATTTATATCCAAGAAAATATAGTGAGTGTCTGTATGTAAGAGACATTCATCAGCAAAATATACCAGTCACGACGCCCACATCAGTTGAGCCCGTGTACAGGGTAAACCAAGAAATTGACAACAATAAGTTTAGAACGGAAAAAGTTTATCCGAAAGAAAATCGTTGTGCTTTCTTAATTTAGAAATTGCCTAAGCGGAATAGTTTTATATCGTTTCTCAATCGGCTTATCCTCCCCGCATTTGTAGGTCAGACGCTCCCTAGGACTTACAAGGAGAAACCTTGAGGAGCCAACGGCACGAAACACAGAAAGAACCTCTTACGAGGGGTGGGTCTGTAGCCAGGCATGAACATGAAGTTGATGATATGAAATGTAAAATAATTGGAAAGGTGATGATGGAGGAACTGGTCGAATGAGTGGCGGGGGAAACCGGAGGACCCGGAGAAAACGCCTAGACGCCGCTTCGTTCACCATGATTACCACATGCGGGCGCTTGGGATAGAACCCAGGCTGACTAGATGGTAGGCGAGCGGTCTAACAACTCAACCACGGCGCCGCGCGGAGAACTGTCTATCATAGTTCATTTCATTGCCATTTAAACTATGATATTTTGCTCTGGGATAGCAGTAGGGAAGCCAATAAGGTATTTTTACTCCAGAAGAAGGCTTTGAGAATAATAAAAAATTGTAATTCTCACCAATTTTTAAAGAATTTGGAATTTTTACTGTGTTATCTTTGTATGTATTTGCATGATTGAATTTTATTCATTTCCAAAAGACAAATAAGTTACTTTTTTCGGACATACATGACCATGATACAAGATGTAGAAATAACATGGTACCACCTAAATTTTTGTTGCGGAAATCTCTTAACTCTCATCTTTATCTTGGAGTGAAATGATATAATAAACTTTAATTATAAGACAAATTGTAAATGGAAATTCTTTTAAAATTAGTGTTAAAAACAGAATTAAGCTACTCAATTTTTACAACATGCAAGAATATTTAAATATAGCTGCATTTTAATGATTTTCTGACAAAACTTATTGCATTCTATGTAAGCCAAATGGTAAAATAAATTATCATTATCTTTATTTTAGAGCGAGACAACATGATAGAGTTTGAATATGCTGCATATAATGAATCCAGATAAGAAAATGTCATAGGAGCTAAATTAAGTACTAACTAGGATAAACTCTAACTAAACACAAACTAAAAGCAAGAAAGACAAAAAGGAATCATTGTGTAGAATGCAAATGAATTTCAAACGCATAATGACAATGTATTCTTTATGCCGTATGAATTTGGGCTAAAGTTCTTAAAGGGAGTATACAAAGAGCTGTTGCTTTAACTTAAAACCATAAACTATTTTCCACCTATCCAAAGTGCAACAATGTTATGGAGAAAGGAAAATATATTTATACTGTTTTTATTTAGGTAGTTTAATTTTTCATTTGCACAAAGAAAAAAAAAACTTAGAAAATATTTAGCCGAAACTTTTACATTTAAAATTAAATTCCTTTTATTATATTACGGGTTACATTTTAACCATAAACTTTTAAACAAGCGATATAGATGGCTTTTAAATTCACGGCTTTTAAGTGTGCTTAATTTCTTTTTGATAGTGTTATAACACACACATTTACAACAAATGGCACCGCAGGCGATATAAATGGTGATACATTGAATGAAGATGGAGCACCGGTGGAATGCAATGGCGGGGGAAACCGGAAAACCCGGAGAAAACCCGTCCCTGCACCGCTTTGTCCACCACAAATCCCACATGCGCTCGTTTGGGATCGAACCGGGACGTCTAGGTGAGAGGCGAATAGTCTAACCTTTCGGCCACGGCGTGCCTAAGTTCAGCAGATTCACAGTCACGCAAAAGAGCTACTCAGGGACAAAATAGGAGACGCTAGTGTGATCCTGGTGTTTGTTGTTTTTCAAATCCATCAATATGTTGTTTTTTTCGTTGATTTTGATACCAGCATCACTCCTGCTGTGTTGACCTCCGTGTTGTAGTGGTTACCATGCTAGCCCCTGAAAAATAAAATCGCGGGTTCAAATCCGGCGGAGGGCGGCATGTAAAAGAACCTCAAGCCTGATAAAGAGGCATCTGAGAAAATTAAGCAATCTTCCGCGACTAATACAGAATGGGACGCTGAAAACCACAGCAGTTAAAGGACGTCCATAAATGCAACTTCGATACCACTACCTGCCCTCTGGAATCTGTTAAAAGTTTTGCAGTAATCCCATCTTTTTACAGTTAATCTGTAATGTTATACACACAAGATTTCATTTTGTTACACATATTCTTTACCCAGATGTCACAGCATTCCTGCATTTTAAAATATTGTTAAAAACAAAAAATGGAATATCCGTATTTACTCCTTAGCTTAGCCGGAACTTTAAAATTTCGATAACTGCTATAAGTAAATTCTTTACGCTTTGTTTTCGCCCGTTGCAAGATTTTAAAAAAATAGTGGTGCTAAGTTGTAAAGAATGTCTAATGTTTTAAAATTCCCTCGATTACTCTCAGAAGATTGCTGAAAACATATTCACAATTCATTAATCTTGAAATAACTTATGTAAAAATGAAATTTCCTAAATGTTAAGAAGCTGAGAAAGGTTACAAGCCTATTTCCTCTTTATACTAGGCGTACTTTTATACCAGCACATATTTAAGTTTCGCTCAGAAAAAGGGAATGAGTATATCTATTATGTAAAATGTACTGTTACATATTTTTGAACGAAATTACACTTCTAAGTAAGGAACAAATGGAGAAAGTTTAAAATAACGAAAAAGATATGTGTCCCATTCATATAACTTTCTCTACATCTCTGTTACAAAATATTTTTAAAAAGCTTATTGTTCTATCTACTTCATGCCAATCGAGACAAAATTATCTTCTTACTTGCTTCCTTATAAGTAGAAGGAAAATAAGGGAATAATATAAGCTAAAGCGATAATCAAATATTTTATAAGCTGGTTTCCACATGATTGAAATTCCTTTGGTTATATGGCTAAAAGTTGAGAAATTTCCGTTTGAGACAAGTGTAAGTATTTTAAAGTTGAAATTAGTAACAAAGAATGTCACAGAACGGTCAGCTTTAAAACAAAAAAACAAAATAAAACAAAACAAACAAACAAAACAAAAACTTATGTTACATAAATTATGTTTTTTTTTGTATTTTATCTACATGTTTGTGTACTAAGCTTTTATCTATCTCTTTCGGTTTACCAGCTATATAAAATTCAGTAAAATTCATTCAGTATAAAAAGGGCATTAGAGGCTATTCTCAGAAAATTCAAGATAGATATTTTATTTGTCATGTATCTTTAATATACGATGTATTTATCAAAATCGTTAAAGCCATTTTTGAGAAAATGAAGATGCGGGGATTTTCTTGAAAATCTTCAAGTCGTAACTTTGCGAGTTACTATACTTAAATACCAAGTTTGGTATTTAATAGACTTTTCCACACAGAGGTACATACGCAGGCAGACACATACACTGACTTTTTTTCTAAAATTCAAGGGTATCAAAACATATATTTCGGGTGAAATATCGGGATTGAATTTTTGGGTGCAATACAATACCTTCTCTACTCAGTAGTGTAGAGGAATTAAAAGTCAAATAGTTCCATTCACATTGCTTGCGGTAGCTGCTCCAAATATAAATTAATCTTACAAAGGCCTATTCTTTTATCTACGTCATACTAATTGAGAAAAACGTTAGCAGAATTTGTCTTATTACTTGCTTCATTGCAAGTAAAAGGTAAATTAGGGAATACATTAGGCTAAAGCGATAGCCAAACCTTTTAAAAGTTGGTTGCTATGTGAAACAATTGAGGTTCGCTTCGCTTTGCTAGTCCCGTTTGAGAATAGTTAGGCATTTTAAAACCGGATAAAACGGCCAACTCTGCGATAAAAAAGTATAAGTATAAATTATATGTTTTAAGGAGGTCTACATTCTTGTGTATTCAATTTCTTCTATCGATTTTTATTAAATTTTTATGACAAACGAAATATATATCTTGAACTTTCTGGAAATACCCTCTGAAGATCTCTTCATTCTGAGTGACTTTTGTATAACTTTTTCATAACTGAAAAACCGTAAGAGATAGACAAAATCTTAGTGCAGAAAAAATGTAGAACTTATTAATACACAAAGTTTATGTCATATACATTTTTTTTTTGTAAAGCTAACCGTTTTCGAATTATTCCTAGTAATTGGTTTCAGTTTTAAGGCACTGAAAAGTTTCTCAAAAGGGAGACACCATTCTTTTCGTTTCTCGTTTGTTATCCCTAGCAAGCAAAGAGAACCGAATTTCAAATGTTTCACTTAGCAACCGACTTTTAAAAGATTTGAGTATCGTTTGAGCATAATGTATTCCCTTTATGTCCTTCTACTTACAAAGAAGCATGTAATAAGATCAATTCTAGCTATGTTTATCTAGATTAGCATGACGTATATAAATGAATCTTTTATAAGGAAAGTTTTTATAGAACAGCTAGAGTATGTCATATAAGTGAAGCATATCAGATTTTTGATTTAAGAAGATCTACTTAGTAGTCTTTTCGTCTACCGCTAACGCATAACTGTTATACAAGATTATTCAAAATTCCCTTCGAATGAACAGTACTTCACAGGATATTCCTAGACTATTCAAGGTATGAATTTTATTTTTCATGTAAATATTTTATAGCATTTTCATCAATTTCTTTAGGAGCCACTTTTGAGAAAATAAAAACTTTTTAAATATGTAATGGGTAATGAGTAGTGGGTAGTTGCTTTAAAATACATTTGTCACATCTTTGGTCTTAAAAGAAACTTTGATATTTTTTGCGAATTTTCATTTTTGAGTTATTCTGTTCGCAAATACCTATAGATACCTTATTTCTAAGAAAATCTGGTGTGTTCCATTCCCAAGACTTTCTCTACATGTTCTGCAAATAAACTTCTTAAAAATAGATTATTATTCGATCTACTTTATGCTAATCGACATAAACATTATTAGAATTGTCTTATTACTCAGTTCCTTATAAGTAGGGGGGAACTAAGGGAATACACTAAAGCGATTGTCAAAACTCGCTATACGATTGTCTTTGGAATTCCGTTCTCTTTGCGTGGCCAGGAGTAAAACAAAAGAAACATGGAGGACTTCTGTTTGAGAAAAGTAAAATTGAAACCAATAAGAAGGAGTATTTCGGGAACGGCTAGTTGCACAATAAATTGTGTATTTTGTGAAGATTGTAAATTTTATTGTGCAGCAAGTTGTCTATTTCTTACGGTTTGCCAGTTATGCAAAAGTTATCCACAATGAAGCCCAAAAAAATTTAAGAAATGCATTTTATTTGTCATGTAAATATTTTAATATATGGTATTTTAATCAAAATAGCTACGAACTTTGAAAATCTCCAAAACTCTTCCATTTAAAGGGTCATTTGCAGTGGGAGAATTTTCTAAAACTCTTACTGTCTCACCCTTGGAAGATATTAAACATATATACCAAGTTTGGTATTTAACCGACTCTTAGTTTTTGAGGTATACTGTCCAGAGTCACACACATACACAGAACTTTTTCTAATTTTTTGACCCAGGAGATCTCAAAACGTATATTTCCGGTGAAATCTCGACATACAATTTTAATGCACAATACAATACCTTCTCTACCTATTATATACTTACATAGTTAGTATAGAGAAAATAAAAAATATTTCTTTGGGTTAGGGGGCATCGATTCATATTTCCAGGTAAAAGTTGACTCGCATGTTTGGGTGGAATACAAAAATTCTCATACTCCTTAATTGGAGTATGTTAAAATTGTTTCTATATTAATAAATTAGGTATTTATGGTAAAAATTACCGTTTACATACAATTTATAGTTTTCATTATGGCATCCAGGTTGAGCAGAGTTTCATTTCTGATATAGAGTGTGTTGCAAAGTGCTTTTCAGTTTGCCAAACTGTCCTCCAAATCTAGAATCAGAACACCAAATATCAAGAAAGAGTAAAAGCATATGTGTATGCCATGAGTAGACTAGAGGGAATTTTCTAACCAAAAAATTCGTGTCCCATAATCAACATATTATTTAATTAGAAGAAAAAGCTGCTTCACAAAAAAGTGTACAATTTTTAGAGCTATTGCTCCTGTTTTCTGCAAAACAGGATAGCCCTCAAACCGTGCTGCTCCCCCTGCGACTGGGTAATAACCATTAGCAAACAAAAGGCGACCCTCAATTAGGGGCGAGAGGCAACGTAGTAACATCTCTGTTTCCTACAAACTCTATAAGCAATTCAGTTTCTTGTTAAGGCTTGTTTTCTTCCAATCTGAAAACTGAACTGAACTGAAAACTGAACTTAATATTTTTTAGTTCGGATCACGTGATCATTAACTGTGTGTTTATTATGGATGTGCTTTCCTCCGGCCGAGAACTTAACGAAACTGAACTGAACTAACAACTGAAACTCTCCTTTCTCGTTTGTGACTAGAATTTTTAAGTTTTCCACTAGAAATCTAGGCGACGAAAATTAAGGTGGAAGTCGTTTTTTCAGTTCAGTTCAGGTGAGCTTTGGACGATGATATAGCATAAGTGAGGTTAGTTGCGGCATTTGTTTGTAATTTGGTTTAAATATTTGCACCTAATGAGTGGAAAACGAAAGTGTTCACAAGTTGAGGAAGAGAGAATAATTGACTTTGTTCGTCATAACGGACTTTTATACAGCGTGCGATATAGATAAGAAACAGAGGCTTTGAAAGGAGTTGGAAGAGGAGTTGGGTAAATCAAGAAAGTAAATAAGATATACTGTGTAATGTTTAATAATTTTTAGTCAGTTTTAGCTCTTAAAGTTCAAAGATTCTGGAATAAAGTGTGGTACAACAGACTGGCATTATGGCGGGTTAACCTCATGATATAGTAACTATGTTCGTAATCAGTACTATCAATTAATTCATCAACCAAAAAAAAAAAAAAAAAAAAAAAAAAAAAAAACATCAAAGTATCCAACTTCAACTCACTTTCTTCACTTCCATACAAGCTTCTCAACCATTCTTCAGCCATTTTAATGCTGTGCAGTTTTCAGTTCAGTTTTCTAGGAAAGCACAACTGAACTGAATATAGCTTTTCAGTTTTAAGTTCTAGTTCAGTTCAGTTATAAGATTGGAGGAAAGCAAGCCTTTAGTACCTGTCCAAACCAGTGAGGTACTATACAGGTTAAGGGATCAGCAAGTGGAGGACTTGCCAACTGCGAAGTTGGATGTTACGTTAGAGAAAAAACTTTTTCGATTGCGTTCTTAAGCTGGAAAAGAAGAATCAGAATGAAAAATGTGAGTTGAAAACTAGTGATGGTACCCAAGAGAAATTGAGAACACTTTACGTTTCACCAGGCAAATTCAAGTCATGTGGGACATTTTATTACAGTTTTGATTTCGGAACTGAAATGTAAGAGCAAGGGCAAGTACGAGTATAACAGAATATTGGTGTTTCGAATCCTAATTTTGATATTGCATTTTTATTCCGACTCTACCTTTCCAAAATTACTTTGGAATTCCATTAATTTGTTGATGGGAGTTTTACAAGAAAATGATTACAAATAAGATTGCTTTTCAAGTAATGTGAAATTGAGATCTTTTGTAATCCTCTTTCGCTTTACGTGGTTTATTGGGCTTAAATTCATTCCATACCATGATTTTTTAAAATTCTTGCTAGCAATATTCCGCTGTTGAGTGGTTACTTCACTCGCTTCTCATGAATGTGGCCCGGGTTCGATTCCAGAGGACCACATATAGGTGGTCAGTGTGTTTTGTCCGGTTTCTCCTATTTTCCCCCGGCATTCATCCCGCCAACTGCTCCATCATCACCTTTCCTTTTATCTGTCATTGTCATTCCATATCTTCTTCCTCATTCTCATATAGGCATCGAGCTGATCACCTATTCTGATTAATCACTCTGATGCAAAGTCGGTCTGCTTCTCAACTGGCATTCGACCCCCAGCTTGTAAATCCAGGGGGTTGTAAGTCTCCCATACGAGTAGGGTAAATAGAGAATATCTTGTTCACTAAACCTGTTTTTTCCACTATTTTGACTCTGCTCTTGGAAATACTTCATATAGCTCTGCAGCCCTATATGCTTGCTCAACAAGGGCATACTTTTCGGTTTGTTGTTCCTTTCAAATGATATACTTACATTTAAAGAGAGCATTGCAGTCACTTCATATGTTTGACGTATACCCCTTGTTCCTGCGCTCATGGGTTACAACTGAGTGTTAGATTTTGATATACAATAATAGGAGATTGACACTTCTGGTGAGTGTCCTCCAGCCACTACAGGGTAAAGTGTTTCAATTTCCCATCCTATTCACCAATTATTTTGGATTCCAATAAGAGGCCGGGTAGATGTGGAACACAACTGATAAGGAGGTTCTACCAACATTAAATAAAGAAAAAAAAACTATGGAGAACCAAAAGCATTTTTTCTCTCAACTATATTTGTTGGAATACATAAATAATGAAATAATTAGAGAAGAATTGAAAGTTAATTCAATAAATTAAAATATAATACAAAATAGGTATAATGGTAACATCATTTAGACTGATGGATGATATAAGACTTCGAGGACAAATCTAAAATTACAGACCTTATGCTAAAAGAGATTTAGCCAGACCATATAAAAATGGAAGTATTGCAGTGAAGATGGTACAATACAATTTATAAATAATAAATAAATAGCTAAGTGAACATTATTATTATTATTATTATTATTATTATTATATTACCGGCCGCGCCGTGGCCGAGTGGTTAGACAAAGCGGCGCAGGGGCGGGTTTTCTCCGGGTTCTCCGGTTTCCCGCGCCATTGCTTTCCACCGATGCTCCATCATCATTCCATGTGTCACCAGTGTCATCGCCTGCGGTGCCACAAGTATTAAAAGCGGGCGTTAAACACTACCAAAAAATTATATTACTACATGGAATATATAGTTTTGCAAGACGCTTTATTAGACTAATTCAATAGGAATGTAGTACTTGTGTAAGATCTGATCTTCAAGGTGCTATATTAACTAACTCCTAAGACGACAAAGAACAGTATACAGTAGGCTTAAAAGTTTTCAAGGAGCTCAAGACTTTCTCAGTGCTGAATGCCATTCCGGTGGGAAAATATGTGGTCGATCCTCTTCTGTCTGGTTCGATAATGTTCTCGATGCTGTCTGCATTTATAAGATGGTACCTAAATATACTCTACACATCTTTCTTTTGGACTATAGGTCAGCCCATTTCTTTTGGGTTTGCATACCCTCTCAGGAGTTTGTAATGCAAAATTGAGTAAAGAGCAGAGAGTGCCATTTCAGTGAATAGAAAGTAGCTTTTCTGTAGCTCCCAAGAGCTAAGGAACTGTAATAATCTTAAAAATATATCAGTCACCGGGTTAATGATAAGAGCCAGAGGGACAATACCCAAAAATTACACCAATTTTGGGTAGATTATAGTCTGGATAAACGCCTGCTGCATATAATAGCAATCATGGCAATCTATTCTCATCCTCAGAAATCATTTGTATTCGTTTTAATCTTGATGCCATGTAAATTCATTAAATTTTGCTGTATGATTTTGAAACTAATAATGTAATGTTACTATGTCAAGATTTGTACGTGCTGTTTGTATTAGATTTTAAGTTTATCATTTCTAATTTGAATGTATTCTATACAATTTATTTTTATCATTGTAAATTATTTTTAAATGAGTTAATTGTGTAGTTATACTTTGTCTACATGGCAGCCCTCAACTGAGAAAAGTAATTAATAAAATAGTATAAGATACTGCAACAAATATTTGGTGATTTTTCTCCTACATATATACGACTAGTGGGTAGAGGAGATATTGCATTCCACCCAAAAATTAAAACAAAAGTTTCACCGGAAATACGTGTTTTGAGGACCCATTACCCCAAAAGCCTTTCTTTACAATGTACAATGCACATAATAGGTACAGAAGGTATATGTGTTTCACCCAAGAATTTGAGGTCAATATATTATTAAAATACCTCGTGTTTAATATATTTTGATGGCAAAAGTAATGCATATTCTTGAATTTTTTGAGCATGGCCTCTGGATAGACAAAAAAAGTTACTATACAAAAATTTATATTTCGTTAAAACACAAAATAAACAGATTTGTGTGTGTGTGTGTGTGTGTGTGTGTGTGTGTGTGCAGTTAGCCATTTTCGATATATTCCTTGTTTTCAAAATGTCAATACTGATGCTTTCTTAGATGGGAAGTAGTCATTTGTTTTTCTTTTTTCCTCTGTTCGTGCAAAAAGAACTGAATTTCAATGTAATCAAACAGCAACCCTTCAAAGATTTGTCTACCTCATTAATCCAGTGTATTCCCATACTTCCTTTGTATGTTCCTACAAGGGAATAAATAATGAAACCACTTTCGTTAATTTTTATCTTGATTTACGTGAAGTAGATAGAAAAATAAAATTGCCGAAAAGTAGGGAAAGTCATGTGAATGGAACACATCAGAATTTTCTTTCTCCTGGTCAAGTATAGTAGACGGAATTTCAATACCATTGCATAGTGACTAGCTTTTAAGGAATATAACTATCACGATAGTCATATTACTTAACAGCTAGTCGCTATGTAGTGGCAATAAAAGCATTTCTTCAAATGTTTATCTCGATTAACGCAAAGTAGATAGAAGAATAAATGTTTTAGGAATTGTTTGATGAAGTATGGGTAGAGAAAGTTATGTGAATGTAACACATGCAGTTTTTACTTATATTGTGGAGTTTACAACTTAGCAAAGGTGTCTTCATGTTGATTCTTCTAGTTTTACTAACATGTACAAACAATATTTATTTACATTATAAGTGGCTTAAATACACTATCGTTGTGAGTGGGATGTTTAGTAAGTGCTTGTCTTTTAATTTCTCATGATCAAATAGCAGTTTAATAAGCCACGTGCTATTCTAAATTAGCTGAAATATTCTTATATTTATTAATATTAATATTACTAGAGTCGTCATTAGGAGGAATTAAATGTTAGTCCTGACGTAGGTAGTGCATTGTTTCTTCCTTGCTGCGTAACCCCATCGGAATAAACAGTTTCAATTCTGGTTTTTTAAACTGCACCAAATAAATAAATCAATAAATAAATGAAAATATACATTCTCGAAGAAGTTTTAGATTATGCTAAACAAGCTGTACTTAGTTTGTTACCCAGCGAGCTGAAGGACTTATAAGACAAGGAATTTTCATTATTTAAAGAATAGGGTGCTGTCAAAGGAGTTAAAATAATTTACATAAAGTACTTACTTTATTTCACAATGAATAAAGACTCATTATTTTCCCTACACGTACTATACATAGTGTATAGAGAAGTCATTGCATTCCACCCAAAAATTCGATATTGAGATTTCACCGGAAATAGACGTTTTAGGGTCTTCTGTATCCAAATAAAAACATGTTTAGAAAAAGGTCCGAGTGTGTCCGTGTGTCTGTGAACACGATAACTCAAAAATGAAAAGTCGGTAAAATAAAAGAAATTGGTATATAAGTTTAGTATCTTTCAAGGATGCAACACAAAAATGTTGAGGAAAGTCCTCCCACCAAACTACTTTTACCAAACATTTTCGGAATCTTTATTTTGTCAAAAATGACTCTAACGATTTTAATTAAACTACTATATACTAAAGATATTAACACGGCAACTTAAATATACATCTTGAATTTTCTGGGAATAGCCTCTGAAGACCTTTTATTCTGGATGAATTTTGCTGTATTTTGTATAACTAGTAAACCGTAAGAAATAGACAAAAACTTTCTACACAAAAAATGTAAATCTTGTCAAAACACACACTCTATGTCATATACTTTTTTTTTTTTTTTTCATGCAGTTGGCCATTTCTGAGATATTCCTTGTTACTTGTTTCAGATGTAAAATAAACTTTTCTCACATGGAAATTTGTAAACTACTGGTCTTGCAAAGAAACGGATTTCAACCATTTTCATTGATTTTAAAAGATTTTACTATCACTTTAACCAAGTGTATTCCCTTATTTTCCTTCTATTTACAAGGAAGCAAAATATATATATATATTTTTTTTCCAGCTAGTGTTAATCTCTACTGGCATATAGTATATAGAAGAATAAGCTGTTTAACAATAATGTGTTACAGTGACGTAGAGAGTCATGACATGCATTTTTTTTTCTTATTTTTGTTTTCTAGGATACATGAAATGTATACACGAGATCTATAGGATAGGATCAAATATAATACATTCTCAGCATTATACGGCATATTCTCGATTGTAAAACCTAACCATGATTAGCTCACGACGTTGACAGTTCGGGTGGTTTCGTGTAAGGTTGGCTATGCTGACTTTACAGCGTTGCCAGAGTAACTAGCAAACAACAACAACAACAACGATTACAAATGTTTCTATCGTGTGTACAGACGAATATAAACAGTGCACATAGTAAATGAGTGGCAATGAATAATGAAACTAATTGGTTATTATTGATGCTAATTGAAAATAACAGTAATACTGTAACGTATGTAGCATACATTACATATTTACAATATAGAACAAAACTGCAAAATAGCTTGTTACAACGTGAGAAAGGCATAACAAAGAGATTTTCACCGGTTTAGAATTTTAATGACTCGATTCCATCCAAGTCTCCGTCATCAACACGACATTTTATTAGTGGTTCACATTCACTGATGATTCCGTCTAATTCCGTGCTTTTCGTATTATTTTGTGCACATGATTCACTTTGTTCTTCCTTGAAGCCGCGTCCACCCTTGCCACACCTTCCGCAAAAGTCTGTCCACCTCTATAATTGTGAAAGTCTTATGTTCCCGCACATATAAACAAACACCAACAATACTAGCACATTAACAACGAATAATACGCAGCTCGTCTAGAACAGCTCAGCGCACGTGTTGGGAGTTCACAAACTGAGCACGTGGTTGGAAATAGCCAGATATTGTAACAGTGTGGCATCTAGATCCGTTTCCGTTGCCTAACCGACCGACCGGGATGTTCATTGGTGATTGGTCAAACGGGTAAAGTTTTCATCTATTTTCTTTGGTTGTACCAACGTAACTCGTAACTGTCAAGTGCAAGGATTCAGCGGCGGGGGTATAAAACAGAACTTGTGATCTCCAGAAAACACTTCTGTTCTATCATTCTGTTTCCCAAACTTGCATTGGTCCACTCGTTGCGCAAAGAATCTGTTTCTATTCTCGTACTATATACTCCAGTTCTTTGCAATATTCAAAGTTGCCCATAAACGAAACTGCGAATCAAGGTATCATTCATATGCACAGAATAGTCTCTTCTGAAGCAGCCCAGTGTATGAAAATTAAGGTGTTTCATAAATGTTCGTGCGCTTTTACTTTCTCTTCTTCGTACATAGTACATAGGTAGAGAAAATATTAAACTCCACCCAAAAATGTTACACCGAAATTTCACAGGAAGTTCAACTTTTAGGGTCATCTGTATCCTCCGCCCACTCAGAAGCATTTTAAAGAACGATCAGATTGTCCGTGGTCTGTGAACACGAATACACAGCAACTAAAAGCCTGTTAAATACCAAAGTTGATATTTAAGTTCAGCATCTTCCAAGGATGTGACCAAAGATTTTCCACGAAATCTCACCACCCAAACTATCATTTTTGGGGGAAAAACATCGAAAAGTTATATTTTTTTCAAAAATGACCAATGGTGTTGACAAAATACCGTAGGTTAAAGATATTTACATGACAAATAAAACACATATCTTGAATTTTCTGGAAATAGCATCTGAAGACCCCTTGATTTTGGATGACTTTTGTATAGCTGGTAAATTCTAAGTGATAGACAAAATCTTTCCACACAAAACATCTAAATCTCGTTGAAACACAATTTTTGTCACATACTTGTTTTGTATAATTAATCCATTTCTGAGTTATTCCTTGTAATTTGTTTTAATTTTAAAATACTTATAGTTTTCTCAAATGAGTCTTCAATTGTTTCGTATCGCTTTTGTTTTACTCTTGTCCATGCAAGTAGAACTAGCTTTTAAAAGATTTGACCATCACGCTTGCCTACTGTATTCCCTTATTTTTCTCTACTTACAAGCAAGAAAGTAATGAGACCAATTCTGGCAATGTTTGTCTTGATCAGCATAATGTATATAGAAGAATACTTTGTTTGCAAAACAGGTAGAGAAAGTCATGTGAATGGAATACATAAGATTTTTGAGGCAAGTGTGTTGTTGAATGGGTGGTTTAATGAGTTTTACAATAAAAAGAAGTTTAATTAGTGTGAGAGTTTAGTTGAAAAATGTTATAAAAATTCAAATTTTGAGTCGCACCGTCCTACTCCTCCAAATAGGAATAGGCATGTCTAAACTTTGAGCATTAAAAATGTGCATTTTATCCGTCAGAAATGTTATGAGGGACTAAATGAGTTCTAGAGACATTGACGCGACGAGCATTAGTCCACTAATTATCAATTATGTTTTTAGACGTCCCGTATTATATAGAATTCGAGAAACAAGAATCATATCCGTATTACCATCATACGGAAAATCAAAAATCCACTTTTAGACTGCCTCCGTGGTCAAGTGGTCAGCGACCTGACTTCTCACCTGGAGGTCCCGGGTTCGATTCCCGGCTGGGGCGGGGAATTTTTCTTTAATCGGAATTATTCCCTATCCCCCATACAGTCTGGAAGTATGAATGTGAGAGAGAATGTGCGTGTGTTTAGTATTATAAAGTTTAACTTAATGTTCTGAACCTACAGTTTCACAAGTGAAAGCCCCCCGATATGACCATTGATGTTAAAGCGGGCTATACAAAAAAAAATCCAGTTTTTCATTTCATGAGTTTTAAAGATGGCATTTTGAAATCTTCACATGCTCCTTTGGTACATTAATGTGGGCAGCTACCGGTCCCATGATGACTCCTTAGTGCTTTATAATAGCTGCTTGTGCAGACCGTCACGTGGAGAGGAAAGACATTTTTAATATAGGCTACTTATTGAAGACAACTTTATGCATATTTTAAAAAATGGGAAAATCAAGAACAGCAATGAAGAAAAGTCGGTTAAAGCGAGTGAAATTAAAATGTAGCACCATTATGCAAATGTGTAACTCATTTGGCACGTGTTTAGTTGCGATTCTAGCAGCAACTTTGTTGGTGGCAAAACCAAAATAGAGATTTAGAAGAGAATTTTGGGGCCGAAAAGTGTATCCATTTTTTTTAAAAAGTTGTATTTTTTCGAGATAGTTTAAGGTCACTGATCAATCCGAAATTTGAATAATTGGAAAACAAATTAAAATATTTTCAGTGGATATTTCATAGACGAGTATGTTATGCAATTATTCAATATTTACAGGACTACTTTGGGCTTTTAAAAGCGTGGGGAGGGGGCAAGTGTCCCTTATTGATACTGTGGGGCACCTGATACGATCATTTTGAATAAGTTATATTTCATTTAACAAGGGATAATTCTACACCAGGTTCAGCAATCGATATTGGTGGCAAGATGTCGAAATGCTGACATAGGATTGTCCTCTTAAAGCAATGGGGGCATAAGCATGGGTTTAACTCCAAACGTAGGATACCCAGTGTGGGCTAGGAGTTACCCCTACACTGCGCATCTCTAGGGGGTCGTAGGTTTAGAGGTATAGGGACGCAGGCGACTCAGGGTTGAAGGTACAAGTGGTAGTAGTAGTGTTTAACGCCCACTTTAACTACTTAAGGCACCGCAGGCGGTGACACTGATGATACATGAATGAATGGAGCACCGGTGGAATGCGATGGTGGGGAAACCGGAGTACCCGGAGAAAACCCGCCCCAGCGCCGCTTTGTCCACCACAAATCTCACATGCGGTCGCTTGGGATCGAACCCCGGCCGTCTAGTGAGAGGCGAGTGGTCTAACCACTTGGCCACAAGGTGCAAGTGGGTGACACGTTGGGAAAGACAGAAGCTATAAATAAATACAACAAGGGTGCGAGGAGACACAGGGCCTTTAGCAAGCAGATGAAAAGAGAAGAAAACCCAGGGATTACCCAAACATCATTCAACTTGCCCGATTCATTATGATTCTAGAAGTCAACACTTTTAAAGAAATAGTAGACCCGTTCGGTGGACCTCAGTCCGGAGTAGATCAGCAGCTCAGACATATTGTAACGTAGCTATTGGAGCTTTTCTAGATAAACCCATGCTAGCATTGCTTTAAGAGGACACAGCTATGTCAGCATTTGGACATCTTGTCACTAATATCACTTGCTGAAACTGTTGCAACAATAACTCTTGCTAAATGAAAAGTAATTTGTTCAAAATTACCACATCAGGTACCCTACATACCTATTTTGGTCAAAAGAGGACACCACGTTCGAAAAATATAGGTGTCGGGTGCATTAAAAAAAATCTGATGTGTTCCATTCACATGACTTTCTTTACATCTCTGCAACAAATTATTGTTAAAAAGGTTATGCCTCTATTTTCTTCATGTTAATCGAGAAAAAAATAGCAGAAATAGTCTTATTACTTGCTTCCTTGTAAGTAGAAGCGAAATAAGGGAGTGCCATAGTTTAAAGTGATAGTCAAAAGCTGGTTGCTATGTGACAGACGTTCCTTTGTTTGTATGGACACGAGCTGACAAATTCCTGTATGAGAAAAGTACAAGTTTTTCAAATCTGAAACCAAAAAAAGGGAATATTTAAAAAACGATCAACTCCACGAAAAAAAAATGTATATAACATAAATTGTGTGTTTTAATGTGCTCTACATTTCTTGTTTGGTAGTTTTTGTCTATATCTTACGGTTTACCACTTACACAAAATTCCGTAAAATTCATCCAGAATAAAGCAGTCTTCAGAGCATATTCCCAGAAAATTCAAGATATACATGTTATTTGTCAGGTATATATATACCTTTAATATACGATATTATAATCACAATCGTTAGAGTCATTTTTAGAAAATCAACATTTTCAAAAATTTTTCCATGTAAAGGGTAGTTGAGGGTGGGGGGATTTTCTTGAAAATCTTCGTGTCGCATCCTAGGAGGATACCAAACCTAAATACCAAGTTTGGTTTTTAACGGACTTTTCGTTTTTGAGCTATGCTGTCCACAGACACACACACACACAGACACACGGACCTTTTTGTAAAAATGCTTCTTTTGTATTCAGATAGTCCTAAAACATGTATTTCCGGTGAAATCTCGGTATCGAATTTTTGGGTGGAATACAATACTTCCTCTATACACTATGTACATAGTAAGTGTAGAGAAAGTAAAAAAAAAAAAAACCCCACAAATATCAAATGTCCTATACACTCGTAGTTTTGGAAGGATGCTTGTATAACACTTGCCACGGGTGAGCCTGTCAAATCTATATGCATTACACTTTCCTTTTGCTGTTGTAGACGTAATATTAATAGAAATATTTAAGTAGAGGTTCTCTGGGTCTCATAAATGCTTATTTATAAATACATCCCAACCGCAGGCTAGGGTACTTATTTCATAGAAATTGCAATGTGGTACTTAGAACTTAGATCACTCGTTAATATAACAAATTACTCCTTCAAAAACTCCTTCGGTGTTAACAATGTCAACACACTTCTATTTCTTTTGGGCTGGGGGCTATGCCGACAAGAAATGACAATTGTAAGTTCTGAACTTCTGGCCCACGACTACTTCTTCATCATCTTGGGAAATTTATCACAACGAAGTTGGGAGCCTTGGTAATTTATTTTAGAGGTACACTGTTCTGCAGAAATGTGAACTCTGAAATGATATGCTATTGAGTAATGTAAGGTAGTATAATATTGCACCAAATCTATTTAATGCTTCAGAACTGATTACAAATAGAAGCATTTATTGCAATGCTCTGGCAGAATTTTATCGCTTGTCGCTTCGACGCTTGTAGACTGATGATGGCTCTTTCTAATGCAACTGCACGCTCAGAACTCACAGTTGAAAACTGAATCCTCTACACCAAGTTGTCCTCTTTTTGTACCTGTCGATCACATGGCAAGATATTTGAAGTTCCTTTGTTTGTAAGGACAGAAATTGACAAATTCCTGTATGAGAAAAGTATATTTTTTTAAAGCTGAAGCAAATAACAAGGGATATCTCAAAAACGATCAACTCCACAAAAAATGTATAGTACATAAATTGTGTGTTTTAAGGTGCTCTACAGTTTTTGTATAGTAAGCTTTTGTCCATCTCTTACGGTTTAGCAATTATACAAAATTCCGTAAAATTCATCCCGAGTAAAGTAGTCTTCAGAGGCAATTCCCAGAAAATTGAAGATATACATTTTATTTGTCAGGTAAATATCTTTAATATACGGTATTTTAATCAAAATCGTTAGAGCCTTTCTTGAGAAAATAAAAAAATTCGAAAAAAGTTCCATGTAAAGGGTAGTTGGGGCGGGCGGATTTTCTTGAGAATCTTCGTGTCGCATCCTCGGAAGATACCAAACTTAAATACCAAGTTTGTACTCAACGCTCTTTTCGTTTTTGAGCTATGCTGCCCACAGACTTACACACACAGACACACACACAAACACACACATACACACATGGACCTTTTTCTGAAAATACTTTTTTTGGATTCAGGTAAGAACACAAAACACGTATTTCCGGTGAAATTTCGCTATCGAATTTTTGGGTGGAATGCAATACCTTCTTTATACACTATGTACATAGTACGTGTAGAGAAAGTAAAAGGTGTTGGCTTATCACATACACTGCAGCTAGTCAAAATATTACGGTCCTTCAAACAATTTTCAGTGGGAGGTTAGATCTCTTAAAAATATTTTGAACAAATCATCCGTATCAGAGTTATTGCATTCTTCAACTTTAGTTACAGCAGTTGTTTATTTATTGATTCAATTAATCTATATCTACAAACATATTAACTCCCCAATCGGATGGGTTTGTGAGGAGAGTGTTGAGTAAATAGGAACAATGGCTTATCCTCCCAACAGGCAATAAACGACCTCCCACGAAGATTGAACTCCCCAAGGGCGGTTTGCTCTTACTTCCGCTCTAAGGAATAAGGGGACATAGTTGATACAAACTGTTGGTGTAAGCTATTTTTACTTTCTCTACACTCTCTATGTACATAGTGTATAGAGAAGGTATTGTATTCAACCCCAAAAATTCGATAGCGAGATTTCAACAGAAATACATGTTTCCTGTATCCAAAAGAAAAAGCTTTTTCAGAAAAAAGTCTGTGACTGTGAAGAGGATAACTCAAAATCGAAAAGACCATTAAATAAAAAAACTTTGTATTTAAGTCTAGTATCTTCCAAGAATGCAACACGAAGATTTTCAAGAAAATCCCCACACCCCAAACTAGCCTTTACATGGAAAAATTTTCGAAAATTTTGTTTCAAAAATTGCTCCAACGATTTTGAATAAACTACATCATATTAAAGCCATTTCCATCACAAATAAAATGTATATCTGGAACTTTCTGGGAATATTTTCTGAAGACCTGTTTATTCAGGATGAATTTTGCTGAATTTTGATAACTGGTAAACCGTAAGAGATAGACAAAAACTTACCACACAAAAAACGTAGATCTCGTCAAAATACACAATCTATGGCATATACATTATGGTATATACGTTTTTTTCGTGGAGTTGATTGTTTTTGAGATATTCCTTGCTATTAGTTTCAGTTTTAAACTACTTACACATTTCTCATACTGGAACTTTTCAACTTCTGCCTGCCTAAAGAAACGGATTTCAATTCCATAGCAACCACATTTTAAAATATTTGACTATCGGTTTAGCCTGGTGTATTCATTTATTTCCCTTCTACTAACAAGGAATTAAGAAATACGAACCTTTCTGCTACCGTTTGTCTCGATTAGCATGAAGTAGATTGAAGAATAAGCTTATTAACAATACTTTGTTACGTAGAGAAAGTCATGTGAATGGAACACATAAGATTTTTCTACATTTGTAGCTTTTACTTACCCATGTCCTTATTGTTTGAGGAGTAAAGACAAGTTATACTGCTTATACTTTAGAAAGAGGAGCCCAGCCTCAGCATGTGAATCCATGGACCTTTGCTGAGAGATGTTCTTAATGATACACATTTGTGTCAAAGTTCCCAAGGCTGAAGCAGCTCCACCCTTTCTAGAGCACCATGATCTATAGGAGACCATCCCTGCATCCTTCACCCATGCTTATGGCAGATATTGTTCCTCTTATTATCATATAAACGACCATTCTTTCACTAATTTGGCTGATCCGACGTCTTCCGGTAGCAGTTTAAGGATTGAACTTGCAATTGTTATTGCTGTCCTCGCCATGGACCCACCTCATTTTGAGGAATTTCTGAAGTGGCGACCCTGACCACAGAATGCTTAGTATTAGTACTATCATTACCAACCCATTAAAGTGTATAATGTACGTTTGCACGTCAGCAGTTTATCATTGAAATTAAGTAATGACAAGCTTAATAGCGACTGAAGAAAAGAATACTAAACATACTAAGAGAAAGATATGTAGGAAATTCGAAATAAAGGACAGGCGAGGCTTTGACTCATACTATTTATTCCCATTGGCGCCTTATGACAAATGCATATCATCTTACCTTTCGGAAAGCGGAGCAAATACATGTTTGTCAAAATACCTTAGCATCCACGCACATACTGGGTCAGTTAAATAAAAAAATCTCATGTGTTCCAGTCACATAACTTCCCTACATCTCTGTTACAAATTATATTGTTAAAAAGCTTATGTTTCTAATTACTACATGCTAATCGAGAAAAAGTTAGCAGGAATGGTCTTATTACTTATTTCCTTGGAAGTAGAAGGGAAATAAGGGAGCACCATAGGTTAAAGTGATAGTCAAAAGCTGGTTGCTAGGTGGCTGAAGTTCCTTTGTTTGTATGGACAGGAGTTGACAAATTCCTGTATGAGAAAAGCGTAAGTTTTTAAAGATAAAACCAAAAATAAGAAATATCTAAAAATGATCAACCCCACGAAAAAAATGTATTTAACATAAATTGTGTGTTTTAACGTGCTCTACATTTTTGTGTGGTAAATTTTTGTGTATCTCATACAGCAGTTATGCAAAATTTCGTAAAATTCGTCCAGAATAAAGTAGTCTTCAGAGGCTATTCCCAGAAAATTAAGATATACATTTTATTTGTAAGCTAAATATCTTTAATAGACGATATTTTAATCAAAATCGTTAGAGGCATTTTTGAGAAAATCAAAATTTTCGAAAAAAAGTTCCATGTAAAGGGTAGTTGGGGGTGGGGTATTTTTTTTTAAAATCTTCGTTTCGCATCCTTGCAAGGTACTAAACTTAAATGCCAAGTTTGGTATTTAACGGTCTTTTCGTTTTTGAGTTATGCTGTTCACAGACACACACACACGGACCTTTTTCCAGAAATGTTTTTACTTTCTCTATACGTGCTATGTACATAGTGTATAAAGAAGGTATTGTAATGCACCCAAAATTTTGTTACCGAGATTTCACCAGAAATACATGTTTTGAGACATCCTGAATCCAAAAAAAGCATTTTTAGAAGAATTTCCATGTGTGTGTCTGTCTGTCTATGTGTGCCTGTGGGCAGCATCGTTCAAAAACGAAAAGCCCGTTAAAAACCAAACTTGATATTTAGATTTGGTATCTTCCAAGGATGCGACAAGAAGATTTTCAAGAAAATCCCCCTACTCCCAACTACCCTTTACATGGAATTTTTTTCGAAAATTTTGATTTTCTAAAAAATGGATCTAATGATTTTGATTAAAATGTCGCAAATTAAAGATATTTACCTGACAAATAAAATTATATCTTGAATTTTCTGGGAATAGCCTCTGAAAACTACTTTATTCTGGATGAATTTTGCATAACTACTTAACCGTAAGAGATGGACAAAAACTTAACACACAAAAATGTAAAGCACGATAAAACACACAGTTTATGATACATACATTTTTTTCGTGGAGTTGATCGTTTTTGAGATATTCCTTGTTTTTGGTTTCAGCTTTGAAAAACATACTTTTCTCATACAGGAATTTGCCAACTCGTGTCCATACAAAGGAACATCAGTCACATAGCAACCAGCTTTTGGCTTTCACTTTAACCTATGGTACTCCCTTATTTCACTTCTACTTACAATAAAGGAAGAAATAAGACTATCTCTGCTAATTTTTCTCGATTAGCATGAAATAAATAAAAGAATAAGCTTATTAACAATAATTTTTACAGAGATATAGAGAAAGTCATGTGAATGGAACACATCAGATTTTTTTTTAGATTCAGGGGGACCCAAAACATGTATTTCCGGTGAAATCTCGGTATCGAGTTTTTGGATGTATTACAATACCTTCTCTATACACTATGTACATAGTACGAGTAGAGAAAGCAATAAGTAAACTTTATAAGTAATTACTTGACAAGGAAAGTTAAGACTGATCGGTAAAAGTAATTACTGATTTTAATTGAATAACAGTCTACTTTTACTGATAAGTAATGCGCTGGAAAATTTTCAGTATAAACTGAATAAGCAAATGAATAGCTGGTTAGGAGGCCTTGCCATGGAGGAGCATATAGCAAGCAGTATGTACGTGTGTACAGTCAAGTGCACAATAACTGAAGGAAATCTACAGCGAGAAGCTTCTTGAATTTCAAATTTGAGGTTGGAAACTTAAATTCTATTTGCCACGAAGTTTATGGTCTTGCATGGAATGGTGAATACCAAAATCTCCTGCAACTGGGTCAACTAAATAGCGAAAAAAAGGACTCATTTTCTTATGTGAACTTAATGATTCACCCATACCATCTAGAAAACAGTTGGTTAAAAATTTTACTATTTCATTTTGAAACCTCCGAAACCCTTTTAAATCACTGGGACTAATATCCCTTCTCTTATTATTGCTCTTTATCTGGTGTAAGTGTAAAAATGCTGCCATAGTTATTTGTAGCTACTTTTGGAAGACAACTTTATAGCAAACTTAACAATATTTCAGTAAATACTTAACTCAAAAAGTATTCGTTGAATATTATTCAAATAAATTTTAAGTATTTGCTGGAAGAACTAGTAATTACTGAACAAATAAAAGTAATAACTTATCAGTAATAAAGCCTGAACTGTAAGAAATTACTTATGGTTTATTCAATTTGTTATCAGTATTGACTTAAAATAACGCAAGTAAAAGAGTTTATTGACTTTTATTCAACTGGTTCATTGAATCCGGTAAAAAACGGTTGTACTAAGATATGTATATGAAGATTGCGTTCCTTATTGTAAACAAATCGAATCTACTTTTTAAAATGTCATTCCCCATCCGCATGGGCTGAAATCTTGAGTATCTGCGGAAGCATTAGCTGCCTACAGAAGGGATGCAAAGTTTAGGGTTACTTTTTTCAATTAGTGAGAAAAACGCTTTCACTGTTGTGCCATTAGAAATGTCCATGTGTTTACAAGATCGTTATGTCTTCCGAAGCTTTAAAATCATGATAATCCAGAAAGTAAGTTCTGTTTCAATTTATCTCCGCTGCAGCGCTGCGATCGCAGTTCCGCACATGCGCGGTAGACGCTCTGTATCAAGGAGAAGAAACGTGTGCCATTTTGAGATCGCTGTCAGCCACATACACTTTGTTGTGCTTGTTTACAATGTCGGTGTTGACTGAAAATCCCGCCGCTTGTGAAATCAGATCTGTGAGTCGTTTTCTGAATGCTAGAAAGTGAAACCAATTGAAATTTATCGGCAAATTTGCGAAGTTTACGGACAAAATGCGATGAGTGATTCAATGGTGAGAAGATGGGTCCGACAGTTCAATGAAGGACGTAGTGAAGTGCACGATGAAGAACGAAGTGGACGTCCATCTTTGGTTACAGAAGAACTGGTTCACGCGATTGATGACAAGATCCAGGACAACCGCAAGTTTACAATTAGTGCTCTCGCTATGGAATTTCCTCAAAGCTTCCGATCACTAATTACTGAAATTGTTACCGAAAAACTGAAATTTCGTAAACTTTGCTCACGTTGGGTACCAAAGATTCTTATTGAGCAACACAAAACAAAACGGATGGGTAGTGCACTTCAGTTTTTAACCCGGTATGATGAAGACGGCGAAGAATTTCTGACACAGATAGTCACAGGAGATGAGACTTGGGTTTCTTACGACACCCCTGAAAGTAAGCGGCAATCAATGGAATGGAGGCACACTTCAATCCCAGCAAAGGTTAAGCCGAAACAAATCTTGACACCTCGAAAAATGATGTACACAGTGTTCTGGGACTGGAAAGGCATCTTACTCATTGATTTCTTACCGCGTGGTCAAACAATCAAAGCAGATGTTTATTGCGAGACACTTAGGAAATTGCGCCGCGCAATACAGAATAAGCGCCGAGGATTGCTGTCAAAAGGTGTTGGTTTTCTTCACGACAACGCACGACCACACACTGCAAACGTGACGAAAAACATTCTACAGGGATTTGGCTGGGACGTGTTTGACCATCCTCCATACAGCCCTGACCTCGCTCCTAGCGACTTTCATCTGTTCTTACATCTCAAGTCTTTCCTTGGCGGTCAACACTTCAACAATGACGAAGAGCTGAAAGAAAATGTTTCGAACTTTTTGAAGACACAGGCGGCAAACTTCTATGAAGAAGGTATACAAAAACTTGTGCCACGCTATGACAAATGCCTACAAAATTTCGGCAGTTATGTGGAAAAGTAGTTTAAGAGTTGTAGAATTTTGTGCAATAAATAATTATTCAGTATCTGTACACAATTTAATTTTATTACCAAACGAAACTTGCTTTCTGGACGTACCTGAGACTTTATATTCCCTATCGTTAATAAGAGTTGGAAAAGCAGTTAAAAATTGAAGTGTATTTTATATCATTCATACAGCCACAACTGAAGTCAGAAAGCAAAGCTAACGCCAATCTGTGCGGATTCGTTAACTAAAAGTTCAAATTTTCCATACATAGCAGGATGCACAAATATCTCATGTCTTCCCTTCACATTGCTTTCTCTACCAATTGTGCAACAAATTACTTTTACAAAAAGTTATTCTTCTATCTGCTCCACGATAAACAAGATAAACATTAACAAAATAGTCTTATTATCTATTTCCTTATAGGTCCAACAGAAATAAGGGAATTCAATAGCCTAAAACGACAGTCAAATCTCTTGAAAACTAGAAGCTAACTGATGACATTCAAATTCCGTTCCTTTTCACGGACAGGATAATAAAGAAAGAATAACGACTTCCTATTTGAGAAAGGTATAAATATTGGAAAATTTGAGCCTATAATAAGGAATAACTCGGAAATGGTTAACTCTACAAACATGTGTATGGCATAAAGTATGTATTTTAACGAGATCTACACTTTTTGTGCAGTAGCTTTTATCTATCTCTTACGGTTTACCAGTTATGACAAAGCCGACCAGAATGAATAGGCCATAGAGGCTCTTCCCAGAAATTTCAAGATATACATTTTATTTGCCTTGAGAGTATCTTAAAGATATGGTATATTAATCGAAATTGTTAGAGCCATTTTTGAGGAAAAAAGTTCGATAAATGTTCCATGTAAAGGGTAGTTTTGGATGGGGTGATTTTCTTGAAAATCTTCATGTCTCATTCTTGAGAAAAGCAGAGCTAAAGTATTAAGTTTGGTATTTAAGGGACTTTTCGTTTTTTAGTTATGCTGTATACAGTCACACACTAAAAACTTGTTTCTAAAATACTTTATTTTGGATTTACAGTGTCTCAAAATGTATATTTCCGGTGAAATCACGGTATCAAATTTTTGGTGGAATACAATACCTTCTCTACCTAGTATGAACATTGTACTTGGCAGAGAAAGTAAAAATGGTAATTTTGAAATAACTCAGTGATAAATGGGGTCCCTATAATGATACTTATGGTTTTAAATCGTTCTCAATGTGAGGTTTAAACCTGGTGGCCCGAGACGGAAACGAGAAACTACGCTATGCACAATCAATCGAGAAGCTAACAAAAGGCAACTGTCCAAGCTCAAAAGAACCTCTATTAGTACTTCATAAATTTGGCGGTGCCAGAGCCGAGAGTTTAGACCGCTCGCCTCTCACCAAGATGATCATAAATTTGGCGGTGCCAGAGACGAGGGTTTAGACCGCTCGCCTCTCACCAAGATGGTCCGGGTTTCATCCGAGGGGACCTCATGTAGGATTTAGTGGTGGATAAAGTGGGACCTGAGCGGGTTTCCCCTGCCATTCATTCCACCACTACTACATAATCATCTTTCCTTTCACCCATCTCAACGTAATTTCAATGCATGTTCACTCTCATATCAGGTATGGGGCATATCTTTCACCCTGGTTACTCTCTCTGATCCACCATCCATCTGTTCCTCAACAGAGGTCCGATCCCAGGTGCTAGATTGTAAGATCTCGTGGGTGTAAGTCCTTCAGATGAGGAGGGTAAATAATGAAAGAACAATATAATTAGGAAGGAAAACCGATTTTGGGTTTTCAGCTATCCCATGTTGAGAAATTGACAGTTACATATTTTCATCTTAAGCAGGCTTTCTAAAGAGGTAAGCAGGTTAGAAAGCCACATCGTTACCATTTATGATTAAGCTCAGTGAAACTAATGAGAAAAAACATACGTGAAGCTACGAAGATGCCGGCTTCCTTGTTTTGTTTTTCCAAAATTATACTAGGAAAACTGTAACGCTCTTATGGGTACGCTTACCGTTTTTTGAAGATCAAATCCAGAACAAATGCTTGGTTTCTTTGCTTGCTGCAGGATGTTAATTTTCCACTGGCTATTATTTTTTTTTTTTATTTCACAGAAATAACTATTTACACACTTTGTAATGTTTCAACGTATTGCTAATACTTTGTCTGGTAGCGGGTGAGTGGATATTTCACAAAATATGTAAATAAAGACTCTCCTAAACATAATGGAAACAAAGAACTATTTACCCATTAGTTAATTCCTTGTAGCTTCCAAGTGGAGCATACGACATCGTCATGAAGTTTCCGTGATCGGATTCGAATTTCTAGTTCGTGAGTTCGCCGCTATGCGCCATGGAGACGAGGGATCGGCTCGGCGCCCACAGATGGCACTGTAGGAGGAAATCAAGACTTGCCGAGTCACCTTCTTTGAAGTTTTGGGGTTCTTTTATGTGCAAATGAACACTACACGGATTTACTTCCCTTCCGAAGAAGTCATGGTACGGATTTTTTTGTCGGAAAAATTCCTTTACCCTACGCCTGGTTTGAACCTCAATCTTCGAATTTAGGGGCAAGCATGGTAACCACTGCATCACGGAGGGCGACCATTTATCCATGATTGCATAAAATTGAGTAATACAATAATCTGCATCTATGGATAAACAGCAATGTGTGATGATGAAGCAGCATGAACAATTTTCTTATGCTTATATGTTTTTAGGTCAACTTCAGTGTCTCCCGTACTTTTGTGAACGACATTACACTGTGAATGTACATTAAATGTACATCCGCCCCTCTCCCAATGGTTATAAATAGCTTAAGATTCGAAGGAGAATCAGTATAATATTTTTCTTTTTAGTAAAACACAAGGCCTTGGAACTACTGTGTTTCACTACACCTGTTGGTTGATTATAACCTTTCAAACAAGCAATACTACTCGGATACAGATTCGCGGAGTACGAAAACGCACTACAGCCATCACTTGTTTAAACTGCGCTGTTAAAGGTGTCAACGTCAACAATATCTAGCAAAATTCATTTCCACCATTTTCTTTTCGTTAAGAACAAATACAATTTTACAAATTTATCATCTTTGCAATTTTATGTTCAAAAACCCGCACATTTTTGAACCTCGGACAGTATAAAACATTTAGGACTGTCGGATCAAATTCCTGGCGAATGGTAAACCTTCCTATGGCTAATAACCGTCTTGACTATCTTCTACAATAAGTACACACAAGACATACAGAATGCTATCATCAGGAACGGGAAAAATTAAACTTGACCAACTTCATGTTGACGTTCCCGGATTCTACAGAGCCTCCCTTCCCATTAGGATTCTCGTTTCCGTTCCCAGGCAATATGCCAAAGAACTTAAAGATCTTTGCCAGCAGTCCCTAAAGTATCTGATTCAGTTGGTACAACTTCACACAGATATCATTTAGCAGCTCATAGCTCATTTACTACAGTCAAATACTGCTGGAGTTTTCAGCATCGTCCAAGATTTCATAATATTGAAGTTTCCACGGTGTTTCTTGGCAATTTAAAAAGAGCGAATCTGTCTCCATTCATTCTGTTTATGGTTAGGATGATGCTAAGGAGGCTTAGAAATATATATAGTGTCATATTGCTCGCTGCATTGTGTTTGGGTATTAGACCATCGTATTTGGAATTGGTAATAGAGCATGTCTGCATTTATTCGAAGCAATCACTTTCCAGTGGTTACAATTTCAATTAATAGAACGAAGGGCCATGTTTCATATATTTCTTCAAAGTTTCGGAAAAAAGAATGTTGTTAATTGAACGACACTGACTTCAATTACCTTCGCTATCAAAGAAAAATATCGCTGAAGGAATTGCTTATTGACACTGAAAAATGGACAACCCGATAAAGGAGAGAACTCATGTTGAATATTGTTATACATAAGATCAGGGCTCAGGAATTATTCCACAACACGGCGAAATCACTGTGGATCATTTCCCCCCTACATATTACCACCATGATAAACAGAACCATACATAGCAAGCAGAACTGAAATGGTTACCCAGCAATAGTAGTGGCGGAATCCTCTGTCTTTTAAAAGTTCGAAACCTGTCTTTACCAGTAGCTGTAAAGCTTGACAAGCCTCGCCTTATTTGATCTCTGGGGACGACACAGTTGAATATTTGAATAAACCTCGCCTGATATTTCTCAAGCGAGCACTCGGTATCAAAACAGATAAGCAGGTTTCTGATTAAACATCTAAATTCTGTAGAAGACGCCTACACTGGTCTTCAGATTCTTGACAGCATTACTCATGGTCATTCCTCGAAATAACATAATAAGTTTAGCTGCACTTTCGCATAATTAATTTGAATTCTTGGTATAGTGAAAATAAAGAAGGTATTTTCAGACTCTAAAAATCTCACCACCACCATAATATGACCCATTTTGTAGGTGAAACAGGATCAAAGATATTCTACGATAACGTCTCTATTGTAGTTAAGTTCTATAATTTCTTATCAGCTTGTACACAAATTGAAGAAAGAAAAAAAAAGTCCTTAGATTCCATGCTCAAGTATGATTAGGCAAATACGAGGTTTTCATGAAAATGTAAATTAGTATTAAGAAACAGCATTTCCCTTCCTACTCCAGAAAGCGTTACGTTGGTTAAAGCATTGGATATGGTATGTGGATATAGTAAACAATGAATCAGATTCTGTATATCTTAAATATGGAGATTCAACAAATACCAGATGGTTTAGAACAGCTTAGAATTGCACGTAATTGCGTTTGCTGGAAGTGGATGAGACAAGATTCTACGGCATGAAAAGGGGGAACGAATAAGCTGAAAAGTGATAGCGTTGCTGCTTGCCAACCTGGGTTCGATTCCCAGTACCGGCACGCCTCGTGAGGTGCCAATTGAGGAGCTACTTGATGGAGAAGTAGCGGCTCCAGGTCATGATGACCGCATTAACCGGCCGGGGGGGGGTTCGAGGCGCTGACCACGTCTTCCAATATTGCACCATTCATGACGTTCGTCATGAACCGAGATGGGGAAAGCAGCGACCGGGCGGTAGGCCAAGGTTCCTTGTGAGTTTCATGGAGTTAAGTTAATAAACTGAAAAATTACACATTTTCCCTATATTCGTATATCGTAAATCGTTTTTGCGCGCAAAATATCCATACTAGCCTAACTATACCAATTAGAGAGCATATAAAGCTTTGTGAGGGTTGCATTGTTTGGTGTAATAACATATCTTAACGAATGTTAAACTTAGTATACAAATGAGTTACGCTCCAATTAGATTATAAAGTGTATTAAATTCTATTTATGTCCTTTAAATGGGGGTTTAACAGAACGAGAAATAAAATCAATACACAAATATGTTTAATACATGTGTTGTAACAAAAGCTCTCTTTTATAAGCCTAAAACAACACTTTATTTCTTCCCCTGATTGCAAATAATCACATTCCCTGAGCGACCAAATTGCCCCGTGGCTGCACCGTAACGGGCGAGGGCCAGCCACATAAAAAATCTGATGTTTTCCATTCAATGACTTTCTCTACATCTCTGCAACAAATTATTGTTAAAAGGCTTACGCTTCTATTTACTTAATTTTAATCGAGAAAAAAAAATAGCAGAAATAGTCTTATTACTTGCTTCCTTGTAAGTAGAAGGGAAATAAGGGAGTACCATAGGCTAAATTGATAATCAAAAGCTGGTTGCTATGTGACTGAAGCTCCTTTGTTTGTATGGACAGGAGTTTACAAATTCCTTAATGAGAAAAGTGTAAGCTTTTCATAGCTGAAACCAAAAACAAGGAATATGTCAAAAGCGATCAACTCCACGAGAAAAAAAAATGTATATAACATAAATTGTGTGTTTTAATGTGCTCTACATTTTTTTGTGTGTTAAGTTTTTGTGCTTTCTTACGGTCTAGCAGCTATGCAAAATTCCGTAAAATTCATCCAGAATAAAGTAGTCTTCAGAGACTATTCCCAGAAAATTCAAGATTTACATTTTATTTGTCAGGTAAATATCTTTAATGCTTGACATTTTAATCAAAATCGTTAGAGCCATTTTTGAGAAAATCAAAATTTTCGAAAAAAGTTCCATGTAAAGGGTAGTTGGGGGCGAGGGAATTTGCTTGAAAATCTTCGTGTCGCATCCTTGGAAGATACCAAACTTAAATACCAAGTTTGGTATTTAACGGTGTTTTTGTTTTTGAGCTATGCTGGCCATAGACATACACACACACACGCGCGCGCGCGCGTGCGCGCACACACCATACGGACCTTTTTGTAATAATGCTTTTTTGGATTCAGGGGACCCAAAATATGTATTTCTGGCGAAATCTCGGTATCGAATTTTTGGGTGGAATGCAATACCTTCTCTATACACTATATACTAGTTCGTGTAGAGAAAGTAAAAACAAATATGTATTTCATTCACATGACTTTCTCTATCTGTTCTGCAAACAAACTATTCTTATAAAATATTATTCTTTTTTCTACATCAACGATTGAGATAAACGCTATAAGAAATTACCTTATTACTTCCTTGAAAGTAAAAGAGAAATGAGGAAATAAAGTAGACTAAAGCAGTGAAAGATTTTAAAAAAATGCTCAATATGTCACACAATTGGATTTCGGTTCTCTTTGTATGGCCATGAGTAAAACAAAATAGATATGAAAGCAATTTGAAACAATTATTGTATGACCAGGAGTAAAACAACAAAAGATATACAACGAATGACGACTTCCCGTTGGAGAAAGCTTAAACATTTTAAAATTAAAACCAATAACCAGGAACATCTCTGAAATGATTAACTCTATAAAAATAGCATATGTATTTCAACGGGATCTACTTTTCGTGTAGTAAGGTATTATACAATTCATCAGTTTGCCCTGAGGATGAAGATAATGAACATCTTCGAAACGTTAAGAGTCAATTCATGTATTTACCTAGCTAGAAGCCCGAGAAAATTTAGAGTTCGGTTTTATCTATTTCCTAAGATTTGCCGTTATACAAAAGCCATTCAGAATGAAGAAATCTTCAGAGGCTATTCCAAGAAAATCCAAAATGTACATCTCATCTGTCATAAAATATCTTAAACATGTGGTATTTTAATCAAAGTATTACAATTCTATTTGACAAAATAAAAAGTTTTCAAAAGTGTTCCATGTAAATGCTAGTTGGTTTGATTGTGTCGGGTCCTAGGAAGATGCTCAACTTAAATAGTAAATTTTGAATTCAATGGACTTTTCATTTTTCAGTTATGCTGTTCACAGACCCATAGTAACCCTTTTTAAAAAACCTTTTTCGGATGCAGGGGCTCTCAAAACATGCATCTCCAATGAAAGCTGGTATCAACTTCTTGAATGGAATACAATACCTTAACTACCTATGTACATTGTACATACGTGGTCGAGAAAGTAATAAGGACATCTGCCGGTCATACACAAGTTGCGAAATGTCGTTTTTCTTGTTCTTAATTCACAATGTTAGTGGCTAACTGTCCCATCTACGTCACTTACTCCGAACTAACTAATGACAGTTGTATTTATACTATGACGTCAACATTTAAAAGTATTAAGCGAAAGTCGAATACATTTAATCACTCTGTATCGTCAACTTTATTTATTTATAGCTAGCGTATGAGAAAAGGGGTATAAGTGCCAACATATAATTTAACACATGTATTGTATACTCAGAATTAAGCCAAGAAACGCCCTATTTTGGTTGTGGACAGTTTTTAATGATCACATTGGTAAAATTAATCTAACCTTGTGCCAATAAAATTATTGAAACTTAAACAGCTGTTTGCGACCATTTTCTGAATTTCCTTACTAAAACTCACTGTTTTTGACTTATGCCCCTTTACTCCGCATTTGATCAATTACTATGTTCATATAATCGAGCGAGATCGCTCAAGCCGTTTTGCCCGCATTCGGGAGGTCGCGGGTTCAGTTCAGTGGCCTATCTACCTGGCCCATGTTTTTTTCGGGGGTTTCCTTGGCTCACAGACGTGTCGGCGATGGTGCTCGGTGCGACGTGGTAGAGAAAGGGATGCTCGGGGTGCTTCAATCCGGAAGCTGCAGGGACCCTGTCATTTCTGTGCCATCGCTCCTGGTTCCGGCCACCCAGAGTAACCCTCTCACCTTAACCCTCCCTCTTGGGCACACAATAACCTTAGGTTCGGAGCCAAGTCCACTCCGACCGTATCCTATCCGTTTTATCCTACGGTCATATCGGCCGGCGAGAGTTTAGAAATACTTATTTATCGAAACTCCAGTAACAGTTTTGTTATGCCCACATAACTCTGTGAATTAATTGTTTCTTCCATGACAATCGTGTGTACGACAGAAGTTAGAGGAGTAGAGACAGACTGCAATTTTCAATGACATAGACCTGCTCCTGGTGTCCACCCAATTACTCTGATTACTGAGCTACATTGGCAACATGCCGGCACGCCACTAAATTCTCCAATTAACACGCGTTTTCCGGTGAACCACAAGAAGATCTCAAATTATTTTGAGATGACATACCTCAATGGCGACTTCAAACACTCCGTAAGTACTTATGTACCACGTTTTATAGTCAATCAACGCGAATCAGTTGGAGGATTTAGTGACACGCTGGCATGTTACTATGGTAGCTCAGTGATTAGAGCAACTGCACGGAAATAGCAGATCTGTCGTTCAAATCCCGGCTATGACATTGAATTTTTATTTTCTCTACACGTACTATGTAGGTACACAGTGTATAAAGAAGGTATTACATTCCACCCAAAAATTCGATACCGAGATTTCATCGGACGTTTTAGGCCCTCCTGTATCCAAAAAAAGCATTTTTAGAAAAAGTTCCGTGTGTGTCATGTCTCAGTGTCTATGAACACAATAACTCAAAAACAAAGAGTCGGTAAAATACCAAACTTGGTATTTAAGTTTAGTATCTCCCCACCCCAAAGTACCCTTTACATGGAAACATTTTCGAAAATTTTGGTTTTCTAAAATGATCCTAATGATTTTGATTAAAGATATTACACATGACAAATAAAATGTATATCTTGATTTTTCTGTGAATAGCCTCTGAAAATCTGTTTACCCTAGATGAATTTTGCTGCATTTTTCATAACTAGTAAACCGTAAGAGATAATACACAAAAAATGTAGATATCGTTTAAACTTAGAATTTATAGCTTTTTATGTGGAGTTGACTATTTTTAGATATTCCTTGTTATTGGTTTACGTTTTAAAATACTTTTCACATACAGGAATTTTTCAACTCCTGACAAAGCAAAGAAACGATTTCATCCACATGGCAAACAGATTTTAAAAGATTTGACTATCTTTTTAGTCTAATGTATTCGATTACAATAAAGTAATGCTAATGTTTATCTCGATTAGCATGAAGTACATAAAAGCATAAGCTTTTTGTTACAGAGATGTAGAGAAAGTCATGTGAATGGAAATCAGATTTTTCAGTCTGGCTCTACCTTTCCATAATACCTAATAGAATACGAGGGTCGGCTGATAAGTCCCGGGCCTCACACAGATATGGCGCCACTACGCGAGTTAGATGGTAGCATCGTATAGTTTAACTATAGACTAGCTTGTATCCATAGTTACGAGTCAATAGCTTGTTTAGTTTTCGAATAACAGCATTTTAAACAAAACGACTTTAAATTTTTGACGAAAATGGAGGATTTGGAAAAACGAACAGGGATTAAGTACTTCCATTTAACGTCTAAAGAAATCGAGGAAATGGACAGACCCCGCCCCTTCATATTCAATGACTAAAAGGTGAGTTGCCGAGTTTAAAATGGGACGTACGAGCACTAGTGATGAGCCTCGCTCTGGACGCCCTGTCGAAGTCACAACTCCAGAGATCATTGAAAAAATTCATCGTTTAGTACTGGAAGACCACAGATTAAAGTTGTTTGAGATAGCAGAGGCTGTAAACATATCAAAAGAACGTGCAGATAATATTTTGAGTAATGTTTTGGGCTTTCACAAGGTCTGTGCAAAATGGGTGCCCGTTTGTTGACACCTGATCAAAAGTTGAAAGAAAAATTGTTTCTGTTAAGAATGTGGAGCTCTACCGTAAGAATCCCAGTGAATTTTGGAGATGGCGTATTACCATGGATGAAACTTAGATACATCACTACACTTCAGAAGGTAAATCACAGTCAAAACAGTGGGCTGCGCCAGGTGAACCAACTCCAAAAATAGCAAAGTAAATTTTGTCAACTAACAAGGTTATGGCGAGTGTTTTCTGGGATGCACAGGGAATTATTTTTATTGATTACTTGGAAAAGGATAAAGGTATCACTGGTGACTACTACGCAAGCTTACTGCAGCGTTTGAGTGATGAGGTGGAAGAAAAAGACCTCATTTGTAAAAAAAAAAAACTTGTTTCATCACGACAATGCTCCGGCCCATCGTTCAGTCATTGCAATGGGGAAAATGTGCAATTAACGTTTGAATTGCTTGAACAACCATCCTACTCACCAGTGACTACCACCTGTTCCCAAACCTCAAAAAATTTCTTGGAGGACGAAGAGTTCACAGCAACGAGGAGGTCAGTGATGCGGTAAACAGCTATTTTGAGGACCTTGATAAATCGCACTATAGAGATGGTTTAATTCAATTAGAACACCGATATGACGAATGTATTAGACTTTCTGAAGATTATGTTGAGAAATAAGGCAAAAAAAAAAAACCAAAAATGCTCTTTTCATTGAAGGGCCCGGGATTTATCAGCCGACCCTAACTTTAATTCCTATCCAGCATGATTTTATTTGCTATTGATTTGCATATAGGCTTCCTTTAGGTCGTAAATCACTTAAATATTCTTCTTTGTTGTGTCATTAATAATGAATATTTCATTACTGAACATGCCTTGCTTACTGCAATGCTTGTGCCTCAATTCATGAAATTCTTAATTTGATGTGACGACGATTCTGAAGGATGAATAATAAGCACTGTAACCGATCTTTGGGTTGCAGTTTGGTTGGTCTTAAGCTGCCTGTGGTGGTGTTTTGAAATGTTGTTAACGATACACTCGTTTATAATGTCAACACTTTCCAGGGTAATTTTTCGTGTTTGCACATATTTTATCAAGGCATGTGGGTTTATTGCACGTGCACAGGAAGTGCCATTTCACATCTTAGTGGTACTACCAACACAAAACAAATTTATGGTAATACGAAGCAACTCATTACCATAAAATTAGCATACTCAATCAATGACATCTATTCAAAGTGTTTAATATTCATTATTCGTAATTTTCTGGGCATGGTTCAGCGTTCAGGATCTGAGTTCGCTAATCACTCTGGTCGTGACAACTGATTGCACTGCGTCATCGCAAAGCATTGTCAAGTGCAACGGCGCAATTTCTGCTCACAAACAATAATTTGTTCCATGTCGTGACATTTCAGGCTGAGGATGCAATAGCAACAGAGATAGTCATGTTCAGGGCATTCTATTGAAAACGTTCTACGTTTCTTGCTCTCTTCATTTGTTTGATTGCTTCCTTTTTATTTTATCTACTGCGTATAGTAAGTAGGGAAACATTGTATTTCACCCAAAAGTTTTATGTGAATATTTCACAGAAAATATGAGTTTTGTGGTCCCCTGAAATGGAAATGGAGTGTTACTTATGGACGCTCGTTAACTACTGTGGCTCTCAGCGTCCCATTCTATACTGGGCATGAAAGACCGCTTAGTTTTGCTCAGAGGCCTCTTTTATCAGGCTTGAGGTTCTTTTACGTGCCGTAAATCTACGACATGGGACCAATGGCTTTACTTCCTTTCCGAAAGAAGCAATGCTAAGGATTTTTACGCCCTAAAAATCCGGGTTTGAACCCGCGACCTTGGGTGTATGAAGTTAGCTTGGTAACCATTACACCACGGAGGGCGACTTGTGGTCCCCGAAACAAAGGATAAAATATCATTTTTAGAAAAGATATTGCTTGTATGTGTGTGTGTCAACAGCATAACTCAAAAGTGAAAAATCCATCATGTACCAAACTTGATATTTAGGTTCAGTATCTTCCAAGGATGCAACACGATATTTTTTCAACCTTTGAAAATTTAGATTTTTTAAAAAGATGGATCTAACAGTATTGAATAAAATAACATATGTTTAAGCTTTTTTGACAGCATGAATTATATATCCTGAATTTTCTAGTGATGTTCTCTGAAGTTCTTTTTTTCAACTTTTTTATAACTAGTGAACGGTGAGAGACAGACAAGGTTTTACTACACAAAAATATAGATCTAATTAAAACACACAATTTATGTCATATACATTTTCGTGGAGTTAACCATTTTGGAGGCATTCTTGTTTATTGGTTCAAAATTTCCAATACTTATGTTTTCCTCAATCATCATATAGCAACCCGCTTTTAAAAGTTTTGGTTACCTTTTTAGCCTAGTGTATTCCCTTATTTCCCTGTATGCACAAGGAAATAAAAGATAATAAATCTTGGTAATGTTTATCTGGATTAGCATGAAGCAGATAAAAGAATACCCTTTTGTTTGAGTAGTATATATAGAGAGAAAAGTATATATACCTATACGTTTCTCTAACTATACATCGTTGCTTCAACACTGCGACGATTATCTCGAGATATTTGTTTTACGTGATTCATTGTGTATATAGTTATGCAGTGGCATTTTGTATCATCTGTTTTGTTGGCTAGTACAGAAGGCTTGAACCCGTGACCTCCTGAATGTAAGCCATTGACCCTATCGCCTTAGCCGTCGCTCTTGGAGTTAGGTCTTCTTCTTCTATGTAGGTAAGAACCTGTTTTTCTTCACACTTTATTTTCATGATGAAATAAGACATACGATACCCAGGCTTCGATCCGTTTTTTTACCTTCTCTAGCCCCGTATGTACAATGTACATAGGGATAGAGAAGTATTGTATTCCACCCAAACATTCGATGTCGAGATTTCACCGGAAATACATGTTTTGGGGTCCACTGAGTCCGAAAAAAGAATTTTTAGAAACAAGTCCGTGTGTGTATCTGTGGACAACATAGCTCAAAAACGAAATGACGTTAATACCAAACTTGGTATTTAGGTTTAGTATCTTCCAAGGATGCGACATGATGATTTTTAAGAAAATTCTCCTACCAAAAACTACCCTTAACATGGAAACATTTTCGACATTTTTGATTTTCTTAAAAATAGCTCTAAGATTTTGATTAAAATCCCGTATATTAAACCTATTTACATCCCAAATAAAACGTGTATTTTGAATTTTCTGCTAACTGCTAAACCGTAAGAGATAGACAAAAAGTTACTTCACAGAAACGTAGATCTCGTCAAAACACACAACTTATGTCATTTGCGTTTTTGTTTTGGAATTAACCGTTTCCAAGACATTGCTTTTTATTGGTTTCACTTGTGAAGTACTTATACTTTTCTCAGACATAAAGCGTCCGTTTTTTTTTTGTTCTACTCCTAGTCAAATCGTTATGCGATTTCCAATGACAATCGCATAACGATATCTTTTAAAACATTTGAGTAGCACTTTAGCCTAATGTATTCGATTAGTTCCCTTCTACTTATAAGGAACTAAGTAATAAGACATTGTGCTAACGTTTATCTCGATTAACATTGTTTAGAAAGAAAAATAAGCTTTTGTAAGAAGCTGGAGAAAGTCATGTGAGTGTAACACATCATATATTTCTTTGGCATTCCCGGATCTCTCTTACCTGTGGTTTTACATCTCTAGCTATTTTAATCAACTTCTTATTATCTGCTCTGAAGACGTATTTATTCCAGCCGCTTCTTCTTGCTCTTATAAATTTCACTATGACAACATTTCCACACTCTTTTCTTATACCTGATTCTTTATTCCATCCCATCTTGTTTTACCCGTTATTGTTCTTAATATAATCATCTTTAACATTCTAAGTAGTGTTCAAGTTCTTTTGGTAACTGCCTGTGTTTCTACGCGCCATAAGTAATTACTTGTCCTACCTAGTGATATAATAACTATAATAATAATAATAATAATAATAATAACAATTAAACAATAATAATAATCCATGCAACTACAGCCTTACGAGTCTGGGATTACCAAGCCTATTGCCGACCTCACGCTCACTCATAGAGCAGAGAACGATCATTCAACTAATACGGATAGGTGATGTGCATTCCCCAGCCAGATTGTTGGTTTTCTTGGTTGGCATCGCTACCTTCGCAGCTTTTCGTTTTCCTTAGGTTGGTAAGTGGTCACCAAGACTTAAAATCCGCATCTCAATGGGTGGGGTCAAACCCGGGCGCATTGCGTGACCGGTAACTGGAGCAACATACACCACCCACAAAGACCCTGATATTCTAGCTCCAACATGTTTATCTACCTTGTAAGAATCCCTTTTGCTCCTAAAATTGTTACTCTTAGACTTGTGTCTTTTATTATCCATCATTATCGTACCCTTAAGAAATTAATATCAATTTTGTTTTCCCTGTATATTGTTCTGCAGTTTTCGATACCCACTAGAGGAGTCTACAATTGTTTTCTTAATTTGCCAATAGTACTGCATCTTCTTAATAGCACTCTATTTCTAATTAAAGTTTATACTGGTTTAAATGAATGGTTAGAAAGGTCTTAAAAAACCCGGCATACTACGGACGAAACGATCATTTGTATAAAATTAGGGGTAGAAGGTATAGAACCAACATAGGACTTTTTTTTATCTATATACTCTCCTTTAACATCTAAGGTCATATCGGGGACTTTCCACTTGAAACAACTCGTTGACTGTAGGTTCCCTTTTTTTTTCTTTTTTTTTTACGTTAGTTTAAATCATTTTGTTTTACTCAAACACGCACACATTCACACTCACATACAAACTTACAGACTCTGTGGGGAATAGGAAAAAATGTGGCTAGAGAACCTGCCGGGAACGGAACCCTGGACCCCCGGGTGAGAAGCCAGCTCGTTGACCACTCGACCACGGAAGCAGTCAAATTTTTCTTTTGTTAATAGGACCATTGAAGAATGGAATGAATTGCCTGTAGCAGCTTTTCAGGGCTGCCCTCTGACCTTAAAGACATTTAGGGATTACTTAAATAGAATAAATGTTAGATATTAATTAAAGTAAATATAAAAACTGTTCTATAGTATAAATGTTAAGGCTTCATAGTAATTATTTATAAAGTTGCTGGTAATTGACATATTTTTGCTATACTGAATAATAAGTAGTTAAGTATTTAAAAAAAAGAAACATGTATATATAATATGTTAGTTGTATTACTATTCTAAATTTAACTGTAAGATTATTATTGTGAGTAAATTTTGTACATTTAACTATGCTACCGGACAATACTCAATTGCAGAGAATACCTGCCTACCTGCCTCTTTCTCATGATTAAACTAAAACACACAGAGCTTAAAGAATTTCTTGTGTAACGCCATCTGTACAATTGATCTCGCCTATTACCATGCTTACTACTTCTATTTTCATGGCAAGAGCAAATCTGGAAGATAGTAACATTATCAAAAATGTTTCCATATGCAAACGAAAAGTAGGATCATGGACCAAATAAATTAAGGAAGGGGTTAAAAGCAGAGTGTCACACTAAAAGCTTATGGGAAAAAGTAGAAGTAAAGTTAAAAGATATGGACATGAGATTTTTGGTAACATTAAAGAGAACCATTCCTTGATGCTATACATGGAAATAAAAGCAATTTGGTGGAGGGAAAGGTAATAAAGGATTCACGCGGGCCAGAACAGGAGTTTGAAACTTAAGCATAAGGCACGCGAAGATAAAGAAAATGAGCAATGCACGGTAAAGTGATCTCAGACCTCATTGCATATTTTATTGTAACCAAATGAAAATATTGGGAGAACAAGTTTGGTTACAAAAATAGAAAAAAACTTGGGAAGACGAAATAGTAGAATAGTGTAGCAAGTAGAGAGCGAGTCATCAATGCATAAAAAGCTAGAGTTGTGTGTATTAGAAAGATGAATTGCTAGACACGTAACCGAGTGTTGAGAAATAAGTAATCGTTTATGTCTGGAAGAGGGTAAAAATTCAAAGTTTGAAGCAGCGGTACAGGGCATTGCCCCTAAAACGGCAACCATTTAGTAGTCTTAAAATCTTACGTTGCTTTCATACCTCTCCCCCCCCCCCCTATCCTATCTAGAAGCACCACAGAACTGTATTATATGACTTAGTCGCTCCGGGTCGTTTAGCTAGTTAGACGCTGGCCTTCTGATTCCAAGGTCACAAGTTTTTAAACGTGCTTAAAATCGACAGCCTATATCAGTAAATTTACAGGAATTAAAGAAAAAAACTCTTGTGGGACGAAATTCCGGCACACGGGAGCGCATTCCCAAGTATTCCCAGACAGACAGTACTTCTTACTGTTTTTATTGCAATCATAATCATAATAATTTAACTGCTTGGAACGTAGACAATATGGTTTGGAGTGCCTGTTTTGAAGTTAATGTAAGTACCTATTTGCTTTTCACAGCAAAGGAAAAGTTAGGAAGCGAGAAATGGCCACCAATGCAGTATTCGAAGAAAAGGACTCCAGTCAGCCAGGTTGACCGCAAGAACATGGAGGCGGTCATCTGTCAAGTTTGTTTGGCACATTAAATATTCCTGCAGCAGAATTAAAACGTCAAATAAAAGAGCATTGTCATACGGTTCTTTAATTGTTATGGAGATGATATGCAATACATGAGTGACATGGCTTCTTAGAAAACTATTTTTAAGTTTTAATTTCATTGGTAACTCGGAACAATTTGGTAGAACCCTACAAAGACGTATCTCTGACGCTTATGTAGCAGAGTTGGTGTTCAAATCCCACTTCTGCCACCTTGATGAGATTCCAAATGTGAATAAAGCTCGTGATATCGGTTTGCTTGCATGCAAATGTCCTCAATGGTAAGCAAAAGTTGAAATGCTTACATTTTATCTGCTAGGCGAGTTACTTTTAAAACTGAACTCGGACTGGTTATGATTTTTTTATGAGTTTTATCTTAGGCGCCAAGACTCTTGCTCCACCATTAATTACCCATTCTGCGGCCAAAACAATAACATCTCTGCAACAAATTATTGTTAGAAAGCTTATGTTTCTGTTTACTTCATGCTTACCGAGAAAAAATTAGCAGAAATAGTCTTGTTACTTCCTTTCTTGTAAGTAGAAGCGACATAAGGGAGTACCATAGGTTAAGGTGATAGTCAAAAGCTGATTGCTATTTGACTGAAGTTCCTTTGTTTGTATGGACAGAAGTTGACAAATTCCTGTATGAGAAAAGTATAAGTTTTTACTTTCTCTAGCCCCGTATGTACAATGTACATAGGGATAAAGAGGTATTGTATTCCACCCAAAAATTCGATACCGAGATTTCACCGGAAATATATGTTTTAGGTTCCGCTGTAACAAAAAAAATCTGATGTGTACCATTCACATGACTTTCTCTATATCTCTGCAACAAATTATTCTTAAAAAGCTTATACTTCTTTTTACTTTGCTAATCAGAAAAAATTAGCAGAAATAGTTTTACTTGCTTCCTTGTAAGTAGAAGCGAAATAAGGGACTATCACAGGTTAAAGTGATAGTCAAAAGCTGGTTGCTATGTGACTGAAGTTCCTTTGTTTATATGGATAGGAGTTGACAAGTTCCTGTATGAGAAAAGTGTACGTTTTTCATAGCAGAAACCAAAAATAAGGAATGTCTCAAAAACGACGAACTCCACGAAAAAAAATGTATATAAAATAAATTGTGTGTTTTAATGTGCTCTACATTTTTTGGTGCAGTAAGTTTTTGTCCAGCTCTTACGGTTTAGTGGTTATTCAAAATTCATTAAAATTCATCCAGAATAAACTACTCTTCAGAGGTTATTCCCAGAAAATTCAAGATATACATTTTATTTGTCAGGTAAATATATTTAATATACGAAATTTTAATCAAAATCGTTAGAGCCATTTTTGAGAAAATCAAAATTTTCGAAAAAAGTTCCATGTAAAGGGTAGTGCAATTGGGTGGAGTGCAATATCTTCTCTATACACTATGTATTTACATCGTTCATGTAGAAAAAGTAAAAGTTCAATGGCAGAGCCGGGATTGAACCACGGATCTCCTGGTTTCCGTGCAGTTGCTCTAACCACTGAGCTACCATGGCAACATGGCAGCACGCCACTAAATTCTCCAACTGATTCGCGTTTTTCCCGGTTGGTTAACTATACAGCCTGTGACATACATACTTAAGAGCTTTCAAGTCACCATTGAGGTATGTACATAGTATGTGTAGAGAAAGTAATAACGAAATCTCTTCCATTCAAAGGGTGGTTTGTAGTGAGCGAATATGCTGAAAACATTCACGTCGAATTTTGAGAGAAGTTGGAATTAAATATAACATTCGGTGTTTTTACTAGTTCTCGTTTTTACTTTCTCTATACGTACCATGTACATAGTGTATAGAGAAGGTATTGCACTCCACCAAAACATTCGATAATTTTGATTTTCTAAAAAAATGACTCTAACAATTTTGATTAAAATATGTTATATTAAAGATATTTACCTGACAAATAAAATGTATATTTTGAATCTTCTGGGAATAGCCTCTGAAGACTACTTTATTCTAGATGAATTTTACGGAATGTTGCATAACTGCTAAACTGTAAGAGATGGACAAAAACTTATCACACAACAAATGTGGATACCTTAAAATTCACAATTTATGTTACATATATTTTTTTCGTGAAGTTGATTGTTTTTGAGATATTCCTTGTTTTTGGTTTCAGCTATAAAAATTTATACTTTTCTCATACAGAACTTTGTGAACTCGTGTCCATACAAATAAAGCAGCTTCAGTCACAGAGCAGCCAGCTTTTGACTATCACTTTAACCTATGCTACCCCCTTATTTCGCTCCTACTAACAAGAAAGCAAATATTAAGACTATTTCTGCTAATTTTTTCTCGATTAGATGAAGTAAATATAATAATTTGTTGTAGAGATATAGAGAAAGTCATGTGAATGGAACACATCAGATTTTTAAGTGATTGTCCTCTCTCTCTTTCTCTCATGCGCACCTTTTCCTCTTAGGTTCTGATATAGAATTTTTGGGCAGAATACAATGCCTACAATATGAAACCAACATGGAAATATGACTGAATAATAGAGTAATAAGTGTCTGAAAAAGTTGTTCATACATAAGAAAACAGTTACAAAAAATAAGACGTTGTTTGAAATGTAGTACACACATTAACATGTAGTGCCAATGGAGCGATTCTAAAACCCACCAGAAGATACATCAAAAGACGAGTGGGAAAAGGTGCCTTTGAAAGCGGATGTTGCAAGGTGTTAATGTTCATGCCCTACCATTATGCTAAGTGCGCTGAAAGTGAAAGAGCTATTCAATATTAATGAATCATAAATTACAGCAGAAAAACATTCAAAAACGAATCGAGCACGCTAAATACTAAAGCGTCTGCAATTGATCAATTAAGTCGAAATAATGTACCCAGTTATTACATGAATGATGTCATGTGTTCAAATACTTGGAGATGAAACTTTTGTCAAAGTGCTCACATAAGTTTTTCTGTTCCGTTCCTTAAGGGGGGCCGAAATGAGTTTTTGTCATTTTTTTTCCATTTTCACGTTTTAATCATTTCAGTAGGTTTGAGCGATTGTTAAGTTTTAGAAACATTTTAAATCAATTATATCTGTCAACACTTACGGACTGTTTACACTAATTCCGAGTAATATATAAAGCAAACGAAAACTGCAAGTCATTCGTCCGAGTCTGCTGCCAAAAAGTCTCTATTTCATGGCCGGAAATATGCTGTTGGAGGGGTGTGGGGAGGCCCGCCGGGCACTCTATTTCGCCTGTGGTTTGGGATGGGGAGAGCCCAGGTTAAATAATTGGTAGTATTGCATGCCTGGATTGCATGGTATTGTATTTTAAACTGAAATACACACATTTATGGCCAAATTTTATTGGTCAAAATCAAATTTCGGACGTTTAGCAATTTTCACCATAATCAAGTAGGTTTTCTAACCTAAAAGTATGTTAGCAGTGAAAGGGTTAATTGCATATGAATATTTTGAATCTCCGGCTCATTTTGGTATAACTTTCATAGAGGTATGCTTATTCAAAATAGTTTAAAAACATTGTTGAAAATAATTCTGCATAGTAGTTTTTAGAACATTTTGGTACACTCAGCTTGGCAAAACACAAATATCTTTGTAAACCTAGTGTTAGAGAAGAGATCTTTTTATATTTTGATCAAAAAGTTTTACTTTAGCTATTGGCAGCATTGACATCCCACTCATATTTCCTTGACGTGAGAGTTTCGAAGTACAGCGAAGTTGTGTTTGGAAAGTTTGATTGCAATTTTTTTAATGTTATGTTTGAAAGCAATTTCTGAAGAAGCAACATTTCCTACACAAATGCCACAATATCTCAGTAACTAATTGACATTAAGGGCTGACATTTTTACCACATGTTTGCACTTAAATAGGCTTTATTTTAACGAAAAACTTTTATGTATATGGGCTAGATATTTTTTTAATTTACAAAAAAACATCATTTTTCAGTAACATTTTAAGAGCTTTATAAAAAAATAGCCTTTCTTCCAATGAGCAGAAGTATTTTATTTTTCATCAATCAACTGTAAAGGTATAGGGGAATATACCTTGAAAAATGTAGCTCACATTAATAAACAGGTGAGCCAAATAATTACCTAATTCTTCATATTTATATATAAATAATTCAGGCTTATTTGTGATTAATGCAAGTGATTGGGGCCAAGAAGCTAGATACGAGAATATGCGTACTATAAAGTCAACATATGATTGTGTGTGTGCGCGCATGCGTGGAGAGTCGCCCTCTGGTGTAATGGTTACCATGCTAACTTCATATACCCAGGTCGCGGGTTCAAACCATTTCGCTTTGACGCTTCGTGGTGCACAGGATCGTGGGTTCGAGTCCCGCCTTGGGCATGGGTGTTTCTGTGTTTGTAAACGTGTCTATTTTTGTGTATGTATATGTAAAAGGAAAACGTTAAGAATAATACGGTCTACTAAGGAAACATAGGAAACTGGAAAAAATGGAGAAAAAAGGAATACAGCGCCGGAGTCCTGATAAGCCTCCGGAACTGTATTTAAAAAAAAAAAAAAAAAACCGCGGAGGACGATGGATTTTTTCGGGCGTGGCTTCCTTCGGAAGGGAAGTAAAATCGTTGGTCCCGTGTTGTAGATTTACGGCATGTAAAAGAACCTCAAGCTTGATAAAGAGGCCTCTGAGGAAAATTAAGCGATCTTTTTCGCTCAGTGTGAAATGGGACGCTGAGAACTACAGCAGTTAAAGAGTGTCCATAAATAAAACTTCATTTAATTTCCATTTCCACGCACGGAGAGAGAGTGAGGGGGGGGGGGGGTAAGAGCATTAAAAAGCACTATTCTTTCCAGTGAGCATAAGATCACAAATACTTCCAAAAATTTAAGCCCAACTCCGTACTGTGGGTTCTTCGGACCTCGGGCTCATTTGAACATCATTTCATGCATCGTCGGATATGACCTGAAGTATTGACGTTACCTAATTTGTACTATGTTTCACTTAATATTAATACTAGGCTTATATTTTAATAGTATCCTAGTCCAAGTGGTTTATTATTACTTTCTCTACATAGCTACACAGGTAAATAAGGTATTGCACTCCACCCACAAATTTGATACCAAAGTTCCCTTGGATATACACGTTTTAGGGATAACAAGCTAGCGTCTGGTACCCAAGGTCGCGGGTTCAAACCGGCAAAAGGCGATGGATGTTTTCAAGCGTAAAACCCTTAGCATGACTTTTTCGGAAGGGAGGTAAAGCCGGTGGTCTCATGTCGTATTTTTACGGCATGTAAAAAAAACCTCAGATCTAACAAAGAGGCCTCTGAGCAAAATTTTCTGTCTTTTACATCCCACCTGATGAATGGGACGCAATTAAAGAACGCCTATAAACAAAGCTCAGAATCATTTTCCTCGCCCCTGCAAGTTGAATAGATGGATGCCTATTGTTTGTCATTGATAATGAATGCAAGAAGTTGTAGGATTTCTCCAACCCTTGTCAGCATTTTCTCTTGCTTGGTCTCCGTTATAAACCAATAATATTTGTTCTCGTTGCCTGACTTTTCTACTACATAGGTGTAGAATTTTCCGAAAATGTTTTATTTTAAGCATCATAATGTTCATCTTATTAAAGTAAATAATTCAAACTAGGTGGGCATCAGTACATTAGATTACTCTAAGAAGAAAATATTGTTAAATTTATCAGTTACTGCTCGATAGGCATAGGAACAATAAATAACATTTACTGAAAAGCACTTTTCTTTAGAAATTTGGGCCCTCAGAAGTCTAAAAATCTCTAAAATTATGTAATCTGATAGCGAAAAGGATTCTGAATCTGATAAGTTCAAAGCTGAAAGTTGCTAGATGTCCCAACTACCCCGTGTTTGTGCAAATATCCCTTCGTGTGTTAAAAGATTTGAGAACTCAACAGGTTAATCCAAGTTAAAAGCCGGCACCGTTCTTCGGTTTACTCCTCACAATGAGCGCGACCCGCAGACCGTCCCCGCTGATAAGCAAGGTCGCTCTCGCCCAGTTCTCAGTTAACTTGAAATAGCCTCTTTGAGTTCTGCAGCTTTTTTAACGCACGAAGGGATATCTATACACGTAAAATACGGGGCAGTTAGGCCACCTAGTATATATATTATTCTTCTGTTTGTGTGTATGTCACTGAACTTCTCCTAAATGTGTGACTGATTTTGATGTAACTTTTTGTGTGTGATAAAGTGGATTCAAGAATGGTTTAGATTGACAATTCGATCCGACAGATAGTGTTTTTTATGAATTAATTGATTTTTTGTTGTTGTTAATTTTTGGATGATTTAAATTGGATCCGGCAGGCAGCGCTGCGATCGCTCTATCGAAATATTTGAAGATAAACCCGGTAGTTGGTGCTGCGATCAGATTCAAGTAAATTTCCTGTAAGTTTGTTTCTTTTTCGCACGTTCGTTGGTATTTTAATGATTTCTATTGCACATATTTTCAGCAAAACGGATCGAATAATTACATTCTATTTAAAAAAAAATTATAATTTTCGGATTTAAAACTTTTGTACAGGACATCTGTCCCGCTAGTATATATAGAAGCTTATCAATGCAACATAGTGTGATGCAGTGCATAGGCGGTAACAAATATTTGACATTGACTGTGACACGCACTCCTCCATCATGCATGCAGTCGACTGGTGAAGTACTTATCTAGCAACAACTCGCTTCCTAGCTCTCACTAAGATTTTCACATTCCAGATCTGTTGCTTCAGTTATAATAACTGAATTTTTACACCTTGCTAGGGACTTGGCAAGGGCAACAGTACAAAAAACTGATGTGTTCCATTCACATAACTTCCTTTACATCTCTGCAACAAATTATTGTTAAAACGCTTATGCTTCTATTTGCTTAGTGCTAATCGAGAAAAAAATTATCAGAAATAGTCTTGTTACTTGCTTCCTTGTAAGTATAAGGGAGATAAGGTAGTACAACAAGTTAAAGTGATAGTCAAAAACTGCTTGCTATGTGACTGAATTCCTTTGTTTGTATGGACAGGAGTTGACAAATTCCTGTATGGAAAAAGAATACGTTTTTAAATCTGAAATTAATAACAAGGAATATCCCAAAAACGATCAACTCTACGAAAAAAATGTATATAACATAAATTGTTTTAACGTGGTCTACATTTTTTGTGTGGTAAGCTTTTGTAAATCTCTTACGGTTTAGCAGTTATGCAAAATTCCGTAAAATTCATTCAGAATAAAGTAGTCTTCAGAGGCTATTTCCAAAAAATCCAAGATATACATTTCATTTGTCAAGATATTTAATATACGATATTTTAAACAAAAGTTTGAGAAAATCAAAATTTTCGAAAAAAGTTTCATGTAAAGGGTAGTTGGGGTGGGGATTTACATGAAAATATTCTTGTCGCATCCTTGAAAGATACTAAACTTAAATACCAAAATACTCGTGTTTGAGCTATGCTGTTCACAGACACATACACACATACCTTTTTCCAAAAATGATTTTTTTTTAATTCAGGGAGACCCAAAACATGTATTTCCAGTGAAATCTCGGTGTCGATTTTTTCGGTGCATTACAATACCTTCTCTATACATTATGAACATTGCACGTGTAGAGAAAGTAAAAAGAGAAGGCTACTAACAACATGTATGCGTTAGATAGAAACAGACATATCATTAACTCATACTGCCTTTTAGGGTTGAGACAAAATGTATATACAGTCATGTAGCGTCGCAGAAACTATGCTGAGTTCCTCAGAGCATGCACAGGTAATTCTGAGAAATGCTTACTTGGCCGGGTTTCTGCTCGACGGCGCCGCTAACTTTTGCATATATGCAAATGTTCGTGTGCGATGTGCCAAACGTGATATACTGACATCTCTGTAGTAGCACCAAGAACACGCAGTACCATTTATATATCAGCTCGTATTACATTGTAGATGTTTGACTCAAATACCGCATGGCTTAAGCGTTCGTATAAAACCTCAACGAACGACCATATTTCAATTTTGCAGTTCTTTCATCACTCTAGAAGGCGACAGTGATTTCTTTTAAAAGCGTTTATTAGCCCGCATGTACAATGTACTTAGTGAATAGAGAAGGTATTATATTCCACCCAAAAATTCGATGTCGATATTTCACCGGAAATATATGTTTTGGGGTCCCCTGAGTCCGAAAAAAAACATTTTTAGGAAAAGGTCCGTGTGTGCCTGTGGACAGCATAGCTCGAAAACGAAAAGACCGTTAAATACCAAATTTGGAATTTAGGTTTGGTATCTTCCAAGGATGCCACACAAAGATTTTCAAGAAAATCCCCCCACCCATTTTGGAAACCTTTTCGGAAATTTTGATTTTCTAAAAAAAACAAAAAACGATTGAACTATTTTTATTAAAATCCCATATATTAAAGATATTTATATCCCAAATAAAATGTATTTCTTCAATTTTTTGCGAATAGCCTCTGAAGACCTCTTTATTCTGGATGAATTTTGCCGAATTTTGCTTAACAGCTAAACCGAAGAGATAGGCAAAAACTTACTGTACAAGAAATGTAGATCTCGTCAAAACACACAATTTATGCAATTTACGTTTTTGTTGTGAAGGTAACCGTTTCCGAGATATTCCTTGTTATTGGTTTCAGTTGCAAAGTACTTACACTTTTCTCAAACAAGAACTGTCCGTTTTTCTTTTGTTCTGCTCCTGGCCTAGAAAAGAAGCGATTTGCAATGACAATCGCATAGCGGCAGTTTTTGAAACATTTGACAATCACTTTAGACTTGTGCATTCCTTTAGTTGCCTTCTCCTTACAAGGAATTAAGTAATAAGAACATTCTGCTAATGATTATCTCGATTAGTGTTGTGTAGATAGAAGAATAATCGTTTGTAAGAATAATCCTTTGTAGAGACAGACATGTGTGTGTAACACATCAGATTTTTACTTTCTCTACGCGTACTATGTACATAGTGTCTAGAGAAGGTATTGCACTCCACCAAAAAATTCGATACCGAGATTTTACTGGAAATATATGTTTTAGGGTCCCCTGTATCCAAAAAAAGCATTTTTAGAAAAAGATCCGTGTGTGTGTCCGTGTGTCCGTGTGTCTGTGAACACGATAACTCAAAAACGAAAAGTCGGTAAAATACCAAACTTGGTATTTAAGTTTGGTATCTTCCAGGGATGCCACCCCAAATTACTCTTTACATGGAACTTTTTTCTAAAATGTTGATTTTCTCAAAAATAACTCGAAGGATTTTGATTAAAATATCGTATATTAAAGATATTTACTTGACCAATAAAATGTATACCTTCAATGTTCTGGGAATAGCCTCTGAAGCAAAATTCTGGATGAAATTTACGGAATTTTGCATAACTGCTAAACCGTAAGAAATAGATAAAAACGTACTGCACAAAAAATGTAGAGCACGTTATAACACACAATTTATGTTATATACATTTTTTTTCATGGAGTTGATCTTTTTTTAGATATTCCTTGTTTTTTTTGGTTTTAGTTTTAAAAATCTTGTCAACTCCTGTCCATACAAACAAAGGGATTTCAGTCACATTGCAACCAGTTTTTAACTATCACTTTAACCTATGGTACTCCCTTATTTCGCTTCTGTTTACAAGGGAGCAAGTAACAAGACAATTTCTGATAAATTTGTATCGATTAGCATGAAGTAAATAGAAGCATAAGCCTGCTAACAATAATTTGTTGCAGAGATATAGAGAAAGTCATATGAACGGTACACATAGATTTTTTTAACTCTAGCTGCCAAGAAAACATAAATATGCAATTAATTATCCTAGACTGAATACTTGCTTAAAGAAACTTTTTTACTGCAAATAAAGCTAATCAACTCATTATTTGTTTGTTTCTTTGGGTGGGGCAGGTGAAAGGATAGAGGAAAATCCAGTAGAAAAGGCGGGACCAAGGGATGGTTATTTGTATTTTTTGTTAATGTTTATTGTATGTCGTTTTATTGTACTTCGCTATTGTAGTCAGTCCTATTTCAAGTCTTGGGGAATTTTGTTCTTTTCGTTGGTTGTGTTTGTAATTTTGCACAGGTCGAACCCGAGACCCCTTGCACAACTAGCAGGTGCTCTATCGACTGAACTATGGGGTCAGTCATTGTTTATTTTCTCCCATTGCAGGAACAGAACAAATTGTGTTGAAATTTGCAATTAGCTATTCAAGAATTATCACTGAGAAATATTCTTGCTATTTCATATAACTCGCCCTTTTGGCGAGAACTGTTCAAATCAAATCATACATGCAAACATCGAACCATAAGTTTAGGGAGAAAAGTAAATCCACAAGAGAAAGTGTTTTGAATTTATATTGGAAAGTAACTACAAAACTACTTGTAAAGAATTCAGCAAGCAGACTCTAAATTATCCTATTATACAATACATACAATAAGAAATATATTGTATATTTTTACTTTTAAACATTAAAGAAAATTTGACTAGACAGTCTAAGTAGAATTTCCACTTTCTGTATTAAACCAACAGCTAATCACACTGAGATTTGATGCTGTTTGTTTTTTCAGCTGGAGTTCACAAATCATCTGTTTTAAGCATGAGATTGCTGGAATCTTAGAAAGGATTCATGTTTATCTATTTTAAACTCGCAATCAACAAATCTTCCATTCAAGAAAATTTAACAAATATATTTTAAGCCATAGTCATATATTTTAAGAGCGGGCCTTGATGTGGTGCATTTTAAATTATATTTTCTTTTCATGGTCAAGCGAAAAAATAAAGAAAGAAACGAATAACGACTTCCCATTTGATAAAAGAATTACTTGAAAATTCAAAGCGATAACAAGGAATAAACAGTGTGTGTTTTAAGGAAATCTACATTTGTTGTGTAACAGTTTTATCTATTTCTTATGTTTTTCTAATCAATAGTAATCAGAGTTAACACGTCTTCACATGCTTATCCCCATGCTATAGATTTTATTTGTCATGCTTAAACATTTCTTTTAAACTGATCATTCCTTTATATCACCCAGGTTACTTTGCTTTGACGCGTTACCTCTTTTGTTTTAGCGACAAAGCCGCAGTGTCCAGAAGATGGGCGGGACTAGTTGCGGATGTCGCCGTGTGGTGGTGCTAGTGCTGGTTGTAGTTCTTAGTGGGGGCGGAGCGAAACGGGGACGGGTGCTTCCCCCAGATAGCACAGGACTCGTGGGGGCACCGCCTGTCCCTGCGGATCGTTCCTTACTTTTGCCCTTAAAATTCTGGGCCAATCCCAGGAAGTCACCCCTCAAACCCCGACGCAAGGACTTGGATGAGTCTACTCTACTGCGCCTCATGGGACAAGATTTCGATTCCCGTTGGATGCGACGGACTGCACCCATCCATAAACACATTCAGGTAAGCGCGCACTTTTAAAAAATACCTTTTTCATATATTTTCAAATTACAACTCTGTCCACGGAGTTCCACTATAACCCACAAATTAAATAAATACTAAAAACAAGTAAATGAATAAATAATATAGATTATCTGCAATTGTTCCTTTAGAAACAAAATAATGGTTGGCTCGCAATGGAGCAGCTCATCTACAAGTAAACTTCATGACGTCTACTGGCCTCGTTCTCCTAAATACCCAGTGACGCATAGGACACAGCCATCACCCATTTCCACCTTATATCTCATGATCTTCCTCCACTTTGTAACTTCTGTAATTCTTCATTCACTGTTCCTCATATGATTCTACTTGCCAGCATCATGTGAAGACAGGACAAGATTGTCAACTGTCGGACAACATATGTCACTCCATCAGCAATCCAGTGCATCAAGAAAAAATATTTAAACACATTAAGCAAATTAATATATATGAGAAAATATAATGCTATGTGATTAATGAATATTTATAATGTAACTAGCTGCCCGCCTCGGCTTTGCACGGGTTGTGTACCTAACGAAAAATACTCAGACAAAATATTCCGTGTACAGTACGACCATGCAGTGAAATACAATTACAATTAAATAATTTGTCAACACAATTGTAATGGCTTGTAATATACAATTTTCCTTCCGGAGATTTTAAATACTCTCCCGTATTATTTTTAAACATTTTCTTTTCCACAAACCTTGTCGTGACAGTAACGAACACAACAAACAAATAATTGTTCAATTTGATGCAGTCGTTCGGAAGTGATACGCGTACATACATTTCAGCGATTCATTTATATATAGAGAGAGTGTTATAATGACTGTATTCTTATGAGCTGGCTGGCTCAAGATACCATAGTCATTGGAAAATGAATTGCTGTAAGTTGTTAAGTTCTTGAGAGACGAAGAACAGAGAAAAGTTGTAACAGATTTTTACACATACCCAGAACTGATTCATACCAAATAAAACATATCTGCACTGAGAACAGCAACTGTATCACTGAGAGTGTAAAGTTTAACACAAGAAGGTTGTTATCCTAAGTTTCCAATGAGAAAAGAAAGCTGCTGTAAACAAAGGACAACAAAATTGTTTTTCAGGCTGATTAAACAATGTCTATTCGACCTTTAACATCCCAAATGACCTCAATACGAGATATATAATAGCAAACAGTGAAGTACAATGAATTTGGCTTATCCACTTCAATTGTTGAGGAAACAGCTGTCTCTGTATCGAAAGAATCTAAGAATAGAGTGTTGCATAGATGAAAGCAAAAGAGGTCACCTGTCGTCAGGAAAGCGCATTAGTAATTAGGTAGAAGAAGAGCACAATTTAGAGAAGCTGACTTCCTTAAATCTGAAGCATAATTATATAGTCCAGAGTAAAGAAATAAATATAATAAAAATGTTAAATAAAGAAGGGAGAGAAACATAAAATTAAGGGAGGAAGCAGTAAATAGAATAATTGAAATAAAGAAGAAACGTGAGGGTAGAATAAAAATGCATATGAAAATAGCATAAAGTGATAGAAATAAATAACTAACGAATGAAATATAATATTATAATAGCATAGCAGGGGTGAGTGCAGAATTTGCCACCAGAATTCTAAAGCTAACAGTCCAGGATCAGAAAAGCATTAGCAGGTAAACCTAAACAAACGAAATTGGAAATCTTCGTGCAACTGGGAATTCGAGCTTATAGAAACTGTCTAGGCCAGAAAAGGCTGGGGAGAAACGAAATACGATGCGGAAAATTACTTGTGAAAATATTCTTGGGAGTAAGTTGTAATATTCTCGGAGGGAGAGAAGCCACCTGTTAAATTGTCGGCAATGGGCGAAACAGATATTTATAACATTGTCCAGTCTTGCACGTGTTAAATTCAGCGTCTTAAGAGAGGTTACCTGTAGGTTGGTAGCTAAGTTTTCTAAGAATCACGGGTGTGAGAACAATGGTAGTTAAACTAAAGGTCTAAAGGAGAACCGAGACGGAAATTAAAACTAATTAATTCGGAAACGAAACTTTGAGATAGAGAAAAACTGTGTATTATTCTGAAAATTTGCTTGACCGGGATTTTTAATATTGTGAGGATTAGAATATTTTAAGTATAAGGAATTCGAAGGAAAATTATTTATTTGTGTGATATTGGATAAATATCCCGGAAAACAGCGACTTTTATTGTAATCTAACCATCCTGAGATCTACGCCATCCTTCTCTAGTTCAATTTCCTATTGGGTAGCCGGCCAACATTCCCAACTTCCTACAGAAGAACACTTACACATTTTCCTTCCTAAAACAAAAAATCCCGCCTCAAATCACAATTTATTTTTGTCTGTATCTCCCCTTTTATAAGTTTAACGTTCCTACTCAGAGCTGCAGATGCGATGGGTGAAATGAAGCTCAGTTAAGCTGGAAGTTAGCCGCCAGAAGATGGAACACTCTGTAAAAGCTTATCGAGATAATTCATCCAACTGGTATTCGAATTCGCGCTCTCCATATTGAAAACAGGTAACCCCACACCACTCAGACGAAATCTTAAGCTACATTCCCAATGAAGTTGCAGCGCCAAAGTAAAACTGCATAAGCGCAGGTTCGAAGAAAGACCACCCAGTCGTAAGCAAAACGCAGAAGTTGAAACAGGCGTCTACAGTGACTTTCAAGTGGGATGAGGTTTGTTCTTGAGCCCCACCAGGTCTGCAGCTAATCGGAGTGCTTCTGTGTTGACATATTGCATTCTCACTTACCTGGGAGTAACGCGCTAAGTGATTCCATCTCTCATAAATACTACTTGCGCTAAGACACAATATTCAAATTTTGGAAAAACTAATTCACGACAAAGATAGGGAGTAATGTTCGTAGCAAAACCGTAAAAACCACAGATTTTTACCTCAAATGGTTTTAATAATACACATAAATAAACATTATGTCACTAGGCAGATTTGCATTCTCAGTGTGCGAGTGAGAGAGAAATATGAAAAGAATGGGAGGAGCGACCTGGCAACGCAGAGCACGGTAACGCATCTCATTCCCTGCAGCATAGAACTCTTACCATTTGAAAAACATTGTAGATCCGTAAATTACTCGCAGACATTTTCCGCAAGTTTAAAAATGAATAACACAACCAAAAACAGCATATAAATAAAGTCTCTCAATTTGTATAAATGAATAGGCTATGAAAATTATACAGAACAATTATTGCTATGGGAACAATAAAATATTTAAAAATATTCAATCGTGATACTGTACGACCAAATAGAACACCAATATGGCGCTGTAATACTTAACATTGTGTTAAACAGCAGGCAATGCATTGAGGACCTTATGCTGAGAAGGAGAATGTCGAGTTTAAGTTCCATGGACCGGAGATCATTTGAGCAACATATCGCTGATTTCATTGATCATCCGATATGACCAACCAATTAAATGCTGTTAAAATTATTAAAAGAAAAACAAAAACAAAAAAAAAATATATATACTTCTATTTAGATCATGCTAATTGAGAAAAATTAGCAGAAATAGCCTTATTACTTACTTCCTTGTAAGTAGAAGGGAAATAAGGGAGTACCATAGGTTAAAGTGATAGTCAAAAGCTGGTTGCTATGTGACTGAAGTTCCTTTGTTTGGACAGGGGTTGACAAACCCCCGTATGAGAAAAGTATAAATATTTTAAAACCGAAACCAATAAAAAACTATCAACTCCACGTAAAAAGTATTACATAAATTGGTGTTTTATCCTTTATGCTGTCACTAGTATGGAGTTTTGATCTCCAAAGCAAAATTCGTGTTTTTGAAGGAGGCTAGGCCGAATCACTGCTGGCTTTCAACTATTCTTCTTGGTCTCTCATGAACACGACAGTTTGAAGAAATGCGTTGTCAAAGGTGTAGCATTTGCATCATAAAAGAGAAAAAAGCAATACATTTAGTTATATGGAACGAGAAGTGTTCCTGCCCAAGTGTACAAAACTGACAAGACTAAGCTTATAACTAGCAAGCTGCTTAACAGCTTCAACTTTTCATGATATTGGTACTTGAATATAATTTAAACCTTTCACTTGCATAATGCTTATGATAATTCTCATGTCGAAAGAACGCCTTGCTAAGGTTACTTATTCGTAACGACATAAAACTGAAACTGTAACAACGTAATACTGTCATTATATACTATTATTAACATTTATAGAATCTTACTACTTTACACGTACTATGCACATAATATATAGAGAAGGTATTGCATTCCACCCAAAAATTCGATACCGAAATTTCACCGGAAATGCATATTTTGGGTGCCCCTGAATCCAAAAAAAAAGAAAGAATTTTTGAAAAAAGATCCGTGTGTGTGAGTGTGTGGCTTTGGACAGCATAGCTCAAAAACAAAAAGTTCGTTAAATACCAAACTTGGTATTTAAGATCAATTTCTTCCAAGGATGACACACGATATATATGAAGACCATTCTGAATGAATTTTTCGGAGTTTTTCATAACTGGCAAACCATAAGAGATAGACAAAAACTTACTTAACAGAAAATTAGAGGTTGTTAAAATACACAATTTATGTTATATGCATTTTTTTCGTGGAGTGGGTCGTTTTTGATGTCCATACAAACAAAGGAACTTCAGTCACATAGCAACTAGCTTTTGACTACATTTTAGCATACAGTACTCCCTTATTTCCCCTCTACTTGCAGGGAAGCAAGTAATAAGACTATTTCTGGTAATTTATTCTCGATTAGCATGAAGTAAAAAGAAGTATAAGCTTTTTAACAATATTTTGTTGCAGAGAAAGTCATGTGAATGGAACATATATTTTTTGGTAGAAATTGATACTGTTGTGATTCAGCGGAGAGTTCTATAAAATATTATAGTACCTATTTATGCAACTAGTAAGTATTTAGCGGAAGCATCTAGATATTTATGCTATAGAATATACCTATCAAACATGGGTAATGTTACAAACGTTATCTCTTTTTTATACTTTCTCTACTACATATAGTAAGTAGGAGAATATTATATTTCAAGCAAAAATTAGACTCGAGGTTTCACCAGAAACACATTCCTTGAATCCAGGAAAGCAAGGTCGTATGTGTCTGTGAACAGTATAAGTAACAAACAAAAGGTCGGTTAAATAGAGAACTTTGAACTTAAGTCCGTTATTAATGGCACATGAAGATTTAGAAATTCTACCAGCCTAAACTAAATTTTACACGGACGATTTAAAAGAAAAAAACCAAGATATTCCTTGTTGCTTCAGTTTTAAAATAAAGCTTTTCTCACACGGGAATTTGTCATATAAATATCTTTAATATAGGGTAGTTTAATCAAAGTCGATAGAGACATTTTCAAGAAAATAGGAGTATTCGAAAATTTATCCATGTAAAGGGTAGTTTGAAAATCTTCGTGTCGCATCCTTGGAAAATGCTGAATTTAAATATTAAATTTGGTATTTAAGCAGCTTTTCATTTTTGACGGACACACACATACACATGTTGATTTGTATTCAAGGCACCTCAAAACTTTTCCGGTGAAATCTTGACATCGAATTTTTGGGTGGAATACAATACCTTCTCTATACGCTATGCATATAATATGTGTAGAGAAAGTAAAAAAGTGCTGTGATACTGTGGGGACAAACTATGAGACTTGAAACAGTTTGAAATTTGCATGGCTACGTTTGCCTTAGAAAATACTGCATATCCGTGCTACAGACTGGTGGCCGAAGAATCATTGATTTGTATGAAATTGGTATCTACATGAATGAAACTTAGGGCTCATTATTTCAAATGTAGTTGAACACATTTTGGAATGCTTAGAGTTGAAACTGATGAGGAATGTTTGTGACAGGATGGCATTGGGACGGAGGAGCGGGCAGCAGTTCGAGCTCTACGAGAGGCAGCAGAGGGGGGAAAGTTGGCACTACCTGAAGATCTGGTTCCAGCGGAATATCGTGCTGTTATCACACAGTGGCTAGTGCGGAGGGCAACCTGTCCAATACGATATGTGTGGGATGATTTGGGTCCTTACTTCTGGCCACGATGGATTCGTCGAGGAGAGTGTCTCTCCTACGAAGCTGATACAGGTAAACTATGATCCATCTTGTTAGTTCTTTTGAATGTGGTATACCACCCTCAACCATAACCTTTCCACTTACTAACAAGACTTTGTTCAGGTCCTCAAATTGCTATGAGAAGTATCGCGTAGACAACTTGATTCTATGATCATTTTAATTGTTTTCTCACAGAAACTGAGTGTAGGACAGGGGTTGGATAGATAGAGTCAGACTGAAAAAGTCAACGCATCAGCCTGAATTTGGACCACAGTTCTCCCGGTCTCTAGCCGGTTGCACTGCCATTGAGCTACCATGGTCACATGCCGGCATAGCATTGAATTTCTCAACTGACTCGCATGTTTCTCGGCAAACCACAAGGTGATCTCAAATTATATTGAGATGACAACCCCAATGGCGACTTACAATGTTGTAAGTAGTTTAGGTCCCAGGATTGATAGTAGCCAACTATTATGGACAAATGTGATATTTTTAATTGTTTTATCCTGTCCTACACTTCAGAAGTGTAGGGCAGAAGTTAGAGAGGTAGAGTCAGACTGACAAATTCAACGCCATAGCCTGATTTTGAACCACGGTCTCTAGCCGGTTGCTCGACCACTGAGCTACCATGGCAACATGCCGACATAGCATTGAATTTCTCAACCGACTCCTATGTTTCCCGGCAAACCACGAGGTGATCTCAAATTATTTTGAGATGACAACCCCAATGGCGACTTGCAATGTTGTAAGTACTTTTGAGTCCCAGGATTCACAGTTTTAGCCAACTATTATGGACAATTGTGCTAATTTTAATTGTTTTCTCACAGAAACCGAGTGTAGGTCCAACCCCTGACCTACACTCGGTAGTGGTAGAGCAACTGACTAGAGCCCGGGAAATTCGTGGTTTAAATCCCGGCTATGATATTGAATTTTCCAGTCTGACTCTACCTATCCAACTTGATTCTATTTCTGCTTTTCCTGCTCTGACCAGTACCTCTGATTACTGTAGTAATTCTATCTCAGTGGAAAGATTATCGCTATTACCGTCGTAAATTACCATTGTGATTGGAACAGCAGACATCTAAGGTACTCGGAGGAAACATAATTTCCTGATCTAGTGCAAGCTGTTAAGAGTATCAGAATTACATCCGCCGTTGTTTCATATTCTTTTGACGAAAAAGAAAGTGCAGTAGCACATTTATCCCGAGTTTTGCCGTCAAATTGAATGAATTGCGTTAAGATTGCTGCCCTGATATTCGCCGGATCTGTTCCCCGCTATTTCTTCTTTCTTTTACTTTTATAAATTACCCGACTCCATACTACTTTATTGTTTCTTTTTGTGCTAAGCTGTGTTATGTATTCACGTATTTGTTTATATTCAAATGCATGTGTGTAGATAGTATATATGTAAGTGTGTATGTATGTTTGTATGCGTGTATGTATATTTCTTCGCAGATCACCAAATCTAGCCACTGTTACAGTTTGTATCAACCGCCAATAATGAAACGGAAAATTCACCAGGTAGCTCAGGCGGTTTCGTTTGCAACTGGCATTCGAGAAGTCCTGGATTCGTCTCCGCGTACTCTGCTCCTGGGTTTTCCCTAATTTTCTCACACAACCAAGGCGAATACTGGAATTTTTATCCACTACCATAGACCCTATCTCTTCCTTCTCTCATTTCATCTCCTCCTCTTCATCTTTCAGGACTGGTTGCTAATGGCCTGCAGGAAGATTCCGCAGATGTGAGCACTCATTAAACGTGCTTCACCGGACGCAGCTGGAGCTTCAGGTTCAGGCCCTAAGGGTCGCTTCGTCGCCCTCTGTCGAAAGCGCTTCCTCGCTAGTGTGCCGAGGAGCTCAAAACGTTAGGGAATTTCGTGAGAGTCTCCGATTCCTAGGTGCTGATTTGTATTATCCTCTTCTCTCATCTCTTCCGAGTGGAGTGTTAGCTAAATAGGCAATTAAGGACCACAGTGAACGTGATGGGGGGGGGTACTTCCTTGACTACATTCCTATCTCCCAGATTCCTAATCTTGCCAAAATCAAATTATAGTAGGTAATATAAAAATGAAACCTATCAGCATAGGCAAGATTTTTTTTTATCGTTTTAACGATACATGTGAACGTGCTTGAATTTAAAAAAAAAATTACAGCTTTTATAATTTTAAAATTATATAGAGGCTTATTGTTTCGAGAATCGTTTTAGAATCTTTCATATTTACAGTAATATTTATCTTTTAATTTGTTTGGAAAATGTGCATTTATTTCAAGTTACAAGAATAGAACTTTTAGTATTTTCACCACATTCCATGAAGCTTGATTTTGTAAACCAATGTTTAGAATTTTAACGAAAAGCAGTTAACAGTTACATTACTTAATAAGGTAAGAACCAAGAAAAAGTCTTATTTATGAAAATCGCAGGTTGGTAACAGAACCAGCATTAGAATTTCAGTGCATTGGAAAATCTGTAACTCAGCTGTTTTGCCCTTAATTAACTCGCCGAGATTAAACTGCGAAACAGTAAATAGGGCTACTTTAGGAGTAGTGTAAGCACACTTACTTGCAGAACACATGAATCCCAATGTTATAGGAAATTTAAACGTTTTTGTTTGTTTGTTTTTATAGCTAAACTTCCTAACATAGTTCGGACGATCCATGCAATTGGTGAAATGATACTCAAATGATCTCTGAGTCCATGGAGCTTAAAGCTACTCAACATTCTTCTTATGATAACGAAAAATCTCGAAGAAAACCTTATCCGGCTAACTCTTTCTATTTAAACAGGCTATCCCCACTTACCGAGAGGGCAATTTAAAAGTTTGTTGCCGAATGACTACGCCTAAATTGGACTCCATTATTGCAAAAGAAACTTGAGATAATGACAATAAAACCTTAGATAATTTGTTTGAGTTTTCAAGGCTTGTTATTAAATCAAGTATTGGTGATTTAATTAATGTAGTGGCTGCATATAACCAACTAAATACGAGTACATTTAAATTGTACATTTAAAATTACTTGTATTAATTCTGATTTGCTGCTCTGTTACAAAAAATATTGTCATAATTGAACAGCTAAGCCATGGTAGTTCGTTTCGTAATCGGCTTATCCTCCCCGTAATTGTAGCACTGACAACCCCCAATCATAAGCCAATGGCTAGGGGTCAAAAGACTGTCCAGGAGCCTACGGAGAATGGAGAACCTGTTACGAGGGGTCGCCCGTAGCCAGGCATGAACACGAGGAAGTGAATGATGTGAAATGTAAGCGAAATTGATAACTGGAAAGGTGATGAATTGAACACCAAAGAGGAGTGTTTTTCTATGAAAAGTGCTGTCTATGTCTCTGGCTATCGATATTAAATGCTGACAGCGAGAAGTTTTTCTTTACGTTTAACACATAAGACAACTATTACAACTGACAATGCCACAACCTGTTTATGTTGAAGTTTGATGACGTCTGATTTGTGTTACGTGATTCTATTCATGATATTGGTTTGAAATTAAAGGTTTTGACTTTTGAAATAAGGGTTATTCACATTAATGTTACTTAGTTACCTGTAATTTAATTTCAGTTATGTCATAACTCATTAGCACGAGATTAATGTAAATGTGTGTAGAATCTTCAATACAAACACCACCACTTTAAATTATTAATGCAATTTTTACTTTCTATACACGCACTATGTACATTGTGTATAGAGAGGGTATTGTAATGTACCCAAAAATTCGATACTGAGATTTCACCGCAAATAAATGTTTTAGGACCTCCTGAATAAAAAAAAAAAATGTCCAAGTGTGTGTTTGCCTGTCTGTGTGTGTCTGTGGGCAGCATAGCTCAAAATTGAGGAGCTACTTGATGGAGAAGTAGCGGCTACAGGTCATGAGGACCGCATTAACCGTCCGGGAGGAGCTCGGGGCGCTGACCACGTCTCACCCTCCAATACTGCATGACGTCTGTAGTGGACCGAGATGGGGGACGCAGCGGCCGGGCGGTAGGCCAAAGTTCCCCGTGAGCTGTCGTGCCATGGCTTATTACTTTCGTTACGACCTACATATATTTTACATGGTAATAAAAAAATGCAATATTTCACGGAAATACATCTCGAGAAGTTACTTGAACACAAAGCAAGATTATTTGTATTGTTTCATTTGTATAGCCCCCTTTAACTTCAATGTTCATATCGGGAGCTTTGACTTGTAGGTTTAGAACCTTAGGTTAATTAATTGTATATTACCAAGAACAGGCACATCACTCTCACATTAACACTTCCATACTCTGTGGGGATAGGAAATAATTATGTTGAAAGAAAATTTCCCCGCCCCAGCTGGGAATCGAATCCGGGATCTCTGGGTGAGAAGTCAAACGAAAGTTTGGTTAAATACGAAACTTGGTATTTAAATGTAGTATTTTCTAAGGAAGCAAAATCTTTATTTATAAAGTTGCAATGCCTTACTATATTTCTCAATGTTATCGCATTGCTGTCTTTGGTGCCAGTTTTTCAATGCCGATGTTATACTCTCCTACCGCCAAACACCTGTGCCAGAGTGTCACTGCCTCTTAAAGGTATTCATCGGTTGGGAACTCATGTGAAAAATCGTGTAAGATGTCCAAAGTGAAATGTCTGAATTCTTCCATTAACATTTGCTTTCAATTCCTCAGTAGCCAGTGATGGCATCCCATTCCGGTCTTCGTCATGCACAGTGGTTCTTCCTTGATTACTTATGCACTATTTCATAGATGCAAAGACGGGCGGTTAAATTCATAAAGAGAGGTAAAGATTTTGGACTTACGAAAGGCGAAGAGAATAAATGGGAGCCGCTAAAAGTTAGGCGTAAAACACATAGGTTAGTCGCACTATTTAAAGCATATACTGGTTTAAATGCGGACTGGCCCCACAGGTAGAGCGTTTGTATAGCAAACTAGGGGTCCTGGGTTCGATTCCCAGCTGAGGTATGGCATTTTTCTCTAAACAAGATCAATGCAATTGTCTCAGAGTCTGGAAATGTGTGCGCGACTGTGCCTGAAAACAGTTAAAAAAAAAATTATGCCGGTCCCCGTAGCCGCGCTCGCTAAAGTGTCTCGCTTTGGTGCTTCGCGGCGCAAGGGATCGTGGGTTCGAGTCCCACCTTGTTTATATGTTTGTGAATGTACGCATAAAAAGGAAAACGAATAGGTCAACTAAGGAAATTTAGAAACTAGAAAAAAGAGGTAAAAAGGAATACAGCGCCGGAGTCCTGACAAGCCTCCGGAACTGTATTTTTATTTAAAAAAAATGCATCGGTGGACGTTAGAAAGAAGTTAAAAAATCCAGCATAATGTGGACGAAACGACCATTTGTATAAAATTAAGGGTAGAAGGTACAGAACCGACGTAGCAAAATTTTTGTTTTTTAATAGAACCATTGAAGAATGGAATGAATTGTCTGTAGCAGCCTTTCAGGGCTGCCCTGTGACCTTAAACCAGTTTAGGAATAATTTAAAGAGAATAGATGTTAGTTAATTTGAGTAAATATTGTGAAAACTGTATTAGTGTATATTATTATTAATGTATATATTAGTAATCTATAGTATAATGTTGAGGCATCATAATAACGGTTTATAAATTAGCAGGTAGTTGACATAAGTATTGCTATACTGAATAATAGGTAGTTAGGCATTTAAAAAAAACATGTATATGTTATATGTTAGTTGTATTACTATTCTTAATTTAACTTAAGATTATTATTTTAAGTGAATTTTTTACATTTAACTCTGCCACCGGACAGCACCCAATTGCAGAGAATAAATACATTACAATGTAGAAGTTCGGATTTATCGGCGATATGAAGCCATTTATCACAGGTTTGAATTGGTCCCTCTGTACTATCACTTCAACACTACAAAGCACTGACAATGTTGCTGTACAAAATTACAAACACCACCGACGAAAATAACAAAATTACCCAAGTCTTGAAATAGGACTGACCACAATGGTGAAGTAAACACAATAAAACAACACACAATAAATATAAACAAACAACCAAACAAAACATAATAGAATAACCCCCCTTGGACCCGCCTTATCTACTGGATCTTCCTTTCTCCTTTTCACTTTCTCCCCTAATAATATAAAAAAATAAATAAAAAGGAAGGTATTGTATACCACACTAAAATCTGATGTGTTCCATTCACATGACTTTCTCTACATCTTTGAAACAAATTATTGTTAAAAAGTTTATTCTTCTATTTACTTCATGCTAATCGAGAAAAAATTAGCAGAAATAGTCTTATTACTTGGTTCCTTGTAAGTAGAAGAGAAATAAGGGAGTACCATAGAGTGAAACGGTAGTCAAAAGCTGGTTACTATGTGACTGAAGTTCCTTTGTTTGGACAGAAGTATGGACAGAAGTTGACAAGTATAAGTAAAAGTATAAGTTTTTAAAGCAATAACAAGGAATATCTCAAGAACGATCAACTCCACGAAAAAAATGAATATGACATAGCTTGTATATTTTAACAAGATTTACAGTTTTTGTATGATACGTTTTTGTGTATATCTTACGGTTTACTAGTTATGCCCAATTAAGCAAAATTCATCCAAAATAAACAGGTCTTTAGAAGCTATTCCCAGAAAATTCAAGATATCTTATTTGTGATAGAAATGGCTTTAATATGTGGTATTTTAATCAAAATCGTTAGAGCTATTTTTAAGCAAACCAAATTTTCGAAAATTTTTCCATGTAAAGGGTAGTTTCGGGTGGGGGGATTTTCTGGAAAATGTTCGTGTCGCATCCTTGGAAGATACCTAACTTAAATACCAAGTTTGGTACTTAACGGTCTTTTCGTTTTTGAACTATGCTGTCCAAAGACACACACACACAGACACACACAAGGACATGTTTATAAAAATGCTTTTTTTTTGCATTCAGGGGGTCTCAAAACGTATATTTCCTGTGAAATCTCGGTATCCAATTTTTGGGTGCATTACAATACCTTCTCTATACACTATGTACACACGTGTAGAGAAAGTAAAAATTGTACAAGGTAAATAAGGCAATACAATGAGCTAAATCGATAGTCAAACCTTGGTCTTCAATATTTAATGGTATTTAAACTCGTTCTCTTTCCTTGACCAGGATGAACTCTTAGGGTTTACAGATAAAATAAATGTCGTTTATTACATTTACTATACACTTGCATTATTTGTCTATGAATTTTGACTGGGCGAACATTTTGTATATTGAAACCACGAACCAAGTCACTTTGAGTCGTAGATTAAGCTGTGATTTTTAAATGAAAACTCAAAAATTGTCGTGTCTCGGTTTTCCAATAAGTATCCTATTCGTCAGAAAAGTATTATAAAGTTTAATTTTGGAGCGACTGACCTTAGGATGTCTTAGGCTCATCGTTCAGCTGCCTGGTGTTATGCTGATAATAATGAATTTTGCCGCACCGAAGAACCTACAAGTGTCTGTGCTATGACCGCATTTAAGATAATTTACAACAAAGATTTCATGTTACAAAAACAAAATTTGACACTATTACTTTTCACTTTTCCCCACTGATGGGTACCTCAAAGAAAAAAAAATAATTCGCGGAGCATTCACATGAATTTCTCTACGTATTCTTAAGCAAACTTATCTTAAGAAAGTTTATTCTTTATCTATTTCGCGTTACCGAAATAAACATCTGCAGAAATACTTTTATTACGTATTCTCTTGTGGATATAACGGGACTAGAGGAATACAGTAGGCTTAAACGATAATTAAATCTCTAAAGAGCTAGTCTTTACGTGACAGCTTTGAAATTCGTTTTCTTTCTTGACCAGCAGAAAGAAAAGCGAATAACGACTTTGCTTTGAGAAACGTATAAACATTGCAAAACTGACAGCATTGATATGGGACATCTCGGAAGTAATTAACTCCATAAAAAGAATGTATTTGATATAGATTGTGTGTTTTGATGAAATATACATTTTTGTGTAGTAAGATTATTGTACAAAATTTACAAATACTATGCAAAATTATCCCGAGTGCGTGAGTGCGTGTCTGGCAGGCTCGTGGTGAGCCTAGGTGTTGTTGCTGTGTACCTACCCTGGTAAGGGTTTAACCACAGGAATGAGGTGAAGGTTGAGGTTTTAATTTTGGAGTTTTCGAGTGTTGGTGTTGAGGAGGTAGCGCTGGTAGGCTCCTCGAGCGGTTGCATTTTCAGGAGCAGCATCATTTCCTCTGCTCCGCTGGTGTTTATTTATTTAATTATGGTGGTGAAATTTTGATAGACCTCTCCCAATGGGAGGGGGGAGTGCTTTGTTCAGCTATTACGCTGTTGGCTGGAAATTATCCCGAGTAATCAGGACTTCAGAAGCCCACCTTGGTAGTGTGGTGGTAGCGTGTCTGCCTCGCTTTCTAAAGGTCGTGAGTCTATTCTCGCTTAGGGTGAGTTATCCGGATAAGGTTTTTTTCGGGGTTTTCCCTTATCCTGAGAAGACGAATGTCGAGTAACTTGAAGCTCCATGGACCCCGAGATCATTTTATCATCATTTCACCAATTTCATTCATCGTCCGATATGACCAACCAGATTAAAGGACGTTAAACTTAAAAAAAAAAGACCTCAGTGGCCATTCCCAGAAAATTGAAGAAATATATTTTACTTACAAAAATATCTTAAACATTGGGTATCTTAATCAAAACTATCAGTAATTTTAAAAAAAAATCGAGAATTTTCCATTTAAAGGGTAGTTCAGGGTGGGAAAATGTTCTTGAAACACTTCTTGCCGTATACTTGGGTGAAGCAAAACTTGGATATCAACATTGGTGTTTTATGAGCTTTTCGAATTTGAGTTATGCTGTTCACAGACATATACATACATGTGTACACACACACACACACACACACACACACACACACACACACACACAATTTACATAGGCAGATTCAACCCAAAAGTCTAAGTTGACATTTTTTTGTTGAAATCTAAGTATAGAAATTTTGGGTTGAATCTACCTTCTCTCTTCCTAAGTAAATTGTGTGTGTATATATGTGTATATATATATATATATATATATATATATGATACAGAAAGTAAAAACTGAAGATGTAAAATTGAACACATTTACAAGTTCTCTCGTTTAATAGTTACGCCGATATATGCTAGGAATTAGATATTATTAATGAGTCATTCTAAGTTTTAAATACTTTTGTTTTTGTCAAACGTTGGCCTACCTTCACTAATAACAATTCCAGATCGATCATAATAATGATCCTTGTGAGTAGCTCGGATAGACAACGAGCAGTAGTTTGGGTGGCCTAGCTGTGGAGGACCCAGCAGCTGGAACAATAACCTCCTGATTGACAAATGTGAAGGCTGGAAACCATATGAATCATGCTCTATTTGTGATTAGTTCTTCATTTCTGGTATCAATAAGCGACCACGGTACAGAATCAAATAATTAATTGACATGTTGTTATAATGGGTGAGCAAACTATTGTATTATTCCGTGCAACATGCCCACAAAATATGCAATCTCAAGCGACAGTTGTTCAGTTTCGGTAAACTGAATGTTTTTTTTTTTCTCTTCCAAATAACACTGAAAGTGTAATTAATGCGCATTTTAAAAGTAGAAATATTAGAAGGATTGTCTCTTTAGCGCGTTGGTAGCGTTGCTACTTGCCAAGCGGGAGTTCTGGGTTTGATTCCCAGTACCGGCGTGGGGATTTTTCTCCCGCTGGTAGACTGAACCGGGGTGCAGTCAGCCTCGTGAGGTCCCTGGGGGCCAATTGGGGAGCTACTTGATGAAGAAGTAGTGGCTACAGGTCATGAGGACCGCATTAACCACATCTTACCCTCCAATACTGCACCCCATCCATGACATTTGGGGGACGTAGGGCCGGGCGTAGACCAAGATTCATTGTGAGATGTCGTGCCATGGAGTTATTATTATACAATATTAGGAGAAGGTGAAATTAATTTTCCACTCTTAGACTGTGTGTTGCAGTCAATGACCTATGACGTCATTCTCTGTAATTACATGATTAAGCTCTTCGACTTTTTTACCTTAGCGTATTTCTCATTCCGGCAAGACTGTACAAGAGATGATTTTGGTGCACAAAACTTGTATTTTGATTTAACGAAATTAGAAGGATTTAGCCAGTGATTTCAAACAAATTATTTAATTATTTTATTTGGATTAAATTTGATTATATTTACTAGTGATTCAAATGTGTTATTTTTAATATTTATGATAGAATAACTAAAATACTTAAACATCTTAAATTCAAGGAAAAAATGCATTCATAATTAATTTTAGTACAATAAACATTATAAAATAAAATTGCAGTTGTTGGATAGTGTCAGCATGTGGCAAGCACGGACACCTTAAAGCCAAAGGCGATAGGTTAGTTAACTGGAGTAGTTTTATTTTCCACCAATTGGATCAAGTGCGGAATCATTGTCGCCTGCAGGTGTCAAATTGGCCAGAAAGACTCTATGATTGCAAAATGTCGCAAGAGAAACTTTTCTCCCAAATCCTCATACCAGCTGCAAAATTGTGCGTGTGCAGGACGAATATGTTTTAAAACATATTTGAGTTTCGGATACGTCGCAATAGAGTGATCGCGAGTAGGTCACCCCTATCCCAGCAGGATAGGTGTGTCATTCCCAGGATGGATAGGATGACATGAGAGTGTCTCACGGGCAGCCAAAACCAACCGACCATCTTGGTGGGTCCCTCGCGTAGTACAAGCTATCATCTCAACGCGGGGAACATAAGGAGTACAGTGACTCCAACGTTACCCTGACAACGAGAGCTGTATTTCCAAAGCGCATACACCATCATGGAAGGCTACTACCGTCGCAGTCATGTCAACACAACCCTGAAATGGAAGTAAAATGAAAGGACAGAAAAGCTCGAGGGAATAAAGAAAGATCTCCAGCATTCATCTGGTGACCCGTGAAAATCCCGAAAAAAACCCATGGGTCAAAGGGATAGGCTACGGGGATCGAACCCACAACCTTCCGAATGTGAGGCACCATGCTCGATAAGCCACCCAGTATAATCATTTATTAACTACCGGCAGCTAAAAACCACCAAATTTGTCCCATAAAATTCAGCAGGATAATTTGCGTTTATATATATATATATATATATATATATATATATATATATATATATATATATGTGTGTGTGTGTGTGTGTGTTGTAGGCCTAAAATTCACCATTTCGCACGTTTTCAGTATGCATCGGTTTTTCATGATTTGCCTTGGACCTGCGCGACATGTCGGGTTTCAGCAAAAACTTGGAACTTATGGGTTAAAATATTAAGTTGGAACGGTCGCAAGTGTAACGTAAACACTTTTGTCCATTGTGTCATTTAGCAAGTTCTCTCAAAGGTAGAGCGATCAACATCAAAGTAATTACTTTAGAAGTAACCGAGGTTTATTTATCTTGGCGATTGTCTCATTTCATTTAAAATAGAACACCTAGGTTAGGTATATAACATAAACATTAATAATTTATTAATAATATGTATTATTATACCACAATGTAACTCAGCCTAGCGAAAAAGCTTCTCGATATCATTGATAGTATGACAATCATTAAATATGCTATTTTTCCGAGTACTTCAACCCGTTAGACTATTTTAGTTCTCTATAAGATAAAAGTCACTGAATTAGGTATTTATTTTAGGTGTCCCAACAGCCCCGCATTTGTGGTTTGCAGTCATCCCTTCATGTGCTAAAGCAGTTGCAGAACTCAACGGGGCAGATTTAAATTTAAACCGAGCAGTGGGGTTCTGACCTGAGCGGCCTTCGTTTTAGCTTTTTGCGTATCAGCGAGTCACGTTTGAGAGGAGTAAAACGAAGTTCGCTCACGCCACTTCCCCACTGATCGGTTTTAACTTAAACATCCTCGTTGAATTCTACAACCCTTAAACGCACGACGGTACTGTAGACACGTCAAATATGGGGCAGGTTTCTTCAGTCCTGAAGCTGAACAAGCTTTATTGGTAGGGTTTTAGTTAAGCTGTTACATACTAACCCTTATGTCTTCTTTTTTATGACAATAAATGTATAAGAAACAACTTGTTTTGTTCTTACAGTGATAGAAGCAAAGAACTCGAGTAAACCAACGTGCAGTTGGCCTCCAGGGATGATGTGTGTTCCTGGACTTGCTCGAAATCTTCAGATCCTCAGGTGGCACTGCAGGTAACGTTAATTTTTGTATAACACTATTTCAAAGCATATTTTCGCTCTTTTCATTGCACGACATAAATTTTGCAATTCTGTTTTAATTTTTATCTTGCTTATTCTATATTCATATACTATATGTACATAGTGTATAGAGGAAGTATTGCATTCCACCCAAAAATTCGATACCGAGATTTCACCGGAAATACATGTTTAGGACCCTCTGGATTGTACTGAATCCAGAAAAGGCATTTTCAGAAAAAGGTCCGTGTGTGTGTGTTTGCGGACAGAATAGCTCAAAAACGAGAAGACCGTCGAATACCAAACTTGGTATTTAAGTTTGCTCTCTTCCAAGGATGCAACACGAAGATTTTCAAGAAAATTCCCCCACCCGCAACTCCTGTTGAATACCAAACTTGGTATTTAAGTTTGCTATCGTCCAAGGATGCAACACGAAGATTTTAAGATAATCCCCCCAACCGCAACTACCCTTTATATGGAACAATTTTCGAAAAATTTGATTCCCTCAAAATTGACTCTAACGATTTTAATTAAATAAATATCGTATATTCAAGATTTTAACCTGACAAAATATATACCTTAAATTTTCTCGGAAAATTATACGGAAGTTTGTATAACTGGCAAACTGTAAGAGATAGACAAAAACTTCCCAAACAGAAAATGTAGAGCTCATTAAAACATACAATTCATGCTACATACATTTGTTCATGGAGTTGATCGCTTTTGAGATATTTCTTGTTATTGGTTTCAGCTTTAAAAAAACTTTTCTCATGTGGGAATTTGTCAACTCCTGTCAATACAAACAAAGGAACTTCAGCAAGCAGCTTTTGATTAATACTTTTGGCAATGCTACTCCCTTATTTCCCTTCTACTTCCATCTGATAAAGTTGCCTCGATTAGAATAAAGTATAAAGGAGCATTTTTAACAATAATAATTAGTTGCAGAGATGTGAATGGAATACATCAGATTTTTATATACAGAATTTGTTGTAGAATAGGCAGAGAAAGGAGTTGCTATCTTATGCGTTTACTGAGACAAATATTGTGTGTTTCAGGCTGAGGAAGAACATGTTAGGAGGAAAGAGTAACAGCAATAACGTGTGGATGCTGCGAGGACAACATCGAGGAAACAGCAGTCAGCATAGCAAACGTCGTAACAAATACCGCTGTCTTTGGCTCAAAGTGCCATATCCTGTTCCTGAGGATTGTATATGTTCCTGTTCGTCGCTTTTGTGAACTACAATACAGCACATTTAACCTTCCCGAGAGATTGACTCAGGACATTTTAAAATAACCCCAGGTGATTTCCTGAGTGCTGAAGCTTAAGTGAATTTTGCCGTTTTTAACCCATTAAAGTGTCCGTTGAGGTTGCTGAGATTTTGTTCACATCGCAGATGTCATTATATTTATTGCACTCAGCTCAGAAACCATAAGTGACAAGTGTAAAGTATGTATATACATATAACGCGCTGAACTGCAGTGGCGTTGGTAACTACTGTTGACAAACAATTATCTACTTAATTATTTAATATCTATAGATTAGAAGTTAACGTTTTATACTAAACATTTTAAGTTTCAAACCTGCCAATATGATCTCTTGTGTTGTCGTAAATTGACCATACATTTGTACAGGGTTTAGTTGTAGGACTGAAGTTGTCTGTGAAGGTGTATATATCTGCAGTTGTGATAATTCACTGCAGTAAATACTTCTATATGAATTCAGAATGCTATTTGCTTTTAGGTTCAGCTTTGGCACCAGTGCATTTTAAAGCCTTTTTATAGAATTGTCTATTGTTACCATGTTTGTAGTACTAATGCTTGTATGAATGCTATTGCATATTAAATCACACACTTATTCTTCAATTACTTCTGTTAATTTACAGAGAGAAGAAGGTTCCTTAAATATCAAATAAGTGAGCTTGTAAGTCAGTAGGAGTTAGCAATGTATGGGGTAAATCCCAAGACAAAAATACGACTTAGTCTTGGAAATGCTATACAGTTCTTCAGGCAGGAATGTTTGCAATGCTTGTCTGTATTTGTTTGTGCGAGTGGAAAGGTAAGTTGGCAAAGAAGTCATCATATTCACAGACAGCTAGGCTGCATTCCTCGACACTCAAACCCCAAAAAATTAATTCCAGGATTGTGTGGGAATTTTCATGACATTGAGGCGCCATAACCTGTTTACTGGACCAGAAGCTGTCTTATCAATAAGCACTGTTAGAACTGTACTGCACTAAAGGCCTAAAACAGAACACTCATATAGATAGCAGAACTTCCGTGGTGGCCAAAAATTGAGTAATATCTGTTAAATCACCATATATAAACTTTACAAAAACCCTATTTTAAGCAGCCGCAAACGAGTTAGGAAAGTAATTGATGCAATTACTGATTGGACCCTTCAGGAAGCATACCCAGACTCACAACTCTTATGAAACTTCTCTTTGTGCCTTTGTAAGCAATCATCAGAATCTGATGAGACAGGTCTTCTCAAAATCGTAAAATCCCACGCATGCAAACCGAGGTGCAGTATTGCTGTGCACCGTGCATCGCTCTACTTCGGCTCGGACATTTTGCAGTGAAGGTGAAACAGTGGAGAAGAGGGAAGGGCTTAGGCGAAGCGTGAGACAAGAGACAGCACTATTCTCTAAATCCAGAAGTGGGACTTTTCACTGTGCCAAACCTTGCTTCGTGCAATGCACCGGCGCATGCACCCTGTTATAGAATGTAATTATATGGAGAAACATAGTCTTACAATCTTGGAGGAGAGAATATATTTATAACTATGAATACAATTGGAAGCGATCAAAAAGCCTGAGATGCCTTGTATCTTCAACAGCTACCTTCACAAGTATAGTTCAGCTGATTAAACTGCATGCATGATTGAATAAGACCGAGTCAAAATGTCATGACCGAATCCTAATATTTGATATATGTATTCTGTTCAGTTTATTTGGCTTATTCCATGCCTACAGCCGACATGGAGCATAAAATATATTGCTACTTATTTAGTTATTGCTGCCATACTACTTAATACGTGGAGTGGTGTCTTTTTTTAAAAGAGTTTAAGATTTATTAATTCATGGCTTAATTACAAAATAACAATGGTAAATAATAAAACTTCATTTCATATTTAGTACAAGAAAGTTCTGTTAAAATAGAATCTGTAAATTCAAGCTAAAAGTCATTGAAGGTACAAGAGAGCGCTTATATTTCCTCTTTATTATGAAAACAATGTGGTTTGCTACTCAGAGAATTAAAATTACGATATGTGAGACTAGACTTAATTGAATACATTATGCTATCAAAATAACGTGGACCAGTCTGTAGCTTCCAAATAACGTTCCTTCTGATTTGATTACTACAGCCACGAGCACATTCATGGAAGGATAAATTTATGGTGAGTGCGTGTGCATGTGTGTGTTTGAGAGAGAGAGTGAGAGAGAGAAAGAAAGATTATGTTAGCCCAAAGCAGATGAGGCAAAGCGACTCGCAATTACGTTTAAACTGTGTCTCTCTTTCTAGCCGGCAGTCGACTAAATTAGCAACCGTAATTTATTCACGGGTATGCAATTGTACATAGCAATGATTCGGCGAAGACTGCGTTGACTAAATACATAGAGTTTCTCGTAAATTATTGGCTTATACTCCTTAGCATTATCATGCAGTTTGTGTTGTACCGAAAAATATTGTACATTATTTTAGTTGGAGATCCAGTCACATTTTGGGCTCGTTTATACTTCTGGATATACTTTGTAGAAACTATTCTTATTGCTAGACAACCATTCATTCAAATCATTCTAAACTCCCTCTCATAGTGTTCTACCGGAAATGTTCATATTTTATTAGTGGTTATAGCTACATCATCTAATCATCTTTGCTTTTTGCTGGACATTCCGAAGTAATCTTTTCATGAAAGCGATACACGGACATTTGTACCGGGGTTATCCGTGATTTGAAGGTTTATCTTGCAACATTTAACCTAAAGTTGCACATGTCGAGTAACTATCCATGCGTTTCTTTGAACACATTTAGCAATTATTACACAACAAACTAAACAATTAGGAAGTTAATAAGTTTTCTGGTTGGTAATGAATGGACGGAGGTACATTTCAATGTCGTCTATGGGTCCATTATGGAATGGTTGCTGAATAGTTCCTCGATGTTTTCTTGTTCGTAACTTATATACCTGTTCTTCTACTAGAAGTAATAAAACGGATATTTGAAAGGCCAGTGAGTTTACCTTCTGGAAGAGTATAATCTCTCACTAGTGTGTCACCCTGTAGCATTTATGATTATAGTCTGTTCTTTAGTAGTGTTTGAAGATTTAGAGCCAATTATATTTGCTTTATCTGCACATATATGTGTTCGCATGATAAACTATAAGAATTGCAACAGTATTCATAGTTGTGTTAATTCCTGGAGAGCAGGATTATGTGCAAGAGTAGGTGCTTCATTTGCGTATGTAGTGTATTCCCTTATTTTCTTTCTACTTACAAAATCAAGTAATAAGAGTATTCTACAAATGTTTATCTTGATAGCATGAAGCGGATAGAAGAATAAACGCATTAATAATAATTTGTACACAGATGTAGAGAAATTCATGTGAATGGAACACATTCTTTGAATTGGAACTCTGAAACACAGACAAAAACTTTACCTGATGATATTTCAATAGATGTGATTACTGAATTGTGATATTTTTAAAACAAGTTAGAAAATGTAATCCCTAAAAATTGACCAGTTTTCATGAAAAGTTTTTTAATCAATATTGATGTTAAAATAATGTCTTCGCTTGTATTATGAATCATGTCAAAAATTGTTTTTAAAGCTTTTTTTGTTTTGTTTTCATTTTGTCACACAGTTTAGGTGTTTTAAAGGATAAATATTGTTGGATAGGTAGAGCCAGACTTAAAAATTCAATGCCATAGCCGGAATTTGAACTGTATATCTCCCGGTCTCTAGCCGGTTGCTACCAGGGCAACATGCCGCCACAGCACTAAACTTCTCAACTGACTCGCATGTTTCCCGGTACACCACAAGGTGATCTCAAATTATTTTTGAGATAACATACCACAATGGTGGCTTGCAATGTTATAAAAACAATTAAATCAATACTAATTGACCATAATAGTTGGCTATACTATGAATCCTGGGACTTAAAGTACCTACAACATTGTACATCGAAGAGTTACGTCACCGGGAAAGCTACAGCTGTTGTAAAAATATAATTATTGGAAAATTCAGAGCAAGGAGTACCCCGGGAATAGTTAGCTCCACAAGAAACTGTATTGGACATAAATTGTATGTTTTAACGAGATGTACATTTTTGGTGTTATAACTTCTGTCTATCTCTTACTGTTTAGCAGTTATGTCATCCAAAATGAGGAGGGCTTCAGGTGATTCCCAGAAGACTTTAGATTTATATATTATTTTTAATTTAAATATCTGTAATACATGGTACTTTAATAAAAATTTAAGGAACCATTTTTAAGAAACACGAAAATTACGAAAATTTTCCAAACCTTTATGCGCATCTTGAAGTTGCAGAACTTAAATGTCAGAGAGCGAAGGAGAGAGAGTGAGAGAGAGAGAGTCAGACAGATAGATAGACAGAAAGTAAGAAGGGTAGATCATTTTCTGAAAACACTAATGTGTTCCATTCACATGACTTTCTCCACCTATGTTGCAACAGATTATTCTAGCAAAAGCTTATTCTTTTCTTTATTTCACGCTAATTGAGATAAACATTAGCAGAACTTGTTGTATTACGTAGTTCCTTTTAAGCAGAAAATAAATAGGGAAACGCTAAAGCACAAGTCAAATCGTTTTAAAATCTGGTCACTATGTAATGCAATCAAAATTCTCCTCTCTTTGCATAACGAGGATGAAAAAGGTGAATAAAAACTTCCCATTTGTAAAATAGTGAAAAAACTCCTTTGATACTAAATTTAATTTTGAAGGTATTTTAGGATTCTTCTCTACTTGTTCTAAAGAATCCTTATATTCTAGGAGATCCAGTTAACTAAGAGTTGATAAATTTAAAATCAATAACAAGGAATACCTCCAAAATGGTTAACATATGTTTATATGGCATTTAACAATTTCAGTCTAGTAAGGTTTTGTCTATCTCTTAGAGTTTACCGGTTATACAAAGGTCCTCCAGAATGGAAAGGGCTTTATGAGTCTATTCGCAGGAAATTCAAAATATAAATGTTCTTTTTGCCATATATATGGAAAAAAGAAAAATATGGCAATATATAATATATGGTATTTAGCCAATATTTTTAGAACCGTTTTTGAGAAAACAAAAAATTTCTAAAAAGTGTTGGGTGGGGGAATTTCCATAAAATCTTCGTGACGAATGCTTGGGAGATACTAAACATAAACACCAAGTTTTTTTCTTTGATCGATTTTGGGTTTTTGATTTATACTGTTCTGCGACACAAACACACATACACACACGGACATTTTCCTAAAAATGCTTGTTTTTATTTGGGTGTCCTCAAAACATTATTTTCGGCGAAATTTCGGCAAGAATTTTTTGATGGAATGCAATATCTTCTCTATCTACATTTTACTTACGAGGTAGAGAATGTTTTTTTTAGTAAGGTGTTTTTAAAGCGTGTATTTCCTGTAAAATCTCGATATCGAATTTTCGAAAACAATGTAATGCCTTCTGTGCCTACTATGTACATTGTACGTGGTAGAGAAAATAGAATAAAAACAAATAGCAACTTACCAGGTGACAAAATTATCTAGAAGCCTATGAACATTCAAACCAATAAAAAGAAATATCTAGGAAATGATCTATTCTACAACAAAATGCTTTTGATACAAATCACGTGCTTTAACAGGATCTACAGTTTTCTGTATTACTATTTTGCTTATATCTTGTACTTTAAGTTAACAGAATTAATTCCAATGAAGCGATTTCATAGGTTAATTCTAAAATATTTAAGACATACGTTGCATTTGTCATTAAATATCTTCAACACATTATATGTTAATATGTTAAATTCATTTTGCACACATAAAAGCTTCAACAAATTTTCAATGTAAATGTAATTTAGGGTGCGGTGAACATCTATTAAGCTTTGTGTTGCATCGTTGGAAATTACTGAACTTAAAATCAAGTTTGGTAGTTAACCGATATTTCGATTTTGTGTGATGATGCTCACACCTGCACATACATATATACCCACATTGACAATTGTCTAAAAAGTTTTTTTTTCGTTTTTTACTTTCTCTGTACGTATTCTGTACATAGTGTATAGAGAAGGTATTGCACTCCACCAAAAACTTCGATACCGAGATTTCACCGGAAATATATGTTTTAGGGTCCCCTATATCCAAAAAAAGTATTTTCAGAAAAAGGTCCGTGTGTGTATGTGTCCGTATGTCCATGTGTCTGTGAACACGATAACTCAAAAACGAATAGTCGGTAAAATACCAAACTTGGTATTTAAGTTTAGTATCTTCCAGGAATGCAACACGAAGATTTTGAAAAAAAATCCCCCCCTCACCAAACTACCCTTTACATTTTGGTTTTCTAAAAAATGGCTCTAACGTTTTTATTAAAATATCATATATTAAAGATATTTACCTGACAAACAAAATGTATATTTTGAATTTTCTGGGAATAGCCTCTGAAGACTACTTTATTATGGATGAATTTTGCATAACTACTAAACCGTAAGAGATGGACAAAAACTTAACACACAAAAAATGTAGAGCACGTTAAAACACACAATTTATGTTATAAAATGTTTTTCCTGGAGTTGATCGTTTTTGAGATTATTCCTTTTTATTGGTTTCAGCTTTGAAAAACACTTTTCTCATACAGGAATTTTTCAACTCCTTGTCCATACAAACAAATGAACATCAGTCACATAGCAACCAGCTTTTGGCTTTCACTTTAACCTATTGTTCTCCCTTATTTCGCTTCTACTTACAATAAAGCAAGAAATAAGACTATTTCTGCTATTTTTTCTCGATTAGCATGAAATAAATAAAAGATAAGCTTATTAACAATACTTTGTTACAGAGATATAGAGAAAGTCATGTGAATGGAACACATCATATTTTTTTCAAAACATTTCCGGTGAAATTTCAACACACAATTTTGAGGTGAAATACAATACCTTCACTGCCTACCATGTATGTGACAGAGGAACTAAAAAAAGAGTTTACTACGTAGCTACACAATTTAAAGTAGACATTGTGAAGTTTGTTAAATAGTGACATTTGCTAGTTAGATTGTTTGCTGCTTGGAGCTTACTGTGATATTAGCAGAAAACCGTCCCGGGGCACTGTTCATGAATAAAAGCTATATGGAAACATCGCATGCTTGGATGCTTTTACTTTCTACAGCACGTATGTACAATATACATAGTAGATGTAGAACGTATTGTATTCCACTCAAATATTCAAATGTTTTTGGATCTCCTAACAAAAAAAAAAGTATAAGAATGCCTGTGTATGTGTGTGTGCTAGTGAGCAGCATGTCTCAAAAACGAAAATTCCATTAAACACCAAAGTTCTATATTTTCCAAGGATGCGACACAAATATTTTCAATAAAATCCCACGCCTCGAACTAGGTACTCTTTGCATAGAACGTTTTTCGAACATTTTTATTTTCTCAAAAATGGCACTAACGATTTTGAATATTAGTTTAACATATTATCATTACAAACGAAATATATATCTTGAACTTTCTGTTCATAGCCTCTGAAGACCTCTTCATTCAGGATAACGTTTTGTCTTTTGTATAACTCGTAAACTGTAACAGAAACTTACTACAAAAGAACACACGATTTATGCCATATATATACATAGTGTATAGAGAAGGTATTGTAATGTAACCAAAAATTCGATTCCGAAATTTCACCGGAAATACATGTTTAGAGACCCCCTGAATCCACAAAAATAATTTTTAGAAAAAATGTCCATGTGTGTGTCTTTGAGCAGCATAGCTCAGAAACGAAAGGTCGGTTAAAAACCAAACTTGGTAATTAGGTTTGATATCTTCCAAGGATGCGACAAGAAGATTTTCAAGAAACTCCCCCCACCCTCAACTACCCTTTATATGGAACTTTTTTCGAAAATTTTGATTTTCTGAAAAACAGCTCTAATGATTTAGATTAAAATATCGTATATTAAAGATATTTACCTGACTAATAAAATGTATATCTTCAATATTCTGGGAATAGCTTATGAAACTTGCCTTATACTGGATGAAATTTACGGAGTTTTGCATAACTGCCAAACCGTAAGAGATAGATAAAGTCTTGCTACACAAAAATACAGAGCACGTTAAAACACACAATTTATGTTACATATTTTTTTTTGTGGAGTTGATCGTTTTTGATATTCCTTGTTTATGGTTTCAGGTTTAAAAAACTTATACTTTTCTCATACAGGAATTTGTTAACTCCTGTCCATACAAAGAAAGGAACTTCAGTTATATAGCAGCCAGCTTTTGACTATCACTTTAACCTATGGTACTCCCTTATTTCGCTTCTACTTACAAGGAAGCAAGTAATAAGACTATTTCTGCTAATGATTTTTCTCGATCAGTATGATGTAAATAGAAGCATAAGCTTTTCAACGATAATTTGTTGCAGAGTTGTAGAGAAAGTCATGTGAATGGAGCACATCAGATTTTTTTTGTAGAGTTAGCCGTTTCCAATATATTACGATGTATTATTGGTTTTAATTTTAAACTACTTCAGCTTTTCTCAAGCGATTTTGATTGATCTCTTTTGTTTTACTCCCGGAAATTCAATGGATTTCAATTGTTTCACATAGCGATAGCTTGTGAAAGATTTTACTATCGTTTTAGACTAGTGTATTCCCTTATATTTCTAGCAAAGAAGCAAATAATAAGACAACTTCAGCTAAAGTTTATCTCGATTATATTATGACGTAAATAAAATAATATTTTTTTTTGTAAGGAAAGTTTGTTTTTGGATAGCTAGAAAAAGTCATGTGAATGGAAAAAATCAATTTATATGCCGCCTTTAACATCTTAGCCATGTTGGCGGCTTCTTCTTTGGAACAATTAACAGTGGAGTTCACTCGTTCACTGTAGATGTTTTTCTTTGGTAAATTATCTTTAACTTTACACATGACCATACCTCCGTACGCCCAGGAGGATACCTATGCTACAGAAAACTATTCCTACAGGAGCTTATTCTTTAATTCTAATTCTTGCTTAGCAGAAATGATTTTATTAAGGTTTTCTTGTACAAAGAGGATAAGGAAATACTATAAGCTAAAACAAATAAACATTTCTTTTAGAAGCTAGTGGCTACGTAATAGTTTTGAAATGTCCTTCTCTTTGCGTAACCAAGATGAAATAATATGAATTTAAACTCCCCAGTTAAGGAAAATATAAGCAGTGAAAAACTTAAACCCATAAACAAGTAATATTTCGGGAATGGTTAACTCCAAAACAATAAAGTATTTGTCATAAATTGTCTATCTCTGGTTTACCAATTATGCAAAAGTCATACAGAAAGAAGAGGATTTCAGAGGCTATTCTCAGAAAATTCAAGACCCATATTTGATTTTTCATGTCATTATTTTTAGTGTTTGACATTTTGAAAAGACTTTTCATTTTTGAGTTATGCTGATCAAACACACACAGTCCTTGTTATTTTCATTCAAGGTATAGCTTCAGTGAAATCTCTGTATTGAATTTTCGGGTGGAATGCAATACCTTCTTTAACTATGTGCAAAGTACAGAAGGTAAAACACATGAAAAGACCAGTGTGTGTCTGTGAACAACATAACTCAAAACGAAAAGTGCATTGAATACCAAATTTGGTATTTAACTTTAGTATTTTCCACGGATAGTACTTGAAGATTTTTATGTAAATCCATCACAAATTACCTTTTACATGAATCATTTTTCGGAATTGCTATTTTCTTAAAAGTGGCTGTAACGATATGATTATATTAAAGATATTTACATAGTAAATAATATGTCTACGTTTAACCTTCTGGGAATAGACTCCGAAGCTTTTTTTATTCTAAATGACCTTTGCATAACTGGTAAACCGTAAACACAAATTTAGTAAAAAAGCTGTGGATCTCGTTAATACACACAATATGTCATATATTTTGGGGAGAAGTTAACTACCTATTTCCTAGCTATTACTTGTTACTGGTTTTAAAATTTCCAGTACTTTTCTCAAATGGTAAGTCGGAAACGGAAACTTCGACTGTCTCCGTGGTCGAGTGGTCAGCGAGCTGAAGCCCAGGGTTCGTTCCCGGCTGGGGCGGGGAATTTTTCTCTAACCAGAATGATTCCCTATCCCCCACAGAGTTTGGAAGTATGAATGTGTGTTTAGTAATATAAAATTGATTAATCTAATGTTTTGAACCTTGAGTTTCACTAGTCACTACAGTTTGACCATTGAAGTTAAAGGATGATATACAAATGAAACAAAAAAAAAAAAATTCAATGAAATCAGAGAAGTACCGGTTCTTAAAGGATTTGACTATCGCTTTAGCCTAACATATTCTCTCCAACTAAGAAGGAACTAAATAATAAAACCACTTCTGCTAATGTTTATATCGACAAGCATGAAGCAGAGAGAAGAATAGACTTTTGTACGAATAGGTTTTTGTAGAATAGGTAGAGAAAGCCATATAAATGGAAAATATTACATTTTTCTATAGATTTGTAACAATTCTTCCTGAATTTCCAATCTACTACCAAGGAAGCGCAATTAAAGAACATCAAATACTAAAAAAAAAAAAAAAAAAAAAAAAAAATCAACAAAAAGGAAAGGACTGTTTGTTCAATCCTAGAGTAGGGCACTGAATTAAATAAAAACGCCTAACTAGTGCCCCAGTTACTTGAGAACAAATATCAGATTCTCACAACTAATTCCATTTTAATCAAAACAAATGGAAGTGATTACACCAAGCCTGGAAGGCAGTCGTTGCCTTAGCTATAGGCTCCACCTCGGTATAACAGTGCCAAATTGGTTGCATATTAATGAAGGCGCTTGCTGACCGCTTTGTTACATTGCATGGAATTTTCACAATTATATTCTACTATATTGTAATACGCAGGATTTGTAGTTTTCTAATAATATATTCTAATATAATTATTAGAATGCATTTTACTATTATATTACTATAAAATAAACTAATATATTTCTAATAATATATTGTAAATAAAATGTTTATTTATGGACGCTCTTTAACTGCTGTGGTTTTCAGTGTCACATTCTATAATGGGCGTGAAACACCGCTTAATTTTGCTCTGAGGTCTCTCTATCAGGCTTGAGATTCTTTTACATAACGTAAATCTATAACACGGGACCAACGGCTTTACTTCCCTTCCGAAGGAAGCCATGCTAAAGATTTTTACGCCCGAAAAAATCCATCGTCCTCCGCCGGGTTTGAACCCGCGATCTTGGGTATATGATGATAGCATGGTAACAATTACACCATGGCGGGGAATAATACATTGTACCACATCTTTGGTACGCAGGATTTAGTTTTCTAACTGCGTCTATAACGAGTAGAAAGCCCGGATGTTTGCAAAATTTAGAGAAATATATTTTGTAGTTAAGATAGTCCATCAAGCTCTTATTTAATTTATAAGAACTGCAAGAAATCTTGGAAATTATTTTCAATTTTAATTTCCCTAAAAATATAACTTATTTTATTATTATTATTTTACGAACCTTAAGCTTAAAAAATATTATGTGTACCATTCACATGACTTTCTCTACATCTCTGTAACAAATTATTGTTAAGAAGCTTATGTCTCTATTTACTTCATGCTACTTGAGAACAAATTACCAGAAATAGTCTTATTACTTGTTTCCTTGTATAAAGAAGCGAAATAAGGGAGTATCATAGGTTAAAGTGATAGTCAAAAGCTGGTTGCTATGTGACAAGTTCCTTTGTTTATATGGACAGGAGTTGACAAATTCCTATATGAGAAAAGAAAGTTTTTCATAGCTGAAACCAAAAACTATGAATGTCTCAAAAACGATCAACTCCACGAAAAAAATGTATATAACATAAATTGTGTGTTTTAACGTGCTCATAGTCTTCAGAGACTATTCCCAGAAAGTTCAAGATATACATTTTGTTTGTCAGGTAAATATCTTTAATATTTTATATTTTAATCAAAATCGTTAGAGCCATTTTTGCGAAAACCAAAATTTTCGAAAAAAGTTCCATGTAAAGGGTAGTTTGAAGTGGGGGGATTTTTCTCAAAATCTTCGTGTCGCATCCCTGGAAGATACTAAACTTTAATACCAAGTTTGGCATTTTAACGACTTTTCGTTTTTGATTTATCGTGTTCACAGACTCACGGACACACACACGGACCATTTTGTGAAAATGCTTTTTTTGGATATAAGGGACCCTAAAACATATATTTCCGGTGAAATCTCGGTATCGAATTTTGGGTTGGATTGCTATACCTTCTCTATACACTATGCACATTGTGCGTGTAGAGAAAGTAAAAATATGAAATAATCTGCCAGGGTCCGATCTTTCCTTAAGAGAAAAATGTTAATGCCCAAATTCAGTCCACCATTGTGAATAATGCTTGTAATATGGCAAATTCTTATGCTTTGTCCTGAACGCTAGTTTTCCAATGTCGATGGGTTATGTAATATAAGCAGATACGTTAGTAGTTCATTAATCTTAAAAAGGTCGTGCCATATTTTTTTACTTGTATGGTGTTTGCTTTTACTTAACGAAAATGGAGAAAATAAAATGTTCTATAATTTGGAAAGTTCCAAAATAGCCGTTATCAAAAAAATGTTAATGATACTCTTTCCAGCATGTTCAAATCTGAACATCTTCGCTCTTAAGGTAATTAATTTGAGAAATTTGACCCAAAATTATTAAAAATAAAAAAATTATTATTCTTTATTATAAAATGATATGAGTTTAAACTTTAATGTACTTAAACTACCAATTAATTGAATCTTAAATGGATAGATGCATAGTTATTAATAAACAAATCTGGATTTAAACCTTATTTTTCCATTCAAAATGCTCCTCATGATTGGAGCAATAATTGTTTAATAATTTGTTTCAAAATGCTTTGTATTTCCTCTCAAATGTACGTCAAAGAAAATAATCATATACTATTCGAAATAATGCTCCAATTTTTAGAAATAAAGTACTTACTTTTGGAAAATCAAACATTTCGGAGATTACAGAGAGTTATAATTTTTTTACAATAATTAGGTGTTAATGCAAAAAGTATGACAAATCTGTTTGTTAACCTATTTACTATAAACTTGAATTTTTAGGTGAATATATTTAGATATGTCTAATCTACAGTATTTTTATGAGAAAAATGAAGATATGCAATATAATGAACATTTAAATAAATATGCAGGTTAGAAGTTTAAAAAATGACACATTTAATATTATTATGTGCAATGATATATCAACTTAAACAAGATGTATTACATATTTGTATTTCAAATATTTCTCCGATATATTACCTTAGCTACTTATCTTTCGTGGTATAGAGGCTATCTTGCTAGACTCTAATATCAAGTTTGCGGTTCAAATCCATCGAAGGGTGATGGATTTTTTCCTGGCTTCCTTCGAAAGGGAAGTAAAGCCTTTGCATAATGAACCCCTTGAAAGATAAGGTCCCTCGGCTTAATTCTGTCATTTTCACATCGGCAAGTCGTGATTTCGTTCTATCGTACCATTTATAGGCGAGGGTCGATCCTTCGTAACCATGTGCATCTTGTGGGTGAACTATAAATTCCTTTGAACAGGAAAACACCGTTTACCTGTACCAACTTTCGCAACTTGAATCAAAAATTGAAAAATTGCCTAACTACTCTACTGCACCTTTGAGAGCGCAAGCTTTTCCACGAATATTTTTAAAATTATTTGCTTCATTGTGCTTCCTTAACAGTTAGCTTGGAAGGTTTTGGATACGAAGGAAATTGCCACAATCGTAATCTAAAATAAGTTCCCCAAGCATAGTTACTGCCGTAATATCCAATATAGGGATTTTAATATTATTATTTTCTGGGAAACAAATCTATTAATAACATTTTGGGTATATTTATTTTAAATTAAATACGGCTTCAACTTTAATGTTCAGAGAATTTAATACATAAAGAATTCTGGTCTAAACAGCAGCAATTTAAAAAAAGTTTAGATTCAGTAATTGAAGGGTCAATTTAAAACACGATCGAAGGGAATTACTGCCTTGACTTACTGGACTAATGAACAAAAGTGACAAAAGAAAGCTTTTCTAGAGGATCTAACCAAAATCTAAGTGTTATAGGCCACACTTGTAATTTTCTCTCTGTCTCTCTCACACACAGGATGATGCAGGAGGTCCTAAAAGGAGGTTCCCATTGAAATCTCGGTATCCAATTTTTTAGGATGGAATGGAATACCTTCTACTCCTATCTACTATTATGAAGTAGACAAAGTATAAACAAAAACTCGAATCAACACCAAACATCCTATTTCAGTTCAGCGTCTTCCAAGGTTGCCATACGATGATTTTCAAGAAAATTCCCGTCAGCCAAACTATCATTTACTGAGAAGAAGTTCGTAAATCTTTGTTTTCCAAACATATCTAACGTTTTTGTTTAAAGCGTCACGTGTTTAAATATTTGTGTGACACAGTGTTATCTGAGTAAGCCATCATATTCGGATCCACTTTTTAAAAAGCTGACTCGGTTTAGCTGGCTGTATTCTCCTCCTAGCATAGCTATAACAAATGCGTTGATTGTATAATGAAAGTCTATCTCCATCAACCAATTGTGAGATTCTGAAAACCGTTAATTACTCCTTTAATCCCCTGGATTTAATATCATTCCTCAAGGAAATTCTGCGTAAACATTGGAAATTCTTTTGTCTTTCTTCTCACGACACTAGACTTCAGTAACTATAATAATGAAATTAAAACTTTTCTTTACACTGCCATGCAATGTCAAGATCAAATAATAGCAAAAAGGATTCGCATAAGCCACTTAAGTCTTACTTATATTCATCACATTACCAAAGATAAAACACATAAATGTTCATTCATGTCTGCTCTGATATCTGGACAATAGAGAACGTAGGCACAAAATGCCAATAGATCGACCTCAAGCGAAAATCCCTATCGAACTCTACTGATAACCGAAAATGCGCCAGCTTATTTCAAGCTGAAGATCTTTCTCAATGACTTTGGAATACTAAATAAATGTAAATCACTCTTACATATGCTGTATAATTAATTATGTCTCATTGATCACCATAATATTGCGAATGTAATTCATACAGCTCTCGGCACTAAACCACAGAATGGAGAACCTGGAACGAGTGGTGCCAAGCACGAGCGTGAGGAAGTGACTGATATGAAATGTAAGCGAAAAGAATGAGAGGAAATGTGATGATGGAGCAATTAGTGGAATAAGTGGGAGGGGAAGCCGGAGGACCTGGATAAAACCCGCCCAGACGCCGCTTCGTCCACCACCCGGGCCAGCTAGATAGGAGGCGAGCGGTCTAACTTTTCGACCAAGGCGCCGCCATTATACTATTTATTACCTAAGTGTTCCAGAGGCTATTAACAAATAAGTTTTAAGAAAAGTACTGTAGATAAATGTGTTATAAAGAATGTAATGAAACAATATGAATTTTCTATACACCGAGCTGATTTTAGAGTTAAACGCTCCATTAAAGAACCCTGCATTAACAGCAAATAGGTCAGCATATTCAATAGATCTCTATTATTATTTTTTATTATTATTATTACTATATAAACTGCTGTGCTCTATTCACATGGCTTTCTCTATCTATTCTGCAGCCAAGCTACGATTACAAAAGCTTACAAACTATTTACTTCATGCTACTCAAGATACGAATTAAAAGAAATGATCTTATTACTTAATTCCTTGAAAGTAAACGGGAAATAAGGGAATACACTAGGCCAACGTGATAATCAAATATTTTAAAAGCTGTCGCTACGCAACGACATTGAAATTCTGATTTATTTGTGTAGTCAGGAGTAAAGTAAAAGGAAAGCGAATGACTACTTCCATTTGAAAAAAAAATCATAAATATTCTAAAATTGAAACCAATAACTAGGAATATCTCGGAAATAGTTAAATGCCTAAAACTGTACCTATCTTTCATAATTTGTGTTATAAGATCTAAATTTTTTTGTGGATTTTGTCATCACATATGTTTTATAGGATAAAAACCTCTAGAATGAAGAGAGCTTTAGAGGCTATTCTCAGGAAATTAAAGATAAAAGTTTTATTTACTTTGTAAATATCTTTAATGTATCATTAGAGCCATTTTTTAGAAAATGAAAATAGTTTGGAATGGAGGAACTTCCTGAAAATGTTTGTGTTGAATCTGTTAAGATATTAAACCTAAATATTAATTTTAGTATTTAACCGACTGTTTGTTCTGTAGTTAATGCTGTTCATAGGCACACAAACATTTACGGACTTTTTTTTTTAAAATCTAATGTGTTACTTCATCTACATCTAGATAAACATTAGCAGAAATACTTTTTATTACGATATTATTTCCTTGTATTAGGCTAAAGAGATAGTCAAAGATTTTATTGACCGGTTGCTATATGATGGTATTGGGGTTCTATTTTCTTTGCTTGACTAGGATGAAAAAATAAGTATTTGAGAAAAGTATAAATATTGAAAAATTTACACCTATAATAAGCAATATCTCGGACCACAATACCTCCACCAAAAAATGTGTTTATGTTTTTTAACGAGACCTACATTCTTGTGTAGTATGTAACCTTGTTCTATCTCTTACGGTGTACCCTTAATGCAAAAGGCATTCAGAATGAAGAGAACTTCAGAGACTGTTCCCAGAAAATTCAAAATATACATTTTATGTGTCATGTAAATTTATTTAATATATGGTATTTTAATCATAATCTTTATTGTCATTTTTGAGAGATAAAAATGTTAATGTAAAAAGCAGTTTGTGGTAAGAGGATTTTTATGAAAATCTTGTGTCACAAACTTGTAAGGTGCTAAAAAAAAAATAACAACTTTAATGTTAAACCAACTGTTCTTTGTTGAGTTATTCTGTTCTAATACACACACATACACGTCTTTTTCTAAAAGAATATATTCTTTTTTTATTTAGGGGACTTCAAAGTGTATTTAGTATGTCTGGTGACACCTATACATAGAAATTTTGGGTACCTTTCTTACTGTACATAGAAAGTTATTTGAGATTTAATAATTGGTAAAATGCTGTATTAACAGAAAAAGCAAAGCATTTACGATAGCATTTATCCTATATAAAATGGGATGTGTTTCATTTACTTTAGTTTGCCTATCTATGTTGTAACAAAACATTTTCACAAAAGATTATTCTTCCATCTATTAAATGATAATCGAGTGATGTTTACCATTCACATGACTTTCTCCATATCCCTGCAACAAATAATTCTTAAAAAGCTTATACTTCTATTTACTTTACGCTAATCAGATAAAAAAATTAGCAGAAAAAGTCTTATTTCTCGCATCCTTGTAAGTAGAAGCGAAATAAGGGACAACCGTAGGTTAAAGTGATAGTCAAAAGCTGGTTGCTACGTCAATGAAGTTCCTTTGTTTACATGAATAGGAGTTGACAAGTTCCAGTATGAGAAAAGTATACGTTTTTCATAGCAGAAACCAAAAATAAGGAATGTCACAAAAACGACGAACTCCACGAAAAAAATGTATATACCATAAATTGTGTGTTTTAATGTGCTCTACATGTTTTGTGTAGTAAGTCTTTGTCCATCTCTTACGGTTTAGCAGTTATTCAGTAAAATTCATCCAGAATAAACTACTCTTCAAAGGCTATTCCCAGAAAATTCAAGATATACATTTCATTTGTCAGGTAAATATGTTTAATATCCGAAATTTTAATCAAAATCGTTATAGTCATTTTTGAGAAAATCAAAATTTTCGAAAAAAGTTCCATGTAAAGGGTAGTTGGTGGTGGGGGGATTTTTCTCAAAATCTTCGTGTCGCATCCCTGGAAGATACTTAGCTTAAATACCAAGTTTGGTATTTTACCGACTTTTCGTTATCGTGTTCACAGACACACGGACACACGGACACATGGACCCACACACTCACGGACCTTTTTGTGAAAATGCTTTTTTTGGATATTGGGGACCCTAAAACATATATTTCCGGTGAAATCTCGGTATCGAATTTTTGGTGGAGTGCAATACTTTCTCTATACACTATGTACATAGTGCGTATGGAGAAAGTAAAAAAGTCTTATTACCTAGGGAAATAAGGGAATACACAAGGCTAAAACAATAACCGAATGTTTTAAAATCTGTAGCCATGAAACTGAAATTTTGTTATTCTTACATGGCCAGGAGTAAAACAAAACAAAAAGGAATGTCAAATTCCGTTTGAGAAAACTCTTGAGTATTTTGTAATTACAACGAATAGGTTAATTCCACAAAAATAAATATTGTTTTTAGCAATGTATACATTTTTTGTGAAGTAAGACTTTGTGTATCTCTTACGGTTTAATTATGCAAAAACTATTCAGAATAATGAGGACTTCAGGGGCTATGCCCAACAAATTCAAGATATACGTTTTCTCTGTCATATAATTATATTTAATATACGGTATTTTAATCAAAATCGTTAGTCACTTTGAGAAAAGCAGAATTTTTCGAAACATTTTCTATGTAAACGGTAGCTTGGGGTGAAGGATTTTTTTTTTAAATTCTTCGTGTTGCATCCTTGGAAGATGCTAATGTAAATATAAAATGTTGTATTTAACCGAATTTTCGCTTTTAAATTCTTGTTTCATTCTGTACACAGATGCACGCACATACACAAAAACAATGAACCTTTTTCTCAGAATGCTCGTTTTATTCAGGGGAGCTCAAAACACATTTCCGGTGAAATCACGACTTGGAATTTTTAGGTGGAATATAATACTATATCTGCTTATATGCTCTGCGGTGTCCTCATGCCACGTATTTTTGGTGAAATGCCGATATCGAAGTTTTGGTGGACTGCGATATCTTTCTGTGTACTATGCACATTATATATAGGTACGCGTAAATAAATACATTGGGTCGCTTTATTTCCGAGATTATAAATTAAGATTTTTCAACTACTCTTCCCAAAATTTAACTATTAATATTTTAATCTATAACACCAATTCCTTAATTCTTTACATTATAGACAATTTACTTCACTTTTGTCGTTTTAATCATATCTCTTATTCCATTAGTCATTACTTTTATTGATACAATATATAATTCTTCTTTAAACTCATATTCTTTCATTTCACTTTTACACTTATTGACATTAATTCAACTTTCTCTTTCCATAACACATCTGTTTCAATGATTATAACACTTTCACATCATTATTGTGCTTATACATTAGCACACTTATATTTTCCTTTTAACACTATTCATCAGTTTGCTAACTCTTCCTCTTTAAATTCTCCCCCCCCCCTGACCACTACTATTCCGCCTCCTGATATCTGAAAGGCTTCAGAGAAAGGTTAAGGGATATTATTAGACTAAAAATGGAGGTTAGATGTTAATAATAAATCATTATAATGATACTAACCATTGAGAAATTAAGTGAAAAATAAATTGTTTTGGCTACCAATGCAAATTCTGCTGGATACCAGTAGTATAGGATAATAGTTTTGCTAAATGTTCTCAAATTTTAGTAGTTTGATAGGTAATAGCTGGTTACCAATAACGTTGACGTTTCGTCCTCAGCTGTGAAGGACATCCTCAGAAAGGAAGTTGAGCAGGAACGGCTGGCGATTGCAGATTAATCAAGCAGTGGAGCGCAATTTATATTGTTGGAGAAGTGGGAGGGGTTGTAATTGGACTGTTGTGTTTTGAAGACGAAACGTCAATTTTTAATACTTTTATTATTCGACCACGTTTCACATACCCGGACATGTTATATTGTACTAATCACATCGTCCGTGAAAGCCGACAAGCATATTAATAATTAGTTTAGTGTTAGTGAAATTGTTTATCATTTCTTAGGAGAAAATTATAAACTTCTTTTTATTCTATGTAATTAATTTTTCTTTTGGTTTTATTTATTTTAGCTATTAGTGTATACTTTATATCTGTAAAATAATAATGTATGACAAAATGTAATGTGGTAAATAAATTATAAAATTTATAATATACTTCCTGGTATAGGGAACTAGATGCCAGGATCGTATTACAGATTTTATTTTATTTTTATCGTGTACATAATGCAGTGAAAGTAAAGAGTGATATGTTAAGAAATATGGTCTATATTAAAGTGCTTGCTGATGCGTTCTTTTTACTTTCTCTACACGTACTAAGCACATATGTATAGAGAAGGTATTGTAATGCACTCAAAAATTCGATACCGAAATTTCACCGGAAATACCTGTTTTGGATCCTCCTGAATTAAAAAAAAAACATTTTTGAAAAGAGGTCCGTGTATGTGTCTGTGGTAAGCATAACTCAAAAACGAAAAGTCCGTTAAATACCAAACTTGGTATTTAAGTTCAGTATCTTCCAAAGATACGACAGGAAGATTTTCAAGAAAATCCATCTACCCAACTACCTTTTTCATTGGAAAAATGTTCGAAAATTTCGATTTTCTCAAAAATGGCTCTGACGATTTTGATTAAAATATCGTATATTAAAGATATTTACCTGACAAGTAAAATGTATATCTTGAATTTTCCGGGAATAGCCTCTGAAGAATACTTTATTCTGGATGAATTTTACAGAATTTTGCATAACTGCTAAGCCGTAAGAGATGAACAAGAACTTGCCACACAAAACACACAATTTATTTTACATACATTTTCTTCGTGGAGTTGATCGTTTTTTTAGATATTCCTTGTTATTGGTTTCAGCTTTAAAACAAAGTAACTTCAGTCACATAGCAACCAGCTATGGTAACCTATGGTACTCCCTTATTTCGCTTCTACTTACAAGGATGCAAGTAATAAGATTATTTCTGTTTTTTTTTTTTTTTGTTTTTTTTCTGGACTGGAATGAAGTAAATAGAAGCATAAGCTTTTTAACAATAATTGCTGCAGAGATGTAGAGAAAGTCATTTGAATTGGGTACATCAATTCTTTTTATTTTGTATATAATGCAATGAAAGTAAAAAGTGGGTATGTTAAGAAATATGAGGTATGTTAAAGTGCTTGCTGATTCGTTCTGTTTCATAAACAAGATTGATATGTAAGCAATAATAATGTGATGACACAATATTTTAGGCACATTTTTATAACGTGCCCCTCTGGCGGCACATTAAAGAAAGGGCAGCACCGTTCTGTGAGAACGCCTATCACTACAAAGGTCCGAGGAATGTGGGGGGGACGCCACATTCCTGAGTAATCCCTTTTGAAGCGCATAATCCCGGGTGATGTATGCTACAATAGGGTAGCGACATTCCTCATATATTTCTCAATTGTGCTGTCACGTACTGCTGGCTCAGGGTAGGCATTCTGACATGGCCCAACGGTAATAAACAACTTAAATGACTCGCTTCGGCTACATTCCTTACTTTTCACACCCTTCATTTCTTGTTATTGTACCAGGAATTCGCCACCATGCGCCTTTTTAAATGGTTCTCCATTGTCATCCTCCTGTTTACTATAATGTGTCTGCTGTTGGGTTTAACAGAAGTTACTCTACTACATCTCTTTGATTACTACCACCGACGGAGATGAGGGGCACACAACTTCCCGCCATTTGTCAGCTTTTTTCGAGATGGCGAGTAGAATGAATGAAACGATGGGTATTTCGCGCGTAGCTGTTTAGAATTACTAAACCACGTAGGGGTGTAATATTTACATATTCCTTTACTCTAAAATAATTTTACAGATATGTGAGGTTACAGTTTTCCACTGTACACCTGTTCTACAAGCTATTCTTAGAGAACTTTAATTTTCTACTTACTTCATATTAAAGGGATTTTCCATACCCCAAAGAATTTTATTGTTATGCATCTTATCACGTCTTCTGTTTGTATAAAGAAGTGTGCTTTCAAAGTGCATATATAAATATACATTTTATAAATATATATAAATTAAAATTTATAAAATTTATTTAGAAACACATAATTTAGGAACAACTTATGCATGCATATATAATATATAAGGTTGTTCTTAAAGTAAGCGCTTCTTAATAAGTTTTAACTATTGGAAAAAAAACCACTAATTCTGCAACAAATTAGTTAATGGAAAAACTTATTACTCTCTATCTCTATTTCCAGATATAAATAGTCTTATTACTTAATTCCTTCTAAGTAGAAAGGAAATAAGGGAGTACACAACGCTTAAGCTATAGCTAATTTTTTTAAAAATCTGAATGCTATGTGATGCAGTTGAAAAAGTGAATAACGACTTCCTATTTAAAAAAATAAAACTAATTAGAAATATTGGAAATGTTAAAGCCATAACAAGGAGTATGTTTGAAATCGGTTGCTCTATAAAAATTACAAATTTTATGTATTAACGAGATTTATATTTTTTGTGCAATAAGATTTTTCTATCGCTTACGGTTTATTAACTTTGCAAAAATAATTCAGAGCGAAGAGAACTTTATTGGTTATTCCCAAAAATTCAAGATATATATATTGCTTTTGTCATGCAAATATTTTTAATATACGGAATTTTAATCAAAATCAAATTTTTTTAGAAAATAAAAAAAAATTGAAAAATCTTCTATGTAAAGAGTAATTTGGATTGGGAGAGTTTCCTTAAAATTTTCGTGTCGCATCCTTGGAAGATTTCAATTGAAATACCAAGTTTGGTGTTTAATGGAGTTTCGTTTTTGAGTTATACTACTCTCACACTCAACCCCCCCCCCCACACACACACACAACTTGATCTAAAAATACTTTTTGTTTAGGGGTCCTCAAAACACATATTTCCGGTGAAATCCCTATATCGACATTTTGGATGGCTTAAATATCTTCTCTACCAACTACATAAAATACTCGTAGAGAACGTAAAAGTGCTCTTTTTGGTGTAATTTTCATGCATTTAAACTGTCAAACATATGTCCCTAAATAAATTAGAAAATAAGTTCGTAAAGAAGCAATTTTTATAATGATTGTTTACAAAAGAACCAGATTTCGTTCAATTGAGAGTTTTGGCTTTAAAATTACATATTATATACTACTAAGTTACACACTTAGCACATGTTTACAATTGCCTAGCAATTTGTCCTTTCTCCACTCTGTTTTTGTCAGTAGAGGAAATGCATTCCTTCCAAAAATTCGATGTCAATATTTCAACGGAAGTACGCGTTTTGAAGTTCTGTAAATCCAAAAAAAATACTTTTAATAAAAAGTAGGAACAGTCTGTGAACAGCATAGCTTAAAAACGAAGAGTTCTTACCAAACCTGATATTTAAGTTCAGTATCCTCCAAGGATAAGATGTAGATTTTCAAAAACGTTTCTGACCCCAAACTAACATTTATATGTAACATTATTCCAACATGTTTATATTATAAAAAATGACTAACTATTCTGATTGAAATACCATATGTTTTGGATATTTGCAATACAAATGAAATGTATATATTGAATTTTCTGGGAATAGGATCAGAATATTTCCATCCCATTCATTCTGGTTGACTGCTGTATAACCAAAAAAACCATAAGAGATGGTCGAATCTAACTGCATATCAAATGAGATATCGCTAAAGCATACACCATATGTCAAATACACATTTTGTGGTGTTAGCAGTTCCAAGATATTCTTATTATTGCTTTAAATTTCCAAAGCAGTGTCCTTAAATAGGTAGTCGTCTTTCGCTTTTTACTTCTGCCCATGCAAAGAAACCAAATTTAATTTACGTCACATATCACAAAATGTAATTATGGTTTTAGCCTTGATTATCGTTTTATTTCCCTTGAACCCACAAGAACATAAGTAATAATACCATTCTAATGGTTATCTAGATTACTTTGAAGCACATAGAAGAGTATTATATTGTAGAGATAGAGAAGGAGATAGATTGAGAAAGTCATGTGAATGTTACACATAAGATTTTTAACTACATATTAGGGAAACTCTTTCCCAAGTTTCACTCTCACAAATTGAGCCTGTAACCGTAAAGAGTATTTTAAATGCTAAAAAAGTTAAAATATTACGGTGGAAAAAAATACACCAGAAAATGTACTCATCAAAACTGTACTAAAATTTTGCTTTATACTGTTATTAACTGGCATGCATTTGTATTTACAATATATAACGTAAAATCGTTAACATATGTGCAGCTTATTTTGCAAAAATAAAAAAAAATTTAGAAAGTTTGGAAAAAATGGTGAGAAGTATCTGAAAAATCTGATACGTTACATTCACATGACTTTCTCTACATCTCTGCAACAAACTATTGTCAGAAGGCTTATTATTCTGTTTACTTCGTGCTAATCGAGAAAAAAGTAGCAGAAATAGTCTTATTACTAGCTTCCTTGTAAGTAGAAGCGAAATAAGGAAGTACCATAAGTTTAAAGTGATAGTCAAAAGCTGGTAGCTATGTGACTGAAGTTTCTTTGTTTGTATGGACCGGAGTCGACAAATTCCTGTATGAGAAAAGTATAAGTTTTTCAAAGCTGAAACCAATAACAAGGAATATCTCAAAAACGATCAACTCTACGCAAAAAAATATATATGGCATAAATTAAGTGTCTTATCGTTATCTACATTTTCTGTGTGGTTAGTTTTTGTTCATCTCTTACGGTTTAGCAGTTATGCAAAATTCTCTAAAATTCATCCAGAATAAAGTGGTCTTCGGAGACTATTCCCAGAAAATTCAAGATGTACATTTTATTTGGCATGTAAATATCTTGGATATAAAAGATTTTAATCAAAATCGTTAGAGGCATTTTTGAGAAAGTCAAACTTTTGAACTTTTTTTCCATGTAAAGGGTAGTTTGGAGTGGGGGATTTTCTTGAAAGATACCTTGGAAGATACCAAACTTAAATACTTTTGAGCTATTCTTGCCACAGACACACACACACAAACACGCATACACACGGACATTTTTCTTTTTTTGGATTCAGGGGGGCCCAAAACATGTATTTCCGGTGAAATCTCCGTATCTAATTTCTCTACACGTACTATGTGCATAGTACGTGTAGAGAAAGTAACAAATCTTAATTATGCATCCTTCCATCCGTTCAGACTTATTTAAATTGTCACGTACCGCCCTCATTTTCATATGGATAACAAAATATAATCAATGCAAGTACATAAAACGTCTGAGAATCCGAGGTAATAATAAATTAAAGCCTAATCATTTTGGACCAATTTTTAACGACCAGTCGTCTCGAGGTAATCCTTGATTTTTTTTTATGTAATGTATGTTTCAATGTAAGTGCATGGAAAATTTACAGGAGGCTCAAGGAATATTCAAGTATTTGCACATCATATCGCTACGCTGGTTTTAAAATCACGTTATCTTTTCATCATGCAGCAAGAAACAAAAGAATAGCGACTTATCATTTCAAAATATTTATATGAAAATTATTGAAAGCAAACAAATATCAAGGAGTAATCCGGAAATGGTTAATGTGACATTAGCATGCGAGCAAGGACCTGACAACTCAGGTATGTGTGCCCCCAAGGAACAAGTCCGTGGGACTGTCCATTAGGCCGGTGACTATTTTATATACCAAGACCCCCTGCAGAAGAGGATACGCGCGGCAACACCAAACACCTCGGTGGGGGCGACCTTTACCAGCTTCGTTTTACTAACTTTCCAGGCTAGTGCCGGAGAATATTAAGGCATCTCACAAACCCGCCCAGGCGTCATCGCTCAGGTCACGTCGGGTCCAACCCAATCCGAACACACCCTTCCGAGAGGCGTCAGTAGTACCACGGGTGCTCGGGGTCCACTACGCTCGCACCGGAGCAGCTGAAGAGGTCGAAATGTTTCCCCTATTATCTTTATTGACTCAAAAAGTTGGTTACAAATAAAGTATTTATTTCCCTCGACACTTTGACGCACGCCACTGCGCGCAAACACTCCATTCACTCACGACTTACAACTAACTACACACAATTACAATTCTTCCTTCATAGAAACGTCTCGCAGAACTTTCTGGAAGCCTGTGGAAGCTGAAGCTTTCTGAAAGATCTTGGTCTCGAATTCCGGCGCATCACTTCCTGTGTTTATCAAATCCACCAGTCCCGCCGACTCGCATACGTGTAATGAGATTTGCCCCAGACGCACTTCATATTAACATAAAAACATTATTTGACAGAATTGTGGGTTTTTACTATATCTTCTTTTCTTGTGCGGTACATGAAGCAAATCGTTAGGGTCATATTTAAGAGAATCAAAGATAGTGAAAAAAAAAAGAAGCAATGTAAAGGGTAATTTGGAGTCAAGGTAACCTTCCTAAAAATCGTCGAACTTTATTCTTGAGTTCTGATAAATACCAAGAATGCAAGTGATAAAATGGACTTTTATTCTGGAGTTATGCCTCTCTCTCTCTCTCTCTCTCTCTCTCTGCTCTCCCTCAATTCTTTCATGCAAGCTAGCACCGAATTTTTCTAACAATGTTTTATTTTATATTTTCTCAAAAATTGTTAACGATTTTGATTAAAATGCCATATATTAAAGACATCTACACGACAAATAAAATGTGTATGCTGAATGTTTTGGCATAGTAAGAGATAGCCAAAAACTTACTACACAGAAATTGTCGATATCATTAAAACGCACAATTTATGTAGGATGTACACGATATATATATATATATATATATATTGTGCGTTATATCTCCACTTTTTTTATTAAGTAGAGTTAACAATTTCCCAGTTATTCCTTGGTATTGGTTTCAATTGTTGCAATACTTATACTTTTCACAAACGGGAACTTATAATTCGTTTCATATATCTATTCATGTTTATCTCGACTAGTATGATGTAGATAAAACATTATTTTTGTAAGAATTGTTTGTTTACAGAACAGGCACAAAAAGTCAGGCGAATGGAACACATAAGATGTTTACTTTTTCTACCACGTATGTACAATGTACATAGTAGGTAGAGAGAGCATTGTATTCCACATGATAATCCGATAATGAGATTTCATCGGAAATACATTTTGAATCTATTAAAAGCATTTTTAGGAAAGGGTCCATATGTGTCTGTATGTGGGAAGGGGGCAGCATAAAAGCGTAAAGTTGGTTAAATAGTTTAGTAATCAAGTTTTGTATCTCTCAGAAGATTTTCAGTATAGTCCTCCCACCCCAAACTACCCTTTACATGGGAATATTTTTGAAAATTTTTGCGTCTCAAAAATGGATAACATTCCGAAAAAAAATTACCACATATTAAATATATTTATATGACAGATAAAATGAGTGTCTTGAATTTTCGGAGAATGACTTCTGAAGTCCTCTTCATTCTAAATAACTTTTTCATGATTGGTATCAAAAACTTACTGCAAAAGAAACGTAGATCTCGTCAAAACACACTGTGGACCTAACAATTTCAGAGATATTCCTTGTTATTGGTTTCAATTTTAAAATGCTTATACTTTTCTCAAACAGGAAGTCATCCATGTTTCTTTTGTTTTACTCCTAGCCATGCAAAAAGAAGCAAATTTCAATGGCAATCCCAGAGTGACAGTTTTAAAACAGTTGACTTCAACTTAGTATAGTCCCTTATTTCTCTTTTGCTTACAAGGAAGTAATAAGACTATTTTGTAATGTTTATCTCTATTAGCTAGAAGTTGAAAGAAAAGCAACCTTTTGTAAGTTGTTTGTTTGCAGAACAGGTTAACAGAGTGACGTGAATGAAACACATATTTTTTTAACTATTATTTTAGTGTTCTGATCTTAGTAGACCGTCTCGGAAATATTTGATATCAATACAGATACACCCTGTATATTGGTATTAAAGCTCCATATTCTTTCTAAGTAATCTCCAAAAGTGAAGATCAGCATAAACTTTAAATAAGTACATAATATTAAACAATTCGAACAATTAATAATGAATATCTCGGAAATAGCTTGTTACAAAAAGGTTTTTGAAGTAAATTATATGCTTTAAAGAGATCTACATTTTAGTATAGGAAATGTTCGTCTATCCCTTAATATACATGCACTAGTTATACAAACTTACAGATAGCTCCTGCCGACTGACCCTAAAGTCTATTCCTAAGACATTTAAGTTATACATTTTATGTTTCATTCAAACGCCTTTAATATGTGGTACTTATTTAATCAAAATAATTGGAGAAGTTTTTGAAAAATTCAATAGGAAGGTTTTCATTAAAATCTTTGTGTAGCTTTTTGCAAGATGCTAAATATAAATATGAAATTTATTATTTATCCATTTTTTATGAGCGATGTTCACACACACACACACACACACACACACACACACACACACATGAACTGCTACTAAATTTTAAAACTCTTCTTTTTATTCCTGGATTCTCAGAAAATATGTATTGCGCTGTAATATTGGTATCAAACTTTTTGTTAGAATGCCATAATTTGTTTATCTATTATGTACATTCGTGATAAAGAAATTAAAAATAATTTGGAAGTAAAATTTTGACCAAATCATACGATTTGTAACAGGTGTTAGTTATGTGTTTCAGAAATTGTCAGTAATATTAAGTTGTGTATTTTAAGCACATTCGCTTACGTTGATTACGTTCATCATCTGATTCAAATACTGTAGTAGAATGTTTTGTTTATGAACGACGCATTAAATTCTCTTTGGAAATAACTGTTACCATAAGCAGTTACGTTTTATTGAATGAAAAATATAATCCGAACACTGGCTAAAAATTAGGTGTATGCAGATGATTAAGTTGTATTTTCTTTGTAAATAACTTGAATGATAATATATTCTTTGACAGAATAATAAATGAAACTACCCCAAACTTACGAAATAACCTCTGTATATGCATGAGTTCTTTGTGCCTTTATTGAGATAAAGGAAAGTGTTCTACATTTCAAATTATTTTCTTCAGAGGAACAATCTCTATTACATAAGAACGAGTGAAGGCTATGATAATTTGAAAGTACTTTTAGCTTTAAACAATGTTTTCATTTTTAAAAATGCTCCAGGGTCTATAAAACCAAAAGAGTTATTACAATCAAACCAACCTGCGCAGTCTGCTTTAAGTGAGTCATGAAGAATCTGATTTACATACCCGTTTACTTAGAGTAGTATCTAACAGCTGCATAAAAGGAAAGAAAAAACACGGGCGGTAAAATGAAAAGGGATGTTTATGAAGTATTGTGTTAAGGATTCCAGTCTGTTCTAAGAAATTTGTGTTAGAAGCAGAGCAGATTTATTCTAATATACATCAATGTATGCGCCAACAAAGAAGTGCCAAGCCTCAATGGAAGTTTCACAAATATAAACAACCTAGTTTTTCTTAATCCAGTTTGTCCTTCCGAACGCCTCAACTGCTTCAAGGTCTTTAAGACGAGTTACTGGATGGGCAGTGCAACGCCATTGCATAACCATTTCACGATAAAGACTAGAGCATGCGCGCTTTTAATATTTTATTTCGATAGAATACTTGTTAATATACACTCACACTTGCCTTGGTATATATATTTCTACGCTTATGTTTTCGCGCTATAATAGCGATATTGCAAATACTCTTTATTCGTCTTTACATTGGAGATATAAAAATCTTATGTTACATTCACATGATTTTCTCTACATCTCTGTAAAAATTATTGTTAAAAAGCTTATGCTTCTATTTACTTCATACTAATTGAGAAAAAATTAGCAAAATAATCTTATAACGTGCTTTCTTGTAAATATAAGCGAAATAAGGGAGTACCATAGGTTAAAATGATAGTCAAAGGCTGGCTGCTATGTGACTGAAGTTCCTTTGTTTGTATGAACAGGATTGACAAATTCCTGTATGAGAAAAGTGTAAGTATTTCAAAGCTGAAACCAAAAACCAGGAGTATCTTAAAATCGGTCAACTCCACGAAAAAAGTATATAACATAAATTGTGTGTTTTAATGTGCTCTACATTTTTTGTGTGGTAAGCTTTTGTCTATCTCATATGGTTTAGCAGTTATGCAAAGTTCCTTAAAATTCATCCAGAATAAAGTAGTCTTCAGAGGCTCTTCCCAGAAAATTCAAGATATACATATTATTTGTTAGGTAAATATCTTTAATATACGATATTTTAATCAAAATCGTTACAGCCATTTTTGAGGAAATCAACATTTTCGAAAAAAGTTCCATGTAAAGGATAGTTTGGGGTGGGGGGGATTTTTCTCAAAATCTTCGTGTAGCATCCCTGGAAGATACTTAAATACCGGCTTTTCGTTTTTGAGCTGTCGTGTTCACACACACACACACACACACACACGGACACACACACGGACCTTTTTCTGAAAAAAAGTTTTTTGGATTCAGGAGGACCCAAAACATGTATTTCCGGTGAAATCTCGGTATCAAATTTTAGGTGGAGTGCAATACCTTCTCTATACACTATGTACATAGTACGTATAGAGAAAGTAAAAATGTGTATGCCTTCGTTTAACATTTCTGAAATCCACATGTCATTAAACTTACTAATACCTAGTATTGCATGAAGATTTATTTGTATACTGAAAAGTTCGCCCATTCGCAAGATGATCGTTCGTTGCACAGTTGGAGCATCCTATCAAATACCGTGTTTGCAAATAAATATGCAGCCGAAATGAATATGACATGTTATATTGGAGGTCCATTTCAGAAGCCATGCACAGCGCCTTTTTTCCTCATTTTCTTGGAGATGCATGCTTGTCATTAATGGAGGTGTTAAACAAAGCAATTTTAATCAAGACTGAGCAAGGTTAAACTAGTTCCTTAAAAACATTGTCTTCAAGATGTTGAAATGTATGCCGTTATCAGCAAGGCCACATTAGTTTCTTAGATCAAAAACCTTTCGTTAAGATGTGGATCTACGCCCAAAATGTTATGACTATCGTCTTAGCCTAGTGTATTCCTTTATATCCCTTCTACTTACAAGGAGCTAAGTAATAAGACCCTTTCTGCTAATATTTATCTTGATTAATATGACGTAGATAGAAGAATAATCATTTTATTTATTTATTTAATGTTTTTGTGGATTAACGTCCTTAAACCTGATTAATCATATGGGGCGATGAATGACATCGCTGAAATGATGCTCAAAAGATCTCCGAGTCCATGATCTTAAAGTTACTCGAAATTCGTCTTCTCAGGATAAGGGAAAACCCTGAATAAACCTTATCCAGATAACCCACCCTAAATGAGATTCGAAGCCGCGAGCTCTTGATAATTTTGTAAGACTAGTTGGTATACAGAACAGTAGAGAAAGTCAAGTAAATGGTGCCAAGTCTGAAATGCATTACCTGTGAAACCTCTGCATCGAATTCTCGGGTGGAATCCAATACTTAATTCCTGTTCTTATTGTGTAGAATAAATGAAGTTTTCTTTTTATTTGAGACAACAAAAAATATTACTGTGGTGGTAGCGTGTCTGCTTCACATTCAACAGTCACAAGTTCGAATCTCGCTTAGGGTGAGTTACACGTAAACGTTTTCGTAAATGTTCCATTGTTATAATAAAATAACAAAGGAAACTGCACTGGTAAACGGACATTATACAGGGTTACTACAAAAGAAATAGACAACTTCAACTGCCTGTAAAACAAAAACTATTAGAGATAGCAACCTAATTATTTTGGAGGTATGTTGTGAAACTCTCAAAGTTTTGTTTGCTACTATTGGTAACGCTGTAGTGCTTTGTTTGTTGTTGCAGAAGCTGAAATGGTGGAAAATCCTGTGGAAAAGGCATATTGCGTGTTGGAATTTGCTAGAACGCAATCAGCAACTGTTGTCCAACGACATTTTAGGACACGTTACCACAAAAATGAAATGATGCGCTCACAAAAACCAGCATCGTCTTCATCATGTCGCAACATGTCGATGCAAAAGTCACGCCGTATGACTCTTCACTCAGAAACTGCAACATCTGTAATCTGTAAGGCATCATGTGCAGTCGCTTCCGCAAGATTTTCCATACAGTTTGCTGTGGAATTTGTAATTGCATGCTTGCTCTAGATGTCGATTTCTGTGGGCTTCTTATGTAGGCAGAACGAACACGTTCAACGTTTTCTTCCGAAACTCTTGGTCTTCCCGAGCTCTTCCCTTTGCACAAACATTCCGTTGTCTCGAATTTTCTATACCAGTCGTAGATTGACTGTCTAGTCGGTGGCGTTTTGTGGTAACGTGTTCTAAAATGTCGTTGGAAAACAGTTGCTGATTGCGTTCTAGCAAATTCCAACACGCAATATGCCTTTTCCACAGGATTTTCCACCATTTCAGCTTCTGCAACAAGAAAGAAAACACTACAGCATTACCAATAGTAACAAACAAAACTTTGAGAGTTTCTCAACATACCTCCAAAATAATTAGGTTGCTATCTCTAATAGTTTTTGTTTTACAGGCAGTTGAAGTTGTCTATTTCTTTTGTAGTAACCCTATATGGATGACACTATAGGACATATCTCTTTGGTGTCAAATGTTAAATCAATAATTCGTCCAATTTGGTAATAAGGTTGTTTAATCTGGAGTTCGGCTTCAGCCAAACAAATCAAAAGGATTTAACGCATACAAAACAGATGCATAGGACTGACGACAGCATCACCATAATACGTGCGAATGCAGTTCTGTACGACGATTTAGGACTCCTGGGGGTAACGTGGCTCCTCCGCGTGGATTATATATATTCTAAAATCATCAAAATCGTCTGATTTAGCAAACATCAGGCAATTTACGGACTGATCCACCGCTGCGAAGATAAAAACGAAACCGTCACACAGACCTACATATTTAACTAGGAACATCCTCAGGTTTATCGTTGGATATGAGCCTGAACACAGTGCCCTGTTTCCTATATTCTGAATTTCAAATGTATTCAATTATACAATAAAGTTAGCGTGCGTGAAAAAAAATTCAACCAAACAAATTTAGAAGATGTGTGGAACATTTATTAAAGGTTATCAAAGCATAAAAATCTGATGTGTACCATTCGCATGACTTTTTCTATATCCCTGCAACAAATTATTCTTAAAAAGCTTATACTTCTATTTACTTTACTCTAATCAGAAAAAATAGTCTTATTACGTGCTTCCTTGTAAGTAGAAGCGAAATAAGGGACTACCATAGGTTAAAGTGATAGTTAAAAGCCGGATGCTATGTCAATGAAGTTCCTTTGTTTATATGGATAGGAGTTGACAAGTTCCTGTATGAGAAAAGTATACGTTTTTCATAGCAGAAACCAAAAATAAGGAATGTCTCAAAAACGACGAACTCCACGAAAAAAAATGAATATAACATAAATTGTGTGTTTTAGTGTGCTCTACATTTTTTGTGTAATAAGTTTTTGTCCATCTCTTACGGTTTAGCAGTTATTCAAAATTCAGTAAAATGTATCCAGAATAAACTACTCTTCAGAGGCTATTTCCAGAAAATTCAAGATATACATTTTATTTGTCAGGTAAATATCTTTAATATACGAAATTTTAATCAAAGCCATTTTGAGAAAATCAAAATTTTTTAAAAAAGTTCCATGTAAAGGGTAGTAGGGGGTGGCGGATTTTTCTCAAAATCTTCGTGTCGCATCCATGGAAGATACTAAGTTTGGTATTTAACGGTCTTTTCGTTTTTGAGCTATGCTGTCCACAGACACACAGACACACACAAACACACACACACGGACCTTTTTGTAAAATTGTTTTTTTTTGGATTCAGGGGACCCAAAACATGTATTTCCGGTAAAATCTTGGTATCGAATTTTTGGCTGCATTACAATACCTTTTCTATACACTATGTACATAGTGCGTATAGAGAAAGTAAAAATCTGATGTGTTCCATTCACACAATTGTACCTAGCTATTCAATATAGTAACTGCTCTTACAAAAGATTATTTTTGTCTACATCATGTTAATCGAAATAAACAGTATTAGAATTGGTATATTCACTTGCTTCCTTGTAAGTAAAAGGGAAATAAAGGAGTACACTAGCCTTAAGCGATAGTCAGATCTTTTATAAGCTGATCCCTATGTGAAACAATTGAGGATTAGTTCACTTTACGTGGCCGGCAGTAAAACAAGAAAGATGAAACGAAAGATGGCTGGCTTCCCGTTTGAGAAAAGTTAGGTAGTTTAAAATTGAAACCAAGAACAAGAAATATCTGGAAACGGGCAATTCTAAAAGACATAAATAATGTACTTTAACGAGATCTACATTTTTTTTTTTTTTGTAAGTTTTTGTCTATCACTTTCGGTTTAACAGTTATATATAATTCTGCAAAATTCATCCAGAATAAAGAGATCTTCATTGACTATTCTCAGAAAATTCCACATTTTAGTTTTATTTATGATGTAAATATCTTTAATAAACAGTATTTTAATCACAATCGTTAGAGCCATTTTTAGAAAACACAAAATGTTCAAACATTTTCCATATAAAGGGTAGTTTCTGATGCGAGCATTTTCTTTAACATCTTCGTGTCGCATCCTTGGAAGATACTGAACATTAATACCAAATTTAGTATTTAACGGTCTTTTCGTTTTTGAGCTCTGCTATCTACTGTGGATATTCTTATAGATTTAAATTTTCCAACACATATTCATGCTTTTCTAATATGGGAAGTCGTTATTCATATTTTTATTACTTGGTGAAAAAAGGAAGAAAGCCTTATATGAGAAATAATATCTGATAAGACAATATATATCTTCATGAAGTATATAGAAGAATAAGCATTTTTAAGAATAACATTTAAGAATATTTTACGAATATTTTACGAATTTATCATATCAAGTTTTTCAAATGTTTCATAAAGAAGATTAAAAGAGAAATATTTTCTACGTGTTTAAATACATTTTGAAGATAAACTATTCGCACTTTTACTATTATAATCTTTCGATATTGTCTTGGTTAAATTGCTTTGCAATTCATAAAACTACACAACAAAACTAATTATGTAATATTGAAAGAAGCGCACTTCAGCTGTTTGTTTTCTGCTCAATTGGCTTCTTATTCTCTATATATTAAAAATATCTTGTATATTTTCTGTGCTTGTAACACTTGAGGAATTTTTGGTTCACAAAGAAAGGAAGCATAATGTGAAAATTTGGATGTCTCAGGCGTTTATTTACTTTTATAAATCAGTGTTGAAATAAGATACACTACAGCCCTACGTTATAAGCGTTCTTGTAGAAACGACTAGGTTTCGATCTCCTGACGTTTATTAGTGTGTTAAACATGGATGAGAATTTGCGTTCAACGGTTTAGTAGCCTGACCCAATAATGAATAAGTCAGGCACATAGCGTTAAACGTGTGGGTATCAGGTACTGATAAGTCGGTGTTAAAGCAAATCAGATTGAAAAAATTGCTTAGACTTTCTTTAAAACTGCTACACGAGTATAGAAATATCAATTTTTAGCAGCTCGTTGCTATCGTTCTCAAGATTTAATGTCGCAAAAATCACTTGACAGTACGACACTGAGCATTCATTAACTACGTACTTGAGTTATGTAGCCTACTCTGGAGGCGTTCTTCCAGCTACTCTGGTGGCTAAATGCGTAACACGGGAAGCTGCTAAAGTCATGGGTTTGATTCCTATCATAGGGTAAATGTTTTTTATTATTATTTTTTTTTTCATTCCACTCGAAGTGCCGCGACACGTGAATGAGACCCGAACTCGGAAACTATCTTTCACTTGAAAGCCAGTATCATAACCACTATACTTGAGAGGTACGCTGTAATATGTCCCTTCGGTTTTCGTGTTATGCTCTCGAATGGTTGATAAATTAGCCAGTGGCGTACTGGCACTTCAGAAACTTATAGCCGTTACTTCGACATTTCAATAAACAGGCCATAAGTTTCCTATCTCGAATTACTTATTTAAGTAATCTATATATTCTGTGAAAATATTTCGGTATAGGTCATTAACACCTGTATATATTGTCGCTGTATGTTTTAAATATATAATTCTTGAGAATGAAAATTAACTAGTTCTTACTTAATTTTAGCATTACATTCTTCTGATATCTCGGGCGTTGAGGAAAAGCAATTGCAAGAGATGAGTACAAGGATGATAATTTACGTCGCTCATTTATACGTAATAACTCAACCAACCATAAGTAAACACATTTTTATTAACACGTACTATATACAGAATGTGTTTTCCACCCAAAACTCGATACCGAGATTTCATCGGAAAGGAAATACATGTTTTAGGATACCCTGAATACAAAAAAAAAAGCATTTTTAGAAAAATGTCCTGTGTGTCTATGTTCTGTGGGCATCATAGCTCAGAAACGAAAAGTTCGTTAAATAACCAAACTTGGTATTTAAGTTCAGTATCTTCCAGGGATGCGACACGAAGATTTCCAAGAAAATCCCCCACCCCCAACTACCCTTTACTACCCTTTTGTCTAAAATTTTGATTTTCTGAAAAATGTTCCAACGATTTTGATTAAAAAAAAGTATATTAAATATATATATTGAATTTTCTGGGAATAGCTTCTGAAGGCTACTTTATTCTGGATGATTTTTACGGAATATTCCATAACTGCTAAACCGTAAAAGAGGAACAAAAACTTACCACACAAAAATGTAGAGCACATTAAAACACACACTTTATGTTATAAACATTTTTTACGTGGAGTTAATCGTTTTTGACATATTCCATATTATTCGTTTCAGCTTTGAAAAACTTTTACTTTTCTCATAGAGAAATTTGTCAACTCCTGACCATACAATCAAAGGAGCTTCAGTCACATAGCAACCAGCTTTTGAATATCACTTTAACCTATGGTACTCCCTTATTTCTCTTCTACCTACAAAGTAGCAGGTAATAAGACCATTTCTGCTACTTTTTTCTCGATTAACACGAAGTAAACAGAAGAATAAGCTTTCTAACAATAATTTGTTGCAGAGATGTAGAGAAAGTCATGTGAATGTAACCCATCAGATATTTTTTATATTACATTCCAAATTACTTGGCATTTACTCGTGAATAAATGCTTTTTCTAACAAACCAGGACAAAGAGGCATCTGGTAAAATCCATTGGACTCTGAAACACCAGGCAAGAAACCGCAGCATTCCATTCATGAAGGGACGTCTGGTTCCTTTACCTAAAAGAGAAATCAAAGTCGCGTTGGTCGTTTTGTGTGAGATGTTTATCTAATTATTTTACTTTCTATGGCTACAGCGTTGGACAAATATTCCATTGCTGCCTCCAAACCATAAAGCAAACAAAAACGTTATGCAAAAGTCGACGACCATTTTTGGCCACGTACCAATCTTTGCACTTCGTGCATGTACCACAAGAAATCTTTATTAGTTCTTCTGGAAAATACTGAAATTGATTCTACTCTTATTTCAGGCTCTGAAGCAATTGAACTCTCTTTCAGGCTGTACCTAGGTCAGGTATCACCAACTCGTAAGATTTTGTGACAGATCAAGCAGGCTTACTCCGTGTGCTGCAATGGTCAAATGTGTGATATCAGAGAAGGACTTCTGACAGCAATGGTAGGTCTCTCATTACTCGCACACTGTGTCGTATGTTAGTTAATAAAGCCGGGAACAGAAAGCAATCCACAAACAAGTCATCAAGTCCTGCGTTAGGCTACCTGGCAGGAATCTTGTTTATTTATAGAAAGTGCCGTACATTGATTGTGCTTAGATGTTTTGTAACTTCGATTATTAAGTACGTAGCAGTGAGTTGTGTTGGATCCCAATTGATTACCAAGAAGTCTGCCCAGATTCAGTGAGTTGTTTTTCGAATTGTGTTGTATACCAATCAAATGCGAAGATACCTCTTCTTTTACACTGCTATAAATGCCAAAATTAATTCTCTGGTAGCGTTACAATTAGATTACAGTGGTTCTGACCAAGCTCATGAACTGCATATAGGTATATTAAACTATGAACGGTGGAGTATGCATTTTAAAGGAAGATGTTGCATACCGCCACTGTATTGAACGACTTTCCGCGCAGTTGAAGGTCTCGCAGTGCTCAGTGTGCGAGTCAGTGGAGCAGCGAGCGAGGTTGCACTCTGCTTTAATCAAAGAGCAACCAGTTGGTGACGCCTGGCCTAGAACGACCTAGGGCTTAGGTAAAAGTATTAGTAAACTCTTAACCAAGCAAAATACCTGCCTGGTAACGTGTGAGGCTCACATTCAGGAGGAACCCTGTTCGATTCCCCGACTTTCCACTCTGACCATGGGGGTTTTCGCCCTCCTAGTCCCCAAGACGAATAACACGATTCTCCCTTGCCTCATTCCATTCTGCTTCATTTCCCTGTCCTGTTCCAGGTGTGCTTTCAGGCTCTGCAAGGCCGGGCAGACAGGGTAGTTGCTTGCGCTCTGGAAATACTTCTCATCATGAACGCCAGAGAGGCTGTTGCACCGCCCTCTAATAATTCGCGGTGTTCAAACTTAGAAATGTTCCGCAACTCTGTGACTTGTCTGGGGTATGTACCCAGAATTGATGGTGTCGCTGGTGTTCCCCTACGCTACAATATTCTAATCCTAAATCGTTGTTGCTTATCTATGTCTTCTATGTAGAAAATCTTGTTTCTAAGGCCGGCATTACGCTGTAAAAATCGGTGTCAAAGTTTATTACAAAATACTTTTAGTAAAATATTATAAGATCTCAATTTTATAAAACACTCAGCTGTATCATTGGTATAATATTAGGTTAAATAAAATTTTTGGGCATAGCTGAGCAACAATATCATGGAATTGGCAGATATGTAACTTAGGTCAACAAAATGTCAACAAAAGAAACAAAATGTCAATTTCCACATTGAAGTATGAGAAATTAGTTATGTCAGGTACTCTTGATACATATTTTCTATAACAATCCTGTGTAAGCTGCTATTACATGTTTAATTAGAAGTGCTTGTTTCTAACATATGGTTTAAAGTGAGGTTAAGTTATATCTAAGCGCAATCACTGAAGAATTATAGTTTAGAGGCAAGATTATAACGAAGTACACCGACCATTTTCTCCGACAGATTAAGCTTCGCAATCCGTTCAGCCTCTTCTTGATGTCCACTGCTGTGCAATCTCCCTGGTCAGCGCTTATTGCTTCTGCAATTTTTACTTTCTCTACACGTAGTATGTACATAGTATATAGAGAAAGTGTTCCATTCCAACCAAAAATTTGCTACGGAGATTTCACTGGAAATAGGCGTTTTAGGGTCGCCAGTATAAAAAAATTTAGTAAAAGGACCGTGTGTGTGTGTGTGTGTGTGTGTGTGTGTGTGTGTGTGTGTGTGTGTGTGTGTGTGTGTGTGTGTATGTGTATCTGTGTGTCAGTGTGCATGTGAACATGATAACTCCAAAAATGAAAAGTCGGTAAAATTCTAAACTTGGTATATAAGTTTAGTATCTTCCAAGGATGCGACACGAAGGTTTTGAGGAAAATCCCCCCACCTCCAAGTGTCCTTTACCTGGAACAATTTTCTATATCGATCTTGATAAAAATACCGTAAATTAAATATATTTACACGACAAATAAAATATATATCTTGAATTTTCTGGGAATAGCCTCTGAAAGCCTCTTTATTCTGATGAATTTTGCAGGATTTTGAGTAACTAGTAAACCATAAGAGATGGATAAGAATTTACTACACCAAATATATAGATCCCGTTGAAACACACAATTTTTGACATATACATCTTTTTTCGTGGAGTTGTCCATTTTTAGATATTCCTTCTTGTTGGTTTCAGTTTTAAAATACTTAAACTCTCCAACTACGGAAATTTCTCAACTCCTGCTAATGCAAAGAAACGGATTCTATCTACATGGCAACCAGCTTTTAAAAAATTGACTGACGTTTTAGCCTAGTGTATATTTATTGTAGAGTATTATATAACCGGATAAAGGACTGGGAATCTAAATTTGGCAAAATTTCAAAATTTCAAATGGGTTTCAGAGAAGGACACAGTACCATAGATGCCGCTTTTATACTAGACACTTTAAGGACGAAGCAACTGTTAGTTAAGCGGGGAAAGCTTCATTGTGCTTTTGTGGACTTTAAGAAGGCATTTGACTCTATCAATCGAAATGCATTATGGTACAAACTAGGCAGAAAGGGGTTATCAAGTAAAATGGTTAGAGCATTGCAGGCAATGTATCAAAATGTCGAATTCTGTGTGAAGTACGACAGAAACAGAGTGTCCGTGAGCTGCCGAAGCTATAGGGGAGTGAGGCAGGGTTGTATTTTATCTCCCTTGCTATTTAATCTCTTTGTGGATGATATTACTGATACAATGATAGCAGAGAATATTCAAGCACCAGTAGTAGCGGATTTCCAGATCCCAACACTTTTATACGCAGACGATTTAGTATTGTGCTCTACGACAGTAAGCGGATTGCAACGAGGACTGGACAAACTTAAGAACTATTGCGATGAATGGCTACTTACAGTTAATGTGAATAAGACTAAGGCAATGACTTTCAAAAAGGGTTGTGTTTATAGCAGGGAGGAGACTTGGACATATGCAGGACAGATACTGGACAATGTTAAATCTTTTGTGCACTTAGGACTCACATTTACAATGAACGGAAAATGGACAAAACACATTGACATTACGAAACACAAGGCAAGGGTGAAAGCGGCGGAAGCTCTCCGGATACGCTGCAGAATTCCGAATATTTCCATAACCTTAGTGGAAACTGTATACGGAGTGACAGTTAAATCCACGATGACATACGGAGGAGAAATATGGGGGTGGGAACAAACAGGGAATCTGGATCAAATGAGGACCCAATTTTTGAAAGGAATTCTGGGTGTAGGGAGGGGTACGGCAAACTGCGGAATAATGAGGGAATTCGGGGTACATAGTGAAACTATAGAGTGCAAAATCAGAGCAGTTAAATATTGGATGAGAACCGTTCACGGAAACCAATCTCTAATTAGGACAGTCTGCTACCGTGAACAGTTGCGAATGGAAGGTAATTTGACGTGGGCATCAAAATTAAAGAAAGGGTTGGAAACCATTGGGATGGGAGACATTTGGATGGCAGGGCAGGAAAACAGGGGAAGTATTTGGAGAAAAATTAAGAAACGTCTCTGTGATATTGACAGACAGCAAATAATTGCGCAATGCACAGAGAAGGTGTCATTAGAAGTACAGTCTGGGCTGAAATCGGAGTGGGGTATGGAGCAATACATCAAAACAGGTACCAAACTCATTAGAGAGGGGCTAGCGTGGATTAGACTAGGAGCATGGAGGAGCACGAAAATTTCTGATGAGAATGGTACAGGAATCTGTCCCATTTGCGAGGAGGAAGAGTCGTGGACTCACATCTTGGCAAGATGTAGGGGTACGGAGGAATGGCGGGAAAAATATTTGTATCTTATGTAAGAAGTTTGTAGAACGCCTAGAGAAAGTCATGTGAGTATAACACATCAGATGGTTTTTTTTTCCGTTATGTTGCTTCAGTAGTGCATAATGTTTTATAAAGCATAGCCAACAACCCATACATGATATCATAGATTTATAACAGAAAGCTTTTATAAAATAACAATATTGCCAAATATTTTATAAAATATGTGTTATAAAATATTGTCACAGATCTTTTACAGTGCAAGTCAGCCTAAAATCCGATGAACACTGCATAACCTCCTTTTGGCAAGGGAAATAAAACACAGTTTGTTAGGAAACCAAACGATTGAATAAATAACACAAAATCACTTAAATAATTATTCTTAATTCGGAACCGCATTTGGTTTTTATAGAGACTGAAGTTTACACATTTACCTGCAGACGCAAGCATCACGTGCTCTTCTAACCGATTTTTGAACAAAAAAGAAACAACACAGACAGGCAGGGAGCAGTGGCCTCACTAGTCGTGTCATCGATCTCTGACGTCATCGATTCCCCATTGTGCTGTTAACTTGTAATACCTCGAATTGTAACCTCTCTGGTATCTCTATTCACAACTTTCGTTAACAGACGAAAAATAGACACAATAATGTAAGCAACATTTTATAAAATTAGCTTTTATACATGTTATAAAATTAGAGCGCTTCCTCCGCTAGCATTCTATATTAGTACCTTCGTTATTATATCTTACTTTTGACATTATTCTAAATAACTGTTAGTTATAATCTCTTTGGTATAGAGTGTAGGCACCTTGCGCACTGCGGCTACCACCCCCAGGAAAGGGATGAAGCAGAGGAACCACAGGAGGCTAAAGGTAGCAGGCAGACAGGCCACAGAGACGCGCGTAGTTGCCTTACAGCTCCTGAAGGGGAGACCCAGCCCATTACTGGAACTGCCCAGAGAGGGCGATGAACTCTCGTCGAACCAGACACCTTCCATAGTCCATGGGAATACTCTTTTTTTGGACTAAAGAACTGTCATCATTTCGGCACCGTCTCACGCCACGAAACCTAGAATCACACCTGAAACATGAGCAGGAAAAAAGGCATGAAATATACACGAAGGGAATGCGATAGATGAGAAACCACACCAGCCATAGCCTACCGACCTGGGAAAACCTCGAAAATCCCAAAGTCAGATAGGGTGATACGGGAATCGAACTCGCGGCCTACCAAACACACGTTGTTGTGGAGCAATTTTGCTTAGCCCCTTCTTCAATATAATAAAGCACTAAAGATATAAAATGACCCATCATTCTTATGTCTAAGTGGCATGGCGGTTGCGAAATAACCAGAATTTTTATTTTACTTGTATCTTCAATAATCAACAAAGCGTCAGCTTTTCAAAAACTTGCAAAGTCATTTAATGATCGTTCTTTTTGGAAACAAATACTGTTTCCGTCTGACCTCAAACCGACTATTGAACGATGAAGAAAGTTGTTGAAATCTTTCTCCTTAGGCTCTTTCGTCTGCCCTCCTGAGTCCAATGCCCTCCTATATTCTAATATAGGAAATGTGGATGAAAAGGAAACTGATCAGTGAACATGAACAGAGATTCTAGATTAGCCACTTCGGAAATGGCAATCTCAGAGAACAGGGGTAAACAAGATCGAGGGATAGCCGGTTTAATCGTGTCAGAGATCGGAATGAATCGATTCTTCTTTATAGCTTATCGATTCAGGATCCCGATCCGCTTAACACTCGGAGGGTTGTAATTCTTTAATCGCCAGCTTGTTTTAGCATTCTACAAATCAGTGCTTTTGGTCAGCTACACTACAACTGCTATTTCATAATTAAAAATTAATATGTAGTTGAAAATATGAATACATTTCATTATTTGAATGTATATTTGCTGCTATAAAGACAAATACTGAAAAGAAACAGCAGAAGAGCACACAGCAAAAATGAGTAGGATTAGCTATGAAAAGTAATACAGTGTTTCTGTTTTCTAATCATATTTATGTAGTAAATGAGCAATTTTAATGTTCCCTACCATGACATTGCAAGAAGATAATTTACATTTAATATCTATAAATAATAAATGTACTTCTAAGAGAGTTTATTTAAATAAAAATATTGTATTAAATCCGTAATACTAATTATTTTCTCTAGCACGAATGTACAGGGGCGTAGTAGATAGAGAAGGTATTTTATTCCATTCAAAAATTTTATTCCGAGATTTCACTGCAAATACATGTTTTGACACGCCCTGAATCCAAAATGGCATTTTAAGAAACAGTACCAAACTTGGCATTTAAGATCACATCTTCCAAGCATGCATATGGAACATTTTTCAATTGTTTTTATTTTCTCAAAAATGGCTCTAACGATTTTGATGAACGATTTTGATTAAATGTTTAAGATACTTTTATGACAAACGAAACTTTCTGGGAACAGCCTCCAAAGACCTCTTCATTCTGGATTACTTCTGTATTACTTTGTATAACAGTGGGCCCATAACATATATTTCAGGTGAAATCTCGGTATCGAATTTTTGGGTGGAGTACAACACCTTCTCTATACACTATGTACATAGTACGTATAGAGAAAGTAAAAATAGGTTTGAAAGGTAGAATCAGACTGAAAAATGGAAGTTACGTCTGGGATTGAATCTTGCATTTGGGTTTACTTTTACATGTTTACCTATTTTACTCCAACTTTTACGAACAATAAGTTTATAGTATAATCTTACTTAAATATAGATAATGTTTGCAGATGACAATTTCATAACGCCTTTATGACTGTCAGTTGTTCTGCATTTTAAATAAATGAAAAGAAAGAAAAAATAATAATAACAATAAATAAAGAGCAGCAATTTCGCTCCGTTTCTCTCCTGGTAAATTTCAAATTGTATCATCCAGATCAAAGCATACTTCCCTCCAAGCTTCCTTTTTTTTTTTTTTTTTTTTTTAACTTTATTAGAATATTCTCCCACTCGACAATCCCATATTGCCACTTTCAGTTAATACAATAAATCATTCCATATCCAGCTCCTGTTGCTCTGCTGTTGTTATGTTGACCTTCAGTTGTTTGGAAATGGTGTGTCGTTGCTATCAGTTGCACGGTTTCTGCGATTGCGCTCGATGTCGCAAAAATTGCAGGCAGACACTCAATATGGCATTCCCGTGTGTAGGAAAGGCGTTGGATAGGTAGAGTCAAACAGGCTTGTGTGGAAAACAATTAAAACCAATATCAAATGACCATAATAGTTGACTATATTATGAATCCTGGGACTTAAAGTACTTACAACATTGTAAGTTGCCATTGTGGTATGTCATCAAAAATAATTTGAGATCACCTTGTGGTTTACCGGGAAACATCCGAGTCAGTTGAGAAATCCAATGCTATGTCGGCATGTTGCAGAGCAGTGGCAGGGCAACCGACTAGAGATCGGTAGATCCGGCTATGACATATGAAAGACAATTAAAACCAAAACCAAATAATAATAGCTGGCTATACTATGAATCCTAGGACTTAAGTACTTACAACATTGTAAGTCGCCATTGGGGTTGTCATCTCAAAATAATTTGAGATCACCTTGTGGTTTACCGGGAAACATCCGAGTCAGTTGAGAAATCCAATGCTATGTCGGCATGTTGCAGAGCAGTGGCAGGGCAACCGACTAGAGATCGGTAGATCCGGCTATGACATATGAAAGACAATTAAAACCAAAACCAAATAATAATAGCTGGCTATACTATGAATCCTGGGACTTAAGTACTTACAACATTGTAAGTCGCCATTGAGGTTGTCATCTCAAGACTAAAGACCGGGAGATCCGTGGTTCAAATCCCGACTATGGGACTCTACCTATCCAAATAGTACTGTGTCGTTGCGTGCTGTTGCAGAGAGTTGCCCGTCTGAAAGGAGCCATAGAGAGAGCGTGGTAAATAGCCGTCAAGATATCGACGGGATATCACTATAGTATCTCATGTAATAAAATATATCAACTATGTGAAGTAACCCTTGATGTATGTGTATTGCAGCATGTGAACATAATTCTGAACGTGCAGGACAATTTTCTTTAATGGCTAGATTTGTGTTTGTTATGTTAAAGAAACTGGTTTCGTTTCACAACTCCTAATGTCATAATTATATCAGCAGGTTCAGATGACTTTGAAAGCACAGTAATTTGAAAGTAAAGCTACTAAAAATGCTAATTTATTCTTCTTGCGGCCAAAGCTTAAGAGACCATATATTTTACAACTATTGATCAGTGTTCTTTTTGCAGCTTGTGAATATTATCCAGACATGGAATACCTGGCAATAATGATTTAAGTTGAACGATCAAGTATAAATGCCAATGTCATTAAATTATTTGCATTAGAGAAGAGAAATGTAATTCATGATCTTAGAGACTACGACGTAGGTGCAGGAGATACGAGGTTGGAATTAAAAAGAACAATCCATGTCTGCACAATTGAAAACAGCGGGTGATGCCGGGCTTACCTTACTGACCTACAGAGCGGGATGGCTCATATTCGGGGGGTCAGGGTACGATCTCCGTGGCTGGCCTGCGTTACTCATAGATGTTTTCGGAGGTTTCCCCGGGTCATCAGGTAAATCTTCGGTGGGTTTCTTCCATCTCTCGTATTTCCTGTCTAACCATCGTTTCCATTGTCATTTCATTCATATTTTATCCTGTTGGTTTCTTTCAGAGTTGGACATACCGTCAACGTGCTCAGTGCGGAGTGCTAATAGAAAAATGTTTTCTATTCACATGACTTTCTCTACGTCACTGCAACAAATTATTACCAAAAAGGTTTTTCTTCAATTTCTTTCATGCAAATCGAGAAAAAATTAGCAGAAATATTCTTATTACTGCTTCCTTGTAAGTAGAAGCGAAATAAGGGAGTACCATAGGTTAAAGTGATAGTCCAAAGCTGGTTGCTATGTGACTGAAGTTCCTTTGTTTGTCTGGACAGGAGTTGACAAATTCCGTATGAGAAAAGTATAAGTTTTTTAAAACTGAAACCAAAAACAAGGAATATCTCAAAAACGATCAACGCCACGAAAAAACATATATAGGTAACATAAATTTTGTTTTTTAATTTGCTCTACATTTTTTGTGTGGTAAGTTTTTGTCCATCTCTTACGGTTTAGCAGTTATGTAAAATTCCGTAAAATTCATTCAGAATAAAGTAGTGTTCAGAGGCTATTCCCAAAAAATTCAAGATATAAAATATATTTGTCAGGTAAATATATTTAATATACGATAGTTTAATCAAAATCGTTAGATCCATTTTTGAAAAAATCAAAATTTTCGAAACTTTTTCCATATAAAGGGTAATTTGGAGTGGGGAATTTTTCACAAAATCTTTGTGTCGCATTTCTGGAAGATACTAAACTTAAATACCATGTTTGGTATTTTACCAACTTTTCGTTTTTGAGATATCGTGTTCACACACACACATGACACACGGACACACAAGCTCACACATACACACAGGAACCTTATTCCAATTTTTTTTTTTGGATTCAGGGGGTCCTAAAACATGTATTTCCGGTGAAATCTTGGTATCGAATTATTTGGTGGAGTGCAATACCTTCTCTACACACTATGCACATGGTACGTGTAGAAGAAGTAAAAAAGGGTGCTCATTATGACTCTCTCCGTCTCCCAGTTACGGATGGTTGCCGAATGAAAATCACCTCTGGCGGGGGCGGGGGTGTTGGACCTTGTGTCTGTCCGATTATCGAGGTCACGGGGTACTTCAATCTAGAAACTGTAGGGATCTGTCATTCCTGGTTCCGACCGCCCAATGTATCCTCTCACCATCCCTCCCGGGGACGCCCTTCAAACTTGGCGGAGGATGATGGATGTTTTGGGGCGTAAAAATCCTTAGCATGGCTTCCTTTGGAAGGGAAGTAAAGCTGTTGATCCCGTATTGTAGAACCTCAAGCATGATAAAGAGGCCTCTGAGCAAAATTAAGCGGTCTTTCACAGCCCAGTATAGAATGGGGCGCTGAGAACCTCAGCAGTTAAAGAGCGTCCACAAATAAATCTCCATTTCATTTAAGGGGAAGTCCTCCCATATTCCATAGGTGCGTATACAATAAACATATTGGTTCGGAGCCAACTTCCCTCTGTCCGTATCTTACTCTTACCTTACTGAACCGAAAGGAAGGGCCACAGTTTGAATAAGTATGTTTTATTTTAAATGTATAATTTGTCTATGGCAAATGCATGTATATGCCATGGACCCCTGAACACTATTTGACCGCGTAACAAAATGATGTAAACCAAAGATGTGTCACAATAGACACAAAGAGTAAAATAAACGTCGTAGCAATTTAAAAAACATCTGATGTATTCTATTCAAATGACTTTCTCCACATCTCTGCATCAAATTATTGTTAAAAAGCGTATGCTTCTATTTACTTCATGCTAATCGAGAAAACATTAGCAATAATAGTTTTATTGCTTGCTTCCTTGTAAGTAGAAGCGAAATAAGGGAGTACCATAGATAAATGATAGTCAATACCTGGTTGCTATGTGAATGAAGTTCCTTTGTTTGTTGACAAATTCCATTATGAGAAAAGTATAAGTTTTTTAAAGCTGAAACCATTATCAAGGAATATCTCAAAAACGATCAACCCCACGAAAAAATGTATATGACATAAATTATGTGTTTTATTGTGATTTACGCTTTTTGTGTGATACGTTTTTGTCTATTTCTTAGGGTTTACCAGTTATGGAAAATTCAATAAAAATCATCCAGAATAAAGAGTTCTTTAAAGGCTATTCCCAGAAAATTCAAGATATACATTGTATTTCGCATGTAAATGTCCTAAATATAAGACATGTTAATAAAAGTTTGAGAAAATCAAAATGTTCGATTTTTTTTCATCTAAAGGGTAGTTGCTCTTGAAAATCTTGGTGTCGTATCCTTGGAAGATACTGAACTTAAATATCCAGTTTGGTATTTAACGGACTTTTCGTTTTTGAGCTACTTCCACACACACACACACACACACACACACACACACACACACACACACACGACATTTTTCTAAAAATGTTTTTTTTGGGGAGGGGATTGAGGGGATATTGCCGGTGAAATCTCTGTATCGAATATTTGGGTGCAATACAATATCTTCTCTATACATTATGTACATAGTACGTGTAGAGAAAGTAAATAGAACAAATGCAGCCTCCACGTAAGAGTCGATAAATTGGATCTATTATTTAATGCTTCCTACTCCTGTGTAAAGATGTGTTTTCCTAAGGTTGTAGCTTGTATATAAGAACCAGCAGCAATCTGCTGGAGACAAATCATCATTAATCTACGGTCCTCTTGAGAAGCCCTCTCTTGGAGTGACGTTTGTTGGCCCGCGCGTGTGACCGGCCGATTTATACCAAATACTCGTAACATTGCATTTCTACTCGGGAGGTCGCTGGATCAACTCCCGTAAAGTTTAATAGGTGGAGTATTCACTTACCAGCAGCATCCATTATAACAAATACATGAGACTGTCCAGACTTTAGTTACTTTTACGAGTAGCGTATTTTTTACGTTGTTTTATTCGGAAAAAAAATCTGATGTGTTACACTCACATGACTTTCTCTAGCTGCTCTACAAACAAACTTCTTACAAAAGAGTATCCTTCTTTCTATACCATGCTAATCCAGATAAACATTAACAGAATGTTCCTGTTACTTGGTTCCTCATAAGTAGAAGGGAACTAAGGGAATGTATCTACTATGCTAAATAGAAAGCCAAATGTTTTAAAAACCATCGTTATGCGATTGTGATTATAAATTGCTTCTTTGCTTGGCCAAGAGCAGAACAAAAGAAAAACGGGCACCTCCTGTCTGAGAAAAATATATGTACTTTAGAATTGAAAACAATAAAAAGTAATGTCTCGGAAACGGTTAACTCCACAACAAAACCGCAAAGGACATAAATTGTGTGTTTTGACGAGTTTTTATCTATCTCTTCGGCAAAATTCATTCAGAATAAAGAGGTCTTAAGAGTCTATTACCAGAACATTTATTTTATTTGGGATGTAAATAGCTTTAATATATGGGATTCTAATTAAAATCGTTAGAGCCATTTCTTTAAATATCAACATTTTCGAAAAAATTTTCCATGTAAAGGGGATTTTATTGGAAATCTTCCTGTCGTATCCTTGAAAGCTACCAAACTTAAATACCAAGTGGTTGGTGTTTTCGCTTTTGAGCCATTCTGTCCACACAGACACACACGGATCTTTTTCTAAAATGCTTTTTTCGGACTCAGAGGGTTCCAAAACATATTTCCGGTGCAATCTGACATCGAATTTTTTATGGAATACAATGCCTTCTCTATCCACTATTTACATTGTACTTGTGGGCTAGAGAAATTAAAAATGGCACAACATAGTTTATAGTTTTAATTTCCTTGAGAGTTTTGTTGCTTAAGAATATTGATATAAGTGTTTAACCAAATAGAGTAACTATGTTAACTGGCTTACCTGTCGTTGTATGAATAGCTTTTTAACTTTGAATGACAATTTAATTAATTCGATTTACTACCTATTGTTTATAAAATAATACGATGATCTAGACTTTTTATGGTAAATTTTACCCTCTATCTTTTATAATTTTAACTCCGTACAGCCTGATCATTTCCAATAACGCATGATGTTCACCAAAAATCTGATGTGTACCATTTATCCCCTGTTCTGCAAACAAACGAAAGATTATTCTATCTACCTCACACCAGTCGAGATAAACATTAGCAGATCTCGTCTTATTAGTTTACTTACAAAAGAAATAAAGGAATACACGAGGCTAGAGCGATAGTCAAACCTTTTATAAACTGTCTCTTTGCAAGACCAGGAGTAAAACAAAAGAAAACCGATAACGACGGCCTATTTGAGTAAGGTATAAGTATTTTAAAATTTAAAACTAATAACAAGGAATACTTCGAATATCGCTAACAAATGTATAAGACATAAATTGTATGTTTTCACGATATCTACATTTTTGTGTAGTACTCGTAAGTTTTTGTCTATTTCAAGTTCCCATATGTGAAAATTTTAAGTATTTTAAAACTGAGACCAATAAAAATGAATATCTCGAAAACGAAAAAAATGTATGACACACATCTGCATCTTTTGTACAGTAAATTTTTGTCTCTCTCTCTTAGGGTTTACCAGTTATGCAAAATGCAGTTAAATTCATCAAAAATAAAGAGGTCTTCAGATCTATTCCCAGAAAATAAAGATATACATTTTATTTGTCATGAAAGTATTTTAAATATAAGAGGTTTTAATTAAAATCGTTAGAGTCGTTTTTGAGAATACCAAAATGTTCTAATTTTTTTCCATATAAAGGATAGTGTGGGTTCTTGTTTGGTATTTAAAGGACTTTTCTTTTTTAAGCTATGCTGCCCACAGACCCTCACACATATACACAGAAACTAAGTAATAAGAACAATTATCGCAATGGTTATCTCGATTAGCATGAAGTCGATAGAAGAATAAGCTTATTAACAATAATTTGTTACAGAGACGTAGAAAAAGTCATGAGGATGGGACACATTAAGGAGTGTCAAAACGTATATTTCCGATGAAATTTTGCTTAGAATTTTTTTTGTGAAATACAAACAATACTTCTCCTAAGAAGAAGAGAGAGTGAACGCCAGTTATTGTAACAATTGACTTAATAAATTCATTTGCCTCTCTATGAGTCATCAGAGCTATAATATTTGGATTGCAGGGATGAATGAAGCATGTTTTAAGAGTCTTGGTAACTGGAAAGACAACGCTGTTCTGAATGCATTCTTCTAGCCGCATGAGATAGACACTATAATCGAAACAATTTCGGACTGTTAACAATGTATGTCAGACAGGCTTTTGTTACAAACTTAAAGCTCTGATGCCTACTCAGACCGTAATTATTGTTCCTCCACTTAATGGTGCAACCACCTGTAAAACCGTCCAGGGAATTTCCCGCTGGGTTTATTCATTATTGACAACAAGTTCTCCAAAAAGCATGATTTACCTGGTTATACATACTCGCATTATCAATGTAAGCTGCCCCATGCTGTTTTGGTTTTCAGGTGTTCCATATTTAGGAACAATAACTTTCGAGGATATCTGGGATTTCTGGCTTGAGGAATGTTTATCTGGCCAAATGACAGCAGAAAGTGATGTTGAAGGCATTGGAATATCTTAACATGTGAGAGACAAAACATTGCCAACTCTGGAGCTATAGTTGTCCTTTCATTCAACTTACTGAGACTTTACTTACCTCTTTATCTCTTAGAGAGTATTCACTTACGCTATGAGAAGTACCACAAATAACGAATGGTTTTGATTTATATTTCATCATAATCACATGCCTAAGGGTTAGCAGACTAATGTTATATAAAATTGATAAATGCGAAAGTTCTGTTCTCTATTTTTACTTTCTCTAAATGTTTTGGGGTCCCCTGAGCCCGTAAAAAGCATTTTTACTCTCTGTATACGTACTATGTACATAGTGTATAGAGGAAGTATTGTATTCCACCCAAAAATTCGATACCGAGATTTCACCGGAAAAACATGCATTAGGGCCCCCTGAATCCAAAAAAAGCATTTTCAGAAGTAGTTCCTCATGTCTGTGTGTGTGTGTCTGTGTGTCTGTGTGTCTGTGTGTCTGAGTCTGTGGACAGCTTAGCTCAAAAATGAAAATACCGTTAATTACCAAACTTGGTATTTAGGTTTAGTATCTTCCATGGATGCAACACGAAGATTTTCAAGAAAATCCCCACACCCCAACTACCCTTTGCATAGAAAAATTTAGGAAAATTTGATTTTCTGAAAAATAGCTCTACCAATTTTGATTAAAATGTCGTATATTAAAGATATTTACCTGACAAATAAAATGTATATCTTGAATTTTCTGGGAATAGCCTCTAAAGACTACTTTATTCTGAATGAAGTTTACGGAATTTTGCATAATTGCTAAAGCATAAGAGATGGACAAAAACTTACCACACAAAAAATGTAGAGCGCATCAAAAACACAATTTATGTTATATACTTTCTTTCGTGGGGTTGATGGTTTTTGAGGAATTCCTTGTTTTTGATTTCAGCTTTGAAAAACATACTTTTCTCATACAGGAATTTGTCAACTCCTGTCCATACAAAGAAAGGAACTTCAGTCACATAGCAACTAGCTTTTGCTATCACTTTAACCTATGGTACTCCCTTATTTCGATTCTACTTACAAGGAACTAAGTAATAAGCCTATTTCTGCTATTTTTTTCTCGATTAATATGAAGTAAATACAAGTATAAATTTTAACAATAATTTGTTGTAGAGATGAGAAAAAGCCATGTGAATGGAACACTTCAGATTTTTAGAAAAAGAAAGCATTGCTCAAAAACATAAAGACCGTTAAATACCAAACTTGGTATTTAGGTTTATTATCTTCCAAGGATGTGACACGAAGAGTTTCAAGAAAATACCCCCGTCACAAACTACCTTTTAGATGGAAATATTTTCGAAAATGTTGATTTTCTCAAAAATATCTGTAACGATTTTGATTAAAATACCGTAAATTAAATATATTTACCTACCAAATTAAACGTAAATCTCGAATTTTCTGGGAATAGCCTCTGAAGCCCTCTTTATTCTGGATGAATTTTGCCAAATTTTGCTTAACTGCTAAACCATAAGAGATAGACAAAAACTTACTTCACAAAAAATGTAGAGCTCGTCAAAACACACACCTTATGTCCACACAATTTTGTTGTGGAGGTAACCGTTTCCGAGACATTCCTTGTTATTTGTTTCAATTGTAAAGTACTTATACTTTTCTCAGACAGGAAGTGCCCGTTTATTCTTTTGTTCTACTCCTGGCCAAGCAAAGAAGTAATTTACAATGACAATCGCATAACAATAGGTTTTGAAACATTTTATGTCGCTTTAATTTGATGTATTCCCTTAGTTCTCTTCTACTTATAAGGAACTAAGTAATAGAACCATTCTGTTAATGCTTATATCGATTAGGATGGTGTAAAAAGAAGAATTATCTTTTGTAAGAAGTTTGTAGAACAACTAGAGAGAGCATGTGAGCGTAACACATTAGATGTTTTACTTTCTCTATACGTACTATGTACATAGTGTATAGAGAAGGTGTTGTATTGCACCCAAATATTCGATACGGAGATTTCAACCGAAATATATGTTTTGCGACCCCTTGAATCCAAAGAAAGCATTTTTAGAAACATGTGCGTGTGTGTTTCTGTCTGTATGTATGTGTGTATGTGAGTGTGTGTGTCTGTGGGCAGCATAGCTCAAAGATGTAAAGACCGTTAGAAACTATACTTGGTATTTAAGTTTGATATCATCCAAAGTTCGACACGAAGATTTTCAAGAAAATCTCCCCACTCCAAACTACCCTTTACATGGATTTTCTTAAAAATGGCTCAGACGATTTTGATTAAAATCTCGTATATTTAAGGCATTTACTTGCCAAATAAACTGTTTATCTTGAATTTTCTGGGAATAGACTCTGAAGACTGCTTTATTCCGGATAAAGTTTACGGAATTTTGTATAACTGATAAACCGTAAGAGATGGACAGAAGCTTACCACACAGCACATTAAAACACACAATTTATGTTATATACATTTTTCAGCTTTGAACAACTTATACTTTTCTCATACAGGAATTGGTAAACTCCTGTCCATACAAACAAAGGAACATCAGTCACATAGCAACCAGCTTTTGACTATCACTTTAACCTATGCTACTCCCTTATTTCGTTTCTACTTACAAGGAAGACTAATAAGACTGTTTCTGCTAATTTTTTTCTCGATTAGCATGAAGTACATAGAAGCATAAGCTTTTTAACAATAATTTGTTGCAGAGATGTAGAGAAAGTCATGTGAATGGAACTCATCAGATATTTGTATCATGTTTTATAACTGGTATACGTTAAGGCCCCATTTATACATACGACAAGGAATGACGTGACTTGGCATTGACTATATTGACGTATCATATGTGTTTTGTTGGGAATATCAGTTCTACCAACCCGTTTCAACATTTGGTTCAACTGCTGGAATGGATCCCTATGTTGTACTTTTGCTACAAACTCGACTCTGAATGGTATTATTTCTTGTTTCCTTGTAGGTACATGGGAAATAGGGAAATACTTTTGGCTAAAGCACTATAGTGGAATATTTTGAAAGCTGGTTGCTATGTGATGACTGAAATTATGTTTTCTTTGTATGAACTGGAGTAAAATAGCGATAGAGAAAAAGAATTACAATTTTTCATTTGAGGAAATGCAAAAAATTAGAAAATTACCAAGGAATGTCTTGGAAATAAATGTATACAACTAATTGCGTGTTTTAACGACGTCTACACTTTTTTGTCGTAAGATTTTGACTCTCTCTGACGGTTTACGAGCTATACAAATGTCATCCATAATCTAGAGGCTATCCCTAGAAAATGCAAGATATACATTTTATTTGTCATAAAAGTATTTTAAACATATAGAATTTTAATTGAAATCCTTTAGGAAATTTTTTAGAAAATAAAAAATTTCGCAAAAATTTCCAAATAAAGGGTAGTTTGAGTTAGGGCAAACTTCTTGAAAATATACGAGTGACATCTTTGAAAGATGTTGATAATGAATATGAAGTTTAGTGTTTTAAGTTATGCAGTTATACCGTTTACAGACACACACACACACACACACACACACACACACACACACACACACACACACACACACACGGAGCCTCTTCCAAAAGTTTGACGTGTTCCATTCACATAGGTTTGATAACTTTTTCTACTATGCACTATTCTTCTATCTACGTCATGCTAAACAGGATATTAATATTTGCATAAATGTTCTTTAAGTTTAGTTCCTTGTCATTACAAGGGAAATAATGAGATACACTTCGCTACAGCGAAGGCCTCTCGTCTCTCACCTAGACGGGCCGCATGTGAGATTTGTGGTGAACAAAGAGACGCAGGGGCGGGTTTCTGCCACCATCGCATTCCACCGGTACTCCATCTTCGTTCCATGTATCTGCAATGTCATTGCCTGCGGTGCCACAATTAGTAAAATTGGGCATTAAATACTACCAAAAATAAAACTAAAGCGATAGTCATATCTTTTAAAAACTGTAGCTGTGTGGTGCTATTGAAATTCCGTCTCTTTGCATGGTAAGGATGGAAAATTGATAGCGATTTCCCATTTGAGAATATTGGGAATTTAAAAACGAATAATAAAGATGTCTCGGAAATCCTTAACATGCAGGTAAAATGTATGTGACAAATCGTGTGTTTTAACGAGGTTTGCATTTTCTGTGTAGTAAGATCTATTCGACTAGATGGTCCAACAACGTGCTTTATAAAAATAGCAGTACTCTGCGTGGTAAATCCAAGCATACACCAGTCAGCGGTGTTATGAGCAAGAGCGACCTTCGTTCTTCTCTTCTTGCACATCAGCGTAAACAGTGAAGGAATCGCACTCATTGAGAGAAGGTTCTTAAGCTTGTACTAGAGTCAAGAACAGTATAAACAAGAATGGTGTAAACACACGGAGAAAGTTAATATGTTATCCACTTCAAATACAGAGCCTATTTTTTTAAACAATAAAGTGTAACCTTTTAGATTTACAAATAATTGAAAAGCCTATTTCATCTCTCAATATCCGCCAGTAACCAGTTTTGTAATTGTGTAATACGCTGTTCTTATTTATTTGAGACTTGACCCACTGTAGGGTTAAATAAAAACTACCTATTAAGACGCCGTGACAAAAACTATGCATGAGAGCATGTTTCAGTGTATTATTATTTTTATTATTATTATTTAGGTGAAATTTCGGTACCGACGATTTATCCACTTACTATACGCAAGAAACAAGAGAAATTAATAGCAACATTTGGACGTTTGGAAGAAAATCGCCTCTCTTCTTCTCTATCTTTTTCTCTCCTTCTGTTGTTGGTAATGTGCGTAACTCAAAGATGAACATGTGGCGGGTGGCAAATGAATCAAGTTCGCCAGAGATTAAGAGGGGCAATCCATCCTGAAACAGGGATTGACTGAAAGCATCTTTTGAGAATATTCAGAGAGAGTAACAGAAATTACATCGAAACATGCTTTCGTTGTTTCAGTCATATATTACTGGAAAAATAGTATTAGGAATGAGAGAATTTTAATTAATAGGTAAAGATTTTAGGTTAAACATTATAATATTTGCAGAGGAAATTGTACTCCTGGTAGAAATTGAAAGTAATCTCCAAAAGTTTATATATAAGTTTCAAATAACACGTTGAAGTTGTACTGCCAAATGTCTTTACTGAAACTAAGGTTATGCTACTTAGAGAGAAATTTCCGTAAGTTCCAAAATATTAATAAGAAATAAATCAATTGAACAGGTGTCACATTCCAGCTATGTAGGATGCGATATGAAAGATAAAGACAGCCAGACACAATTATCAACATTCCAAGCGGTGTGTGGAACAATAAAATTAGATATGAAAGTTAGAAATGAAACCAAAATAAAGTTATTTAAAACGATTACAGAATCCATCCTCCTCTAAGATAGTAAGGAATGGATAAATTATATAAAGAAAAAAGGCAATACGCGACGGAGAAATGGAATGTTTAATATACATAAAAGGGGGAATACTCTAATGGATAGAGTAAAGAATACATATACCCAACAGGAACTGAAAATTCGAAGTATATGAGATATTTAAACACTATAAGATTTCGAGGAAAATGTATATAGAACTGGCTGGAATACCCGTCTTTGCCTGTGTTTTGACGGTTTATTCTTTTCACATTTAGCCTTGGATTACTTGTACAATAGCTGTGCGTTTCTTCGGACATATTTAGAAATTATTAAACAAAACACTTAAACAAATAGTTGATAATCCTCAGGAAACTACAGAGAAAGAAAAGCAACCGAGGAAACAATATGCAAAAGCACAGTTGAACAACCACAAATATTAGTTTCTAATAATAGTTGAGTGCAGCTATGATTTACGCTTTGTCCTATTTGGGGTGACTCGTCCCTATTTATAGAGTAAATCTCAGTTTGGAAGAAGTAATACCAGTTTAAATAAGGTCAATATATCCTTGTATTTGCTATAATTAGCATACATAAAACTATTAATAAACACAAGAAGGAAGAGAAAAGAAAGAAAAACCAATAAAATGAACATACTAGGCTCGGCTGATAAGTCCCGGGCCTCACACAGATATGGCGCCACTAGACGGTATCATTGTATAACTTCACTATAGACTCGCTTGTATCCATAGTTACAGGCCAATAGCTTGTTTAGTTTTCGAATGACAGCATTTTAAACAAGATTACTTTAGAGATTTCACGAAAATGGAGGATTTGGATAAACGAGCTGTGATTAAATACTTCCATTTAAAAGGCTTGATGCCTAAAGAAATCAAGGAGGCAATGGACAGTACATTGAAAGGCTCTGCCGTTTCATATTCAAGGATTAAAAGGTGGGTTGCAGGGTTTAAAATGGAACGTACGAGCACTAGTGATGTGCGTCACTCTGGACGCCCTGTAGAAGTGACAACTCCAGAGATCTTTGAAAAAATTATTTGAGATAACAGAATCTATAAACATATCAAAAGAACGTGCAGGTAATATTTTAAGTAACGTTTTGGGGTTTCACAAGATCTGTGCAAGATGGGTGCCGCGTTTGTTGACACCTGATCAAAAGCTGCAACGAAAAACTGTTTCTGTTAAGAATGTGGAGCTCTACCGTAAAAATTCCAGTGAACTTTTGAGACGGCCTATTACAATGGATGAAACCTGGATACATCACTACACTCCAGACAGTAAATCACAGTCAAAACAGTGGATTGCGCCAGGTGAACCAGCTCCAAAAAAGGCAAAGTCAATTTTGTCAGCTAACAATGTTATGGCGAGCGTTTTCTGGGATGCACAGGGAACTATTTTTATTGATTACTTGGAAAAGGGTAAAAGTATCACTGGTGACTACTACGTAAGCTTACTGCAACGTTTGAGCGATGTGGAAGAATAAAGAAGAGAAAAAAAAAAGGCTTGTTTCATCCCGACAATGCTCCGGCCCATTATTCAGTCATTGCAATGGAAAAAATGTGCAAATTAAAGTTGGAACTGCTTGAACAACCGCCCTATTCGTCAAATCTAGCATCCAGTGACTGTCACCTGTTACCAAATCTTAAAAAAAAAAAAAAAAAAAAAAAATGGAACACGAAGATTTCACAGCAACGAAGAGGTCATTGATGCGGTAAACAACTATTTTGAGGGTCTTGATAAATCGCACTGCAGAGATGGTTTAATTAACTTAGAACACCGATAGGACAAATATATTACTCTTTCTGGAGATTATGTTGAGAAATAAAGCAAAAAAAAAAAATGTTTTAAATGCTATTTTTATTGAGAGGCCCGGGACTTATCAGCCGACCCTCGTATAAAAGAGAAGAGGAAGAAGAAGTGGTACTTCGTTTGGTGTGATGATTTTGCTGTTATCTACTCCTACTTTATCGTGTTTATATATCATCAGTTTTGTTTTTCTACTTATAAAACATCACAAAATTCCCATACAGACAGAAACCTGCTGGTTACAACAATTGAGAAATTAAGCATTATAAAAATGTATGTCCGAACTTATGAATATGCTCACAGAAGATATGGATGTTAATACCGACTCATATTCCTCTATGTAAGTAATGTCTGAGCGCCATATAACAATTCGATTATAGTGAATCATTTTGTTCTATTTTATATCAATATAAAATAATAATCATATGAAGATAAATAAGGTGATATTGTCAAAGAAGAAGTTTTTGGTCTTGTTAAATGTTAATATAATGCATTCAAATGTTTGCAAATCTTTCAATCATGTGATTATATCGTCTTTGCTTTTGTTTTGTTTAAGAGTAATAGATGTTGTAATTATTTGATTATTTTATTACTCCGTGATCAATTTCGCCTATTAGATTAAGCAATAATATCTGTTATTTTGTGAAATCCTGAAATCCTAAGTAGATAATTAGTTTTCTTATATTGGTAATATTACTGTTATTACAATCACTGAGAAAGATATACATGTAGATGGTTTTGCGAGCTTTTGTAGGCGTTATTTGAAATGAAATAATTAATCTTGTGAAGTGGGACGGAATTTTAAGCTAGAAGTAAGCTTTAACTTGGTTAATGGTTTTCTATGTCAAGTTTAGTCGAAAACAATGTGACGGTGTAGAAGCCTATACACACATATACACATAATACAACATACATACTCACATACATACACACACTGACTTTTATATATAAAGATTGATGGTGAGCGAATATCGAAGAAGACGTATGTATACAAGGTGTTAGAGATAGGCATGCGCAGATTTCAATGCCAACTTCCTGGTGTTAAACGGATACACAAGTTCCTCTATAGCGAATGGTTGCATAAATAAAAAATAAAATTGCCCAAATGTTTAATTTCGAATATGTTACCACTCCTTTATCGTTTACTTCTGCAATTAGAATACCAAGGTAGAGCTACAAAAGATGAAGTATTTCCACCTTTTTTTTGCTAAAACGAGCGATTTAGCCACAAAATATTAAAGAAAAGGATTCCAGTGTTAATACAGAAATAAAATCGTGATCATGGCTTGGCAACTGCGCCACATTGAGAGTAATGTTTGGCTCGACACTTTGCTCAACAGCTGGTTCTGTCAGTGCTTCAGATGCGTTAAATACATTTAGAACGATGGCAGTTGTTACAAACCAAGAGTGTTTATATATGCTTCTTGCTTATGGCAAAGCTCAATTCTTTATAATATTATTTCTGGGAACATTTGAAGAGTAAAGTGTACCATGACGAGGTTGCTACCATTGATGGTCTTCACATATGTGGGCCTAAAGATTGGAACAGAACTCAGAGGCTCTAACGAGGGTACGGCAAAATTGACTAAGCAAATGTGATGCCTGCATAGATTCTAACGGAGCAAATTTTGATCATCTACTGTAAATGAACATACCATATTGTTGATGTTGCAGTAATAAATTTCATGTTTAAGAAAAATTGGCGTTGATTTAATTATTCCACGATACACCACGATACATTTGAATTAGTTTTATCTTTGGTCATCAGACCAAATCTTATGCGTAGCCTCTTACGCAGCTTTTAGTTCAGTCCTCGTGAGTGCACCCCACTCCACGTTAGTGTCAGTAGCTGATAATAAGGACGCAAGCACGTGTCGAACCGGATTTCAAGCACAAACCAAAAGCCCTACTCTGCCAGAATGTGCGGATAATGTATTTAGTAATGTTTAATTATCTTCGTTACCTTTTCAGATAGATGAAGTCTTGTTTGAGTTTAATGTTTGTTATATTTAGGTCTCCCAGCTCGCGAAATATGCACCCTCGTACCCCTAACATCCTGAAGAATGGTGGGAAGGCCGTGGACAGTGTTGAAACATCGCCGGAACGGGCTGACGTGGTTGTTGTTGAAATGAAAAAACTAAATGGCGTTTTATTTATGGACGCTCTTTAACTGCTGCAGTTCTCAGCATCCCATTCTATACTGGGATAATTTTGCTCAGAGGCCTCTCTATTAGGCTTGAGGTTCTTTTACGAGCCGTAAATCTACGACACAGGACCAAGGATTACATCGTCCTCCGCCGGGTTTGAACCCACAACCTTGGGTATATGAAGTTAGTATGGTAACCATTACACCACGGAGGGCGACGTTGTTGATGATATATTAACTTTATGTGAATAATTTGAAAATGACTATGAAAACAGATGTTTCCAATAAATTGTACTCATTCTGCCGGGCCTCGGAAGATTATGAATTTTACGTACCGATGCAACGTTTCCTCTGGATTAGGTAAGGATGGGCAGATAAGGTATTATAAAAGGAGAAGGAATGATCGATTCATTGACCTCAGACATACAACAAACAAACTGTGTTATCTTTATGACAGTTGTGTCTGCTGTTGCAGGAAGCAGCTTGGTCAATTAAAGGCGTGCGAGATGTGCCGAAGTGGGCGCCATCATGTATAAATACGGAGAGATTGACGCCGAGCACCAAGCTTCAGATAAAACATTCAACCAAGAGCAGGTCGCCTCCTCTAATGGCACTGCGCATTTGCATAACTAATTTGAGTGGAGAGCATACTCGCGTGGGAGACCACTCAGTAAGGACAAATAAAAATCCTGGTAAACGTGCTTTTGTTTTCAGCCAACTTTAACATACATTCACTTGTTTATATTATGGTAGCATCTACTTTGTTACAACTGCAATATTATTCAAGGTTTAGTATTAACTTTCGCCAGATTAAGTAGTTATTTATTGTATGGAATCTACATTCAAATTGAGGAGGAAAACATAAGAAAAACGCTACTGGGCGATGCTCACGTTGTTTACTACTGCGCGCCAGTTGCCAACTCTTGGTGATGAAAAGTACCTAAAAGTGACTATCAAAATGGCAGCAATAGCTAAATGTAGAACAGCATTCTTAAGTAAATCAATTTATGTATACAAAGTAGGCTTCAAATTACATTTTGGCCTGATTCATAAATTTTACCCAACTAATATAATTTAATAAAATTATTGTTTATATTTTAGTGATTTGAATTTCAAAATTAGATATGGAAACTGAAATAGCTAGAAAAAATTTAATATTTTCAGGAGTTATTAAAAGTATTGAAATGTAAAATGATTGGAAATCTCTTTAATGGATTATCTACACAAATCAATGGCATACATTCTCTTTAACAAGACTAAATTTAACCATAAAAGGGCTCAATTCACATCATTAGTTCGGCATGATATGAATGGTTCTATGTTTACTTTCCTCTACGAAAATATAAATATTCATAGAAACCAATGAATTAGTGCAACAATAGTATAAATTATATACATATTTATAATTAAGTATAATAGATTCTAATATTTATCTTATGAATAGGCATCCATTTTGATAATATGACACGACTCATGATGGAACGTAGTACACCTTCAAAGGCAGCAGCTGTTCACCTTAACCATTTATTCCTATTGCACAGCAAAGAGCAGATAAGATGCTACTTATGCCAGATTTTTACTAGGCGTTTTGAGAAATGGGCTAGATATCAAGTTATTTGAAGCATTTTGTGATTCTGTATGGCTAAATATCACCATGAAAATGATAGATTTAGCAATAAAATGTCTAAGTTGGCAACATTGGTCAGACTTAGCGGAATTCTGAGGCGCCAAATGGAAATGAGACGAGTCTACAATGTAAGTACCCCTTCGGCCGTAATCACCGAACGTGTATGAAGGGCTTACTTCGTAAGTCATAGCCGTTTGTTGAAATTCATTGTTACAACTCCATTAGTGGACACGTGTGCCGGCGGCAAGCTCTTTTGACATTGAAGCCGTTACTCCTGTGCGAGTGGACACGTTCGCTGTCGGAAGGCTCTTTTACGTCGAAGCCGAGCATTGTTATACCTGTGGTAGTTTGTACGTGTGTCTGCTTCTGCAAATTTCCTGTTACGTGGTCAGCAGGTATAAAAAGGAGAACGACGCCCTGACCAGAGTTCAGTTTAGTAATTAGTAGTCAGTCGTAGTAGTCGTCGTCGCAGCGAACGTCGAAAGGATACTATTCACAGTTATTTGTGAGCGGTCCCTAATGTTTCCAGATAGAATACAACCAACATCGCCTGGCGCATTCCTGCAAATCCCTGAACCCTGGCAATGCAAAAGAGAGCTCTACCCGAACGATCATGGAGGAGGTTCTGATAGGGAGGTTCTCGCAACGACGTCAGGAAGAACCCTTTATAGAGATCACTGTTACCCACCACCTGCAACTTGCCGAATGTCCAACTACTGGATCTCCCAAATGTGGGCCCCAGACGTTTTCATACCGACCGAACCCGCTAGGTACTGTAAACATTAGTGCAATAATTTGCAAAATCATAAATTATGTTTTATTTATCAAAACGTCAGCTACATACATTACATTACGTTACATACCTACATTACGTAATTATTACAATACATACATACATGAAACCATGAATATTGCATGACATTCAGAACAGCACAATTAGGATTTTCAATCAAAATAGTAGGAATGTTCTTGAACTGAATTTAAGGCCGCATTTCTAGGATTGTTGCAAAAGCAGTGAGATTTTCTGTTTTTACTTTCCCTACATGTACAATGTACATGTAGGAAGAAATGTATTCCCCCCCCCACCTTTAACAGCAATGGTCAATTGGGGGCCTTGACTTCTGAAAATGTATGTTCAGAACATTAGTTTAATAAACTTTATATTACTAAACACACGCACATTTACTCTCACATTCATACTTCCAGACTATGGGGGATAGGGAATAATTCTGGTTAAAGAAAAATTCCCCGCCCCAGCTGGGAATCGAACCCGGGACCTCCGACAGAGAAGTCAGCTTGCTGACCACTGGATCACGGAGGCAGTCGAAGAGAGGTATTGTAATGCACCCAAAAGTACTGTATCGATGTTTTTCCGGAAATACATGTTTTGAGGTCCCCTGGGTCTTAAGCATTTTTGGAAAGAAATATTCTTGTGTGCATGTGTGTGTGTGTGTGTGTGTGTGTGTGTGTGAACACAAAAACGAAAAGTTGATAAAATGACAAACTTGATATTTAAGTCCTGTATCTTCCAAGGATGTGACACGAATATCTTCAGGAAAATTCCTCTAAACTCAAGTATTCTTTGCATGGAACATTTTTCGAACATTTCTATTTTCTCAGAAATGGCTCTAACGGTTTTGATTAAAATGCACGTTTAAGATATTGTGGTGTAATACTAAATGTAGGTATATTTTCAATTTTCTGGAAGTAGTCTAATCGTTCTGGAAGATATTTGTGTAACTATTAAACTGTGAGAGAGAGAGAAAACAACTTAATGCAAAAAGAAAAGAGAGAGAAAGATTAAAACACAGTTTATGCTATACACATGTTTCCAAAATATACCTTGTTATTCATTTCATTTTAAACTAGCTAAACTTTTCTCAAACTGGAAGTTATCTTTCGTTTCAAACCTCTTTATTTTATTGTTAACTACGCAAAGGGAACTGAATTTCAATTATTTCTGCTTTTAAAACATTTGACTATTCCAAGTAATAAGTAGCAATTTCCGCTAATGCTTATCTCCACTAGCATTTTGTAGATAAATTAATAACTTTTGTTAGAGTAGTATTTTTGTAGAACAGGTACAGAAAGTCATGTGAATTGAACACATCGGATATTTTCTTTCTCTACACTACTATGTACATAGTGTATAGAGAAGGTATTGTATTGCACCCAATAATTCGATACCGAGATTTCACAGGAAATACATGTTTTGAGTCCCCCTGAATAAAAAAAGCATTTTTAGGAAAAGGTCCGTGTGTGCGTGTGTCTGTGTGTATGTATGTGTGTGTCTGTGGACAGCATAGCTCAAAAACAAAATTACCGTTAAATACCAAACTGGTATTTAAGTTTGGTGTCTTTCAAGGATGCGGTACGCAGATTTTCAAGAAAATTCCCCCATCCCCAAGTACCCTTTACATGGAAAAATGTTCGAGAATTTTTTAATTTCTCAAAAATGGCTTTAACGATTTTGATTAAAATCTATTATATTTAATATGTTTACATCAGAAATAAAATGTATATCTTGAATTTTATGGGAATAGTCTTTGAAGACTACTTTATATTGGATGAATTTTACGGAACGTTGCATAACTGCTAAACTGTAAGACATGGATAAAAAACTTACCACACAAAAAATGAAGAGCACGATAAAACACAATTTACTTTAAATACTTTTTTTCGTGGAGTTGATAGTTTTTGAGATATTCCTGGTTTTTGGTTTCAGCTTTGAAAAACTTATACTTTTCTCATACAGGAATTTGTCAACTCCTGTGCATACAAACAAAGGAACTTCAGTCACATAGCAAACGGCTTTTGACTATCGCTTTAACCTATGATACTCCCTTATTTCGATTCTACTTACAAATAAGCAAGTAATAAGACTATTTGTGTTATTTGTTTTTCGATTAGCATGAAGTAAATAGAAGCATGAGCTTTTTAACAATAATTTGTTGCAGAGATGTGGAAAAAGTCATATGAATGTAACACATCAGATTGTTTATGTTTATATAGCTATATGCATTGCCTTAACGGCGTGCGTGCATACTGCTGAGAACTGCGAGCCTGTCACTTATGGCGCGCGTATACGAGAACTGAATTATGATGTAACAGCTGTCATAGTACAGCAAACTCGTATATCCAGTATCGGCTGTTGGTGGTCAATATGCGGCGCCAAAGCAAAGAGGATTAGCAAGACGGTATAGAGAGCAGTGAGGCACATAAACTATACCCCAGTCGTTGAATCCTTGCACTTGACAGTTCGGGTGGTTTCCCTTAAGGTTGGCTATGTTGCCTTTGCAGCGTTGCCAGAGTAACTAGTAAGCAACAGCTGATTACAACTGTCTATCGTGTGTAAAGAAGAATATAAACAGTGTACACAGTAAATGAATGCCAATGAATAATAGAACTAATTCGTTATTAATGATGTTAATTGAAAATGACAGTAATAGTATAACGTATGTAGCATACATTACGTATTTACAATATAGAACAATTTAATGCAAAATAGTTTGTTACGAAGGTATAACATAGTGATTTTCATGGTTTTGAAATTTAATGGCTCAATTCTATCTAAGTCTCCGTATTATTTTCATTTTCTTCCTCCATGAAGCCGCGTCCACCCTCGCCACACCTTCCGCAAAAGACTATCCACCTCTATAATTGTGAAAGTCTTATTATGTTCCTTGTCGTACAAACACCAACAACACTACTAACAATAACAACAAATATAAACAACAAAAATAATACATAGCTTGCACAGAACAGCTCAACGCACGTGTTAAGAGTTCACAAACTAGTACGTGGTTGGAAATAGCCAGATATTACAACGGTGTGTCATCCCGATCCGTTTCCGTTGTCTGGCCGACTGATCGGAATGCTGCTTTGTGATTGGTTCTGAAAGTCAAACGGATAAAGCTTTTCATCTGTTTTATGCGGCTGTACCAACTTAACTCCCAACTGTCAAGAGCAAGGATTCAGCGGCGGGGGTATAGGCTTGCTGTAGGTCTTTAAGCGTCTGTGAAATGGTAGTAGAGTATAGGGGTGGGTTTTCGTTCTTTACGCATACCATGTACATACGCGTACCATTGTATTCCACACAAAAATTCGATATCAAGATTCCACTGGAAATATGTTTTGAGCTCCACTGAGTCCAAAAAAGCGTTTTTATAAAAACGTCTGTGCGCGCGCGCGCGCGTGTGTATGTGTGTGTGTGTCTATGAACACGATAGCTCAAACACGAACAGTTGGTTAAATACCAACGTTTACATTTAAATTCAGCATCTTCCAAGGACTGGACATGGAAAATGTTTCAAAATAATTAATTTTCTCATAAATGACTCTAACGATTTTGATTAAAGTGTCGTATATTACAAATAATTACATGATAAATAAAATTTATATACACAGCTTAAATTTTCTGAGAATAGCCTCTGAAGTCCTCTTTATTCTGAATGTCAGTAAACTCTGTAAGGTATAGACAAAATTTACTGCAAAAAATGAAGATATCGTTAAAACACATACTTTAGTTCATATACATATTTTTGTGGGGTTGATGATTTCGGGAATATTCCTTGTTTAAATTTTAAAATACTGAAACGTTCCTCGCACAGGAAATCCTCATCCGTTTCATATCTGTTTTGTTTTACTCCTGGCCAGAAAAGAGAACAGAATTTCAATGTGACTCGCAAAGGACACTTTAGCCTAGTGTACTCCCTGATTTCCCTTTTACGTAAAAGGCAACAATTAATAACCAATTAAGGTTTACTTCAATTAGCATGGCGTTAAAAATGTTTTGTAAGAATAGTTTGTTTCAGAAGAGGTAGAGCAAAGTATATGAATGGGACACAACAGATTTTTAAGGTATTAGAAAACACAGAAATCTTCAAAAGGGTTCAAGTATAATCATTAATTATTATGGTTTATAATTGAACACGGATAGTCACTGGAGTAGAGCACCGTTGGTCCTTGGGGGGTTTCGCGACTTGCTTGACTTCCGGGAAAGGGAGGGATGAGAAGGGAGACGCGAAGAGCGACCGGATAGGATACACGATAGGCGCAAATGTGGATGAGGCCACTAAAAGTTTCAGAATTAACATCTGTCGGGCCCAGCCCACGAGTCCCAAGCCTCCGGAGATTCCCCGAAGGACCCTAGCTCGAAAGCTCCCGAGGGCGTGGCTGAACAAACAGGTAAAGCGACAGGAATACATTTCTATGTGCGCAAGCCACCATCCAGCCCGAACTCTGTCATCTGACCCTTGGACCCTGAAACAAAGATATGGAGTTTTATTTATAGAAACCCCCCTCCCCTTTCTCTTTTTTTAAGATTTCCCTATTTTTCTGTTATTTTTCCTGTTAATTTATGTTTTTACTTAGATGTACACATACACATTTACAAGCACACAGCACCCATGCCCAAGGCGGGACTCCAACCCGTGATTCCCTGCGCCGAAGCACCAAAGCTAAGCACCATAGCGAGCGCGGCCATGGGAACCAGCCACTTTAACTGTTGTGGTTCTTAGCACCCCATTCTGTATTGGAACCAATTAAATTTACTCAGAGGCCTCTTTATCAGACTTGATGTTCTTTTAGGTGACGTAAATCTAGTTACGGGATCAACGACTTTACTTTCCTTCCGAAGGAAGTCATGCTAAAGATTTTTACGCCCAAAAAATCTACCGCCCTCCATCAGGTTTGACCCGCGACTTTGGCTACAATAAGCTAATATATTAACCACTACACCACGGAGGGCTACATCTAGGTACAGAAAATGATGGAAAGGAAAATCGGAGGATGTAGTGAACCTTCCCAACTTTTCCCTGGTAAACCTGGCAAACCCCCTGAAAAAGCCCGTGGGTAAGAAAGGCTGGCCACAGGAATTGAACCCACAATCTTCCCAATATGAATCGTTCACGTTACATGAGGTGCCACCTCCCTCGGTAAATGGCTATTGGTATTATTAATTGTTCGTTAATTTTAAGGCAATGCATACGTGAAATTCTTCCAACAATTGTGAAAAATTAAAAAATGATTAACTGTCAAATAAGCAATATAATACAATTAACAAAATTAAAATTATAAGTGAAATTAATTTTTAGTAAAACTAAATATTTGAGAATTTTATAAAATTTTTGTTTTCAGATTAAATTGAATTACACGATGTAATCAAGAACCAGTAATAAAAAAGTTAGAGACAAAGGCTTTGAGATGGTTTGGACACCTACATAGAGAGGATGGGTGAAAACAGGAAACCGAAACAGATATGGGAAGCTAGAGGGGAAGAAAGAAGAGCAAGAGGACGACCAAGAATAGAATGGAGCGATTATGTAGAGAAAATAGTGAATAAAAAAGGAAAATCTTTGAGGAAAGTTCAACAACTAACTAGGGATAGGACAAAATATAGGAAATGGATCATGACCGTCTGAGAAAACTCAACGTTCGAAATGGCATCAGGAAGAGGAAAAGAAGAATAATAATTTGTAAGTTTAAGAAGATAGGTATATCATGCTTCCCACTTGGGGTAATGTTAACACCAGTTAACTGAAGCTATAAGTGGGTAGGCGCATGCTCAGTAATAGGCACTCCCAACGTAACATCTTACAAACTTTTTCCTAACATTTTTCCATACTCAAACTGTTCCACGCGATACAATTCTTTACTAACTTGTTTCAAAAATGTTATACTGCCTCACTAAAGCACATTAAAGAAAATTTTTGTACTACTTTTCCGAAACAATGCTTCAGTTTTGATAAATGCATTATTAAGTTTTGAAAAATCAAGAGTTTTAGAGTACGAAAGGTAAATATTTTTTCTGTACTAATTAAAGTTAATATAAAATGTACAATATTATAGATCTATTTGTTAACTCATTTGCTGTATAAGCGACATTTGGTATGTCAATATTTTTAAAATCCATCACGTGGCCTGAAAATAAAACCCATAGGTAGACGGGTCCCGGGGATCGAACCTGGAACCTCCTGAATTCAGCCTACAGACGAAAACCGCCTGAGTCATCCCACTCGATGTTTGGACGCTATGAAAATTAATTGTGTTTTTCCACACAAGCTGTATGTAGGACAAGAGTTGGGGACGTGTGTGTGTATATGTGTCTATGCACAGCATAGCTCAAAAACGAAAAGACCGTTAAATACAAAACTTGGTATTTCAGTTTGTTATCTTCCAAGGATGCGACACGAAGCTTTTCAAGAAAATCCACCCATTCCAACTACCCTTTACATGAAACTTTTTTCAGAAACTTTGAATTTCTCAAACGATTTTGATTAAAATATCGTATATTAAATATATTTACCTGACAAATAAAATGCATATCTTGAATTTTTTGGGATTAACCTCTCAAGACTACCTTATTCTTGACGAATTTTACGGAATTTTGCATAACTGGTAAACCGTAAGAGAAAATGTAGAGCATGTTAAAACAATTTATGTTATATACATTTTTTTCGTAGACTTAATCGTTTTTGAGATATTCTTTGTTTTTAGTTTCAGCTTTGAATAACTTAAAAGCTTTCTCATACAGGAATTTGTCAACTCCTGTCCATACAAGCAAACGAATTTCAGTCACATAGCAACCAGCTTTTGACCTATGGTTTTTCCTTATTTCGCTTGTAATGAGACTATTAATGCTAATTCTTTCTCGATTAGAATGAAGAAATAGAAGCAATTTGTTGCAGACACGTGAAGAAAGTCATGTGAATGGAACACATCAGATTTTTTTTTTTATTTTCAATGTGCATTGCTTAAAAACACAATTTGATGATGTGTTCTATTAATCACTACATGGTTGAATTACAGTTCCATAATAAGCTGACATGATCGTGCGGTGGTAGCGTAGCTGCTTACCAAGCGGGAGACCTGGGTTCAATTATCGGTACTGGCGTGGGGATTTTCCCCACTGAGAGGCCTGATCTGGGATGCACTCAGCCTCGTGAGGTCCCTGGGAGAGGGGGACAATTGAGGAGCTACTTGATAGAAAATAAGCAGCTCCAGTTCATGAGGACCGCATTAACAGTCCGGAGGGGTTCGAGACGTTGACATGGCGTCTGTCATGGACCGAGATGGGGGACGCAGCGGCCGGCTGGTAGCCCAAGGCTCCCTCTGGAATTATAATAAAGTGACGTTTTATCCGATGAAATAACATCCTTATAAGCATATTATAACAAACGACCACGATTGGCTAATATCCGAGGTGTTATCAAGGACTGGCAACTTTCCCTACGCTAGTTATTAACAATTTCTTCTCGGGACGTCAACTAGGTAAGTGTTAGATCTGATGATGGCAACAGAGTACGTCGTTGAAAGCTTGGAAATTGATCCAACACTTACCTGCCCGTGAAGAAATCATTAATTCGAGGTGTTGCTAAACGCTATTGCTCAATATCATATAGGGTCTTAATTATAAATAGATATTATTTATTTAATTTTCTATAACCAGCAGGAATGAAATGGTTAGAAATGAATTGGAATTAAATACCTTCTTCAGGTGGTGCAGATGGACAGACATATGAGAAGCCTTGTCTATTGTATGTTTCGGAAGTCTCAAAACGGAAATTTCCGGCGTATTAATAATAATAATAATAATAATAATAATAATTACTTTCGTCAGTTGAAAGCAGCCATGTAGACAAAGTATAAATTCACAATTAACATTTTTTAAAAATAACTTACAATAGTAAAATAAACTATATAACTAAGTATAGGAAACATATCAAATTAGAAATTATAAACTTAAAATCTAATACAAATAGTACCCACAAATCTTGACATTTTAACCTACGTTATTAGTTTCAAAAATATATAACAAAATTTAATAAATATACATGGCATCAACAGTAAAATTAATACCCATGATTTCTGAGGATGGGAATAGATCCTCTGATTGCCATGATTGCTATTGTATGCAGCAGGCGTTTATCCAGACCATAATCTGCAGTTCGTCTGCTTTAAGTGGGGTTTAGAGAAGTGGAAATGTGTGTGTTTCCCAAAGTCTCATTAACAACTGCCATTCAGAAAGAAACAATTGAAAACTGCCCGGAAGTACTTCCGTTCATCCAGGGAAACTAAGGCTTGCAAATACTTTGTCTAGGGCACTAAAGCACAGGTTTGGGATAATACATTGCTGAGAAATCTGGTATTTCCGAAGAGACTCCGAAGTTGCAAGTGGCTATACTAATGAATTGTAGTTGAAAGGTTTTAAATAGATGTGAGAAAAGTAACAGGAGGGGATAATGTTGGCTGTACATACAATATAAGAGGAGATTTGCTTGAAAACTTGGAATTTTCTGCAAGTTTTTTTACCTGAAACATTCTTCATCTTAAACAGTGCCCAATCAACTTCTCAAACATCCTTAACCAGCTTTTCCAAAAACTGGCCTCTAGAAAAACGAAAAAACAATACTATATGTGCAATTTGGTTGGATTTTTAACGATTAAACATTTAAATATATGAATAAACAAATAAATAAAGTATGCTTCTAGCAGTGAATGAATTAGCTTATTTTAACTTCGAAAATGTTGATGTGTTCCATTCATACGACCATCTCTGCTTTTTCTACAATAAAATATTTTATAAGAGCTTATTCTTCTATCTATGCCATTCTAATTAAGCTAAACATTAACATAAATAGTTGCATTACTTATTTCCATGTAGGAACAATATAAATGAGGAAATATATTAGGTTGAAGCGATAGTCACATCATTTAAAAGCTGGTGGCTAGGCGATGATTTTGAAATAGCGTTCCCTTAGCTTGGTTAAATCCTCAAAAATACATTGCGCGTAAATTCTGTTTCAATGAGGTCTGCTTTTTTACTTTCTCTGCTTTTTTTTAAATTTCATACATGTATTAGAGTATGTAAATTTACATTAATAATACATGTTATTCCTTATTGGTATTAAAATAGATTACAATGTATTTCTACATATTTTCTTATGTAAATCCCTGTTGGTTATCCAAAAGTATGTTCTTATGAACATAAAATGTTCTTTCAATTTCATATGAATTTAGGGGACAAAGCTTAAAGGCTCTGTTTAGAATTCCATTAATCCTTTTCACTGTTTTCAAACCTGAATTTCATTCCACAATTGTCTTCATCTTTTCCATTAGAATTCTCCCAACTGGTTGAAAGATGTTGTGACAGTGTTCAACAAACCCAAGTAGTAGTCTGTTGAAGCCCATGTTCCTCAAGTTTGGTCATTATTTCAGGAAATGTCTTGAAGTGTGCATGTATGTACAAAAGTTCACTTTTAATTCCTACATCATCTGCTGCCAATATTACTGAATTAATAAGGCTACATCTTCTGAATTCAACAAAGAACACTTTTTTTTGGATCAGGCTTTTTTGGTCCTGGCTTAATTAAGTTTTAAACGTTTTCATTGTGTTCTGTGATCAGTATTTTTGACATTTTTACTCAGCACATTCCGAAAAAAGTACAAAACTACTGAGTTTTTCAGTTATAAAAACCGCGAACTTATTAATTGACTTCCCTAGCTTATTCTTGCGGACCTAAAGTTTCCTTGTTTATTGCTGTAAAATTACTCGTACATAGTACGTAGATAGTGAAGGTATTGCATTTCACTCAAAGTTCGATACCGAGATTTCACTAGAAATATCTACATACTTCAGGGTCCCCTGTCTTATAAAAAATAATTTTTATAGAAAGGTTCGTGCCTGCTATATCTTTGGCATAGCGCTAGGAACCAAGTAATAAGACATGCTGTTAATTGATTAGAACCAGTTGAAAAATTCAATGCCACAGCCGGGAATTGAACACGGTTCTCTCGTTCTAACCACTGAGCAACTGTGACAATCCGCCGGCCTGACATTCAATCTTCCAACTGATTATGGGTGGTTTACTGGTTCAACCAACCAGTATGTCTCACTTCAGAGAACCACCGTAACGGCGACTTCAAAGGTAGTTTGGGGTGAGGGGATTTTCTTAAAAGCTTCGTGTTCCTTGGAAGATACTAAACTTAAATACCAGTTTGGTATTTTACCAATTTGTTCCTTGGGAGTTATCACAGATACACGGACACATTCACAGACACACACACATACAGGGGTGCGAGGACGAATGTACTGCGTAGAGAAGGTATGCATTCCAACCAAAAATTCGATACCAAGATTACACCGGAAATAATGTTTTAGGACACCCGAATCCAAAAAAATTTTTTTTAGAAAAAGGTCCATGTGTGTCAGTGTGTCTGTGAACACAATAACTCAAGAACGAAAAGTCGGTAAAATACTTAACTTGGTATTTTAGTTTATGAAAAATGGATCTAACGATTTTGATTAAAATACCGTATATTAAATATGTTTATATCGCAAATAAAATGTATATATTGAATTTTCTGGGAATAGCCTCCAAAGACCTCTTTATTCTGAATGAATTTTGCTGAATTTTGCGTAACTGGTAAGTTGTAAGAGATAGACAGAAACTTACTACACAAAATATGTAGATCACGTTAAAACACACAATTTATGTCATATACGTTTTCTGGCCCTGCATTGAAACGGATTTCAACCACATGGCTACCAGCTTTTAAGAGATTTGACTATCGTTTGGCCTAGTGTATTCGCTTATTTTCCTTCTGCTTACAAGGAAGCGTGTAACTAAGACAATTTCTGCTAATGTTTATCTCGATCATCATAAATCGATAGAAGATCATGCATTTTAACAATAATTTGTTACAGAGATGTAGAGAAAGGCAAGTGAATGGAGCATATCAGATTTATAGATACAGGAGTCCTATTTCTAGTGTAATCTCGGTATCAAATTTTTGAGTGGAATGTAATACATGTTTACCTGTGTATTATATAGGATGTAGAGAAAGTAAAAGGACCAGGGAAATGATAAATGACGTCTGTTGGCAGCCTACAGTTTCAACATTCTCTGAGCATGTTTATTGTTCTCGTTTATTCAAATTCATTGACCTAGGTTTGATTAACCAGCATGACTAAAAGCATGACAGCCATATCCGAATAGCTGTGAAATCGTAAATTTAACACTTGAGACAGAGTAGGACGTGACTAGATTTCCAATCAGGCTTTTCTAAGCATGCAACCCTGACACCGCATAACAAGCAGGATTTAGTTCACCCCCTTACTGCGAGGGTGTACATTCCTTTACATCACGTCCTTTTCCACGACTATGCGCCACCGTCATTTGTCTTTTTCGGCACTCAAATGAAAGTTGTAGTGGAGCAATGCATAGGGGGCGTCATCCTTTCCTCTTAAAATCTCTAGGTAATTTTAAAATGTTGGTGTTCCACTTACATGACTTCCCCTACCTATTTTGCAACAAGCTGTTCTTACAAAAGCTTAATCTTCCACACATTTATCCAAATTGAGATCAAAGTTAGCAGAAATGCTTTCATTGTACATTTCCTTGTGAGGGCAACAACAGGTTATATTTACAATTATTTATAAAACTATGCCTTATTAAACTAGTTTACTTATCTTCCGGTCGCTCTACCACTGAGCTACCTTGGCAACATGCCGACATAGCACTGAATTCCTCAACTGACTCGAATGTTTCTGGTAAACCAGAAGGTGCTCCCAAATTATTTTAAGATAACATCCCCTACAATGCTGTAAGTATTTTAAATCCCAGGATTCATAGAATAGCCAACTATTATGGTCAATTGGTAATGATTTAATTGTTTTTTCACCCAAGCCATGTGTAGGACAGGAGTTGGATAGGTAGAGTCAGACTGAAAAATGCAATGCCATGCCGGAATTTGAACCACGGATCTCCCGGTCTCTAGCTAGTTGTTCAACAACTGAGCTACCATGGCAACATGCCGACATGCCCGATTTACCGGCAAACCTTCGAGTTAGTTGAGAAATTCAATGATATGCCGGCATGTTGCCATGGAGAGCCACCAGCTAGATATCGGGAGATCCATGGTTCAAATCCCGGCTATAGCATTGAATGTTTCAATCTGACTGTACCTATCCAACTCCAGTTCTACACACGGCTTGTGTGAAAAACAATTAAATCAATAGTTTACTTATTTTAATGTACATACGTTTGAGTACCTACTGCTTAGGCACTACATCTGCATTGCTCCCTGACTATTAGCAGCCCTTTTATTCCACTCTAATCTCTGTGCTTGGGGGGCCAATTGAGGAGCTGCTTGATGGAGAAGTAGCGGCTCCAGGTCGTGAGGACCGCATTAACAGGCCGGGAGGGGCTCGAGGCGCTGACCACGTCTCACCCTCCAATACTGCACCCCATCCATGACGTCTGTAGTGGACCAAGATGGGGTACGCAGCGGCCGGGCGGTAGGCCAAGGCTCCCCGTGAGCTGTCGTGCCATGGAGTTATGTAATCTCTGTGCTTTCCCTTTTGCTTCTTGTTTCTTTTTTCTTAGCTTCTTTTGTTTTACTTTTCCCAAATATTACCTTGTTCTTACTTTCTCTATCCCCGTATGTACAATGTACATAGGGATTGAGAAGGTATTGTATTCCACCCAAAATATCGATGACGAAATTTCACCGTAAGTAGGTATATGCTTTGGGATTCCTCGAGTCCAAAAAAACATTTTAAAAAAAAAGTCAGTATATGTTGTGTGTATGTGTGTAGATAGTATAACCTAAAAACAAAAAACTATTGAATACCATACTTGGTATTTAGGTTTGGCATCTTCCAAGAATGCGACACAAAGATTTTCAAGAAAATCCCCAGACCACAAACTACCTTTAGATGGAAAAAATTTCGAAAATTTCTTCCTTATTAAAATTACAATTTTTTCATATGTTACTTTGAACACAATATAAAACAATTTTATGTACTATATTTATAAAATTATGTATATATTGCCATATACCTATAGATTAATATAATTATACTATAGACATATACACATTTATCTTGTGAAGATAACTATTTCTACATGACGATGAAATATCTATATTATAGATATTTATTGGTTTCGAATATACTCTTCTCAACTGGGAAGTAGTCATTCGTTGTTTTTGCTTGATCATGTAAAGAAAAATCTAATTTGAATATGATCACATGGTGACCAGCTTTTAAAAGATATGATTATCGTTTTAGACTAGTGTATTCCCTTATTTCCATTGTACCTACAAGGAAATGAATAACAAAATCATTTCTTCTGTTTATCTCTATTTACATGAAAAAGATGGAAGACTAAATATTTGTAAGAATAGCTTTTTGCAAAATAGTTAACGAATGTCATAGGAGTGAACATCATCTTTGGTTCTTCCTTTTGGTTCTGTAGTTGTTTAAACATAATGGCATTTCACATTTTCACATAACGCAGGAACCTTTAATATATACCTGTACTTAAATAGAGATAAAACTCGTGGATTTGAAGTGGTCCCATCCCAGGTGACCAAGTTAACTTCTGTGCAAAAAATACTTAATCTGTGATCATCGAGAAAAATATTCTTCTCAGATGTTGATATCAAATATCGATTCACTGATATCTAATGTTAGAAATAATCCCATCTTACATAATTATTTAGCATATGTCTTGCTAACGAACTTCATTACAACAGTACAAAGGAAATAAAACAAAACTACTCTAGATATATGACGCTATTAGAATGTTTTGGCGTTTAGAAACATCAGCGCATCGTCTATCTACAGATTTGGAATAACGGTTATTCAGAGGCTTTAACATTCTTTCATACATACACAACTGCAGCATTTCATAAATAACAAATAAATGTATATAACATATCAATCTTACCGCTATAACCAAGCACAATTGTCGCTTTTTAAGTTCTGTCTTCTGTGTTCTAAATATTTTATTAAAATAAAATTTAACCGGCTTATGTGTTTATATTCTTTAGTACGTGTGTACAATCGCAGTATATAAGGAAGCTATTATATTCCATCCAAAAATGTGATACTGATATTGCAGCAAATATACTTGTTTTGAGACCCCTTGAATGAAAAAAATAGAAAAAAATGTGTGTTTGTCTGTGGGCAGCATAGCTCAAAAACGAAAAATCGTTAAATACTAAAGTTCATATATAAGTTCAATTTTTTGCAAGGATGCAACATGAACATTTTCAATAAACCCCCCCAACCCCAACTACTCTTCACATGGAGCATTGATTTTCTTAAAAATGGCTCTAACGATTTTGATTAAATACCAAGTCTGGCTGACTTTTGCATAACTAAAAGATACACAAAAACGTATTACACAAAAACATAGATCTCGTTAAAATACACAATTTATGGCACATACATTTTTGATGGAAAGGAGTCAACCATTTCCAAGATATGTCTGGTTATTGTTTTCAATTTTAGACTACTTAAACATTTCTCAAATGTGAAATCGTCTTTCGTTTCACACCTCTTTTGTTTTACTTTCCTCCATTCAAACAGAACAGAATTTTAATTGTTTCAAGAATTAAAAGTCTTGACTGCGGCTTTTGCCTAGTGTATTCCCTTATTACCTTCTACTTAACAAGGAAGCAAATAGTTAGACTATTTCTGCTAATATTTATGTCAATTAGTAGGGGAAGATAAAGGAATAGATTTTTAAAATAATAGTTTGCAGAGAAAGTCATGTGGCTTGGACACATCACATGTTTTTAAGTCCTGTCTTCTGTGTTCTTAATATCTTATTCTTGGAATAAAGATCACGCGGTTTATGTTTTGTATAATGCCGAGTATCACCACCATTTACAATTCCATGACAATCTCAGCGAAGGTTTGCAAATCCATTTACAGTAATTTATGAGCTGAAATTAGAAGTTGCCTTTTAGTGCCATGCTCGCCAGAAGGAATACTGTTTTTCAATGATAAAAGAATTATCCAAATCGAATGTGTGAGCTTTGAAATTACCTTATTTACGTACATACATACAAATGCTCTTTCTTTTTAAGCTTAGTGTAATTAATGTCTGTGATATGTCCCAATCTGTGATGCAGTTCCACAGTAAAAGTTCAATGCAACCATCATGAAAAAATATGATGTGATCCATTCACATGTGTTTCTCCACATCCCTGCAACAAATTATTGTTAAAAAATTTATGCTTCTATTTACTTCGTGCTAATCGAGAAAAAATTAGCAGAAATAGCCTTATTATTTGCTTCCTTGCACATAGAAGCGAAAAAAGGGAATACCATAGGTTAAAGTGATAGTCAAAAGCTGCTTGCTATATGGCTGAAGTTCCTTTATTTCTATCGACAGGAGTTGACAAATTGCCGAATGAGAAAAGTATAAGTTTTTCAAACCTGAAACCAAAAACAAGGAATATCTAAAAAAACGATAAACTCCACGAAAAAAATGTATATTACATAAAATTGTGTGTTTTAACGTGCTCTACATTGTTTGGTGGTAAGTTTTTGTCCATCTCTTAGGTTAAGCAGTTATGTAAAACTCCGTAAAATTGATCCAAAATAAAGTAGCCTTCGGAGGCTATTTCCAGAAAATTCAAGATATACATTTTATTTGTCAGGAAAACATCTTTAACATACGATAATTTAATCAAAATCGTTAGAGCCATTTTTAAGAAAATAAAAATTTTCGAAAAAAGTTCCATGTAAAGGGTAGTTGGGAGTGGGGGGATTTTCTTGAAAATCTTCTGGTCGCATCCTTGGAAGATACCAAACTTAAATACAAAGTTTGTTATTCAATGGTCTTTTCGTTTTTGAGCTATGCTGTCCACAGACACAAGCGGACTTTTTTTTTTTTTTTGTTTTGTTTTGTGAATTCTTTTTTTGGATTCAGGGGGACCCAAAACATGTACTTCTGGTGAAATCTCGGTATCGAATTTTTTGGGTGCATTACAATACCTTCTCCATACACTATGTACATAGTATGTGTAGAGAAAGTAAAAAAAATTCTGATGTGTTACACTCACATGGCTTTCTCTAGCTACACTACAAACAAGTTTCTTACAAAAGTTAATTGTTCTTCCAACACCACACTAATCGAGATAAACATTAGCAGAATTTTATTACTTAGTTCCTTACAAGTAGACTAGAACTAAGGGAATGCACTAGGCTAAAGTGATAGTAATGTTTTAAAAGCTGTCGTTATGCGATTGTCATTGCTAATCGCTTCTTTGCTGGGCCACGAGTAGAATAAAAGAAAAATGGATACTCCCGCCTGAGAAAAGTGTAATTACTTCACAACTGAAACTAATAACAAGGAATAACTTAAAAACGGTAAACTCCACAAAAAAAAGTATATGACATAACTTGTATATTTTAACAAGACCTACATATTTTACAAAGTAAGTTTTTGTCTATCTCTCACGGTTTACTAGTTATGCCAAATTAAGCAAAATTCATCCAGAATAAACAGGTCTTTAGAAGCTGTTCCCAAAAATTCAAGATAGAATTTGTGATAGAAATGGTTTTAATAAGTGGTACTTTTTAAGAAAAACAAAATGTTCGAACATTTTTCCATGCAAAGGGTAGCTAGGGGGGGGGGATTTTCTTGAAAATCTTCGTGTCGCATCCTTGCAAGATACCAAACTTAAATACCAAGTTTGGTGTTTAACCGTCTTTTCGTTTTTGAGCTATGCTGTCCATAGACACACATTCACACATAGACACACACACGGACCTTTTTCTGAAAATGCTTTTTTTTTGGATTCAGGGGGACCCAAAACATGTATTTCCGGTGAAATCTCGGTATCCAATATTTGGATGCATCACAATACCTTCTATATCGCTATGTACATAATACGTGTAGGGAAAGTAAATAAATACCGCTGAACTGTTATGCTACCATGGCTTACCACTTGATCTAGACACACACTACCGGAACGCTATGACATACTCGTCGCTTTTATTATAGATTCAAATAAACATAGCATCTCTTTTACTCTCTTTTAGTATATGTTGAAATAAATAATCTTAATTTGTTTAACCTTTATAACTTGCCAAATAAGATATCTATTTTACTTTTATTTTTCCTGAATGTTTAAGTAAGCTCTTGGATTTTTTCTTTTTAGAAAACCTCTACATGTTTATTCTCCAATTAAGTCTTTTTATTTAAATTCGTTCCTTCATTTAAACCAAGGCAACTGTTTTGGCATTAGTTCCTTTCACAAGCGCAAAAAGGGACAAAAACAAAGAAAGCCTTGAAAACTAAATACTACTAAAAATACTGATGTATTCCATGCTCATGAATTTCTTATCTGTTTTGCAAACAAAATGTTCTTAATAAAAACACTATTCTTTTATGTACATAATGCTAATCAAGATAAACATTACCAGAAGTGGTCTTATTACTTAATTCCAAATAAGTAGAAGCGAAATAAAGGAATACGATAGGCTAAAGCGACAGGGAACCTTTTAAAAGCTATTGCTATGCGATTGTAATTGGAACTCATTCTCTTTCCATGATTAGGAACAAAACAAAAGTAACATGGCACGGACGAGAATTTTGCGTTTGAAAAAATTACGATTTTAAAATTGAAAACAATAACAGGGAACATCTCGGAAATGGGTACTTCTAAAAAAATGCGTGTATGATATAAAATATGTGTTTTAACGAGATCTATATTTTTTGTTGAGTAAGTTCTTTTCTATCCTTTGGGGTTTATCAGTTAAGCAAAATTCACAAAAATTCATCCTCTGCAGAGGCTATTCCCAGAAAATTCAAGATATACATTTTATTTGTCATGTGAATACCTTTAATATACAATATTTTAAACAAATTCGTTAGAACCATTTTTGAGAAAATCAAAATTTTTGAAAATTTTTCCATGTAAAGAGTAATTTGGGGTGGGGAATTTTCTTGAAAATCTTCGTGTTGCATCTTTGGGAGATACTAAATTTAAATACTAAGTTTGGTATTTAATGACTTTTCGTTTTTGAGCTATGCACACACATACACTGACGTTTTTGTAAAAATGATGTTTTTAGGACTCAGGAGGTCTCAAATCATGTATTTCCGGTGAAATTTAGGTATCGATTTTTTGAGTTGAATGCAATACCTTCTGTATACACTGTACACTAGTACATGTAGACAAAGTAAAAATCTGATGCCCCCAATTCACATGAATTTCTCTAGCTGTTCAACAAACATATTCTTTTAATAGACATTTATGAAACGATCCTCTAATGATAGGTATTAGATTATGTGTGACAGGCAAGTTTTGACACTCACTTCGCTCGCGTGGTAAATCTCACGAGCATTCTAATGACTATTATATGAGATTTGTATACATAATTATTTCTACGACATGTAACAAATGAACTTCGATTCACGGTGATGGTTGATTTGCAAGATGGATGCTGAGGTATTCTGGCCTAGTGCTAAGGATATGGAATTTAGTTCCTCGCCTCCTGATATAAGAGAGGAGGCGAGTACTGTTGTTAATAATTTACTTCCGCAGAAATCAAAAAAGATCTACGAAAAGTTATGTGATAAATTCATGGTTTGGAGAATAACAAAAGTGTAACTTCATGCTCGGAAAATGCCTCATAGTTTACTTTGAAGAAATATCAAAAACAATGAAATCGCCAACCTCGTGGATAAATTATTCAGTATTAAAAACTATTCTAAATGTGAAACATAGAATTGATTATAAGAATAAGAAGTTGAGTGAACTGACCTTAGTTGGAAGTAGAGCTAGTGCGCATGCCCTGAGTTATTGATTCCCTTGTCTCTATGATGCCAATGTCATGACCTACTTTGCTTTGCTTAGCAATATTATGAGTTTAGATTCGGGAAATAATTATATATTCTTATAGTCCTTATATACAATTAAATATTCTTGGAGGTTATTGTACGCGTAAAGTGTTGATGTAATTTTATGCAGATTAGCAGGCAGTGAACAGCCATTAGTAGGGAAACGCGCAAGCGTGAAAATCTATATAGAAATGAAAATCTGTATTGAAATGGTCTTCATTTCGATATAAATTTTTAACAGTAAATAAACACATTTCAGTATATGTGCATAAAAATATTATTTTTTTATGTACTTCATGCTAATCGAGACAAACATTACCAGCATAGGTCTTATTACTTACTTCTTTGTCAGTAGAAGAGCAATCAATGAATACATTAAGCTAAAGAAATGGTCAAATCTATTAGAAGCTCATTGCTAAGTGAAATAATTGAAATTTGGTTCTCTTTTACATTCCCGGGAGTAAAAAGAAAGAGATGAAAGAAAGTTGACTTCCTGTTTGAGTAAAGTTTAAAATTGAAATCAATAACAACGAATAACTCGGAAACGATTAACTCAAAAAAAAAAAAAAAAATCGTCAAATCGTGTGTTATAAAGAGATCTATATTTTCTTACGACAAATGTTATGCAAATGTCATCAGGAATGCCTTAGGTATTTAGAGGCTATTCCAGAAAATTCAAGAAATACATTTCGTTTATGTAATGACAATATATTTGACATAGTATGGTATCTTAATCAAACTCGTTAGGGCCATTTTTGAGGAAACCTAAGTTGTCGAAAAATGTTCCATGTAAAAGATAGTTGGGGCTGGAAAATTTGGTATTTACACGACTTTTATTTTTGACCTTTTTTATAAAAATTCCCTTTTTTTTTGGATTCAGGGGTTCCAAAACATGTAATTTCCGTGAAATATCGGTATCGAAATTTAGGTGCAATACAATACATTTTCTATCCACTATGTACATTGTACATGCATGCTAGAGAAGATACGTAAAAAGAATATTTTTATTTTCTCTACACGTAGTATGTAGGTGGTGTATAGAGAAAGTATTGTATTGCACCCAACCGAGATTTCACAGAAAATATCAACACTTTTAGAAAAAGGTCTGTTTGTGTGTATGTACAGCATAGCTCAAGGACAAAATTCCATTACATTTCAAACTTGGTATTTAAGTTTATTATCTTCCAAGAATGCGACATGAGTTTTAAAAACATCCCCAACTTCAAAATACTCTTTATAGGAAAATATTATGAACATTTTGATTTTCTCAAAAATGGCTGTCACGAGTTTGATTAAAATATCGTAAATTATAGATATTTACATGATAAATAAAATGCATTTCTTGAAATTTCTGGGAATTGTTACTGAATATTTGTTCGTTCTAGACAATCTTTTTTCTGAACTTAGAATAATTAGTAAACCGTAAGAGATAGAGAAAAACTTGCTGCGCAAAAAATGTAGATCTCGTTAAAACACACGATTTATGACATATGCGTTTTTGTTGTAGAGTTGACCATTTCCAAGATATTCCTTGTCATTTGTTTCAATTTTGAAATACTTTTTTTTGTGTGTCAGGAAGTGTCCGTTTTTCTTTTTTACGACTCTTCAAGCAAAGAAGCGAATTGTAATGACAATCGCATAATGACAGTTTTTAAAACATTTGTTTATCGATTTAGTGTATGCCTGTAATTCCCTACTACTTGAAAGGAACTAAGTAATAGTTACATCCTGTTAATGCGGCTCAATTGCCATTGCTTAGAAAGAATAACAATTTTTGTACGAGTTCGGTGCTCAGCAAACACTCGCAAAGATTTGTGAAACTGCCAAAAGCTAGCCCTAGTTTTAATACAGGCTCACATCTGGCAACGGGCCAATCAGAGCAGTCCGTCCCGGCAACGGAGACCATTGGTTCCTAGTCAACGCCTCCCATGCCGGACCCGGGCCAATCACAGAGCGGCATCTGGCCAGTCTCCCTGAAGATGAGAGCGACGTTAGCTCTTGAAAGCTTGGAAATTATTCCAGAATTCACCTGGCTGATAGCCCGAGAAAAGTTATTTTGTACGAATTTTGTTTGTCGAAAAGCAAGAGAAAGTCATGTGAGCGTAACACATCAGATTTTATATATATTTTACTTTTACTATTACGTGCAGCAAGTAGGAGAAGTATTTTATCCCATCCAAAAGTTCGTTGAGCTTTCTCCAGAAATAGACTTTTTTGAGGCCGCCTCTTGAGCCCTCGCCCTACCATAAAAAACGTATTTATCTACTCTAGCACGCATACACAATGTAAAATACAGGGCCCATTAGTAAAAAAGTGCGCGGGCGCATGTGTGTGTGTGTGCGTGTGCATAATCAAAAAAGAAAAGTCGGTTAAATGACAAACTTGATATTTAAATTCAGCATCTTCCAAGAGCGCGACTGGAAAATTTTCAAGAAAATTCCTCACCCCAATCTACACCTTACATGGTATTTTTTTTTTAAATTTTCTACAAAATGGCTATAACGGTTTTGATTAAAATGCCCCAATTTAAACATATTTATATGAAAAATAAAATGTATATCTTGAATTTTCTGGAAATAGCCTCTGGAGACATTTTTATTTTGGATGAATTTTATGGACTTTTGCATAACTGGTACACCGTAAGAGATAGACAAAAACTTACGTAACAAAATATGTAGAGCTCTTTAAAATACATAAGTTATGTTACATACAATTGTTCGTGGAGTTCACCGTTTTTGAGATATTTATTGATAGTGGTTTCAGTTTTTAAATGTACTTACTTTTCTCATGTGGAAATTTGTCAACTCCTGGCCATACAAAGGAACTTCAACTACATAGCAAGCACCTTTTAAAATATTAGAACATCACTTTAGTCTAATGTATTCCCTTATTTCCCTTCTACTTACAATGAAGTATGTAATAAGACCATTTCTGCGAGTTTATGTTTTACTGGCAATGAAAAACGAACCGAACTTTAATTATGCTACATAGAAGGAAGCGGGTAATAATACCATTTATATTAATGTTTACTCCGATTAGCATGATGTAGGTAAAAGAATAATCTTTTGTAAGAATATTGGTATAATTGTTTTCCTGTGGGACAGGAGCTGGAAGGTAGAGTCAGACTGAAAAATTCAATGCCACTGTCGGGATTTGAACCACTGAATTGACTGACTCTATTTGACTCCTGTTCTACACACGGTTTGTGTGAAAAAACAATTAAACCAAAACCCATTGACCATAATAGTTGGCTATGCTATGAATCCTGGGACTTAAAGTACTTGCAACATTGTAAGTCGCCATTGGGGTTTTCATCTCAAAATAATTTGAAATCACCTTGTGGTTTATCGGGAAACATGCGAGTCAGTTGAGAAATTCAATGCTATGCCGGCATGTTGCCATGGTAACTCAGTGGCAGAGCAACCGGCTAGAGACCTGGAGATTCGTGTTTCAAATACCGGCTATGGCATTGGATTTTATTCAACTTTTGTAAGAATAGTTTGTTTGCAGACAGGTAGAGAGTCATGTGAATAGAATATATCAGGCTTTTTTTTGATTTGAGTATCGCTTTAGCCTGGTGCATCTCATTATATAATTTGTACTTACAATATAAGAGGTACCTACAATAAGGACAGGACTATTTGCTTTTACCCTGCTTGATATGGGATAGATGCATAGAAGGATAAGAATTGTTTGTAGCAGATGGGTGGCGAAAGTTATGTAAATGGACCAGATAGATTTCTTTTTTGATTTATGATGTGCATTGATATACTGTTGACACACATCTGTAAGAGTTGATAGTACTCTGCTTTTATTGTGACCATTTTATCTTAAGGTGATGCATCTGTGAAATTTGACCAAAAACTGTGAAAAATTAAAAAAATATTTTGTTTGATAAAAAATTAATGACTTCTAAATTTCAAGAAAAAATATCGTTTTTCCCACTTAGCGCACTTTAACTACCAATTAACTGAAGCTATAGAATGGTAGGCGCATGCTTATTAATAAGCACTCACAAATTTAAACCTTATTTTATCGCAAACTTTCTTCCAACACTTTTCCACACTTAAAATGTTCCACACGATATAATTTTTCACTAATTTGTTTCAAACCTTTTATCCGGCCTCTCAAAAGCACATTAAAGGAGGTGGTCAGATTCATAAATAAATATCATATTTTGGGAAATTACGAGTTTTGGAAAGTACGAAAAGTAATAATTTTTCTTCAGTAATTAAGGCTAATATTTAAAAATATAATATGACAGCTCTATTTGTAAACTTATTTTCTGTAAAACTGAGTGTTTGTATGTAAATATTTTTTAAAATGCATCAGGTGGCTCATATTTATTATAACAGTGAAGCTACACAGTAAAAATGTATTATTTAAATAGAAATTTATACTATAATTTTGATATATAGGGAAAATATCACTATTATTATGTATAATAACTGGTATAAATTTCAGTAATATATCTTAGATATGCATCACCTTAATTGGATTTTTACTTTCTCACCGAAAATTTAGAGCCTGCAGATATTAGAAGAGCATGGTGTTAAGAATGTGTATTAAAGTGGTATGCTTTATCATAAACTCCCAACTGCATAGCTAACTGTGAATAGCCAGGTCGTGTATCTCGACAGTCAGTGAAAAATTATATATTTGCTTACCTTCCCTGGGAGACGCGCTACATACCTCTAACCTAGACGCCGTCTGGAAGCCACGCCTAGGATCAAACTGCGTTTGCTACAGGATACCTTTATACTTCTATTAAAGTGGTATGCTTTATCATAAACTCCCAACTGCATAGCTAACTGTGAATAGCCAGGTCGTGTATCTCGACAATCAGTGAAAAATTATATATTTGCTTACCTTCCCTGGGAGACTGGCGCTACATACCTCTAACCTAGACGCCGTCTGGAAGCCACGCCTAGGATCAAACTGCGTTTGCCACAGGAAATCTTTATACTTCTATTACATACCTTGTCACTTTTGAAATATTCATTTATTTCATGTGTTGCACCCATGAAGAGTTATATTTGATTATCATGTATCATTGTGTATTAGTTTTGCGTTTTATGATTGTTTCCATCTGATGTGTTCCATTTACATGACTTTCTCTACATCTCTGTAACAAATTATTGTTAAAAACTGATTCTTGTATCTACTTCATGCTGATCGAGATTAAATTAGCAGAAATGCTTTCTTGTAAGCAGAAGGGAAATCATGGAATACACTAGGCTAATACGATAGTCACATTTTTTAAATGCTGGTTGCCACGTGGACGAAATCCGTTTCTTTCCAGGAGTTGACATATTTCCGTATGTGAAAACTTTTAAGTATTTTAAAACTGAAACCAACAAAAAGGAATATCTTAAAAATGGTCAACTCTACGAACAAAAGTATAGGAGATAAATTGTGTGTTTTAACGAGATCTGCATATTTTGTGTAGTAAGTTATTTTCTATTTATTATTCTATTTTATAGCAAAAGTCATCCCAATTAAACAGGTATTTAAACGCACTTCACAAAAAATTCAAGATATACAATTTATCTGTCGTGTAAGTATCTTTAATATACGGTATTTTAATTAAAATCGTTGGAGTCATATTTGAGAAAATCAAAATTTTCGAAAAATGTTCCATGTAAAGAATAGTTCAGGGTGGGGGATTTTTCTCAAAATCTTCGTGTCGCATCCTTGTAAGATATTTAACTTAAATACGAATTTTGGTGTTTTACCGTATTTTCGTTTTTGAGTTATCGTGTTCACAGACATACAGGCATTTTTCTAAAAATGCTTTTTCTGGATACAGGGGACCCTAAAACGCCTATTTCCGGCGAAATCTCGATATTGAATTTTTGGGTGCCATACAATACCTTCTCCAAACACTATGTACATAGTAGATGAGGAGAAAGCAAAAATCTGATGTCATGCATTAATGTAATGTTCTCTACTCTCTTGCAGATATTTGGCGTTTATTTTACTATTCATAAATTGCAAAAAAGTGGCAAACAGTAAGTATTTATCATATTTTCTTTGGCTAGCATAACAAATGAACAACTTTGATGAATTTCACTATGACGATTAATCTAGGCTTCACCCCAAGAAAGTAAATAAAAGTACAAATCTGCTAAATTCTAATGTTACTTCAAATAAATTGTATATTTCAATATATCATTCTCCTGCAGTAGTGCATCCATCAGCTATGAATACAGTCATAAAAATTCCAGTTATACAAAATTAAACAAAAGTTAATAAGATTGAAAAATATTTCAAAATGCATTAGTATGTTGACACGTTTTCTTGTGCACTTGGCTCCCTAATTTTCCTTTGGAACTTCGGAAGCAGAGCACAGCAACAACATTGACACTTGAAATACGTTATACATCCTGATATCTAGTGGCTTTATTGCTAGCTAAAGATTCATTCCGTCTGTAGATCCCAGAGCCACGCACATGTACGTGTGCGCAGTGTTTTGTGTAATAATTCAACCAGTTCGCGGTAAATAAAATAAATAATGGTTGAGTGTCCCCCTCCAAAAAAAAAGAACTTTCTTTGGCTGACAACAATGCAGAAAGACAGGCGCTCCCCCCTCCACCGGCTTTCGTTTTCCCGTAAAACTTGTGCCCCAGAAAAGGTGCTCCATAGCGTGCACATTTTACTGGTGAGTTTAGTATGCAATATACGATGTTTGAATCAAAATAGTTAGTCATTTAAAAAAAAATAAAAACATTTCTGAATGGATTTTGGTGGAGCTACGCAATGCGTATTTGAAATATCGTAATCGGCTAACCCTCCCCGTATTCATAAGACCGACACCCCCCTAGAACTTAGAAGCCAATGCCTTGGAGTCAGAAGCCTGTTGAGGATCCAACGACGCGAAAACGCAGAATGGAGAGCCTGTTACAAGGAGTCGACTCGTAGCCAGGCATGAGGAAGTGGAAATGTAAGCGAAAGTGATGATAGGAAAGGTTATGTTGGAGTAATCGGTGGAATGAGTGGCTGAGGAAACCGGAGGACCCGGAGAAAACCCGCCCAGACGTCGCTTTTTCCACCACAAATCCCACAGCTCTGAAGTATTTGAAATGTTTTGGATTTAAAAAGTTGCGTCCGCTTAATTTTGTTCAGAGGCCTCTCTGTCAGGCTTGAGGTTCTTTTATACGTGCGATGTATCTACGACACGGGACCAACGGTTTTACTTCCCTCCGAAGGAAGCCATGCCTAAGGATTTTTACGCCCGAAAAAATCCATCGTCCTCCGCCGGGTTTGAACTCTCGACCTTGAGTATACAAAAGTTAGCATGTTAACCACTACACCAACACGGTGACTCTGGTTTTAAATATAAAGCTTGAGTTTATTGGTTATTCTGATCTCTCTCTCTCCCTCTCTCCCTCTCTCCCTCTCTCTCTCTCTCTCACACAAACACACACACACACTCATTCACGCATTTTCTGTTATTAGAAAACCTCGATATCAGTATTACGATAGAAAACCCACTTCCCCTACCACAGTAAGAGGTAGAGAAAGTAAAAGAGGTTTCTTCTCTTGCTTGGTTGCTTCAAAACTACAGTCACCCTGTGTCAGATTGCATATATGGACTTTGGGAAAGCCGTTGTGTTCAAGACAACGATTTTCTCTCGCTCTGTACCTTCCAGACTTCCTGTTTGCATGCGGACTGCACCGAAGACGAAGGTTACCTGCTCCACTCCTCCTGGGTGTGTTAATTGAATGAAAATGTCTGTGATTCCAAGGTTTGTGTTTATTATCTCATTAGTGGTCTGTCCTTTTCAATTGTATATGCATCTTTCAGTTAATGTTAAACACCTTAGAATACAAAATGCCTTTAAACTTGTTCTTGAAAGCATTAGTACACCTACAATCAGAACATTGATGCTTCCTTTTTACTTTCTAGCTCCTCTACTAAGATGAACCAAATATTGCTTTCTACCAACTTTTCGATATACAATTCCACTAGAACTCTACACAAAAATGTTAGTGTTACATTCATATGACTTTCTCAACTTATTCTGTAACAAACATTCTTACCAAAGCTTTTTCTTCTGTCTACACATTAACAGAGATGGTCTTACTAATTAGTTCTTTATAAGTACAAATAGAAGCGGAATAAGGGAATACTAGGCTAAAGCTATAGTCAAATCTGTTCGCTATATGAAACAATACAAATACAAACAAATTTGCTTCTCTTCATGGCCAGAAAGGAGTAAATCACCAAAAAAAAATATAAAGCAAATGACGACTTTTCGTTTTAGAAAACTTTAAATATTTTAAAATTGAAACTAATAACAAGGAATGACTCCAAAATAATTAACTTCTCACAAAAAATATATATGTAACATAAATTCTGTGTTTTAATGAGATCTATGAGTTTTATGAAGTAGGCTTTTGTCTATTCATTACCGCTTATCATTTATACGAAAGTCATCCAGAACGAAGAGATTTTCAGAGGTTATTTCCAGAAAATTCAAGACACATATTTTATTGTTCATGTAAATATCTCAAATATAGGTATTTTAATCAAACTCATTAGAACAATTTTTGAGAAAATCAACATTTTCCAACTTTTTTGTGTAAAATTGAGATAATTTAAGGAAATGTTTAAGAAATTGTTTGCTGTATAAATATATAAAAATGAACATAATATATAACTGCATATATATAAATATACATAAACATATATAAATAAACTGGGTGTTTTAGCAAACTCTACCATTTGTTGTATATGAATATTTTGTCTATCTCTTACGGTTTACCAGATTTGTAATGACAATTCAAAATGAACTGGACAGAGGCTATTCGTTGAACATTCAAGATCTACATTTTATTTGTCATAAAGTTGTCTTAAACGTATGGTATTTTAATAAAAATTGTTACCATCATGTTTGATAAAATCGTAGTTTTGGGAAACATTTTCATGTAAAGTGTAGTTCGGGGAAGAATACTCTTTAAAATATTCGTGTCGAATCCTTGGAAGATACTGAAATAAATCTCAGGTTTTGTATTTTTAGTTTTTCAGTGTAGCTGTTCATACACACACACACAGTCCAACGAGCCTTTTTCTAATTTTTTCAGGGGTCTTATAAAGTGTATCTCCAGTGAAATCTCGATATCGAATTTTGGGTGGAGTGCAAATAACCGCTCTACCAATTATAGACAGACAAAGTAAAAGTCAATTTCAACAAAGCGTCAGTATATATATTGAAGTGAGGGAATCTTGAAAAAATCGTTTAAGCGCCATATTTAGTAGTATTTAATACATGCATCTGCCGAAAATGCAAATGACGTTTCTCTTTGTTTACTCATTTCTTTACCCGGGTACATTTTTATAAGCTTTAGTTACCTGCAAATCTTTTGATAAAACTGTAGTACCTTGAGGTAATAGAACTGAAAATTCAACATATAATAGGTTTCTGTGCAATACTAGTTAACTGTCTTTTTCTCTATAACTCTGAAATCATTCAAAATCAATAAGAAACTTGTAGATCTCTTTGAAGTATCATTTAATGAAAGCACAATTTTATGCGAAATTTTCAAAACGTTTATTCTTATTTCCGTAAATCTTCTCAGTGTCAGTATTCGTCCTTTTGTTTGTTTGTTATAGCGAGTACAACAAAAGTTGATAAATATTGTTTATAAATAAAGTTAATGAACAGTATTTACGATCTTATAAGATGTTATATAACTTTTGTTAGACATACCTACCACTCTGGAATCATGTATTAAAGTTAAAATATTGATTTCAGGAAGACAATTATTACTGCTGTTTCACCAATGTCCTCATGGCCTTCTATTAGATGATGATGATGATGATGATGATAATGATAATAATAACAACAGCTTTTTGAGATTCTTTGTCTAACTAATGTATATTCAAGTTTCATTTCGAAGTTTGCAGGCAACACAATTGACATGTGTGATTCTATTCATTCTTCCATAGATACACACTGATAAATTTTACCAAACTTTACAAAAATATTAAGCAAAGTTTCGTTCTGTTTAAAGCAGTTTTGATAATCAACGCCAACAAAATTATGATCTACATGTTGATAAGAATGTCGATTAAATATGTGGAGGAAAACAATTATGACCTCTTGGTTAAAATCACGACCAGGTTTTTGAACAGGATTTTGTGAAGTTCAAGCTTTATTACATAAACAGTTCATGTTGTCGCTATGAGATTCAAACAGTATGGGAGTCACGAACATCCAATGACATTGCTGCATTTTATAAGGCTCAAGAGTCAATCCCATAATGATGTCCAGAAGGTTTTCTTGGCCGGTTTTATATGGAAGCAGACCTTATGAGCGCTTTCAACTGTCCGGTTCTTCTGTCTTTGTATTTTGGCTGTGATATAACCAAAGGTTTTAGGCAGCAAATAGCGGTCATGGTCAGAGATCCATTGTCAAGGATACGCATGACTGAGATGAAACCTAACTGAAAATCATGTTGGAAAAAGTGGTACCTTAAATGAGCCGGAAGGTTAATTCACTTTGGAGGAAAAACCAGTAAGTTCCAGTTCTAGAACCACACTTCAGTGTGGCGATGTACAATGCAGCATGTGTATTAGTCCCTTATGGACATTCATGAAATACAGAATGAAATACTTATATAATAAGTTTATGATTACTACAGGACACCAAGATGGGTTGTATGAATTCACGTGGGCTGCATACAATTTTGACTTGAAACCTATAAGTACATCTAATAATCTTCGAATAGATGTTGCGGATGTGGATATTAGCCTAAAGTGATGATACTGTTTCCAACGCACTTATTTAAAGATCAACATACGAAAGGCAAAAGTTATATTTACAAATAAATCTAAAAAATATATTTGCGTTTCTCAATTGCCAAATTTTTGCTGCTATACAAAGATATATTAATTTCAAGTTGACATCGGAATGCTTAAAATTTAGATTCTTGCTTTATATAAGGCAATTTTTATTTTCTCTAGCACATAATTACAATATAGTTACAAAAAGTATTGCATTCCATCCAAACATTCGATACTGATATTTCACCGGAAATACATGTTTTGAGCACCCCATAATACCGTGTTTTTAGAAAAGAGGTCTGTGGAAAGCATAACTCAAAAAGAAAAGTCGGTTAAATACAAAACTTGGTATTTAAGTTCATTATTTTTCAAGGATGCGACACAAAGATTTTCAGGAATATCTCCCCACTTCAAGCTACCATTTAAATGGAACATTTTTAATTGATTTTTACTTTCTCTACACGTACTAGTACATAGTGTATAGAGAAGGCATTACAGTCCACCCAAGAATTCGTCATCGAGATTTCACCGCAAATACATGTTTTGGGTCAACCTGAATCCAAAAAGAGCATTTTTACAAAAAGGTCCGTGTCTATGTGCGTGTGTGTCTGTGTGTGTGTGTGTGTCTATGGACAGAATAGCTCAAATACGAAAAGACCGTTAAATACCAAACTTGGTATTTAAGTTTAGTATCTTCCAAGAATGCGACACGAAGATTTTCAAGAAAATCCCTCCACTCCCATGGAACTTTTTTTCGAAAATTTTTATTTTCTCAAAAATGTTTCTAATGATTTTGATTAAAATGTCAAACATTAAATATATTTATCTGACAAATAACATGTACATCTTGAATTTTCTGGGAATAGCCTCTTTTTGGTGTGGTGGTGTTTAACTCCCGCTTTAACTACTTATGGCAGCGCAGGCGGTGACACTGATGATACATGAATGATGATTGAGCACGGTGGAATGCGATGGCGGGGTAAACCGGAGTACCCGGAGAAAACCCGCCCGATCCGCTTTGTCCACCACAAATCTCACATGCGGTCGCTTGGGATCGAACCCCAGCCGTCTAGGTGAGAGGCGAGTGGTCTAACCACTCGGCTACGGCGCGGCCCGAATAGCCTCTGAAGATTACGGAATGAATTTTACGGAATTTTGCATAGCTGCTAAACGGTAAGAGATGGACAAAAACTTACCACACCAAAGATGTAGAGCACGTTTAAACTCACAATTTATGTTACATACATTTTTCTCGTAGAGTTGATCGTTTTTGAGTTATTCCTTGTTTTTGATTTCACCTTTAAAAAACTTATGCTTTTCTCACACAAGAATTTGTCAACAAAGGAGCCTCAGTCAGATAGCAACCAGCTTTTGACTATCACTTTAACCTATGGTACTCCCTTATTTCGCTTCTGCTTACAAGGAAGCAAGTAATAAGACTATTTCTGCTAATTTTTTCTCAATTACCATGAAGTAAATAGAAACATAAGCTTTTTAACAACAATTTGTTGCAGAGCTATAGAGAAAGTCATATGAATGGAACACATCACATTTTTTTTAATGTCTCCAACTAATTCGTGGCAACAAACAGACTTTTTACTTTCTCTACCATATACATTACTCATAGTATATAGATACGACTAGCTATGGTATTGTATTCTACCCAAAAATTCCATACCTATATTTCATCGGAAATATATGATTTGAGAACCCTGAATCAAAATGTTTTCAGAAAAACGTCCACTCGCGCGTGTGAAAAGCACAACTTAAAAACGAAAAGTTCGTTGAATACCTAACTTGATATAAGTTCAGCATCTTCCAAGAATGTGTCACGAAAATGTTCAAGAGAATTCCCTCACACCAATTTTGATTTTTTCAAAAATGACTAACAATCTTAACTAAGATATTTAAGATATGTACATGATTGAATTTTCTGGTAATTGCGTCTGAAGTCCTCTTCATTTTAAATGACTTTTGCATGATTTTTGTAAACCGTAAGAGCTAAACAAAACTCACTACACAAAATGCAGACACTTTACGACAAACACATGTTTTTCTTTGTGAAGTTTAGTTTTCTAAATGTTACATGTTACTGGTATATTTCTTTCTTTTTTCTGGACAAAAGTTGTCGTGGAATAGGTAGAGAAAGTTATGTAATTGGACACTAAAATGTTTTCTATTATACACACATGGGGTAAAACAAAATATTTCTTGAATTAATACAGTTCAAAAATATGACGCAAAATCAAGAAAAACTACACTTTATTAATTTGGGACCAAACGTCCAGTAGCAGACGCAGTGAAAGGTTACGTTCTTACCAAAGACGATACTATTTGTTAACTGCTTTTCTTCAAGGGCAACAACAAATAACCATATAAAATGTACATTCCGTTATAATTACCACGAGCAAAGCCCGCTCTTTTCACTTTTGTACACGTTAGAAAAGAAGCACACACGTAAACCATTTTAATGTTAATTCAAAATCTTCTCGGGCTTCTAGCCAGGTAAAAACTTGGCTTAACACCAACGTTTCGAAGAAGTGCATCTTCCTCGTCTTCAGGGTGAACTGATGGTTTGAGCTTGCGGAGACTTGTATTTATAAGATTTCATTTTAATGTTTGTTTTTCGTGGTTCAAAGAGAGATTATTCTCCAAACGATATCATAAGTGTTCTTGAAATTGTAATCTTTTTTTTTTTTTTTTTTTTTTAACTTTCATGTCTTCCTTCAGTTTGCGGGCATTTTAAATGTTGATATTCACAAGTTTTGACAGAAAATAATACCTACATTGATCTTTTATCTGAAATATTTAATGATATCGGTTTCTAAGGAGTAAACTTTTCTGATAAATTTAACGTATTTAACAACCAAGCGGGTCTGCCGCCCACATTCGTGAGGTAGTGGGTTCGAGCCCCATCAACCGCCCACTCCGACTTGGGATTTCCCTTGCCATTAGGGGAGTTGTTTATTTTTTTCTAATACCGACTTTTTTTTCCGGTCCGCCATTTCCCACTACTTAATTTCACATCAACTTTTGGTGTTTCGACTTGACTGGTTATTTTGGTAATGTAAGTAGCGCGGTGAATGTGAGCTACTTCACTGTTTTCCTCCTGTGGACTCTGGTACGTAACTAGAGCAGTTCGAAGCTGTTCGTCAGGAGGAGTGCTGGGGGGTGCCTGCAGCGATATTTAGATCTGTGAACTCTAAGACTCTGCAATATCCGCAGCTGCCGCTACTTGGCGGTCAAAAATCCTTGGGATCTTTTATATCTTTGCTTTCTCCGTTAAAAGATCAATTTTTAACAGTATTTGTAGGAGTTAATTCAACATTCTTCCCTCAACACTTTTTCGGTTTAGCTGGAATACCCCGACGATATTATTAATATCCAGATGTTTATACCTCATGAAATATTGTTGCACACAGCACAATAGACCTCTGGCCGCAGTGATTAAATCCTTCTATGTCCCTGGCGGAAAGAAATACATTTAAGAGGGTTTTGAGCAGGGTTTTTTTCCAAGATTTCTTCTCACCTTTTGCTGACTCCTAGCAATGAATAAATCACAAATTCGCACAGAATATTCAAAACTATTTTTATGGAGGGGAAAGAATTACTCGTAAATCTGTACTTACAAACTAATTTTGTAATAATCAGTGATCAATCAGAGCACAAATGGGGGGAAGGGCACCAATCTTAATTATATTAAACCAAATCCGTTCCAACTGGAATCAAAATGATCAATTGACTTGCAACAATATGTAGTTCAAAAATTATTTTTAGTCCCGAATTAGTATGAGCTATAGGTTTTATCTTATTTTTCAATTTCAATTTTACAATAGGCATTGTTCACCATCAACTTAGCAGCATTATTTACTGAACGGCAAGTAATTATTCATTTAGGAAAATTATTGCGGTTAATGAAGTTCTCATACAAATCACACTTTAAAAAATCCCAATCATATATAATCGTTATCTATTTATTATAAAGCAACATGACATGCAGCAAAGTATTAACATATCCCTCCTCTGTAGTGCGTTGGTAGCGTGTCTCCCTCACATTCAAGAGATCTTGAGTTCGAATCTCGAGGGTAGGTCATGTGGATAAGCTGCTCTTCCGGGGGTTTCCCTTATCCTGAAAATACGAATGTCGAGTAATTTTAAGTCCCATGGATTGCAGGCTCATTGAGTATCATTCCACCCTTTTCATTCATCGACCGATATGACCTACAAGATTAAAGGAGGTTAAACTACAACAAAATAACAAAGTGGAGGGAAAACGAAAATATACCACTTATACTTGTTTTTGTAGTTGATAATATAACAGTTAATCGAAACTAAAAATAACTGGACCATAATGTTTTACGAAAGTAGGGAAGAGAATGTTTGTAAATACACTCCCTAAATATTTCAATATCATCTCAATATCGAAGTGTGGAGGACAGCGTATATACTTCACGTTTAAGAGGTCTCGAGTTAGAATCTCGGCTAGGGCGAGTTACTCGGATACGGGTTTTTTTTCCGGGTTTTCCCTTATTCTGAGAAGACCGGTAACTTTGTCCTCTATGGACCTCAGGCTCATTTCAGCACAATTTTACCCATTTCATTCGTTCATCGGCCGACCATGTTGTCGGACGTTAAACATCAAAAAGAAAGAAAAAGAACTTATGGGTTGCAGGTAAGACAGAAGCAGCTTGTTTCGAAAACCTGTGCAAGAAATGTAATTCCCTCCTGAAAGTTATTAAATGCACGGGAAGCAACTTAAGCATTCTGTGAAGGTTTCAACATATACTAAAAATTACGTAAATAAAAAGGTTGCTTCACGTCACTCTTCTGGATTCCCCCCAAAAGATATAATTAACAAACTATTAACACTTCTGAAACAGTAGGTTTGTGAAGTCACAAGAATAGTGATGGTTTTTCCTATTAGTAAAGGTAAAAGAACATATTTACTGAAGGGCCTCGGCCCATTTTGCTTCCAACCACTGGGAGGGAGGGATGAGAGGAGAGACCCAAGGGCGGACAAATCCAGATGAGACGGGCGCAAGCATGGACAGTCTCTAACTTTTCTATTTCCCACACATCCGATTTAGCGTCCAATGGTGGAAGAGAACCACCCCAGCATTCGCCTGCTGCCCCGCGGGGGCGAAAAGCCCATGGGTCAGTGTTTGCGGTCCACGGAAACGAACCCAGAGCTTCCCGAATGTGATTCCTACTCATTACTATGGCACCACCTGCTCGGTTTCCTACTGATAAGTTAGTTAGGAAAGCACCAATATGCACATAGAAGACATATTTTATATAACTCTTATATGACCATTAGGTACTTCTAAATTTCTTACGGCAATTTCTATCTTTCTTTTTCTCATTTTCTTTCTTGCTTTCTTTCTTTTTTCTCTGTTTACCCTCCTCGTATGTAGGATTTGCAAGCCAACACCCGGGGTCATACGACTGTTGAGGAGTAGAGGCTCAGGATCAGAAAGAAGCCAGAATGGGTGATCAGCACAATGCCTGGTGTGAACATGAGGAAGTGAATGATAGGAAACCTGATTTCGGAGCAATTGGTGAAATGAATGTCCAAAAATCCCACGTGCGTTATGAAATTCTGTGTCATTAAAATTATAACAATTGACAATTATAAAATAACTAACATGACCACTTTCCTGATTTCGTTTTCAAGTAGTTTTAGTTATAACAACCTTGCATCGAAATGTTCCATTTTGTGCTACGGTGCATGCTGGATCATTAAGACTTTATTGAATGAAATTTCTACCAGCAACTTATTGAGTATTTTACAGGGCCGTTAGAGTTACAGATGTTTGGTGGGCTACAAAACGATTTAATGTACCAGTAAATACACTAATGAATCATTAAACATTTACTGAAGCTTGGTGAAAGCGGCTATTACAATGGTAAGAATAAATAAATATCTGAAACGATTTTATATAGAGGTTTATTGAGATTGATAAACACCGTGTGAATAAACATGATATATGTTTATATCACAGAATTCTCAAATTAATTGTTTCCAAAACAATACTTTATAACTTTAAATCTATTAAAACTTAATTTAGTTATAATGAACATTTAAATTAAACGATACTCTAATATATTTTACATTTAACAGTTATTCTGTAAATTCACGTACAACGTTGTAACGTTCTTAGGTTTTTACTTTTCCTACAATGTACTAAGTATATAGTAGATAAAGAAGTAGGATGCAGAGATTTCACCGGAATATATATAAACATTTATTTATTTATTTATTTTGAGGTCCTCTGAATTTAAAAAAAAATAATTTTAAATAAAAGATTTGTGCAAAAAAATTTAAATGGCGTGTTATATATGGACGCTTTTTAACTACTGTTGTTCTCAGCGTCCCTTCTAAATTGTGCGTGAAAAACCGCTTAATTTTGCTCAGAGACCTCTCTATCAGGCTTGAGGTTCTTTTACGTGCCGTAAATCTACGACACGGGACCAACGGCTTTACTTCCCTTCCGAAGGAAGCCATACTAAGGATTTTTACACCCGAAAAAATCCATCGTCCTCCGCCGGGTTTTAACCCGTGACCTATATGAAGTTAGCATGGTAACCATTACACCATGGAGGACGACAAAGAAGATCTGTGTGTGTATGTGTGTGTGTCCATGAACAGTATATATATATAAAGACAAGTCCATGGAATACCAAAGTTTGTGTTTAAGTGCAACTTCTTTCAAGGATGTGACATGAAGATTTTCAAGAAGATCCCCCACCCCAAACTATCCTTTACATAGAACTTTTCTCAAAATGATTCTCTTAAAAATGGTTAAAGATTTTTGATTACCATACCATATGCTTAAGCTATTTCAATCAAAACTAATATGTATATCTAGAATTTTCTGGGAATAGGCTCTGTAAAAAGAGGAAGATAGACCGAAACGTACTGCATAAGAAATGTAGATCTCGTTAAAGCAAACAATTTATATCACAGTATTTTTGAAGTTAACCAAAAATAACCTCGCTGTTTGTTTTTGAATTGCCACTAGAATTTTCTCAAACTTTTAAAAGGTTTAACTATCACTTTATCCTAGCTTATTTTCCCTTATTTTTCTTACTAGGCAACTAAGTAATAAAACCATTTCTGCTAATTTTATCCCTATAATATTTCATTAGCATGAAGTAGATAGAATAATGAACTATTGGAAGAAGAGTGCGAGGCAGAATAGATAAAGAAAGTTGCATGAATGGAACACATTATATTTGTTTCTTATCCTTTATTTTCTGTTTGTTTATGGGAGGAGTTTAATTGCGTTAAACTCAATAGGTTCAAAGCGAAAGACAAATGAATGAAATGATGCTCAAATGAGTCCAGAGTTAACCGACTTTTTTTTTAAATGATTAGGAGCATCCGTTACCTAGGTAATACAAGAGTTTCGAACTCAGGATCTCTTGCATGTGAAGCAAACACGCTCTCCCCACTTTACAGAGGTACAAATTAGTATTTTTGTTTCCACAAATACATTTCTAAATACTGACTTGTGTTTGGTTACAATGATATATTTTTACAGAGAAAAAACTAAGAAATTCTCTAATAGCATCTTCCCGCATCAAACTTTATTAACTGAACAATTTACTGAAACTGAACCCACACCTACCAATATGTTTCTATGGTGATGGTATTTAATGGCAATTTTTAATGTTCCTAAAATGTTATACACACACGAAACTTTTTATTTTCTGTACACGTACTATGTACATAGTGTATAGTGAAGGTATTGTACTGCACCCAAAAATTCTATACAGAGATTTCACCGCAGATGAGTCAAAAAATTTACAAAAAGGTGCGTGTGTGCGTATGTGGAAGGTATAACTAAAATCTCATGTGCTCCATGCACAGAACTTTCTCTAGCTGTTTCATATACTGAATTCAAAAAAAATATTTCTAGAAAAATATCCATGTGTGTGTATGTTTGGACAGCATAGGTCAAAAACGAGGAGCTAGTTAAATACCAAACTTGGTATTTAAGTTCAGTATCCTCCAAAGATGCGACACGAAAATTTTCAAGAAAATACCCCAATTCCAATTACCATTTTCATGGAAAAAAGGTTTACTCAAAAATGGCTTTAACGATTTTGATTAAAATGTCTTATATTTAGGATATTTACATGAGAAATAAAATGTATGTTTTGAATTTTCTGGAAATAGCCTCTGAAGACCTCTTTATTCTGGATGTTTTTTTTTATTTTGCTTAATTAGTAAACTGTAAGAGATGGACGAAGCCTTACTACACAAAAATGTAGATCTCCTCAAAAACACAATTTATGATATATTCGTGGTGTTAACCGTTTTCGAGATATTCTTTGTTATTGGTTTCAGTTTCTAAATGTTTAAAGTTTTCTCATAGGGGAACTTGTCAACTCCTGGCCACGCAAATAATCCACATTTTAAAACATTTGTCTGTTGGTTTTAGACTTATTTTCCTTCTACTTAATAAGGAGCTATGTAATAAGATCGTTTCTGCTTTTGTTTATTTCGATTAGCATGAAGTAGATAGAAGAATAAGCTTATTGATAATATTTTGTTACTGAGATGTAGAGAAAGTCATGTGAATGGATGAAATACGATATGTACCTTCTGTAGCTACTAAGCACATCGTATGTATATACGTGTTAGGGAAAGCAATAGATATTTCTCATTTGTCGTTAAAAATAAAAATTCTTGCCTTATTGATGGAGATATTCAACACATTTGATAGCAGACTAGACTTCAGCTTTCTGGCTCCGATACATGAATTAAAGTCATTTCGAGCTATCAGCCAGAAGAATCAGAGCTAGATTTCCAAAAGTTGGACCTTTATCCAAAGTTCATCAAGAAGATTTATTTATATTAGGTACTAACTGAACAGCCTGCGCCGTGGTTTAATGGTTAGACTGCTTGCTTCCCATCTAGGCGGCCCGGGTTTGATCCCAAGGAATGCTTAGTGGACGAAGCGGCGTCTGGGTGGGTTTTCTCCGGATCCTCCGGTTTCGCCCACCACTCATTCCAACAATTTCTGCATCATCACCTTTGCTTACATTACATATCATCCAGCTCCTCATGTTCATACCTGGCTACTGCCCGATCCTTCATTATGTGGTTTCATGCCTTTGGCTCCCCGACAGGCTTCTGACCCGCAGACATTGGCCTGCAAGTCCTAGGGGGGTGTCAGTCCTACAAATACGGGAAGGTAAGCCGATTACGAAACGAAACTATCTGAATAACCTCCCTAAGATTCATTTTGTTTTAATCTAATAGGCAGCGCGTTACAACTCCCCTCCACACACCTTAGTTACTTCTGCCCCTTGCAGAAGCATCTTAGTTAAACATCTTAAGATACTTTCCATTACACTTGCAGGGACTGATGGTGAATTCATATCACATGTAAGATTTTATTTATAGAAATTAATATATGTATATATGAATTCCCCATTAGTCCCTGCAATTATAATAGAAAGTATCTAAGATGTTTTGCTGTTATTTCGTTTAACTACAGCAGGCCATCTCTACCGAGTAGGTACTATGTACATACATGGTAGGTATTGCATTCCAACAAAAATCTGATAACGCGATTTTACCAGAAATATATTTTCTGAAAACCGCTGAATCAAAAAATATTATAATAAGGTCTGTGGATGTATGTGGAATGCATAACTCTAAGATCTGATGTGTTCCATTCACATAACTTTCTCTAGCTGTTCCATATAGAAACTATTCATACAAAAGATTATTCCTTTATCTAATTCATACTAATCGAGATAAATATTAACAGAGATGGTGTTATTACTTGCTTCCTTGTAAGTTAAAGCGAAATATTAGAATACATTAGGTTAAAACCATAGTCAAATGTTTTAAAGTTCATCGCTACGTGAAACAATTGAGGTTCGGTTCGCTTTTGCATGGTACCGTTTGAGAAGTGGTGGATAGTTTAAAATTGAAACCAATATCAAGAAAGAGATCTGCAGTTTTTGTGTAGTAAGTTTTACGGTATAACCGTTATGCAAAATTTTGCAAAATTCATCCAGAATAAAGAGGTCTTCAGAGTCTATTCCCATAAAATTAAAGATATACATTCTATTTATCATGTAAATATATTTAATATACAATATTTTAATCAACACTTTTAGAGCCATTTTTGAGAAATTCAAAATTTTCGAAATATTTCCATGTAAAGGCTAGTTGAGGGAGGGGGAGGAGATTTTCATGAAAATCTTCGTGTCGTATCCTTGAGAGATATTAAACATAAATAACAAGTTTGTTATTCAACGGACTTTTCGTTTTTGAGCTATGCTGTATATACACACACACACACACACACACACACACACACACACTCATATATTTAATTGTCTGTGGAGGGTATTTGAAGATCTCTTCATTCTGGACGACTTTTACATAACTGGTAAACCGTAAGAGATAAATAAAAACATATTACACAAAAATATAGATTGCATTAAAACACTCAAATGATGTCAATACCCCTTTATCTGTTTATTTTAGTTAACAGTTGGGAATGTATTCCTTATCATAGGTTTCAATTCATTCCCGTTTCTTTTGTTTTATTCCTGACCATGCAAAGGCCTCCAAGTTTCAATCTCATAGCGTCAGTTTTCAAAAGATTTGAATACTACTTGAGCTAATCTATTCGACTTATAAGGAACAAAGAAATAAAACTATTTCTGATAATGTTTATCTCGATTATCAAAAATTGGATTGAAGAATAAGCTTTTGTAAGAATAGTTTGTCACAGAATAGGTAGAGAAAGTCATGTGAATGGAACACACAAGATTTTTTTTTATGTAACTATGTATATTCATTGAAGGAAATGTGATAACGTGTGGGTTGAACTCCCTTACATGAATGTTAAAGTTTAATTGAACAGATCGAAACTCATCTCCACCCTCATGGACCCGGATGCTGATGAATGGTGGGCATCATTTAGCAAGATAAAAACTGCGTATGATTGCCGCTCCCCTGGCGGTTGTCACGGAAATACCCGATTATGTCCGAAAGCTCCAGCCTTGTCGCATTGTAGTATAAGTGGTCACCTTGTTGGCACCGCGCTGCTATATACCAACGTGACGTGAACACAGGCACAACTGTTAGTATCGGTAACAGTGGCGCCAGTAAAACACGTGCGTAGCGCGGTGCAACACTCCCAGCTTCACCTCGTCAATCAAACATAACCTTTGTGTAGCAAACAGTTGAACTTTCGCGTCACTTACAATGTGTTGTCTTGCGATCAAGCCTATAAGAATGTGGACAAAATTTTGGTGATGTGCAGTGTCGCTCATGAGCGGAAACATTATATTCTTCCAAGACATGTGAAAAAAGTTACTCTCAAATAAACAGCTGATATAGTTTCGAAAGTATTGTGACTAAGCTGTCGCCGCCAGGGTGAGGCACAGCAGATGAGTGTAGTAGGGTAGGACTTTTGTGTATTGTGTTAGTGTGACGTCGAGTTTAGGAAGACTTAACGGATCACCACCAGCAACCTGGCCAGGGCCCCCAGAATGACTGGCTGGCATACGCCCCCTTCGTTCGCGCGACAGACATGCCGCCGGCATCATCATCATCATAATCATCATCTGGAGACGGTGTAACATTACCTTTACGCAGCGAAAAAGGTAAGTTGCTGACACAAGTCGATCGTGTTCAATAAGTACGCTGTTCCTCTGACTATGTGACTTCATGAAGGCGCCGTGTAATGTGATTCCAGCAAACGTTGCGTCATTCTCTCTAATCGTCTTACCAATATATGGCTCGATAACTATCGCATTTGTTCAAAACCAGCACCAAGGCTTCTCGAAAACTACCATTCGCGTCTTTTACTACACTCGAATCGAGTTACAGCATGCACATTTTTGGTTCCCTGAGGAAATATTGTGTTCCAAATGCAACAAATTTCACTAGAATTACAGGTTTAGCAAAGCATATTTTCTTTCTGCATAGAATGTAGAGAAGGTGTCGCATTCCATTCAAATATTCGATGTCGAAATTTCACCAAAAACATGTTTTGAGATTCCCCTGTGTTAAAAATATTTTTAAGAAAGGTCTTTGTGTGAAAAGGTCTTTGTTATGTGAGCTGCATAGCTAAAAAACGAAAGTTTATTAAATACCAAATTTTAAGCATTTAAAATTAGCATGTTCCAAGGAAGGTTTTCAAGAAAATCCCTCACCGCAAATCGCCCTTTAAATTTGTTTTGATTTTCTCAAAAATGACTAATTGTTTTGATTAAAGTACTGTATATTTAAGATATTTTCATGACAAATGAAATGTATAACTTGATTTTTTCCCCGAAATAGCCACTGAAGACCTTTTCGTTTTGGATGACTTTAGTATAACTGGTAAACCGTAGGAGATAAGAAAAATTTCCCTCGCAAAAATGCAGAGCTCGATAAAAACACAATTTATGTCACATGCATTGTTTTGATAACCATTTCCGAGATATTCCTTGTTATTGGCTTCAGTTTTAAAATACTACATTTTTCTCAAACGGGAAGCCCTCTTTCGTTTCATATCTATTTTAGTTTACTCCTGGCCATGCAAGAAAACCAAATTTCAATTGTATGATATAGCGACCAGCTTTAAAAGGATTTTGCTATCGTTTTAGTTGGTATATTCCCTTATTTCCCTACTACTTGTAAGGAAGCAAGTAATAAGACGATTTCTGTTAATGTTTATATCTTGATTAGCATCATGTAGACAAAAGAATAATCTTTTGTAAGAGTAGTTTAACAGATCAGATAGAGAAAGTCATGCAAATGGAACACATAAGATTTTGGAGAAAGAAAAGTCAGCTAGAGATAGATGAAGAGAGGGGGGGGGGGGAGAGTAGATAATGCAAAACTTCAAAATGAAATTAATCAGTATCTTTAAAGGGCACGGCACGACCATTATCAAGAAAAGCTCCCCTCTCGTGCTCTTCCGATCGCATTTTAAGCATTGTCAACGTTGAGGGCAATATGCTTGTTCGATGGAAATGTCAAAGAGTAGTCGAAAGATATGCGCGACTAAATCCCAATCATCCAGGGTGTAAGGCTGACTAACATTAAACGCTCTTTCGGAGATGGGGGACCTTCAAAGCACTTCAGAATTTCACAATGGTTTTTCTACCCGATTTAGGCAAGCGTAGAGAAAATAAATATCAAAAGGTGATCCACCTAAATGCGCCAATGCTGCCCCTACATAAACATAAATAAATCAAATAAGAAAAACTACCAGAAAATTTGGGTTCTCAGAAAATTTTATTGTTAAACGAAAGAAAAATAAAAGTCTAGCTAAAACTCCATTTCTCATATTCATGCCAATATTCGGTACGACAATGTTATCAGTATCACAGCTGATTTTGAGGGATACTGTGCAAATAAATTTCAGGAGGGATAAAGAGTTACGTAAACCTCAGAGAATATACCTGCTATCCGTCTACATCTCTCTTTGATAAACATATTAAATAGAACTGCTACTTCCTAACGAATCCCTGCTTCCAAAAGAAAATAATAAATGGTAATTAAGTTTCTTTCACATGAGGCTACCAGCTTAAGGCTTAAAATAAACAATTAAATATCTATATTTTTATTTTCGTTACAGGTAAAAAAATCCACGAATAATATCTAATAATAATAATAATAATAATGATACGCTCAAGTGTTGAAAAATACTAATAAGCAACAGTAATCAGCCTAGGTAAATTTGTATCAAAATGCAACCAATGTTCCTAATGAAACTAGATAGGAACAACTAACAAACAGCCAAAAACAATGCAAAATTATTTAGTTAAGCGATAAAGATTAATGATCAATAGTAATCAGCAAATAAGCGAATATCAAGATGCAATCAGTGTTATCAACACAACTACAATATATATACGACAAATGAAGATCATGTAATACTACGCAAGTGGTGGACCATATAGAGAGTATATGATTAAATGATGACACTAATAATAATAATAATAATAACAACAATGAGTTTATTACTAAAGAGCAGTGAGTTCCTGGCTAATCACTGTGCATATGTCAACAAACCACCTGCAATCAAAACATTAAAACACAGAAATTCTTCATTAGTATACAAACAATACTTAAGCAACCTACTTATGCTCTCTTTTAAATTCGTGCATCAGTTCTTAATTTCCTATAAAATATCATACATTTAACAAATCGGGTTTGTATTGTTCGTTAGGCCAATCATTAGGAAACTTAATTTGTACTATATTTGGTGTTAATATTTACTACGTTTCCATGGAGAATTGAAATCGATTCATTTCGATTCCATCTCAATACGATCCGCGTTTCACGTGTTAAACTCAATATGATTTGAGATCGTTTTGAATACACAATTTTATTCATCTATTGGTGAACTTAGAATTGCGTTGGCGAACATGTTAAACATATACTTGTTATCTGTATATTATAAGGAGGTTTAGAAATTAAATAATTATATTTGGCAAGCTACAGAAACCATAAAAGTGGTTCTGTCGTAATAATCTACTACAGAGCAATAAAAAAAGCATTAACATATTATTTTCGCATACAAAAAGCATAGCAGAAGAATAATCTATTTACCGTATTCGAATACAAAGGTGATTTCGTGCAACACATTTCGATCCGATGTCGTTCCGATCCCACTTTTTAAGAAGATCGAATCTAAAATTCAATACGCGTTTCCATGTATATTCAACACTGTAAATGTAATGAAATCGATTTCAATTCCCCAAGAAAACGTGGTAATTATGCATGTCAGGCTTTAAATTATATTGTTGTAAATGATAATTAATATAAATCGAATTTTAAACTATATAAACAGTACTTAAAGGTTTACAACGCTCATCAGGTTTTTTCACTTTAATTTTCTAATGAAAATTTTGACAGAGCAATATATCCTTGATATGCGGGGCTAATTCTCCAAAGAGAATACTGTAAGCAATGAGACTCTGAAATGTTGCTTTGCTCTGTAAGTGTTTTATATTTTAAAAGAAATATTATATCAACCAATGGTAATTGAAACTTATCTTATAAAATCAATTTCTCCTTCTGAGTTTATTAAAAAAGAAATGATACAATATTTTCATTATTCAACATCTTATTAATTTCTTTACCGCGTATCTATTTTAGGAATTAGAAGATTGTGTTCCAAAAAATCGACATTGAGCAAGCTTACTTTCTCTAGCACGCAAGTAGAATGCACATATTAGGTAGAGAAGGTATTATATTCCAACGAAAAAATTGATGCTGAGATTTCACCATAAATACATATTTTTCAAGGCCCCTAAATAAAAAATCTGATGTGTACCATTCACATGACTTTCTCTACATCTCTGCAACAAATTATTGTTAAAAAGCTTATGGTTCTATTTACTTCCTGCTACTCGAGAACAAATTACCATAAATAGTCATATTACCTATTTCTTTGTAAGTAGAAGCGAAATAAGGTAGTATCATAGGTTAAAGTGATAGTCTAAAGCTGGTTGCTGTGTGACTGAAGTGCCTTGTTTATATGGCAGCAGTTCACAAATTCCTATATGAGAAATGTAAGTTTTTCATAGCTGAAACCAAAAAAAATGAATATCTAAAAAACGACAAACTCCACGAAAAAATGCATATAACATAAATAGTGTGTTTTAACGTGCTCTATATTTCTTGTGTAGTAAGTTTTTATCTAAATCTTACGGTTTAGCAGTTATGCAAAATTCCGTAAAATTCGCCCAGAATAAAGTAGTCTCCAGAGGCTATTCCCAGAAAATTCAAGATATACATTTTGTTTGTCAGGTAAATATATTTAATATATGATATTTTAATCAAAATCGTTAGAGCCATTTTTTATAAAATCGAAATTTTCGAAAAAAGTTCCATGTAAAGGGTAGTTTGGGGTGGGGAGATTTTTCTCAAAATCTTCGTGTCGCATCCCTGGAAGATACTAAATTTAAATACCAAGTTTGGTATTTTACCGACTTTTCGTCTTTGAGTTGTTCACAGACACACGGACACACACACACACACACACACACACACACACACACACACACACACACACACACACACACACACACACGGACCTTTTTGTGAAAACACTTTTTTTGGATGTAAGGGACCCTAAAATATATATTTCCGGTGAAATCTCGGTATCGAATTTTTGGGTGGAGTGCGATACCTTCTCTATACACTATGCATATAGTGCGTGTAGAGAAAGTAAAAATTGAAAAGCATATATCAGAGTGTGTGTATGTCTGTGTAGTAAATACAGATCCAGAACTTTCATTAAATTTAGCCAACTTTTAATGAAAACGCAGACGCCACACAAACGCTATCTATATATTGGGCAATAAGCCTTCTTCGTCCCCCCTTTTTAAAATGAAGAAGGGCTTTATCGCCCGATTAATAGACTTTGTGTTAAGTCTTCATTATTATTATGTAGGTACTTTGGTTTGTTTATAGTGATGGTTCTGTTCTAAATTTGTTTCCCAACCTTGAGTTTGATTTTTATAACTGAAGTATATAATGTAGTGATATTTCGTTATTTTAAATATTTAAGTAATGACTTTGAGTTGGATAACGTAGTAACGCGAGCGTAGCAGCGGAAGTTGCTAATTGATAGTAACCAAGCTACTTGCTTTTTGCAAAATTCTTGTTAACAAAGTAGTTTCCTGCGTTCGAATTAATACGCGATTTATTAATTTGCTGCATTATGCTTCACAGGAATGCATGTGAAATTTATGCCTATCGTGGTTTTGTACAACTTACATATACGAAATAGGTAATGCTAGAGTTAATTGCAAAAAAGGTAGTAAAAGAAACAAGTGGGTATATAACGGAATGTTAAGCACGTTTTCATAGGTACTTCGTTGGTTAAAAATAAAATACTAAAAATAACATATTCCCCTTGATAATAATAGTAATAATAATAATAAATATGTTTCAGTTGCCATTGAAGTGAAAATTCGCAGAATGTTAAATATATGCTATTTTAATGAAATTGTTAGGGCAATTTAGGCGAAAATGAAAAATAAATATAAAATTTGCGTTCGAAGGGCAGAGTAGTCTGGGGGAATTTTAAAGAAAATCTTTGAGTCGCATCTTTGTAAGATACCGAGCGAGGTGGCACAGTGGTAACACGTGCGACTCTCATTCGGAAGGTCGCATGTTCCATCCCCGTCGATCGTGCCATCTGACGGGTTATTTTATGGTTCCCTATTGTCGCTCAGGCGAATTGTGGGTACTTATTCTCCATGACTCCTTTTCTATCCTTTCTCCTTTATGCCATTTCCTTATCAAATGTCGGCTAGTGCGTCATTCTCCGTGGTCTCGGGGTAATATTCCTCTAGTTCCCAAAATCGTGGGTTCAGACTCGGAGGAGGTTGATGGATTTTATTTCGGGTGAAATATCCTTAGCATGACTTTCTTCGGAAGAGAAGCAATTGGTCACATGTCGTAGATTAGATTTACGGCACGTAAAACAATCTCAAGTCTGATAAAGAGGCTTAAGAGCAAAATTAAGCGGTTTTCACACCCAACATAGAATGGGACGCTGAGGACCACAGCAGTTTAGAGCGTCCAACTCTTTTCATTTCTAGGCTCATGGTGTGTGATAGAGTTGTAGATGTCGCATGGATGCATATGCAGCTCCTTTATTATTATTATTGTTGTTATTATTTTTGTTTAATATTTCTACATATTTCTTTTATTTTGTCTGTTTTCCTATATTTCTGTTGTTTTCCTACTTATTTGCAGTTTTACATATACACACACTTACAAGAACACAAACATCCATGCCCAAATCGAAACTTGAACCCACTTTCAGCCACTATGTTAGGAACTTCCGCGTGTCTCTGTGACCTGCATACCACCGGTCTGTGATTTTGCGATGCCCTCCCTTCACCCCTTCCTCTTGGGAAGTGTTAGCCAATAGATCTCCAGTACGTGAGGGGCCCTCTACCATTGTCGATACTTTACTTATACTATTGTAAACTTTATTTGGACTATTTCGTTCATTACACGTGATCGTAGGAAGTGGCAAATCCAGTACATTGGCGCGTAAAATTGCAACCATTTGGAACTCATTATCTTTGCATTTTAATCGTTTTTATCACACCCACGTGCAATTGTTTTTCTAAATGTATCGCACCCACGTGCATCTGTTTTCTCTGTGAATGCGTGTGCAGTGATATTCCCGTACATAATGACGGAAGTTCCAATAGACATATTAAATGCAATCATGTTTTGCTAAGCCAAAATAATAGAATGTAGCAATACAAAGAGATTTGTAATTTATGATATGGACATCAAGTTGTAGTGATTTCGGTGCAAATATACGTCAAGACAAATGGTATTTTGGGAATATTATTCTTCGTGTCTATGTAGGCTAATCTTGTTATTTTATTCACGAAATAGTCTTATTAAATTCAAATTGAGGTCAACTTTTTTTGGATAAAAATTGGAGCTCTCGTTCTTTTACTTATGATAAAATTACTTATCCAAAGTTTAATTTCTGGAGTTTTGCTGCTTACAGACAAACATGCTATAATATTTTTCTAGACATGGACTTTTTACTTTCTCTATATTGTACAAGGTACGTGGGTAGAGAAAGTATTGAGCTCTACCCAAAAATTCGATACCGAAATTTCACCGGAAATACACGCTTAGGATCCCCGGTATGCAAAAAAGCATTTCTGCACGTACTATGTGCATAGTGTTCTATACAGAAGGTATTCTATTCCACGCAATAATTCGATACCGATATTTCACCTGAAATACATGTTTTGAGACCCCCTGAGTAAAACAAATTAGAAAAAGGTCTGTGTGTGTCTGGAGAGCGCAGCTCAAAAACTACCAAATTTGGTATTTAAGTTTCTTCTTCCAATGATCCTACATAAAGATTTTCAATAAATTCCCCCATCCAAGCATACCCTTTACGTGGAAAATATTTCGAAAATGTTGATTTTCTCAACAAACTTTCTAAAAATACAATATATTAAAGATATTTGTATGACGAATAAAATGTCTTATCTTGAATTTTTCTCTTCATTATGGATGACTTTTGCATAACCGGTAAACGTAAGAGACAGACAAAACTTACTACACACAAATGTAGAGCTCGTTAAAACACACAATTTATGTCATATACTTTTTTTTCGCAGAGTTGATAATTTCCGAGATATTCCTTGTTATTGGTTTAAGTTTTAAAATACTTACACTTTTCTCATATGGGATTTTTGTCAATTCCTGGCTGTGCAAGGAAACATATTTGTACTACTTGTCATTCAGCTTTTAAAGGAGTTCCCTTATTTTCCTTGCTTAGAAGGAAGCAAGTAATATGACTAATGTGCTAATGTTTATGTATGAATTAGATAGAAGAATAAGCTTTTTAACAACAATTTGTTACCGAGATATAGAGAAAGTAATGTGAATCGAACACATTCTTTTCGAGATATTCCTTGTCATTAGTTTCAGTTGTAAAGTACTTATATTTTTCTTAGACAGGAAATGTCTGTTTTTATTTTGTTCTACTCCTCGCCAAGCAAAGAAACGATTTATAGTGACAATCGCAAAACAACTTTTAAAAAGTTGAATATCGCTTTATCATATGTTTAGTTGCCTCCTACTTATAAGGAACTAAGTAATAAGAACATTCTGCTAATGTTTATATCGATTAGCATTCTGTAGAAAGAAGTTTGTATAGCAGTTATACAAAGCCATTTGAGTGAAACACATCAGATGTTTTTATAAAAGCGTCATAAAACTTGTTTCTGGTGATATCTCAATATGGTTTTGAGTGGAATATACTTCCTGTGCCTACACGTAAGCGGTATCGAAAGTAATAACGTTTTAATCGCTAGGGAATTGTAATGCACGGAGAAAACACAATAGCTTATTTAATCATCATGGTTACAATAAAGCTGCACAAATATGTCGCAAACTAATTTTTATTTTCTCTACACGGACTATGTACATAATGTATAGAGAAGATATAATGCACCCAAAAATTAGATACCGAGATTTCGCCGGAAATGTGTGTTTTGGTTCTCCCTGAATCCAAAAAAAGCATTTTTTGGAAAAAGGTCCGTATGTGGTGTATGTGTGTGTCTGAGGACAGCATAGCTCGAAAATAAAAGACCGCTAAATACCAAACTTTGTATTTAAGTTTGATGTTTTCCGAGGATGGAACACGAAGATTTTCAAGAAAATTCTCCCACCCCAACTACCCTTTACATGCAACATTTTTCGGAAATTTTGATTTTCTCAAAAATGACTCTAACAATTTTAGATTAAAATATCATACATTAAAGATATTTCCTTGACAAATAAAATGTATATCTTGAATTTTCTGGGAATAACCTCTGAAGACTACTTTAACCTGGAAGAATTTTAAGGAATTATGCGTAACTGCTAAACCGTAAGAGATGGACAAAAACTTACCACACAAAAAATGTAGAGCACGTTAAAACACACAATTTATGTTATATACATTTTGTACATGGACTTGGTCGTTTTTGAGATATTCCTTATATTTGTTTCAGCTTTGAAAAACTTTGAAATATTTTTCTCATACGGAGATTTGTTAGCTCCTGTCTATATAAACAAAGGTACTTAAATAACATAGCAATCAGCTTTTAAAAGATTAAACTATCGATTTAGCCCAGTGCATTCCGTTATTCCCGTTCTACTCACGAGAAAGCAGGTAATAAGACTCTTACTGCCAATTTGTTCTCGATTAGCATTAAGTAAATAGAAGCATAAGCTTTTTAAGAATAGTTTGTTGCAGAGATGTAGAGAAAGTCATGTGATTGGAACACATCAGATTTTTCCATGTAATTTTATAAAGCTAAACAGTCTTATACTCCATTCACATACCTTCTTCTACCTAATCTGTAACAAGCTATGCTTTAAAATAGTACTATTTTATCTACTTCATGCTAATTTAGGCAAACATAGCAGGAAAGGGAAATAAGGGAATACACCAGGATAAAGCTGATTGCTATGTGATTGAAATTCGGTTCTCTTTTCATGGTCAAAAGTAAAACAAACAAAAAAACAGGAATAAGAAAATCCTGTTTCAGAAAAGTAAGTATTTTAAAATTAAAACCATTAGGAAGGAATATCTCGGCAATTCAAATGTATATGATATAATTATAGGAAATCTTAATTTTTTCTGTAGCAACTTTATGTCCATCTCTTACAGTTTACAGTTATTCAAATCCATTCAGGATGAGGAGGACTTCAGAGACTTTTCCTGGAAAATGCAATACATATAATATACTTGTAATGTAGTTATCTTTAATAAACGACATTTTAATGAAAATCGTTAGAGCGGTTTTTGAGGAAATCAAAATATTCTAATTTGTTTCCATGTAAAGGTTAGTTTGGGATGCATGAATTTTCTTGAAAATCTTCGTGTCGCATCTTTGGAAAATGATTAACTTAAATATCAAGTTTGGTGATTAATCGACTTTTCATTTTTGAGTTATGCTGTGCACAGATACACGGTTTATACACACCCTCTAACTACCCTTCGCATGGAACTTTTATTTCGAAAAATTTGATTTTCTCAAAAATCCCAAATATCTTGAATTTCCAAGGAAGAGCCTCTAAAGTCCTCTTCATTCTGGAGGGCTTTTGCTTAGCTGGTAAACCGTAAGAGACAGAAAAATTAATTACACAAAGAATGTAGATGTTCAAGTTTTTTCCTAGTAATGGGTAGTTAGGGGTGGGACTCACGCGTGCGAGCGCGCGCACACACACACACGCGCACACATACACACACCAGCTTTTTTTTTTAAAGAAACTTTTTTCATATTCAGATGTGCCTAAAGTATGAGTTTCCAGTGAAATCCTGGTATGGAATAGCAAACATAACTTGTTACTGGATAGGAAAAAAAAATGTGAATGCAACAGGAATTTTAATGCCATAAAAGAGTTCACGATGATTATTACTGGGTAGAGAATAAAATAATGCGTTGCGTTCATATGAATTGTTCTACTCACTCTTCTAAAATTCTTACATAACTTAATTTCTTTTCTCTATGTGTACTATGTACATAGCGTATAGAGAAGCTATTGTTTTCAATCCAAAAGTCAATACCGAGATCTCATAGGAAATACACGTTTTAGGGTCCCCTATTTAAAAAGCATTTTTAGAAAAAGGCCCGCGCGCGTGTGTGTGTCTGTCTGTCTATCCGAGTGTGTTGTGTCCATGATAACTCAAAAATGAAAAGTCGGTGAAATACCAAATATGGTATTTAAGTTTAGTATCTTCTAAGGACACGACACGAAGGTTTTGAAGAAAATTCCACACCCCAAACTATATTTTACGTAGAAAATGTTTCGAAAGCTTTGCTTTTCTCAGAAATGGCTCTTAACGATTTATTTAAAACACCATAAATTAAAGAAAAACATTTTTACTTGGCAAATAAAATTTATATTTTGTATTTTCTGGGCATAGCCCCTCAGAGGTAATTACATATGCACAACCGTGGGAAACCGTGCCAGCGTTTACTTCCACCTCCTAGAGCATTTTAATTGAGTAATTTAGCGAAGATATTGCGCAATTGCATTTACCTTCACTGAATTTTTCTTGGAAAGATGCTTTCAGAAAGTGGACGTGGTCGGGTTAGAAACAAAATTTAGCAAATGCTTTAAGAGGATTCTCGAGATTTATACACAAAATCATTGGAAATTTTGCGTAAAAGAAATTTATTCCTAAGACAAATTTACTTATTTCTTCATTTGAGAAACATTGTTACCAAGTTCCAGAATGCTATTTTGAAACATTAAATGAGAAACAACCAGTAATTTAGAATCGTAATTTCATCCAACAGAAGCGGTAGATTTAAACACTTCATTTGAAGTCTTTAATGAAACGCATAAGTATTATCTTCTAGAAATGACTTCCCACTCAAAATCTAACTTCTTAGTCCCTTAAACAAGTCTTATGAGTTTCAAGAGAATTCTGAAACAAGGCGTATATAGCAGAAATGTAGGAAGTTGGCTGACGATGTGGAAATAGACGCACTGTCCCAATGTCTCGTATTTATTGAAAAAATGCGATGTTTTCCATTCACATGACTTTCTCTACATCTCTGTAACAAATTAATTATTGTTTATAAGCTTATTCTTCTATTTCATGCTAATCAAACAAATATTAGCTGAAACTGATTTATTAGTATCACTTAGTTCCTTATAAGAAGAAGGGAAATAAGGAAATAAAATAGGCTTAGCCGACAGTCAAATGTTTTAAAATCTAGTTGCTATGGGATTGAAATCCGTTTCTTTGCGTGGCCAGGAGTTGACAAGTTCCTATATGAGAAAATTATAAGTATTTTAAAACTGAAACTAGTAACAAGAAATATCTAAAAAATGATAAATTCCATTAAAAATGTATATTACATAAATTGTGTGTTTTAAACGAGAATTACATTTGTTATGTAGTAACATCTATCTCTTACGGTTTACCAGTTATACAAAATTCAGCAATATTTATCCAGAATAAACAGGTATTCAGAAGCTATTCCCACAAAAATTCAAGGTATACATTTTATTTGTGATGGAAATGGCTGTAATATGTGGTATTTTAATCAAAATCGTTAGAGCCAATTTTTTTGAAAATCACAATTTTCGAAAAATTTTCCATGTAAAGGGTAGTTTGGAGTAGGGAGATTTTGTAGAAAATCTTCGTGTCGCATCCTTGGAAGATTTGTTATTTAATGACCTTTTCGTTATGCTGTCCACACACACACATGGAACTTTTTCAAAAAATTCTTTTTTTTTTTTTTTTTACTCAGGGGGCTCCATTACATATTTCCGGTGAAATTTCAACATATAGATTTTGGGTGGAATACAACACCTTCTCTATCCCTATGATGTACATTGCACATACGGGGCTAGAGAAAGCTAAATTGCAAAGAAAGAATTTATTTTTCATTCTTTATATGATTGCGCTTAGAAGATATGAATTGGTTTATCCGTTATTACGCAAGAAAAATAAACTCGAAATTGTCTCTTTAGTCCATTTAGTTAAAAGATTGCTCTTCTCAGTAATTAAGATTTGAATGATCGTGTCTTTAGGACCCTTCGCCCATTATTTACTAAAGTAGGGAGAGGGATGCAGGGTTCAACGCTCGTATCAGTGTTATTAAATGCACTTTCCTTTCTGCTGTCTAACGGTATCAGGTAGCATCTGCCAAGTTTAAATTCAAACATATTGACTTACACGCCATTGGGAGCCTTGGCAGGAATGTACTAAGCAAGCTCTCATAATAAATGTATTAATAGAGGTAAGGTGTGCCTCTACCTTTCGCTCTCTCTGAGTCTTTCTCCTTCTATTACTCTCTAACATCTGATCACTTTTCAAAATATAAAAGCGCGCCACATACAGAAAATCACGAGCAACCACATTCTCTGCTATCACGTATATACAATGTACATAGTAGGTAGAGAAAATATTGTACTCCACACAAATATTTATTTGATATCGAAATTTCACCGAAAATATACGTTTTAGAGTGCCTTGTATCCAGAAAAAAGTATTTTGGAAAAAGGTCCTTGTGTGTATGTGTGTGTCCGTGTACACGATAACACAAAAACGAAAATTCGGTAAAATATGAATCTTAGCATTTAAGTTTAGTATCTTCCAAGGATGCGACACAAACATTTTGAGGAAAATCCCCCCACCACAAACTATCCTTTACATGGAGAAAATTTCAAAAGCTTCTATTTTCTCAATAATGACTAACGATTTTGATGAAAACATCGTATATTACCAATACTTACATCACAACTAAAATGTATATCTTGAATTTTCTGAGAATAGCCTCCGAAGACCTCTTTATTCTGGATGATTTTTACTGAATTTTCCATAAACGGTAAACCGTAAGCGATAGACAAAGCTTACAAAACAAAAAATATAGATCTTGTTAAACCACACAATTTATTTCATACACGTTTTTCTCGTGGAGTTGACCATTTTAGAGATATTCCATGTTATTTGATTCAGTTTTAAAATGCATAATTATTTTAATACGGGAATTTGTAGCCATGCAAAGAAACGAACTTCAGTCACATAGCATATAGCTTTTAAAACATTTGACAATCGCTTTAGCCTAGGGGATTTCTTTATTTCCATTCCAGTTTTAAAGAAGTAATTAATACAACCATTTCCCCTAATGTTTATCTTTATTAGCACGAAGTAGAGAGAAGGATCAGCTTTTGTAAGAATAATCTGTTGTAGAGCTAAAGAAAGTCATGTGAATGGAACACATCAGCATTTTTTTATAAATTATAGGTATAAATTTTTGGAAAATACACCCATTTATTTTTTAAACAACACATAATTTATGATTGATACATTTCATTATGTATACTACCAACATTATTTCCATAACAGCTCAGTTGTTTACCAACATTTATTCTGATTTTTCGACTACCCTGAAGTTTAAGGGTACTTCAAAATTCTCTTCTGTAAGATCAACACATCTGCTTTCTTGATGTCTACCATCGTTTCGTAGCATCGGTCTCGCATTGTCGACCTTCACAGCACGAAGAAGATTCGGAGGGTGTTAAGGTTGCTCCAGGTTCAGTAAACTCCACCAGAATCATCCATTCTGCATTCTAGAAAGCGGAGCCCATAAATTTTCCAGATGATTGCGTTGTCTTGGCTTTCATTTTTAGGGTAACTGTGGTGATGTAATTCATTTGAAACGTAACCAGCTTTCGGAACCCATTACAATACCCAGTAAAACATCACCTTCTTACTTTCTCTACACGTACTATGTACATAGTGCATAGAGAAAATTTGCACTCCTCCCAAAATTCGATACCGAGATTTCACCGGAAATACATGAATCCAAAAGAAGCATTTTTGGAAAAATGTTCGTGAATATCTGTGTCTGTGGATAGCATAGCTCAAAAACGAAATGATCGTTAAATACCAAACTTGGTATTTCAGTTTGGTATCTTCCAAGGATGAGATATGAAGGCTTTCAAGATAATCCTCCCACCTCAAACTACCCTTTCCATGGAAAAAATTTCGAAAATTTGTATTTTATCAAAAATGGCTCTAACGGATTTGACTAAAATCTCTTATATTTAAGATATTCACATGATAAACAAAATTGTTATCCTTAATCTTGTGGGAATAGCCTCTGAAAGTATTCGTATGGTATATTTGAATGAATTTTGCATAATTGATAAACAAAAGTGACAGACAAAAACTTATCACACAAAAAATGTAGAACTCGTTCTACATACAATTGTGTTATATACCTTTTTCGTGGAGTTAGCCATTTTTGAGATATTCCTTATTCAATTACATGACAACCAGCTTTTAAGAGGTTTGACTATCGATTCAGCCTATGTTACTCCCTCATTGTCTTTCTACTTACAAGCTAGCAAATAATAAGACCCTTTCTGCTAATTTTTTCTCGATTAGCACTAAATAAATAGAAGAATAAGATTTTTAACAATAATTTATTGCAGAGATGTAGAGAAAGTTATGTGAATGGAACACATCATATTTTTACCAGGTGGTCCAACTGCGTTGTATTTGACGTGTGCAGATGTCCCTTCGAGCGTTAAAAAAGGTTTAAAACTCAACGTGTCTACTACAAGTTAAAACCTTCGTTTACCCCCTTTTGCTTATCAGCGTAGATGTGAGCGGGTCACGCTTATTGAGAGGGTTAAAATGAAGGTCAATCACGACAGTTGCTCATTGATCTATTTTAACTTGAAATATCCACGTTAAGCTCTGCAACTTTTAAACCCATGAAGAAATACGTCAACCACGATCCGTTCGGCATTCTGGTGTATCCATATCTTTGAAGAAGTTCCTCACAATGGATTTCTCTGAATTTTGTTGTCGTCGTTCAAAAAACGTGGAATCCAGCAGACATATGATTTTCTGATCACGTTTTGAACTCATCCAGTTGTTTTTTGCATTCCTGAATGAATAAGCTTCACAGAAAACTCAAGATATACTTTTAAAATGCAAATATCTTAAACGAATGGCACTTAAATAAAATAATTAAAGCCATTTTGAAACATGAAAATGATAAAACATTTTCTATGCAAAGAGTCTTTTGGGGTAGAGGGATTTTCTTGAAAATCCTCCGTATGACATACTTGGAAGTTGCTCAATCTAAATACTTAGTTTGGTATCTATCCAACATTTTGGTTTTAAGTTACGCTACAACTTAGACACTTATGGAAGGTTACAGAAAGAGATATAAATTTTGTTTATTAAGAACATGTGAAATTTTAATCAAAATCGTTATATCCATGTTCCTGACATTTTGGGGTCGCATCCCTGGAAGGTTCTGAGCTTATATATCAGGTTGATATATAACCAGCCTTTAGTTTTATATTGGATTTAACGTTCACGGACACACATTCTCATTTTTCTAAAATTCTTGTTGGATTCAGGGGACCCTAAAAGGTACGTTTCTCGTTATCAAAATGTTGTATGTAATGTAATACCTTCTCTACATACTATGTACGTGGTAGAGAAAGTAATAACGCAATCGAGGATGCGGCCACAGCTAGATAAAAACTAATTAAATGATTCTTTAAATCGAATTAAGGGAAAATTTTGATTACTTTTGGAAAATAGGAATTTGTTCTTTTTTATTAATACACCCCTTACAAACCGATTCAATACACCCCTCATAAATGAAATAATGAGATTATTTTAAACGCGAATCAAAAGCAATATGCTTAGATGTTTTTCGTCTTTTAGTTTGTAACTATTCGTAGTTTAATATCTGTTTAATAAATGGTCATGCTATTTAATAACTGTGTGAAATATTTACGCAGATAAACTTTGGTGCTATGCGAATGTTATCCTCTCCCCCGCCGCCCCCAAAACAATCTCGGAAAAATCATTCCAGATACAAACAAGGCACCGATACGACTTCGATGAATTGTCATTGACAAAATGACGTTCAGGAATAACGTTGTGTTTGTCCTGATTTAACTAGCATGCCAGAAAAAAGTGAATAGCTGATGAAAACAGTTGACTGACGCCAGTGAGCTGCACAAAACACCGGAAATACACAGGCTACAGAATGGAGAGAATGCGCTGCTTTGCTGGAAGCATAACCTTACGGCGCTGAAGTTTGTGGCTGTGAACATCGATGTATGCGTACCACATTCCATTACTGCTGTTACAAGGCAATTTTTCTGTCAGATAGTGCTACAAAAAAGGTCTGGCTTTTAGAAGTTGCTTTTTATAAAATATACGTGGAATATATACTATTGTCAATGACAGTAGGATATAGTTCTACCTAAGTGAAGCTAAGGGAAGCAAATAACAACAATAATAATAATAATTGATAATAATAGTAATAATAATATTAGTATTAATTTTTAATATTATCTGCTACCTTAGAGATTAAAGCGAGTATTACTACTTTCCAAGTATTATTAAATCGTTCTAAATATCAGTATCTTCTTAACGTCACAATGGTAGAGAACTAAGTCATAAATGTGCCCATTGAAATACTGATTAACTTATCTATTTTTAGTTTCGGCTTTAGTGAACCTTCAGTTTCTTCTTAAACGATATGCGAATCAAAAACACTGAGAGAAGCATAAATTATCTCTATCCCCCTTATCTTAGATGCTCTAAATTCAGGACTCGTTATCTCAGAATCTATTTAAAATTTTAGGCTGAAATTTTTGATGACTGTATAGGCCTTCTGGATTAATTTTAACGCATAACAGAATTAACGAAGATAAACAATTTTCTAAAATACATAATACAATTAAAATTTAGCAGTAATTAGCGTTTTAAAAATTACCCATCCATTATAATAACTCAAGTACATAGATAAATCATATAATTAATAGCCTTTTTATCATTAATAATATAATGAGAGCTCCAACTTTTATTCAGAGAAAAGTTGTAGCTCGAGTTGTATTTAATAAGACTATTTCGTGAATAAAATAAAAATAATTAGACTATATGGACACGAAGAATAATATGCCTAAAATCCTTATTGTCTTGACGTATATTTGCACCAAAACCACTGCAACTTGATGTCCATATCATAAATTTCAGATCTCTCTGTATTGCTACATTCTATTATTTTGGCTTAGTAAAGCAGGATTTCAATTAATGTATCCATTGGAACTTCCGCCATTATGTACAGGAATATCACTGCACACATGCTCAGAGAAAAAACAAGTGCACATGGGTGTGATAAATTTAGAAAAACAATTCCACGAGGGTGTGATAAAACGATTAAACTGCAGAGATAATGAGTTCCAATTATTTGGATTTTTATTTGCCAATGTACTGGATTGGCCACTTCCTACGGTCACGTGTCATAAACGAAATAGTCATCCTAAAATTTGACTTATCTCTCTTCTACAGTTTCTGATAAAAGTGTATGCGTATCAAAAAGAGACATTCACAGAAAAATATATTTAAAATTAAAAATAGTAAATGTTATATTATATATTTTCTCTACTGATGCTTTAACAAACTTTTCTTCTGCTATTTCATATTAATCGAGATAAACACTTGTAGACATGGCATTATTACATATTTTTTGTACATTCTTGGGAATAGAGAATATAGTAGATTTGTGCGATACTCAAATCTTTTGAGACTGGTCGCAATGTACTGATATTGAAATTCCGTTTTTTTGTCATGACCAGGAAGGAGAAAGAGAGAGGGAATTATCCCATTGGAGAGAATTATAAGTATAAGTAAATTCAAACCAATAAAAAATAATGTCTTGGAAGTGGTTAACATTATAAGTATATACTTTACATAAATTGTATGCTTTTACGGGATCATATTTTATATAAAATGCGTGCTTTAACGATATCTACATTTTGTGTAGTAATATTTTGTCTATTTCTTACGTTTCACCAAATATACAAAAGCATTTAGAATAAAGGGGACTTCATCGGTGTAACGGATTTTAATGATATAACACCCGAATCATTTGTTTTGTAATTTCAAATTAATGCAATAATCTGTTCATTAATTTTAATTTTGTAATTCCATAAAAGAGTTAATTTGATATTTATGTTTCTTATTTCCATTACATATGTATTATTTTTAATACTATTATTTTATTTTATTCATGCATAGCTATATTTCACATTTGTGTTTCAATTGCAAAATTCAAGGATAGTTCTCAAAAATAGCTATTGTGCATAAACATATATTTCCGATATGAGTATAGCCTCAAATCCATTTTCACAGCATGATTTAAAATTCCTGGTTGTTTTTGCGTAAATAATTTCATTATTTCTTAGTATCTCAGCGAATAGCAACATTTTTCAATGATATGATTAAACAATAACGATTAACATGTTATATTGTTTTAATTCATCATGTAAGGTCACTAAAGGAACGCATATTAATGATAAGTTCATCGTTCGACAAGAACTGGTCTTCGAATATTCAAGAGTGTAACATTGATTTGAGAATATGTGTAGTATTTGTTTGCGATAATATGAAGAAATATGAGTGATGATTGTTGACATTTTAAAAAGATAAAAATTGTTAACTATTGTAAACTACCTCGATGCTGACATATAGATAGAACATGGTACACGCCTTTGGACCATAATTCTTTATTGAATCATAAAGATTGTCTTCTCGAGATCTTGACAGTTTGAGTTTTAAACGTTCCCATGTACCAATGTGTAACTTCTATATTTCTTTTTCATGGAGATATCTTAAACATGTGGTATTTTAATCAAATTCGTTGCAGTCAACTGTGAGAAAAAATTTCGAAAAATGCCCATATAAAAGGTGATTTGAGTTGGGGTATTTTCTTAAAAAACCTTTATGTCACGTCCTTGGAAGATTGCGGACCTAAATACCGAGTTTGGTATTTAACCGACCTTTTGTTTCCACTTATGTTGTTCACTCACACAGACACGCACACACTCTCTCTCTTTGTCTCTCTCTCTCTCTCTCTCTCTCTCACACACACACACACACACACACACACCCAGACCCAAGCCCTTTTTTTCATTTCCACCTCCCACACACAAGTTCCTTCTTCTAAACTTTGTTTGTTTTATTCCGGGAGTCTCAAAACGTTTTTAACCGCTGAAAGCGCAGTAGCGAATTTGATTGAAATACAATACTCTTCTTAGATGGCGAATGAAATGAACCATTCTTTTCAATTTTTTGATCACACTATAAAATATCGATAATTGAAGCAGTATTATACGGAGATAGCTCTAGATGTCAACAGTGATCAGTTGGTAAAAATGGCTGACAAAGGTAGCGAAGTTGATGCATGTGCACGCAGACACCAAGAGTGTAAAAATTATACAGACATTCCCTATAGTGCCATAGCCGGGATTCGAACCAGGGATCTCCCGGTCTCTAGCCGGTTGCTCGCATGTTTCCCGGTAAACCACAAGGTGATCTCAAATTATTTTGAGATGACAACTACAACGTAGTAAGTACTTTCAGTCCCAGGAGTCATTGTGTATCCTATTATTAGGGCCAATTGGTATTGATTTAATTGTTTTCACAAAGCCGTGAATAGGTCAGGGGTTGGATACGTCTGACTCTACGTATCCACTTCCTGTCCTACACACGGCTTGTGTGAAAAAAACAATTAAACCAATTTCCGACAGTATTTTAACACAAAGAAGGCTTCTTCTAAAACACTTCTATAGATTGTCAAACATTTTACAATCTGAAACTCAAGGAAGTGTGTTAGAGCCAAAGTTACTCTCAGTCAGATCGCCTGAGAATTGGAAGCCGTGGGAGTGGCGATGCAGCGAAGCCTCAGCAAGTCAACAAAGACACCTTTCCGAAGCATTATTGTCATGTGGTTCCCTAAAGAGGCTTACTTCGGTGTGATTGTTGTGGTGGATGAAGTTTAGGGGGTCGGAAAAATCCTGAGCATTTTCATTAATGGGGCAATTGCGGTGAAAAAGTATGTCTTTGAGCAACAACACAAGTCACGGGATAATCGGTCTTTCTTCTTCTTCTAAACGGTTAACGCTCTTCTATACATGAATATGCTGTGAAACCAGTTTCTGCCAGCACTTTGGCACTAATCTTCCAATGTTTGATGTAGGACAGGGCTCGGCCACACACATCTGAAACTGTTTCGGAGTCCCTGTGTGAAACGTTTGGAGATAACAGTGTCCCGCGTCATTAGTGTACTCACATTTGGCATTTCCGTAGTCTTGACATCAATCCCTGTGATTATTTTCCTTAGGGATTCGTTAAAGAATCATTTTTCTCAACATCCTGGAAGTGTATTTGTAACTCAAGATCAGTAGTAGCAAATCTGCAGAATAAACGATGAAGATCTTTGTTGACAAGTTGTGAGAAATATCAGCATTCGTTTTGAAGAGTGGTTGCGATAAAACGGTAGCTATATTGAACATGTAATCCTTTAATATCAAATCACTATTCTTTGCACACAAAAAAAAAAAAACAAAAAAAAAAAAACGTTGTTTGAAAAACCTAGCATACATTTGCAAAGTTAGAAATCACATTTGGACACGCAAGAAGTTATCATGCTTAGCCGTGGCACTAATCTATATAGAAAAAATTCCCTTAAAATATGAATTCGGATTTATTTCTCTGTTCTAAATAGCAAATGAGTTATGGCATTTTCTGTGAACTGTGCAGAATTCAAAGCACAAAATGACAAATGCAGTATGGTCTTTAATGAGATATTTAAAATACAAATATTGTGCCTGAAACGATTAAATACATAATATCACATGCTTACTATTGAGCGAGGTCTTGAAATGGATAAAAAGAATAAAAAAGAAGAGTCGCAATCGTTTAGCAATATCAGTTAGAAGGTGTACTTACATGTGGAAAAGTGTAATCCTACATCATAGAACTTTTTCGGGCGGCTAACCTAAAAAAAAGTTGTTATATAAAGTTCAGTATCTTCCAAGGATGCGACACGAAGATTTTCAAGAAAATCCCCTCACCCCCAACTACCCTTTACATAGAAAATGTTTCGAAAAGTTTGATTTTCTCAAAAATTGTTCTAACGATCTTGATTAAAATCTCTAATATTTAACAAACTTACATGACAAATAAAATGTATATTTTCAATTTTCTGGGAATAACCTCGGAAGACGTGTTTATTCTGGATGAATTTTGCGCAATTTTGCATAACTGGTAAACCGTAAGAGATAGACAAAAACTTACTTCACAAAAATGTAGAGCTTGTTAAAACACACAATTTATGTTAAATGAATCTTCTCGTGCTGTTGACCATTTTTGAGATATTCCTTTATATATGTTAATAGTTTCAGCTTTAAAATACTTATACTTTTCTCATACGGGAATTTGTCAACTCCTGTCCATACAAACAAAGGAACTTCAATCACAAAGCAACCAGGATTTTAAAAAATTTGCCTATCGCTTTAACCTATGGTACTCCCTTATTTCCCGTCTACTTAAAGGAAGTAAGTAATAAGACCTTTTTTTTTTCTTCTTTAGTATGAAATAAATGGCAGAATAAGCTGTTAACAATAATTTGTTGCAGAGATGTAGAGAATGGTATGTGAGTGGACACCAGATTTTATTTTTTCTCTGCTTGGTTTTGTTTCTCTTTATGATGTTACAATTTTACAAAATAATAAAACTTCACAGATACTACATTCAAAATATCCTCTTAGCACGTAATATTATTTCTGATAAATTGCATTTTAAAACAGATAGATATAATTAAAATATTTTAAATCAATTTTTGAGAGTACAATTATCGAAAAATGCTCGAAGTCTGTGGTAGCTTGGAGTGGGAGTATTTTCTTAAAAAAACTAAGCCAGGTGTGCTTAAACAGGATCTCACCCAGCTATGATTGCTATTTATCACAATATTCATTTTCGATCCATGTGGTTCACAGACATACACGAAAAAACTCTTTTAGTTGGCTACTAAACATTAAGCCACAAATATAACTGCTATTAATAACATCCGAATGGAGTTAAAAGTGATTGGTTGTCAATCTGTTTCACAGCATTGTGGGCTATCTTGTAAATTGTAAATGATATCCTACAGACAAGGACAGATATACAAAGAAGAATATCACACTTTATTTTTTATTTTGAACGAGTTTCATATTTGAATATTTTTCTGTTCCACTAATTTAATTTCGTCTTTGTCAGCATGCTTCCTCATTAGATATGACACCATGTGATATCAATAATAATTATCTAATTAATTTTAATGCGTACATCAAATTATAATAATGATGGTTTATCTCCTATATCGCTATCAAAATTTGGGTTTGGTAAGAAGTTGATACATAGTTTTAACTCTGTGTGCTCAGATTGGTTGCCTCTAATTACTCCGCAACAAACAGGTTAAGTTAGTTTGCAACAGTACACAAGCATTCAATATAGAATTCACGGGACCAAACCTGCATATCGTAAAGGTTCATTTACATAGAAACATTAACATTAACGTGAAGACAAAATATAGCATAAAGATAAGATCGTCTTGCCGTTCACAAAACCAGCAATACGTTGGCGTTTAAACAATATAAGCTATGTAAGAAAGATATTCAAAATGGCTGCTACGATTTTAATTATGATGCAGCGCAGTGCTTTATATCGCAGCGAGTTTATCGCGCATTGCCTCTTGCAGAGGACTAGTGAAAGATAAGTAAAAGGGATGGATGTCAACAGTTTCGAGGTCACTTTATGAAATAGAACTTGTATAGTACCTTTCCAATATTTACATTTACATTCGCTTGCGTCTCGTAAGCCCACAATTCAGCATTTATGTTGATAGGTAATTCAAATAAATGGACGTTATTGTAATGTAGAATAAAAATAACGCTTGTTTATATTCTTTACAACAGTAAATTAAAACTGACCTGGCTCAGCATTAATTAAGAAAAAAACAAAAAACTAAAAAATGCACAAATTGTCCTGGTGAAAAACTGTTCTGTACCGTCCAACACAGCAACCTGTTTACTAAGTTAGCAATGCATGCAGTGCAAGGTTAAATTACGCAATTCAGTTCAATTCCGCATTAAACCCACTGACCTAAAGACCGAACAAATCTGCAGACTAGTATTTGTATTATACGATATATTACATTTTGTCATGTACAAAATAATCTGATGTGTTCCATTCACAAGACTTTCTCTATATCTCTGCAATAAATTGTTGTTAAAAAGCTTATGCTTCTGTTTACTTCATTCTGATCAAGAAAAAATTAGCAGAAATAGTCTTATTACTTGTCTCTTTGTAAGTAGAAGCGGAATAAGGGAGTACCATAGGTTAAACTAATAGTCAAAGGCTGACTGTTATGTGACTGAAGTTCCTTTGTTTGTCTGGGCAGGAGTTGACAAATTCCTGCATGAGAAAAGTATATTTTTCAAAGCTGAAACAAAAAACAAAGAATATCTTAAAAACCATCAATTCCACGAAAAAAATGTATATAACATAAATTGTGTGTTTTAATGTGCTCTACATTTTTGGGGTGGTAAGTTTTTGTCCATCTCTTATGCTTTAGCAGTTATGCAAAATTTCGTAAAATTCATTCAAAATAAAGTAGTCTTCAGAAGCTATTCCCAGAAAATTCAAAATGGACATTTTATTTGTCAGGTAAATATCCTTGATATACAAAATTTTAATCAAAATCGTTACACCCATTTTTGAGAAAATCAAAATTTTCGAAATTGGTTTCATGTAAAAGGTAGTTTGCAATGGGGGAATTTTTCTCAAAATGTTCGTGTTGCACCCCTAGAAGATACTAAACATAAATACCAAGTTTAGTGTTTTACCGACTTTTCGTTTTGAGTTATCGTGTTCACAGACACATGGACACACACACAGGGACCTTTTTCTGAAACTACTTTTTTTGGGGGGGATACAGGGGAACCTAAAATGTATATTTCCGGTGAAATCTCGGTTTCAAAATCTTTGGTGGAGTGCAATACCTTCTCAATACACCAGGTACATAGTACGTGTAGAGAAAGTAAAAAGGAATAAGACACCAACGTGTTGATAATAAAGACATACTTTCATATATCAGTTCATTCTCAATAATTTCGAAATATTTATGTTTAGCACATTATCTTTGTAAGATTCATCCGTTTTGTCATAAATAAAACGATGATTCGAAATAAAATAGCTTAATTAATTAATTAATTAATTAATCAATTTTGCTCTTTTTTACTCGTTAGAGCCATTTTTAAGAAAATCCAAAGTTTCAAAAAATGTTTCATGTAAAGGGTAGTTAGGGGTGGGGATCTTTTCTTGTAAATCTTCGTGTTCCATCCTTGGAATATATCAAACTTAAATACCAAGTTTGGTATTAAACGGTCTTTTCGTTTTTGAGCTATGCTGCCCGCAGACACACACACACACACACGCGCGCATACACACAGACATATACACAGACACAGACAGACAGACACACACGAACATTTTTCTAAAAATGCGATTTTTTATTTAAGGGAGTCTCAAAACATGTATTTCCGGTGAAATCTCGGTATCAAATTTTTGGGTGCATTACAATACCTTCTCTATACACTATGTACATAGTGCATATAGAGAAAGTAAAAGATGTCTAAGAAAAGGATCATATGTGTATCTGAACAGTATAACTAAAGAAAAACAATCTGATGTGTTCCATTCACATGACTTTATCTACATCTCTGCAACAAATTATTATTAAACTTGTTCCTCTATTTACTTAATGCTAAGCGAGAAAAAATTGCCAGCAAGATTCTTATTACCCGCTTCCTCGTAAGTAGAACCGAAATAAAGGAATGCATTCGGCCAAATCGATAGTCAAATCTTTTAAAAGATAGTTGCTATGTGTTTGTATGGACAGATGGCAAATCCCCAAATGTGAAAAGTAAAAGTATCTTAGAGATGAAATTAATAACAAGAAATATCTCAAAAAACGGTCAACTCCACGAAAAAAATATGTATAACATAAATTTTGTGTTTTAACCAGCTCTACATTTTTTGTGCAGTAAGTTTTTGTCTATCTCTTACGGTTTACCAGTTATGCAAAATTCCGTAAAATTCATCCTGAATAAACATGTCTTCAAAGGCTATTCCCAGTAAATTGAAGATATAATTTTATTTGTCACTTCAATATCTTTAATATTAGAGATTTTAATCAAAATCGTTAGAGCCATTTTTAAAAAAAATCAACATTTTGGAATATTTTCCATACTAAGGGTGGTTTGGGGTAGCGGAAATTTTCTTGTAAATCTTCGTGTTGCATCCTTGGAAAATATCAAACTTAAATAGCAGGCTTGGAATGTAACGGTGTTTTCGTTTTTGAGCAATGCTGTCCACACACACACACACACACACACACACACACACACTGTCACGCTCCGTGGTGTAATGGTTACCATGCTAACTTCATATACACAAGGTCGTGGGTTCAAACCCGGCGGAGGACGATGGATTTTTTCGGGTGTAAAAATCCTTAGCATGGCTTCCTTCGGAAGGTAATTAAAGCCATTGGTCCCGTGTCATAGATTTACGGCACGTAAAAGAACCTCAAGCCTGATATAGAGACCTCTGAGCAAAATTTAACGGTCTTTCACGCCTAATTTAGAATGGGACGCTGAGAGCCACAGTAGTTAAAGAGCGTCCTTAAATAACACGCCATTTACATTTTTTACACACATACACAAATACACACGGACCTTTTCCAAGAATGCTTTTTTTTTTGATTCAGGGTAACCCAAAACATGTATTTCAAGTGAAATCTTGATGTCAAATTTTTGGGTGCTATACAATATCTTCTCTATATACTATGTACATAGTAGTGTAGAGAAAGTAAAAAGTCGGATAGATTCCTTACTTGGTATTCAAGATCAGTACTTTCCAAAGATGTGACACGAAGATTTTTAGGAAAGTCACTACACCCCGGCTAGTAAACTAAAATGGAACATTTTAAAACATTTTTATCTTCTTAAAAATGGTCATAACGGTTTTGATTAAAACACTATATATTAAAGATAGTTATACGAGAAATATTACTTATAACTTAATTCTCTGAGAATAGTATGTGAAGCCTTCATTTGGGAAGAGTTTTGGGTAATGTTCAATAACTGGTAAACATTTCAGGTAAACGAAAACGTATTACACCAAAAGTGTAACTCTCTTTAAAATACACAATTTATTTCTAATAACGTTGTGTGGCACAAGTCGGCTCCAAGTATCTGTTGTTAATGGTACGAATTGTTCAACGCTTGTCGTTGTTTCAAGTCCTATCGATTTTCAGCTGTTTCTCGGAATGGATGCAAACATAGGGAATTTTAAGACCAACACATAATACCATCCAGTTCCTAAATATCTAATGTGTTCCATTCATATGACTTTCTCTACATCGCTTTAACAAATTATTGTTAAACAGCTTATTCTTCTGTCTATTTTCCGATAATCGAGATAAATATTAGCAGAAATGGGCTTAATTACTTGCTTCCTTGTAAGTAGAAGGAAATAAGTTCATACACTAGGCTAAAACGATAATCAAATCCTATAAAGACTGGTGGCCATGTAGTTGAAATCCATTTTTATGCAGGGCCAGGAGTTTACAACTTTCCGTGTGAGAAAGTTTAAATGTTTTGAATCTGAAACAAATATCAAGGAATATCTCCTGGCGAATTCCAGGAAAAAAACGTATACGACATAAATTGTGTGTTTTAACGAGGTCTACATTTTTTGTGTAATCAGTTTTTGTCTATCTCAGCAAAATTCATTCAGAATGAATAGGTCTTCAGAGGCTATTCCCAGAAAATTCAAGATATAATTTTATTTGACATATAAATATCTTTCATATACGGTATCAAAACCGTTAGATACTTTTAAGAAAATCAAAACGTTCGTAATTTTTTCCTTGTAAAGGGTAGTTTGGGATGGGTTGGGGGTTTCTCAAAACCTTCGTGTCGCATACCTGGAAAATGCTAAACTTCAATTCTAAGTTTGGCATTTTACCGAGTTATCGTGTTCAAAACACACTCACACTCACACACACACACGGACACACGGACACACACACAAGAACCTTTTTCCAAAATTTTTTTTGATACAGGGGAACCTAAATAATGTATTTCCGGTGAAATCTCTTTATCAAAATTTTGGGTGGAATGCAATAGCTTCTCTATACACTACGTGCAGAGAAAGTAAAGATTTGGATGTCACTGTGCCCTTGTATCATAACGAAATGTGTAGTTTCATAAGAATACTTACGAATACACCCAGTACTGATGGATAGAGGTTAGAAAAGTCATGTTACACAGAGTTTTTAACTTTTCCTTAGATTTGTATGTTATTCATTCATCCTTGTTTTAACCAGTATTGCTAGTGTTTCCATAGTAGGCATGAAGCAACACATTTGAGCTCGCAACTGATGAATAACGGCTACACGAGACGAATTTGAAGTACTGACGAAAGAGGAAATTCCGTCTTGCCAGGCAGTAATTGATGAACGGTTTTTTTGGTAGTGTTTAACGCCCGCTTTAACTACTTATGGCACCGCAGGCGGTGACACTGATGATACATGAATGAAGATGGAGCACCAGTGGAATGCGATGGCGGGGGAAACCGGAGAACCCGGAGAAAACCCGCCCCAGCGCCGCTTTGTCCACCACAAATCTCACATGCGGTCGCTTGGGATCGAACCCGGGCCGTCTAGGTTGATGAACGGTGTAGATTTTCCAATGGTAATAGTGATGCCCTTGTGATTGTTTTATGTTGTGGTCAAGCTTCTAAGTTCTATTCCGTCATCGTTACCACGTGTTCTCTCTTTAATCGGAATTACTTCTGACAAATGATTTAGAAATTATTCTGAGAATTGCCTTAATCTTCTATATAACACTGATTCAGAGAGAAAAGGTGTGATCCCACTATTGTGTTTTATGGAGTTTATAAAGCTGAAAACGGCTGTATTTTATACAATAAAAATCTGGTGTATTCCGTTCAGTTGACTTTCTCTACATTTCTGCAACAACTTATTGTTAAACTGCTTATGCTTCTTTTTATTTCATGCTAATTGAGAACAAATTAGCAGAAATAGTCTTATTACTTGCTTCCTTGTAAGCAAAAGCGAAATAAGGTAGTACCATAGGTTAAATTATTAGTCAAAAGTTGGTTGCTATGTGACTGAAGTTCCTTTGTTTTCAAAGCCAAAGCTAAAAACAAGGAATATCTCAAAAACGATCAACTCCACGAAAAAATGTACATAACATAAATTGTGTGATTTAAAGTGCTCTTCATTTATGTGTGGTAAGTTTTTCTCCATTTCTTACGGTTAAGCAGTTATGCAAAATTCCGTAAAATTCATCCAGAATAAAGTAGTCTTTAGAGGCTATTTCCAGAAAATTCAAGTTATACATTTTATTTATGAGATAGATATCTTAATATACGATATTTTAATCAAAATCGTAAGAGCCATTTTTTTAGAAAATCAAACATTTTCGAAAAGTTTTCATTAAAGCGTAGCTGGGATGGGAGTTCTTCAAAATTTTCGTGTCGCACACTTGGAAGATACTGAATTTAAATACCTAGTTTGGTATTTAACGGACTTTTCGTATTTGAGCTAGGCTACGCACAGACACACACACAGATATTTTTCTAAAAATGCTCTTTTTTTTGGATTCAGGGGGTCTCAGAACATATATTTCCGGTGAAATCTCGGTATCGAATTTTGGGCGTAATACAATACCTTCTCTATACTCTATGTAAATAGTACGTATAAAGAAAAAAATGGTGAGAAAAGTAGTACACACACGGAAATATTACTTGATACATTTGCTTTATTTTTCGAAAAGTTTCATGTTCTAAAAAATGGCTCTAACGATTTTGATTAAAATATCGTACATTAAAGATATTTGCCTGAAAAATAAAATGTATATCTTGAATTTTCTGGGAATAGCCTCGGAAGACTACTTTATTTGGAGGAATTTTGCATAACTACTGAACCGTAAGAGATGGACGAAAACTTAACACACAAAAAATGTAGAGCACGTTAAAAACACACAATTTATGTTATATACATTTTTTCGTGGAGTTGATCGTTTTTTAGATATTCCTTGTTTTTGGTTTCAGCTTTGAAAAACTTATACTTTTCTCATACAGGAATTTGCCAACTCGTGTCCATACAAACAAACGAACTTCAATCACATAGCACCCAGATTTTGGCTTTCACTTTAACCTATGGTACTCCCTTATTTTGCTTCTACTTACAATAAAGCAAGAAATAAGAATATTTCTGCTAATTATTCTCGATTAGCATGAGATAAATAAAATAATAAGCTGATTAACAATAATTTGTTACAGAGATATAGAGAAAGTCATGTGCATGGAACACATTAGATGTTTATAGTGGATGTGTATGCGAGCACACGAGCACGAATGTACTCATTTGCAATAATGTTTCTAGTTAAATCTAATTTTCTATTTTTTAGACTATTTATGTAGTTTGCGTAATTGTGTTTCTTCATCTTTATAAAGCGCAAAACAACTGAAACGAAGACGGAAAGTATATGGGAGTATTCTGTGATGTCTCCAAACAAACAAGATGAAGAACTCACAAACTAATGCAAGATATATGGTTTTGAGGCCAAACGTAGATATATGTCACACCATATTGCGGGACCGTTTAATAAGGCTATGTAAAGGAAGTATAAACTGTGCATCATGGCATTTACTTTTTTGTTTGTTTGTTTGTTTACTCAAAAAACGCAAATTATTGTATTTCTGTTCACTGCTTTGAATTATATTCCTACATTATAACAATGTAACTAAATGTACCCAGTCACATTAACAGCACATGTGGAACAGGTTCGAGAATGCATAATAATTTCGGTAGCCGGATGTGAAGAGTAATAAAAAAATTAGATTAAAAAGATAAATAAAGATCAGTTAATGTACCAAATATACAAGGCTTTTCTTAAGACCAACAGTATGCAAAGCAAAACTAATAGGGCCTAAGTATATTTTTGTACTTTTGTTTTTCCCGTTTACTTTTTTGCGTTGTGGTTCCTTCGTTTAACTACACTGAATTACTTGTACAACAAACCATGCATGAAATTGGTTTTTCTCTTAATTACCTTCACAGCCTGTCATCCAGCAATTTAGTTATACATGCATATTTATATATTAAATTAAATATGCAACGTGTGCAAAATTACGCAGCAGCAACAACAAAAATCTGAGGTGTTCCATTCACATGACTTTCTCTACATCTCTGCAACAAATTATTGTTTAAAAGCTTATGTTTTTACTTACTTCATGCTAATCGAGAAAAAATTGGCAGAAATAGTATTATTACTTATTTCCTTGAAGTGGAAGCAAATAAGGCAGTAACATAGGTTAAAGTGATAGTCAAAAGCTGGTTGCTATGTGACTTAAGTTCCTTGGTTTGTATGGACTGGAGTTGACAAATTCCTGTATGAGAAAAGTATGTTTTTTAAAGCTGAAACCAATAACAAGGAATATCACAAAAACGACAAACTCCACGAAAAAAAAGTATATGACATAAATTGTGTGTTTTATTGTCATCTACATTTTTGTGCAGTAGGTTTTTGTCTATCTCTTACGGTTTAACAGTTATACAAAATTCAATAAAAGCATCGAGAATAAGGAGGTATTTAGAGGCTATTCCCAGAAAATTCAAGATATATATTTTATTTGAGATGTAAATATCTTAAATATAAGAGATTTTAATCAAAGTCGTTAGAGCCATTTTTGAGAAAATCAAAATTTTCGAATATTTTTTTGTCAATGATAGTTCTTCGTGTCGCATCCTTGAAAGATATCAAACTTAAATAACAAGTTTGGTATTTAACGGTATTTACACTTTTGATCTATGCTGTCCATGGCCACGGACCTTTTTCCAAAAAAACATTTTTTTTTTGGATTCAGGGGGCCCAAAACATGTATTTCCGGTGAAATCTCGGTATCGAATTTTTGGGTGCAAAAGCAATACCTTCTCTATACACTATGTACGTAGGTCGTGTAGAGAAAGTAAATTAAGATGCTACTAATAATAATTTTCGAACAGCTGCAGTAATCTAGTCGGTAACTTAGTTTGATTACTAAACGTTGTTTCTTATAAGATTGCCCCGCTGATCCTCTTCCCCTTTCCCCTGATTGGCTAAGCACACCCTTTAATGATATGTACTAACCCTATCCAGTTCAAGATCAGACAGCAAAAGCGATATAAACACACTATTATGATAGATGTATGAGCTTTCGTCACCCAAGAGCGAGTTTAAAACGAAGGATCCTCATGTATGTATTTTCTGATAAAAGTTTACCTGTATTTTAGATATATCTATTCTTAGATGTATCTGCATGCTTCCACGGCCGTAGTCCATTGAGGTTATGGTTTCCGGTGTAGCTCGCGACATTTTTTATACTGCTCTCTGCCGAAGTTTCGCTGCAATTTATGCCAGTAGCCCATGGAAGAAGCTCAACTTAAGTTGCAGCGAAACGTCGGCAGAGAGCAGTATAAAAAATGTCGCGGCCTACACCGGAAACCATAACCTCAATGCATTTATTCTTGTTACATAATATATTTGATTAATGCAGCTATGATAATGTAAATTTGAGAATTCACTTCGGAGATATTAACATAAATGTAATTGTTAATTAAGAAAATTCTTTGTACCGCACAATCACTTATTCCATCACGGCAACCAATGAGAGGTGACTAGTTACGTGACAGATAAGGGTTACCAAGTAAAATTATGCGGAACAAATCTTACTCAGGTTTAAATGTTAAAGATAAGAGGTAAACAAACCAGAACTACAATTGAAATAACAGTTCTTATTTGCTTTTGTATGAAAAGAAACAATTAAAAAAACTGATGTGCTCCACTCACATAACTTTCTCTATCTGCTCTGGCTACTACTCTTACAAAAGACTGTTCTTTTGTCTACTTCATGCTAATCAAGAAAATAATTACCAGAAATGGTCTTATTACTTAGTTCCTTGTGCATAGCAGCGAAATAAGGCAATACACTAGGCTAAAGCGAAAGTAAAATCTTTTAAAAGCTATCGCCACACGATTGTTAATGAAAATCGGTTACAGGGCCAGGAGTAAAAAAAAAAAAAAAAGAAAAAAAGAAAAGAAAGAGTTGAAACGGATGAGGACTCTCCGTTTAAGAAAAGTTTTGAGTATTTTAAAAATGGAACCAATACCAGGGAATATCTCCCAAATGGCTAGCTCTGAGAAAAACTGTAAATGACATAAATTGAGTGCTTTAATGAGATCTACAATTTTTGAACAAAAGTTTCTCTTGCGTTTTAATAACTATGCAATCATTCAGAATGAAGAGAATTTCAGGGGCTATTCCCAAGAAATTCAGGATTTAAATTTTATTTGCCATCTAAACATCCTTAATATGCAGCTTTTTGTGCTTTACCTTGTACATCTACACCCACAGAATGTGCAAATATGTAATGAACGTTTGTCTGGATTAAAAGAAAGCTGACAAAAGAAAAAAAATTAAGAATAGTTTGTAAAACTTGAATAGAGTGTCCTGTGAATGTAACCCGTCGTCATTTGTTAAAGGCACTGTCGTCATTCAGTTGTTTATCGTAATGCTATTGAAGGAACTACGGAATTTTAAAATTAACATAAAGAGTTCGGCCTTTAAAATATTTGACATTCGCTTCAACCTCATGTATCTCCATGTATGCAAGTACCTAAAACGGAATATGCAACACATTTATTTCTATAAAGGTTTATGCTCATTAACATGAATTAAGCAGAAAAGAAATATTTTGTAAGAATATGGTGGAAAAGATACAAAACATCTTATGGGCTACATTCGCATGACTTTCTCTACCTGTTTTGTAACAAACTATTTCTACAAAAGGTTATTCTACGTCTACATCATGCTAATCAGGATAAACATTAGCAGAAATCGTCTAACTAGTTAGTTAGTTCCTTATAAGAAGACGGGAAATGAGGGAACACTAGACTAAAGCCATAGTCAAATACTTCAAAACCTGATCGCTATCTGAAACAATTGAAATTTAGTTCTCTTTACATTGACAGGAATAAAACAAAACAGATATGAAACGAATGGCTATTTCCCGTTTGAGAAAAGTATTTTAAAACTGAAACCAATAACAGCGAATAACTCGGAAATGGTTAATTCAAAAAAGAAAGAAGATATGTATGTGACATAAATTGTTTTGGTGTGGCCTACATTTTTGTGTAGTACAGTTTTACAGTTATGCAAAAGTTATTCAAAATAAAGGGGTCTTCAGAGGATATTCTCAAGAAATTCAAGATGTACGTTTTATTTGTCATGTAAATATATTTAATATGCAATATTTTAATCACAATTGTGTTTTAGAAAATAAATTTCGAAAGTTTCTCCATGAACAAGGTAGTTTAGGTCGGACATATTTCCTTGAAAACCTTCATATCGCATCCTTGGGATTTAATAAACATATATTTAATGGACTTTTCGGTTTTGAGTTCTGCTGTACGCGCGAACACACAAATACAGACTTTTTCTAAAAATTATTTTATGGATGGAGCTCAAAATATGTATTTTCGGTGAAATCTCAATATCGAATTTTCGGGCGGAATATAACACCTTCTTTATCAATATACTCGTATATTGTACTAGAGAAAGTAATAAACGATAGCTATTAGAGAACGTCGTATATTTTCTTTTCCTCGGGAAGATTGCTTTTCTAAGCCATCTGAATGTATTCCTCTGTGTTTATAATTAGAGTTCCAGATTGGACGAAAAGTCACGGATTGGACTATAAAACATCGACCTTGTGATAGAGTTTTAATTGATCATTTTCGAATGTTAGTACCACTTCTGAATCAATCATTTTACATGTACTCTTTGAAAAATATATTTTATATCATTTCATAAATTATACTATATATTAATGGCGATACATAGGAGATAATTACTGTACTGTTTTCTTGTTTCTTTTTCCCTGTATCGTCGTTAGTACGGAGGCCACAAGTATTGTTCCAAGTTCAGTTCCACTAGTGTTCCCTTAGGTCACAGCTGTGTCTTAATAGTTTATCTAGTTGTTAGTGTTCTATACATTGTTAGTATGAATGAATAAGTGTATTTATTAACATAGCAATATCATACATAGAATTTCAACAGTCGCACAGGTCCACAGACCGTACGTGCTTTTGTAATACACATTACAAGCAATATTAAAACAACAACCACAACAAAGAATTAAAAGAGTAAACACGAAAATAAAAAGACAAAGGAAATACACAGTCAAAAGCAATATTAAACAACAATAAAATTAAGAGTGAATCCGAAAATAAAGATACAAAGATATTAAAATATAGCAATTTAAATTTACAGCACAGAGTACACCTTCATAAATGCACCCTCTTATAATAGATAATTACACTTAAAAGACATATATACACATAATATATACAACCCTAGCATAACAGTGACCTAAGTATGATATAATATACATGTATGTAGAACATTGTAGTCACTTTTGTTTAGTTGATCTTATCCCCCCCCCCCTTCTCTATTGGCAGCCTCCTCAGATCTCAGCTGTCTTGCCTTAAGTATAAATTTAGCTAGCCCGTCCATGTTTTCCGTGCCTGCCAGTAGCGTCCAACATGCTTCTATCCCTACATTCGCAGTGGTAAAAAATCGCGGCAAATATTTTTCCCGCCATTCCTCCGTACCCCTACATCTTGCCAAGATGTGAGTCCACGACTCTTCCTCCTCGCAAATGGGACAGATTCTCGTACCATTCTCGTCAGAAATTTTCGTGCTCCTCCATGCTCCTAGTCTAATCCACGCGAGCCCCTCTCTAATGAGTTTGGTACCTGTTTTGATGTATTGCTCCATACCCCACTCCGATTTCAGCCCAGACTGTACTTCTAATGACACCTTCTCTGTGCATTGCGCAATCATTTGCTGTCTGTCAATTTCACAGAGATTGTTAGTATAATACAGTGCATATGCAATAGTTTGAATAAATAATAACATTAATAATTTGCAAGTGGAGAAAATATGATAAAGATTTTAACAAGAAGTGATCAATAAACAAACATGCAGAGTCAAGGGAAAAAAATTGCCAGCAGCAACCAAAGCTTAAAGATGCATTCAAGAGATGCCGAGTTCGAATCTCGGTTATGGTCAATTATTCCGATACTTTTTTTTTTTCTTCTTGTACTAAGAATACGAATGTTGGATAACTGAGATTTAGGGATTCGGGCTTAGTTGAGCATAATTTCACCCATGATTTTCATTCGTCGTCCGATATCCTGCTTCAATAAAAATGTGAAACCGTATACTTCATGTTTTATATAAGCAAGTAGATAGCTACTTATTTCTACCAGTAGCGAAACGATTTCTATCAGTAGCGAAATGGGGTTATAATAGTAATCCAATTTTTTTAAAAAAAAAAAAAAAAGTATAAAGTAAAATTATAAATATAAATTAATCCTGAGTTTCAAAAAAATCTTATGTGTTCCATTCACATGGTTTTCTCTACATCTCTGCAACACCTTATTGTTAGAAAGCTTATGTCTCTATTTACTTCATACTAATCGAAAAAAAATTATCAGAAATAGTTTTATTGCTTTTTCCCTTGATAGTAAAAGTGGAATAAGGGAGTACTATAGGTTAAAGTGATAGTCAAAAGCTGGTTGCTATGTGGCTGAAGTTCCTTTGTTTGTATGGACAGGAGTTGAGAAATGAGAAAAGTATGTTTTTTAAAGCTGAAATCAACAAGAAGGAAATTCTCAAAACAATAAACGAAAAAAATGTATATAACATAAATTGTGTTTTAACGTGCTCTACATTATTTGTGTGATAAGTTACTGTCCATCTCTTACGGTTTAGTAGCTATGCAGATTTCCTTAAAATTCATCCAGGATTAAGTAGTTTACAGAGGCTGTTCCCAGAAAATTCAAGCTATACAATGTATTTGTCAGGTAAATGTCTTTAATATACGATATTTTAATCAAAATCGTTAGAGCCAATTTTGAGAAAATCAAAATGTTCGAAAATAGTTCCATGTAAAAGGTAGTTGGGATGGGGGGATTTTTCTCAAAATCTTCGTGTCGCATCCTTTAAAGATATTAAATTTAAATACCAAGTTTGGTATTCAACGGTCTTTTCGTGTTAGAACTATGTCTATCCACAGACACACACACACACACAGACAGATACACACGGATGCTTTTTTTAGAACCAGGGGGTCCTAAAACATGTATTTCCGGTGAAATCCCAGTATCGAATTTTTGGGTGGAATACAGTACTTCCTCTATACACTATGTGCATAGTACGTATAGGGAAAGTAAAAATTGCAGAGATTAAAGCGCAGCATTTATAATTAAAATTATATTGTTGCATTTTTAGCAACAACCTCCAAGCTCCTCTCTGATTTCTATACAAAAATGTATAATAAATAAACTAATACTAATTAGGATAAAATAATTTAATGGACACAAAAATAAATGTATATGAAGGGTTACCTGTAAATTGTTAATAGGTAAAATAGTTCAACTTGGAATAGTTTAGATTTTATGTCTTCACCTAAAATATGCGGAGACAATTCCCGCAAAGGATTTAATTGAATGAATTTGGTCAGAAATCCTTAGTAACGAATTGATTGTGGCGTGTTTACTACCTTATTTATCTAAGGCTTAAAACGAAGGACACTTATCAGTTTTAACAGAAGTTATCGATTGTTGACATTTGAAAGTGTTTACCTCACGTTTGTGTCTACGGCGGAATACTTTCCACAGGAATTTTTTCATGCTTAAATAATATGTACAACCATAGTAATAATCAGAGTATGTTAAATAAACCGACCGTACTGAAAGTGTTTTATATGCTCCGTTATTTGCTAGCAACTTTTCAGATTGTGCGTCACCTCATCGAAAACGATACCAGCAGTTTTAGTAGCTTACCGTCAATATATTATTAGAGGTTTGACATGGCAGGGTCTGTCCAAGCGTAACGGAGCGTGACTTTGAGGAGGAAGGGGACTCAGCGATAGTGTAATGTTACAGATTTCATTGTCTTTATTTATTCATTATTGTTTTAAGGGGAGTCGAAAATGGGTTTTCGTAATTTTTTTCCATTTTCATATTTTAATTGCATATGAATATTTCGAGTCTCCCGCCTACTTTGGTATAGCTTTAATAGAGGTACGCTAATTGCAAATAATTTAAAAACATTCTTGAAAATAATCCTGCGTAGTAGTTTTTAGAACATTCTGGAACTCTCATTAGGTAAAACATCAATAACTTTGTAAGTATTAGAGTTAAGAGAGGAGATCTTTTATATTTTGATCAGAAAGTTTTACTCTAGCTATTCGCAGCATTAGCATCCCATTTCATATTTTCTTCATGTGAGAGTTTCCAAGTACTGTTAAGTTGTGTTTGCAAAGTTAGGTTACATTTTTTTAATGCTATGTTTGAAAGCAATTCTTGAAGAAGTAAAATTGTGTATACAAATGCCCCGTTATCTCAGAAACTAATTGACACTAAGGGCTGAAATTTTTATTATACATTTGCACCTAAATAGGTTTATTTTAACGAAAGGGTTTTTATGTATATTTAAAAATCATAATTTTTCAATAAAAGTTTTAGAGTTTAGTTAAAAATATCACACATTTCCTTCTAATGAACAGAAATATACTATTTTTCATCTATCGGCAGTAAAGATATTGCTGAGCATATCTTGAAAAATGTAGCTCATTATATTAAATAGTTGCTGTGTTTATGGGTCAAACTGTAACATTGGCATTTCGACTCCCCTTCATGTACAATGCAAAGCATTAACTATCTATCCAGCCTTAAGTTGATCCTCGCCAAAACAAAACCCAGGCGACCAGTGCACCGTTATGATGTAGCCTTCCGCCATTCATGCTTTCACGACCACGTGGCATATTGTAATGTAAAACAAAAAAATAGACCTTATTTCGACAACTTAAACGGCGACTAAACTATTGTTATGTATAATGGTGATAATTTGAAAGTCATAACAAAATAAATGGGTACACGTGTAATAATTAACTCTAAAAATTACAAGAAAAAAAAACAAAAAAACATGTATCCAATAATTTAGATTTATTCGCTCTCTGGAAGCGGCTCAATTCTCTCCCTGATGATTTCCACTCCAAGGTTGATAAGCAGGTTTTCAACAACGGTGTCACTTAAATTATTATTTCCCAAAACAGCGCTTCTGCTTCCGATACATGTAAGCACCTTATAAACCGTTGGCGGATAATTTAAAAAAAATCTGATGTGTTCAATTCACATGACTTTCTCCTCGTCTCTGCAATAAATTATTGTTAAAAAGCCTATTCTTCTACTTACTTAACGCTAATCGAGAAAAACTTGGCAGAAAGGGTCTTATTACCTGCTTCCTTGTAAGTAGAAGGGGAATAAGGGAGTACCATAGACTAAATCTATACTCAAATTGTTTAAAAGCAGTTGCTGTGTGGCTGAGGACTTTTGTTTTTATGGACAGGAGTTGACAAATTCCTGTATGAGAAAAGTATAAGTATTTTAAAGCTGAAACTAATAACAAGTAATAGCTCAAAAAACAGTCAACTCCACGAAAAATATGTATATGACATGAATTGTGTGTTTTAGCGAGCTCTACATTTTTGTGTGTTAAGTTTTTGTCTATCACTTACGGTTTAGCAGTTATGAAAAATTCCGCAAAATTCATCCAGAATAAACATGTCTTCAGAGGCTATTCCCAGAAAATTGAAGATATACATTTTATTTGTCGTATAAATATCTTAAATATAAGAGATTTTAATCAAATCGTTAGAGCCATTTGAGCCACTCAACATTTTCGAATTTTTTTCCATGTAAAGGGTAGTTGGGGTGGGGGGATTTTCTTGAAAATCTTTGTGTCGCATCCTTAGAATATACCAAACTTAAATACCAAGTTTGATATTAAAGTATTTTCGTTTCTGAGCTATGCTTCCCACTGACACATACATATACACACACTGATCTTTTTCTAAAAACCTTATGTGTTCCATTCATCACATAAACTTCTCTTCCTCGCATTAAAAAGTTATTTTTGAAAATATTTTTCATCTATCTTCTTCCTGCTAATCAAGATAAACATTACCAGAAATGGTGTCATTGCGTAGTTCCTTGTAAACAGTAGGAGTGGGAGAGATATAAGGAAACACATTAGATGAAAGCGATTGTCAAATCTTTTAAAAGCTGGTTGCTATGTGATTGAAATTTTGCAATGCCAGGAGTTGGCAAATTCTCGTATGAGAAAAGTTTTAAGTATTTAAAAATTGAAATGAATAACAAGGAATATCTTGGAAATAGTTAACTCTACAAAAAAAAAAAAAGTGCATGTCATAAATTGTGTTTTAGCGAGATCTTTTGCGCAGTTAATTTTTTACTATTTCTTACGGTTTACCAGCCATGCAAAAGCGCATTCAGAACAAAGAGGGCATCAGAGGATATTCCCAGAAAATTCAAAATATGTCTTTTATTTGTCGTATAAGTATCTTTAATGTATGGTATTTTAATCAAAATCGTTAGAAGGTTTTTGAGAAAATCAAATTTCTCGCAATTTTTTCTACGTGAAGGGTAGCTTGGGGGCGTGAGTTTTCTTGAACATCTTCCTTCGCATCCTTGGAGGATGCTGTAAGTTAAATATAAAATTTGCTATTTAACCAACTTTTCGTTTTTGATTCATCGTGTTCACGGATACACACACACACACATGTGAACAGAAGTACTTTTTTTAAAAATGCTTTCTTTTCTTTGGGGGGGGGGCATACAAAGAATCCTAAAATATGTATTTCCATTGAATTTTGGTATCGATTTTTGGCTAGAATACAATACATTTTCTATCACGTACTAAGTAGAGAAATTAAAAATGTGATGTATATTGTTATGTATTCAGGAAGTCAAAATATTATATTAGTGAAATCTAGGTGTGGAATTCTCTCCTTAAAAACGTTTCTCTGCTTACAAAATAGGATGCAGTAGAGAAAATAAAAATTCATTTTGAATCCCATGTTAGATATATTCTGCGAGAATACTAAGAGAAGTTAACATATTAGCGCATTGTTAATGAAATGCTAAATTCTGAAAACAATATGTATTATTCAATTGTTCATTCTGTCCAGTGCTGTTTATGAGTCCATTATTGGAGGTAGAAATATTGTATAGTAACGAAGGCATAAAAGACCGTCTTCACCTTCTTTGTTTACCAAGTAAGGCAATCATCCCGAATTTTTCTATAATGCTAGAGCTAATGACGCTACCTCTACCAAAACCAAGGAAAGTTAGCATTTAAACGGTTCGTGACAAGTTTTATTAAAGTATGGTAGTTCTGAATTTTGCGATGCAAACGCCACGAATAATATAATACACAAAGCTAAGAAAATGTAAATTGTATTAAGGGGAAAAGGTACTCTGAAATAGTCAAAAACCAAGTTTTTTGTTTAAAGCACTAATAAAATCTCTATTATTTCTAGTTTCAAAAAATATATACTTTTGGGAGGTTAAGATGATTTTAAGGCATTTAAACAGCATTTAAATGCTAGTCTGCATTCTTTTAAAGTTGTAGTGGAATGATCCTTTGCAGAATATTTGAATCTTTAAATTCAGTTTTCTCAAAACAACATTCTCGGACACTCGTGCACCTTTTTCTCAGAAAGTATAAGTGATAGAGAGCTGAAATTTTCAGCATGTGTATCCAACACACAGTTAATTTTTCCGAACTACAATCATAATGTTATAATATATATTAGTATATTAAAAAAAGAAATAATATTTCAAATGTTCCATATTTTTACTTTTTGACCTTTCAAATATGTTTTTATAACTTCTAGTGAAACGATATACATATAACTAGATAAGTGAGGTTCAGAAGATAGCTTCTTATAGTAAAAACAAGCATGGAAATGTATGATTCTATATTGCAAGTAATATCAGAGAAAAGGGTACATAAATTTACATGTTTTAAGAGTAAGTTTTATTATTTTTCTGCTGACTGAAATACTTTTCACAGATTCAGCCACATAAGTTATCAATACAAACAACCATTTGAAATAAGTTTTGTGATTTGTAGAATAATTCATAAAAATTTTAGGAAAAACCATTCAGATCTTTAAGAACAGTGGGAACTTAACTCACAAAAGGTGTATTTTCCATATGCTCAGACTATCTTGTCCCCTTAACAAACCAAAGGAAATGCATTACTTGGATTTTACCACAAATCGCGTGTTTTATTGAACTTTAAAGGCCAAAAATAGGGCTGAGAAATACCTGAAGCTTTGTATTAACACGTAATGATGAGTAAAAATGTATTTGTTAGATTTAGAGGTGATTTTATTTTACCTTATTCATCTTTGGTTTTATTTTACCAGTTTCCATAGGTAACATAAATCGATTTGAGTCCAATTCCTTCTATAGGCATACGATCCGCGTTTCACAGTTTATTTAATTCAGTTCGAAATGAGATCATTTTGAATACGCAAAATGCGATAAGAAATAATTCAAGCTATTATACCATAAACTTGGAATTACGTTGGCAAATCTGTTAAACATAGTTCTGTGTACTATAAACAGGTTTTGAGGTTAGTGAATATTTTGAATGAATCCCATTTAAGATTACGAAATTCATCAGATAAATAGTAACCTCTGGTGGGATTGATTATCTATGATAAACACGTTGGTACTCCTAGTTTTTATTTTGTTAAATTTCAAGCTAAATCATACGTAATAATTAGTACCGCGAAACTCTACTATAAATATAAACTATCTAATATCCTGTTTTAATAAGACAGTTGATTCAATAGCTTTAGATAAGTTTCAGCAGGCTCTGAAAACGTTGGAAAATCGGAAAAGTTGTGCTCCAGATGGAATGAATGCTGAATTTATTAAATATGGAGGGACTATGTGTAAACTAACATTGTTAGTCATGTACTGAATGCCGGCGAAGCTATAAAATTCTAATGATCGAAAACCTCTGAAGCAATGTTTATCTTTAAAAAGAGTCAAATAAATGCATATAACAATTATAGGGGTATAAATCTTACAGATGCTTCTTGACAAATCGTACTAAAACAGTAAATGACCGACTGAAAGTAAAATCAAGACGCATATTTTGGAGAAGAGTAGAGTGGATTCAGGAAAGGATGCTTGTGCAGGAATTACATTTTTAGCACGAAGATAATTTTAAAAATTGACGATAAGTCAACTAGAAAATTTATATCGCTTTAATTGACTTGTAAAAAGTCTTTGATTCAATCATTAGAAACAGACTAATAACGTCGGCTGATAAGTCCCGCACCTCTCAATTAAAACAGCATTTAATTTTTTTCTCAACATAATCTCCAGAAAGGCTAATACGTTTGTCATATCGGTGTTCTAATGTAATTAAACCATCTCGGTAGTGCGATTTATCAAGCTCCTCAAAATAGAAGTTTACCTCATCAATAACCTCCTCGTTGCTGTGAAATCTTCGTCCTCCAGAAATTGTTTTGAGGTTTGGGAACAGGTGGTAGTTACTGGGTGCTAGATCTGGCAAATAGTGTGGATGTTCAAGCAATTCGAACTTTAATTCGCACATTTTTCCCATTCCAATGCCTGAAAGCTGGGCTGGAGCATTGTCGTGATGAAACAAGATTACATTTTTTTTTGCCAAATGAGGTCTTTTTGTTTTCACCTGATCACTCAAACGTTGCAGTAAGCTTGCGTAGTAATCACCAGTGATACTTTTACCCTTTTCCAAGTAATCAATAAAAATAATTCCCTATGCGTCCCAGAAAACACTCGCCATAATCTTGTTAGCTGGCAAAATTCACTTTGCATTTTTAGAGTTGGTTCACCTGGCGTAATCCACTGTGATTTTCTTTCTGATGTGTAGTGATGTATGCAAGTTTCATCCATGGTATAAGCCGTCTCAAAAATTCACTGAGATTTTTACGTTAGAGGTCCACGTTCTTAACAGAAACAGTTTTTCTTTGCAATTTTTGATCAGTTGCCCGTCTTGCACAGACCCTGTGAAAGCCCAAAACATTACTTAAAATATTACCTGCACGTTCTTTTGATATGTTTACAGCTTCTGCTATCTCAAACAACTTTAATCTGCGGTCTTCCAGGACTAAACGATGTATTTTTTCAATGATTTCTGGAGTTGTCACTTCTACAGGGCGCCGAGAGCGAGGCTCATCACTAGTGCTCGTAAGTCCCATTTTAAACTCTGCAACCCACATTTTAACCATTAAATATGAAAGGAAAGACTCTTTTAATGTACTGTCCATTTCCTCCTTGATTGCTTTAGGCGTTAAGCCTTTCAAATGGAAGTATTTAATCACTGCTCGATTTTCCAAATCCTCCATTTTTGTGAAAACTTTAAAGTTGTCTTGTTTAAAATGCTGTCACTCGAAAACTAAACATCTATTGACCTGTAACTATGGATACAAGCTATTCTAGAGTTTAACCATGCGATGCTACCGTCTAGCATCGTATCAGCTGATCCTTGTATGAACAATAATAGACAAACGAGAATTCCCTATGCATCTAATACAGGTATCAAAAGCATATATGATGATACCACAATAATCACAAATACAGATACTTCAAAATAAGATAAGATAATAAATCAGGATGTAAAACAGGAATGTAGTATGTCACCGACTCTTCCCAGCATCTACATGTATGTTGATGATATAAGAAAGTTGAGGAGAAAGATGAATGAAGCTATATGACTGTAAATGAACTATGCTTAATACTATGCTGATTCCAGACGTGATTATAATAAAAATCTAATGTGTTCCATTCACATGACTTTCTCTACCTCTCTGCAACAAATTATTATTGTTAAAAAGCTTATACTTCTATTTACTTCATGCTAATCGAGAAAAAAATTAGCACAATCTCATTACTTACTTCCTTGTTAGCAGAAGGGAAATAAGGCAGTACTATAGGCTAAACTAATAATAAAGAATTGGTTGCTATGTGACTGAAGTTTCTTTGTTTGTATGGCCAGGAGTTGACAAATTCCTGTATGAGAAAAGTAAACAAGGAATATGTCAAAAACGACCAACTCCACGAAAAAAATGTATATTAGATAAATTGTGCGTTTTAAGGTCTTCTACATTTTTTGTGTTTTCTCCATCTCTTACAGTTTAGCATTTATGCAAAAATCCATAGTATTCATCCAGAATAAAGTAGTCTTCAGAGGCTATTCCCAGAAAATTCAAGATATACATTTTATTTGTCGTGTAAATATCTTTAATATACGAAATTTTAAACAAAATCGTTAGAGCCATTTTTGAGAGAATCAAAATTTTCGAAAAGTTCCATGTAAAGGGTAGTTTGGGGTGGGGGATTTTTCTCAAAAGCTTCATGTCGCATCCCTGGAAGGTACTAAACTTAAATACTTAAATACTAAGTTTGGTACTTTACGGACACACGGACATACACACGGAACTTTTTCCGAAAATGCTTTTGTTTTAGACAAAGAGGACACTAAAACATATATTTCCGGTGAAATCTCGGTATCGAATTTTTGGGTGGAGTGCAAAACCTTCTCTATACACTATATGCATAGTGCATATAGAGAAAGTAAAAACTACAGAGGCAATCTTGTATATAGAGTATATGAATTGAGAGGGAATCATAATAAAAAAAATTGTTACTAAAACAAAAGTTATGGCCCATTCTGGAAAATTCCCAGTTGATTTAAGGTTGCTACCAAAAACAACTTATTTGAGCAAGTTTCTAGTTTTAGCTATTTAAAGTTAAAGATATAATTTTTATAAATATTTAGAAAAACTCTCAAATTTCGATATATGGAGTATAAACAAAATTTTAAAGAATAAAGTTGGAAAGGATACAAATTAAATTATATAATTCAATGTCAGTGTCTGTGCTACTTAATGAAACTGAGTTTTATTTATAGACTTCTTTAGCTGCTGTGGCTCTGAGCGTCCCAATATAGATTATAGAATTATATGGTTGGGCGTGAAAGACCGCATAATTTTACTCAGAGCCCTCTTTGTCCAGGCTTGAGGTTCTCATACGTGCCGTAAATCTACGACACGGGACAACCGGCTCTACCTCCCTTCCGAAGGAAGCCATGCTAAGGATTTTACGCCCGAAAAAAATTCATTTCCCGCCACCAGGTTTGAATCTACAATCTTAAGAACCAGAGCGTATCGTGTTACTCCTAGACCACGGAGGACATCAGTGCTAAATTTATATCAGCGAATCCTGGATTGCGAAAATGAGAGATAAAAACAACACACAGCAGAGATGATTAAAGGCTGTTTAAGTAGAGACCACATAAAATACGATGACATTCGAGCAGAATTGGGAAATTATAGTTGAAATGAGAAGATTGAAGAATCAACGGAAAAACAGAGACATCTCAGGCGGATGGATGAAAGCAACCGTTGAAAACAAGTACAAGTCTGCAGGAAGAAGAGATGTGGAAGGCCGAGAAAAAGATAGAGCTAATTCTGTGAAGTCGAAACGGGCAGATTGCTTAATCCTGAATTGCAGAAGAAGATGAAGATCAAAGAACCATGGTCTGTTTATCAACTACCCCTTCCAAACCCTGTTTCTTATAACTTGTAACTGGCATATTCTACCGCGCTCAATTTCCTTCTCCTTCTTCTACAACTTTGATTTGCTATGTATATGACAAAGAATTACTGTTAAACGTAACATTAGGTAATAAAAGCGATATAAACACTCCATCATGATAGATACCGTGGTTTCATCATTCGGAGAGACATGATCCACAAAGGATCCACAATATTTGTTGAATTTACATGTACATTCTGTCAAGAAAGTACCGGGAATTGATCATTTAAAAATCCTGTTTAAAAGGAAATTGGCCGCGCCGTGGCCAAATGGTTAGACCATTCGACTCTCTCCTAGACGGCCGGGGTTCGATCCCAAGCGACCGCATGTGAGATTTGTGGTGGACAAAACGGCGCTGGGGCGGGTTTCGCCGGGTACTCCGGTTTCCTCCGCCATCGCATTCCACCGGTGCTCCATCATCATTCATGTATCATCAGTGTCACCGCCTGCGGTGCCATTAGTAGTTAAAGCGGGTGTTAAACACTACCAAAAAAAATAAAAAGGAAATTCGAAATTATTGTTGTCGCCAAGTTGGTACAGCTTTCTTCTATACCCACGCGGAGTTTGATTGTCATCTGTCATCTAGTTTGTTTACAGTACGCCTCTTTGTTAGTTTATCTCAAAGGTGATTTGCGATTTTACGGTGGATACAAATATTGAACAAAGAATCTGTCTCAAGTTTTGCATTGCAAATGGTATTTCGTGTGCCGAATCGCTGAAAATGTTACAGAGGGCTTACGGTGAATCGACTTTATCAAAAACACGTGCATATGAGTGGTACAGTGCATTCAAAAGTGGCCGAGATGTGGTGGAAGATTTGCCTCGCTCTGGTCGGCCATCAACGGTTTCAATTGAACTGAACATCGCTAAAGTGAAGAAAATGGTGTCTGAAAATGGTCATTTAGGTCTACGAGAGATTTCCGCTGAACTTTGTGTATCTCAGGAATCGATCGTATCATTTTAAACGATTGTTTGGGCATGACAGGCGTTGCAGCTCGGTTAGTTCCGAAAGACTTGAATTTTCTACAAAAACTCGATTGGGTAAGCATTGCTGAAGACATGCTAGAACGAGCCAGTTCCGACCCCCACATTCATGAAACGCATTGTAACTGGTGATGAGACGTGGGTTTACGAGTTTGACACTCAAACCAGTCAACAAACTTCCGAATGGTGCCTTCCAACTGAACCGAAACCTATAAGTGCACGTCAACCTTGATCAAACCTGAAGGTCATGTTGACAGGTGTTTTTCGATTATCGCGGTGTCGTGCACTCGAGTTCTTGCCAGAAGGTTAGATGATAAATAATGACTATTATCTGAGCGTTATACGGCGTTTGAGAGAACAAATGCGGCGAAAAAGGCCAGATTTGTGGAACGACAACTCATGGATTCTGCACCACGATAAACGCACCAGCTCACAAGGCTATTATTGTGAACGAATTTCTGGCCAAAAACTCAACAAATTTCATCAAACAACCAACTAATCTGGCTCCTGCTGATTTCTTTCTCTTTCCAAAACTCAAGTTACCACTTCGAGGCACCCGTTTTCAGTCGATAGTAGACATAAAAGAAAATTCGCAGCGACAATTGACATCTATTCCTAAAAGTGCCTATAAAAATGGTTTGATGAGTGGATTATTCGTTGGAATAAATGTATTATTTCACAAGGGGCCTACTTTGAAGGTGATACAATAACATGGATGAATAATTCATTTTTTGTGTTTTATTGGCAAATTCCCGAAACTTTCTTGACACAGTAGTATTTCAAATGTACCAACTCTTTTTACACAATATATTTATACATGCATTACGAAAGATGTAAATTTGATAATTTTCTTCAAATATATTAAGATAGCTGACTTAGTTATTCTTCTTCTTTGAGTTCTTTGATCCTCACAGTTGTGTTGATCACGTCTTCCTTCTATAACTGGTTTAATCGATTTAAAAGGAATACATTTATTTTATAAATTCGATGACATTGAGGGAGAGAAACATTTATTCCGTACAGTAGTAATTTTTACTTTCTCTACACTTACTATGTGCATAGTGTATAGAGATGGTATTGTATTCCACCCAAAAATTCGATACCGAGATTTCAACGGAAATACATGATTTGGGTCCCCCTGAATCTTAAAAAGTATTTTTGGAAAAAGGACTGTGTGTGTGCGAGCATGTGTGTGTGGGGGTGTGTTTGCGTGTGCGTGTGTGTGTGTGTGTGTGTGTGTCTGTGGACAGCATAGCTCAAAAACGAAAATACCGTTAAATATCAAACTTGGTATTTAAGTTTGGTATCTCCCAAGAATGCGACACGAATATTTTCAAGTAAATCCCCCCCAACTACCCTTTACATGGAACAATTTTCGAAAATTTTGAATTTTTCAAAAAATGGCTCTAACAATTTTGATTAAAATAGGATATATTAAAGATATTTAAACGACAAATAAAATGTATACCTTGAATTTTCTGGGAATAGCCTTTGAAGACTACTTTATTCTGGATGAATTTTACGGGATTTTGTATAACTGGCAAACCGTAAGAGATGGTCAAAAACGTACTATACAAAAAATGTAGATCACGATAAAACACACAATTTATGTAATATACGTGTTTTTCGTGGAGTTGATTGTTTTTTAGATATTTCTTGTTAGTTCTTTCAGCTTTGAAAAGCTTACTTTTCTCATACGGGAATTTGTCAACTCCTGTCCATACAAACAAAGGAACTTCAGTCACACAGCAATCAGCTTTTGACTATTTCTTTAGCCTATGGTACTCCCTTATTTCGCTTCTACTTACAAAGAAGCAAGTAATACCTAAGAATATTTCTACTAATTTTACTCAATTAGCGTGAAGTAAATAGAAGCATAAGTCTTTTATTAATAATTTGTTACAGCGATGCAGAGAAAGGCATTAGAATGGAACACATCAGATTTTTAAATATGAAGATAACGGCCTACCGCCTTCCCAAGACGTTTGATAAACGAAGGCTGCACCAGCATGGATGACCAAGAAACAGAATCTATCTAAAGTGGAGCTTAGTTATGATTCATGTTCACTTTATCAGTTGAAGAATATTCTCTGATTAGGAGACAACCAACCACTTGTTCGCTTGGGAGGCTGATTAAAATAGTATCTCTGTATTCCTGTACTAGCAGAAGCTTTGTGATGGATTTAGGTTTGCCTATGGTATCTGAGACATCTCATTTATACATATTATTTACAGCTATTCTGTAGGGTTACTAAACTACATGACCGAGCGGATTGTGGTCTTCATTCGGGAGGTCCCAGGTTCAAATCCCGTGGGTTCAGCAATCTGGTTGGGAGTTTTCGTGGTTTCTCTCAATCGCAAGGATATATAGTACCACCTCTAAAAGTTCCAACTTCAGTGTCTTAAGCCATATTAAAACTACAAATCTGATATGTTCCATTCACATGACTTTCTCTACATCGCTGTAACAAATTATTGTTAAAAAGTATATTCTTCTAGTTTATGATAATCGAGATAAACATTAGCAAAAAATGTTTTTCCTTATTTGCTCCCTTGTAAATAGAAGGAAAATAAGAGAACAGTAGACTAAAGCAAATATCAAATCTTTTAAACACCGGTTGCCATGTGTTTGAAATCCGTTTCTATGCAAGGCCAGGAGTTTACAACTTTCCGTGTGAGAAAAGTTTGAGTATTTTAAAGGTGAAAAAAAATAATAAGGAATGTCTTAGAAATGGTCGAGGCGCTGATTACGTCTCACCCTCCCATCCATGACAACTGTCATGGACCACGATCGGGGATTCAGGGGCCGGGCGGTGGGCCGGGCGGTGGGCCAGGGTTCCTTGTGGGCTGTCGTGCCATGGACTTGTTTTATTATTAATCTTACGGTTTACCAGCTTCACAAAATTCAGCAAAATTCATTCAGAATAAAGAGGTCTTTAGAGACTATTCCCAGAAAATTAAAGATATTCATTTTATTAGCCTATAAGTATCTTTCAATTACGGTATTTTATTTAAAATCATTAGATCCATTTTTGAGAAAATAAAAATTTTCGACATTTTTCCATGTAAAGTGTAGTTTGGGGTAGAAGGGTTTTTCACAAAATGTTCGTGTCGGATCCTTGGAAGATAACAAACTTAACCTCTCGGTCTACTAGCTATGTAAAATTAATTAAATTTGAATGAAATGGCTATGCTTTAAATACGAAGTTTGGTATTTACCTGAGTTTTATTTTTACTTAACTGCTACTACTCTCTCTCCTTTCCTCTCCCTCTCTCACACACCCGTTATTTTTTTTTACTTTCTCTAACCCGTACGTACAATGCCCATAGTGAATAGAGAAGGTATTTTATTACACCCAAAAAATCGATACCTAGATTTTACCGAAAATACGTGTTTTTAGATCCCCTGAATCCAAAAATGCATTTTTAGAAACATGTTCGTATGTGTCTGTCTGTGTGTGTATGTCTCTGTGAGCAGCATAACTCAAGAACGAAAAGTCGGTTAGATACCAATTGGTATTTAAGTTCAGTATCCTCCAAAGATGCGACACGAAGTTTTTCAAGAAAATCCCCCACCGACTACCCTTTACATGTAATATTTTTCTAAAATTGTGATTTTCTCAAAAATGACTGTACCGATTTTTATTCTCTGGAAATAACATCTGAAGAGCTCTTCATTCTGGATGAATTTTGCATAACATTACACAATACACATATACGCTTTTTTGTAGAGTTAGCCGTTTTTGAGATATCCGAATTATTGGTTGCAGTTTTAAAGCGCTTAAACTTTTCTCAAACGGGAGACAACTTTCTTTTGCTCTCTGGTTTGTTTACTCCTAGCAAGCAAAAAGAACCGAATTTTAATTGTTTCATTTAGCGATCAGCTTTTAAATGATTTGATTATTGCTTTAGCCCAGTGTATTCCTTTATTTCCCTTCTGCTTTCACGGAAGCAACTAACAAGATCAAATCTGGCAATGTTTATCTTAATTAGCATGAGTATATAAAATAATTCTTATAAGGAAAGTTTTTATGGAACAGCTAGAGAAAGCTGAGTGAGTGGAACACGTCAGTTTTTTTTTTTTTTATTTTTTTATTTTTTTATTTATTCGAGAGAACTCAAAACAGTATTTCTGTTGAAACGTCTATATCGAATTTTTGGGTAGAATGCAATGCTTCCTCTACCTACTCTACGTAGTATCTCTAAAGTTGCTGTCTGCCTCCTGCGGTTCCTTCACACCATCCGTTCCTCTTGGGTGGTAGTAACCACAAAAAGTCCGACTTGGGCTTAAATAAGCGAGATGTCCCTCTCCGTTATCTTACCGTTATAGTACGTAGATGCTAGTAATACAAATAAAAAAAAATTAAAAAAACAGATGTGTTTCCAGTCACATGATTTTCTCTAGCTGTTCCATAAAACAACCTTCTTACGAAAGACTATTCTTCTTTCTAATCGAGATAAGCATTAGCAGAATGTTCTTATTACTTAGTTCCTTATAAGCAGAAGGGAACTAAAGGAATGTATTATACTAAAGCGATAGTCAAATGTTTTAAAAGCTGTCGCTATGCGTTTAGCTATCGCTTCTTTGCATGACCAGGAGTAAAACAAAAGAACAAGTCTGAGAAAAGTAAACGTATCTTAAAATTGAAACTAATAACAAGGAATATCTCGGAAGCGGTTGCCTCCATAACCAAAAATAAATGAAAAAGACATAAATTGTGTGTTTTGACAAGATCCACATTTTTTATGTAGCAAGTTTTTGTCTATCTCTTACGATTTACCAGTTAGTTAAAAGTCATCCAGAATGAAGAGGTCTTCAGAGGCTATTCCAAGAAAATTCAAGATATATATTTCGTTTGTCATGAAATATCTTAAAAGTATGGCATTTTAATCAAAATCGTCAGAGCCATTTTTGAGAAAATCAAAATTTTCGAGAAATTGTCCATATGAAGGGTAGTTGGATGTAGTGTGATTTTTTTTTAAATCACCGGGTCGCAATCCTGGAATATCCTGAATTTAAATACCAAGTTTGGTGTTTGACCGACTTTTCGTTTTGAGCTATGCTACCCACAAACAAACACACACACACACACACACACACACACACACACACACACACACATGTATCTAAAAAGCTTTGTTTTAAATTCAGGAGTCTCAAAACGCGCATTAATGATGAAATCTCGGTATCGAAATTTTGGATGGAATACAATACCTTCTCTTTTTACTATGTATATTGTACATACGTGCTAGAGAAAGTAAGAACACATTCTTTAGTAAATTAATCCTATCGAAATTATATGAGGAACTAAGGGTTGATTAGGTAAAAACATGCCCCTAGACTAATAATATAACAAATCTGGTGTGTTCCACTCACATGATTTCCTCTAGCTGGTCCAAAAACAAGCTTTACTTACAAATAAAAATGTTCTTTTATCGACATCATGTTAATGAAGATAAACATTACTAATTGGTCTCATTAGTCGTTTCTTTTAAGTAGAAGGGAATGCAAAGGCTTAAGCGATATTCTAATCTTTTAAAAGCTGGTCACTATAAGAAACAATGAAATTATGTTCTCCTTGCCTGTTAGGAGTAAACAAAAGAAACGAAGAGTAAGATGCCCTCACGTTTGAGAAAAAGTTTGAGTAGCTTCAAACTGAAACCAATAATATCTCGAACTTTACACATAAAAATATGTATATAACATAAATTATGTGTTTTAACGAAATCACTACTTATTTTTTGTGTAATAAGCTTTTGCCTGCCTCTTACGGTTTACGATTTATATAAAAGTAATCCAGAATAAAAAGGTCTTCAAGGGCTATTTCCAGAAAATTCAAAACATACATTTCGTTTAATTTAAGTGCTGTGTGTACCACAGGAGCTGGATAGGTAAGAGTCAGACCGAAAAATTCAATGTCATAGCCGAGATTTGAACCACGGATCTCCTGGTCTCTTACAACTGAGCTACCATGGCAACCTGCTGGCATGCCCTTAATTTTCTTGAATTTGTCAACTGACTCGAATGTTTTCCTGTAAACCACAAGGTTATCTCATTTTTTTTTTGAGATGGTTTATCACACTGGTGACTTACATTGTCGTTAGTACTTTAATTCCCAGGATTCATAGAATAGCCAACTATTGTGGTCAATTAGTGTTAATTTAATTGTTTTTTCACATTCTGAAGCCTCGCATATACATGTGCACAGGGATAGAGAAGGTATTGTGTTCCACCCAAAAAATTCCATGTCGAGATTTCACCGGAAATATATATTTTGAGTCCGAAAAAAGCATTTTTAGAAAAAGGTTCGTGTGTGTCTGTGAGCAGCACTGCTCAAAACCGAAAATACTGTTAAATACCAAACTTTGTATTTAGGTTTGGTATCTTCCAAGGATGCGACAAAAAATTCCCCCCACCACAGACCACCCTTACATGGAAAAATTTTTGAAAATTTTGATTTTCTGAGAAATGGCTCTAATGATTGTGATTAAAATGCAGTATATTAAAGATATCTACATCCCAAATAAAAAGTATATCATACATTTTCTGGGAATAGCCTCTGAAGACCTCTTCATTCTGGATGAATTTTGCCGAAGTTTGCTTAACTGCTAAACCGTAGGAGATAGACAAAAAAGTACTACACAAAAAATATAGATCTCGGAAAACACACAATTTATGTCCTTTACGTTTTTGTTGTAGAGGTAACCCTTTCCGAGACATTTCTTGTTATTGACTTCAATTGTAAAGTGCTAATACTTTTCTCAGACAGGAAATATGCGTTTTCTTTTGTTCTACTTCTGGCCAAGCAAAGACGCGATTTGCATTGACAATAGTATAACGATGACTTAAGACATTTGACTATCACTTTAGTATAATGCATTCCTTTGGTTCCCTTCTAATGGATAAGAACATGCTGCTAATGCACTTTACGAATTGTAGCAGAAACAATATATCTCTAATTATAACGTTGTAAAGTAATGATATATTATACTGTTCTAGCTTTATTATAAAGCATTAACTTATGTAGTTTAAAAAGTGTGCATTCGTTCGGAAACAATGTTCCCATTTTTCACGAAGTTGTTTATATTTCGAAAATGAGAAGTATTTTGTGCCAATTTTGTTTTGTTTTCCGATAGTAATAATCACACCCATACACTGCAAAACTACACATTTTAACTCTGAAAATCATGCATAAAAAAGAAAAATATTAATTCAGCGCCAGGGACATCACATGGTAAATGATTTTTATGAGCAATTCACATTTAAATAATTACCACTATACACCTATAAACGCAAATAAACACTAATATTTTTTAAAATAATTTATATTGGTAAATATTTGAATATTTGAATAAAACAAACACCAATTATCCATATTTTTATAAAATGCAAATAAATAAAAATAAAATTAGAGTTTTAATGCACATCAAATATCATGCTTCCGTGCAAATTGGTTACTAGGATGTATTATTTTAGTATTTCTTACTGTTTAAAAATGCCGTTTACATTCAGTTATATTTCATAATTTCACTCTTGAAAAGTATGTGCACAAAATACATAGATGAATGTTTAATTATCTTTCTATATAGTTGAGCAGAAAATGTTAAATACAGACTTCAATTTTGACTTCAGTTATTATATAATTACTCCAATGGTATAATTACTTCACAAATAAGCTTATAACAAATCATGATCAGATAATTTTAATGTTTCTATACTTAAGAATATATATCACATATGGTATAGTTATAAAACGTTGCACTGCGTGGAACAAATTGAAAACAAGAAAATTCCGACACGGCAAAACTCGAAAAACAAACAAACAAAACAGAGTGCCCGCCTGGAAGTGTGAGGGTAGCGTATATGCTTCACATTCAACTGGTTGCGATTTCGAATCTCGCTTAGAGTGGGTCACTTGGATAAGTTTTTTTTCTTTTTACCCCGGGATTTTTCCCTTATCCTGAGAAGACGAATGTCGAGTAACTTTAAGCTCCATGGACCCCGAGATCATTTGAGCATTATTTCACCAATTTAAGCTCTTTAAAATCCTCTTAATGACAGTGCCGACGCTCCGTCTTCAGTCTCTCTCTCTTGATTGGTTTGTTCACATTAATTCACGTAAAATTGTGCCTTTTTATCGTAATTTTAAAGGAATTAAAATTCATAGGCATTAAATGGACATTTCGTAATGATCACATATCTAACTGCAGAGAACTGAAGTAAAAGGTATGCAAATGTTTAATAAATAATAACACTACGATGTTTAGCATTTTTTGGCCTTATTGTATACTTTAAGTGTGGCTTGAAAGCAAGAAGCAAATGCCATTTATTTTGCAGGAAACAATTATTATTATTATTATTATTATTAAATTGTAATAAATGTACTGTATCCAAATTATTTGTAGCGTTACTCTGCCATAAATAGTTCTGTTGATTATAATGAAGTTGCTGTCTATAATAATGTTTTGCATTAATAACTTTTTGTATCTTATAAAAGTACAGGTATCATAGAGTAAGTCTAGATCTGCTTACAGTACAAAGTTAGTGTTTTCTTTGTTTAAGCTAAACATCATTGTTTATGCTTCCTAATGTCTGCAATAATAGCTATTTTATAGATAAACAAAGTATTCAGACTTCGCTATCGTCTCGCTATTGTCTTCTAGCCTTGTTCCCGCAAATTGTAATCAACGTGATGTCACTGCGCAAACAGAACAAAAACAAACAGCCCTTGTCCCTCACCTATTATAATTCCACCATGGTCAGGGCAACAAAGAGACTCGAGAGTGGAATAGAGGAGGGACGAGTATTAGAAGAGGGAGGATAATGCGAGAGGGAAAGATGAACTTGTGGAGGGGGAGAGAGGAGAGTCAGTGCACGCAATAGCGCTAGCTGAGCTAGGGTTCTGCTTGGAATTGTGTACAACATGAGCACATTCTTGCTACAACAAAATATAAGTTGAATACCGTAAGAAACTGGTATTGACTGGTATTCTTTAGTACTCAAAGTGTATGTTGTTTTGGGAATTTGCGTAGATAAGCACAACCTCCGGTATTGTTTTTTTCGTCCACAGAAATAAAAAAATAACTTTAAATGACGTCGTATATATCTTATTGCAAAGAAAGCTTATTAATTCCAAGAACCATTTTTCCCTCTCCGTCATTTGACAGATAATTAGGAAGATGTTAAAACTCTATCTTATCGATCTGTCGCGTCCTTCAGAAGGTTAAGTTTGATAATCGTTTGTCAACAAGGTGTATGCACTCTCTGTAGGTTATGTCACATCTTGTCATTCTGGTAAAGAACGGTGAAGTGGCAAAGATACTGGCTCTGATACAACAAAGTATCTAGAAAACACTCCCACCACAGAAAAGCAGGTAGCTGCTGATAAAGCATTTCACAATTTCGTAGACGGAGACTGGGTAACACGTGGATTGGCACACGCACGCACATAAACAGTACAGACGTTGTTTCTTTCTGTATCCACGCTGTATCAAACTTCATTCAGACATCTTATTGTTAAATTAGAATGGGAAGTTAGTGATGATACATTCACAATGAAATGCAAGCGCAGACGCAACGTAAGCACAAGAGTTTGGACTTATATTATTTAATGTAAGCATACACATAGAAACACGCAAGCTGCAACGCAATGCAAAGCAACGCAAAAGTTTGCCAACTCCAAACTTAATCCTTACGTTGCATGCAAAGAGGAGGAATTCTGCTTCTTTTCTCTATGCATTACCTATGAGTTCAATAACAAACGATCGCACTGCGAGACTTTACAGGGCCTGCTGAACATGCATGCTCTTCTATTTGGCCGTGTTGTGCCGCGCCATCTCTAATTTCCCCCAAGAGGTTATGACAGTCTTCTTGCGAATCCTTCTATGATTTAATGGATGTAACTATCATGTGTGTCTAGATTTCTTGGTTCTCATAAAGCGAAGGTGCAGAGAGATAATTCTTAGTTCATTAATGTGTAGTTTTATCACTTTCTGAAGTCTCTATGCTTATACTATTTTCAATAATTTTGAATGAGCAATTATTGTGACGTCTCTGCCGCAAGCGTCAGCTGTTAGTATGTAGTTTTATAACATGTTTATTTGTAAAATATGGAGAGAATTTTCTTATGTGGCATTGTTGTTTATGTTATTAAGTTTGTAACTGTGGAGCGCTTGGAAGATATTCGTATGTAACTCACAGATCTAGAAACCTGTGCCAACTTCATGCGTTGCACTTACGATTGCATTACGAATGGTGTCTCCTTGCGTACCATTACTCATGCTACATTCATAATGAGATGCAAGCGCAGACACAGGGAAACACCATTCACAATGCAATCGTAAGCGCAACGCAAGAAGTTGACACGGTTTTTAAATTCATAAATACATGAGAATATCATGTACCGCGAGTTTCAAATTTAATAACATAACCAACAATATTATATCAGAAACTTTGCTGAATCTTTTATAATAAATAAATTATAGAATGATACACACAACTGATACGGCAGTAACGTTATAAACTGACTAAATATTGAAAACTGTGCAAATATGGAGACTACAGAAAATTATAAAGCTACACTTTTAATGCAGGTTTGTGTCGGCGAGGATTGCGGTGATGGCACCCTTCCGTGGTGGTGACTACGCGCTGGAAATACAACTCTCGGCGGCCGGATGGCGTTGGAAGTCATCTGTAGACCCAGGGAATTTGGTCAGGCCTGGGGCGCAGGCTCCCCGCATCGGGATGAAGAACTGCTTGGAAAATATTAGGAAACCTCCACGGTGATCTCTGCCATCCGGTTTCGGCGCCCTTTTAAATTACTCTCATCTTGTCCCATCCTCCTGCAGTTTGACGTAAATAAGCCAATGGCTGCAATTGAATTGTTTGGAATATGTTAGGGACCCTCCAAGGTGATCTCCGCCATCCGGTTTCGGCGCCCTCTGAAATTACTCTCATCTCATCCTATAATCCTGGAGTTTGACGTAAATAATCAATGGCTGCAGTTGAATTGTTTGAAATATGTTAGGAACTTTCTACGGTGGTTCTTTCTCCGTCATCCGGTTTCGGCCGCCCTTTGAAATTACTCTTATCTCATTCTATCCTCCTGAGATCTGAAGTACAATAAGCCGATTACTGTAGTGTTGAATCCCCTCCAACATCACACACCCACACACACACTCTTTCTCTTTCTCTCTCTCTCTCTCTCTCTCTCTCTCCTGCAGGACGAAATTCCGCACACGGTAGTGCTGATATGATTCTGGCATACGACAGCATCATTAACAAACAAATAATTTAATTTTAATTTACTGTTATCTCTATCTCTTGAAACCATTATTTATTGTTTATTTTAATACGTTTTGCATCCAACCACTTTTCGAAAAGGGGATTTTCTGCAGTTTATTACAAAAGATTTCATTTAAAGTAAAGTAATTAGCTAGCTGTGGCTCTTAAAGAATATGTGCAGCAGCTGTTTAGCTCTGAGCTTGTGCATTTAGAAGACAGAGGTCATACTATGTGTGAGAGTTTTCAGAGATGATACAACTGATTACAGTCGTTGTGAGGTCTGGTTCAGCAAGCCACACACATTCTAAGTCGTCTATCATACATCTTCAGAACCATGAATGACGAGAGATGTGTGGAAAAGTACCAGGTCGTAGGGCATTGCGAACTGGGTCCTTTGAATAGAAGGCAACCATTGATTAAGCGTTTGCTCCCTTTTATTTCAAAGGAGGAATAGGATTGCATTGGAATAAAAAACATTGATTATGTATACCTTATCATCGCTTTTATTAGGTTGAGATAAACACTAGTTTCTCTAAATTCTTGTAAGATGAACAAATGGAAATATTTTCGAGCTTCATTTCACATCATCTTTAGCAGAAGGTCAACAGATATTGATTGTTTACTTTCTTTAGCTCGTATGCACATGGAAAGAGAAGGTATTGTATTCCATACAAAATCTAGATACCAAGATGTCACCAAAATACATGTTTTGAGCCCCCTGAATAAAAATATGTTTTTAGAAACATGTCCGTGGTATTTAAGTTCAGTATCTTCCAAGGATACGATACGAAGAATGTCAAGAAAATCGCTCTCTAGCTACCATTTACACGGAACTTTTATGAAAATTTTGATTTTCTTAAAAGTGGTTCTATTTTGAAAAATAAAAACCATGAGTTTAAAATATTTTCATGACAAACGAAATGTATATCTTGCATTTTCTGGGAATAGCCTCTGAAGATCACCTCATTCTGGAAGACTTCTGTATAACTTCTGTATAACTGGCAAATCGTAATAGATAAATAAAAACTTACCACACAAAAATCTAAATATCGTAGTTTATGTCGCATACATTTTTTTTTCGAAATATTCCGAGTTATTGGGTCAGTTTTAAACTTTTCTCAAACGGGAAGTCCTTTATTTTCGTCTCTATTGTTTACTCCTAGATAGCAAAGTCAACCGGCTTTTAAAACATTTGACAATTGCTTTAGCTCGTGCATTCCCTTCTACTTGCAAAGAGGTCAGTAATGTTTATCTCGATTATGACGATGGAAATAAAGTAATGAAGTTTTGTAAATACAGTTTGCTTGTGGAACAGCTAGAGAAAGTCATGAGAATGGACCATTATATTTTTACAAGTATTTTCCAAAAGGATGATATTTTCACTTCGGTACCCTTTTTTCTTTAAGTGTTTAACGCCCGCTTTTACTAATGTGGCACCGCAGGCGCTGTCACTGGTGATACGTGAAACGAAGATGGAGCACCGGTGGAATGCGATGGCGATGGAGCCGGAGAACCCGGAGAAAATCCACCCCTGCACCAAACTTGGATATCGGTTCTAAGCTTTTGCATATGGGTACATTAAATTATATTATAATTATGTTTCTGGAATTTATTAGCTATTAATAATAAGTACAATTTGAGATTGAGTGCTGTTTATGCAGTTACATAACAAGAATTCCAAATTATTCCTAAGCGGTGGCCCAACTGTCCCGTGTTTGGCGTGTGCAAATATTCCTTCGTGAAAGGAATTGCAGGGAAATGACTGAGCGACCTTCGTTTTACCCCTCTTGCTTGTCGCGAAGACGACGAGGCCGTCTCACTCATGAAAGGAGTAAAGCAAAACTATACTTCGGTTTTATCTTGAAATAGCCCCGTTGAGTTCTGCAACTCCTTTAAAGCACAAATTACGCTACATACGCCAAAAGCGGGACAGTTAGGCCACATGGTAATTAACAAATAACCAGAGAAAACATTTAAATCAAACAATATTTTATTTGTTTGTGAATTAACTTCATTCATTTCATCTAACTGAATTCATTATGTTTGTAACGTATTCAGAGATAAAAATCTTTAACACGCAAATAGGCAACTAGCTCTATAGCCTACAACAGTAATAATGTACAACAGTAATAATGTACAAGGAAGCTGTGCTTAGTTTCAATGTGTTATTATTAGGGATAGAATCTTGGGGACCGGTAGAGGGACACATACGGATATTAGTTCCATAACTACTGAGTAGAGACCAACCTGCATTGACAACTGCTTACGCCGCATGTAAACTACCTATAGTAACGTGTTGGAGAACGTGGCTCGACGCAGGAGTATACTATTACAATAGTGCTTTACAGGTAATTAATGCCTTTGATGACAGTGCATGCTCTTCAATCAAGATTGTAAAATATCTTGCTTCAAATGGATTGCATAAAGATTTGCAATTCATACAGAACAACTTTGCAGATATATCTACGACAATAACACATATTTGGAAACATCGAACATTGAAATGCCTCGAGCCCTGAAAGCTGCCGATGAACTTGTGCAAGAAAGTAATCAGAGACCCGTGACACCTGTTTTAGACTGTGTGGAAAAGAAATGGAAGATAGTGTTTGGAAAAAATGTCACATTTTCAATAATGCATGAAATACGAAATGTGCTACGAGGTGTTTCTATTGAAATATTTACTGATGAAGTATCTTACCCAGTATTCGACGAGTGTCCTATTTATATTTTGCTCCAATCACATCTTGTAATGCGGAACGAAGTTTTCACAATAGGTATAAAGCCTGTTTTATGTGCCAATCGGAGACGATTCACATTTGAGACGTTACGAATGTATGTTGTGATTGTAATCTATGTATCTTGAGAGAAAATGAAACAGATAATGATGATGACTTGATGCACAAAAACAATTGAATGTATGTAAATATTAAAATTGTTAGTTCCCATAAATCAGTGGTATTTATGTACACATTGCATTGTCAACACATCACAACTGTATACCATGCTGCGCTAACTTCGATTCTGTCCCACAATCGGTTCCGAAGATGATATACCTACTTATTATCATTAAGTTGACATTACAACATAGATAAAAGTCATAAAAACATAACGACAAAATTCTTAAGGGCTTCAATTAACCGGCATTTTAAAGCATCTGTTATAGTCTAGCACCTGTGGATTTGTCATTCTGGTTTATTAAACTGAAATATTTCTTAAACATTATTTACTGAACGAGCTTGAAAGAAAAAAAATGTTACTTGAGGATTACCCAAACGTGCTGGCATTGGTACAGATAGCATGCGTGTCATATAAGCAAATAATAGTTCCTCTTCAGCAACTGTTAATTTGGAATGAATATACACGACTATTTTTTTAATTCAAGATCCTTTAACCTGGTAGGTCATACCGGACGATGAATGAAATGGGTGAAATGATGCTCTACTGTAACCGGGGTCCATAAAGCTTACAGTTATAAGGACAAGAGAAACTTACCGTCACCCTAACCGAGATTCGAACTCAAGACCTCTTGAATGTGGGCAGATACGCTACCCCCACACCATATTTTATTTTCTACATGCGTATTCAGCAGGAGTCGACAAATTGGTCATCGCGATTGCAGGATTACTGACGTCAGAGAACGCAACCTGGCATGCATATGATAACGTGGTTCGAAGGAGAAGGCTTCTTAAGTGCCGGTCGCCAAGGCGTCCCGCTTTGGTGCTTCGTAGCGCTGGGGATCGTGGGTTCGAGTCCCGCCTTGGGCATGGGTGTTATATGTTTGTGTTTATGTGTGTGTTGTAACAGTAAGAAAACAGCAATACAGAAAACCAAGGTTAAAAAAAAAGGGTAAATAAAAAGTAGGGTATACAGTGCCGGAGTCCTGATCAGACCTCCGGTACCGTATTTAAAAAAAAAAAAAAAAAAAGCCGCAGTGGGTTTAGCAAAAGAAATTTCTCTAGCCCACGTTAGATTTTATTTATGCTTGATACATATATACAGACATATTATATACAATTATTGAAATTTTTGTTGGTAATTTCTGTTTTAACAATATTTATAGCAACCAAAAATATAACTTAAACCTCTTCAACAACAAAAAAATCAATATTTATTAAAAATATTAATCTCAAAAAAAAAAAAAATTCTGGATTAGATAACAAAAATTAAAAAATCAAAACAAAACAAGAATTAAATTTTAACATCCTTAAAATAATATACATACACACACGCTTCGATGGAGCGTTACAGTTTCACACACACACATACACGCACATAAATAACTTTAATTCACAAGTATTAACGTACAACGAAACACACTGATTTTCATCTGTCAATTCCGATCTGCTTTTAGATTTTACAATTTTCATTTTAGAAAACAATTGTTCACACATAATGTTGAGCCAATATGTTGGTTTATTCTTCTATACGTGCTGATATCTTAGTGCTGTTAAAATATTCACATTGTCTAGGGTACATTGCGTTAGCGACCTTATGAAGACATGAGTATAAGCTTTTTGTGATTTCCCTGTTTATAAAACATCGACATAACTGGCCAGTAATTCTCTTTGTTTCACTGTTTTCGTTTTATTTTCCGCAGCGGATATATTACCTAACTTTCAGCTCTTGTGTTGCTACAGTTGTATTGCATGCGCAAGTTTGAATATTTAAATTTTATTGTTATATTTTAAACTTTGTTACATTTGCGGACACGGATGTCTTTTGCAATATTCTTTTAAAATACTTATAGATGTCCTACTTGTGAATTTTCTTGTGGTCTTTATGACAATGTTCCTAATGTCGTTTAAGGTTTAACTTGTAAACACCGGTCAAAACTTTCGAACACAAGAAACGTTTCAGATTTCCACTCATAGCCCAGCAAAAATATTGTTCCTCCCACTCCTATTGAATTACACGGTTTTTCAGTTTTCGTGGTTTCGAAATAGCCAAGTCGTATCAGTACGGTATACATGCTGCTTGTTTACCTTTCACCTTTGAAAGAGGGAAGGTTGAAACAGCGTGAGTATTCTTTTGCTCCTGATGGTGGTATTACGTCATGTCATCAACCGGTACAGATTTGTGGAACGTTACTGTAGAGTAACAACAACCTATTTTATAATCCACAATATTCTCAACAAAAAATCAAAGCCTTCTACAAAAGCATTTGCTTTTTATAATTTATTGAATTATATAAGTTGTTTTATAAACCATGTCCGCCAAAAATAATTTCAATGATGAAAGAATTATCAAAGTCGGTTGAGTGAGTTTTGAGATTAACCTATATAAAAACACATAGCATGTTTCTCCCTTTATAATATTAACATAAATTATTTTTAGACAGCTCGAACTAAAAGTAGAATTTTTAGTACAAGCAACACGCGTTAAAAGGGCAATAAAATGTTTATGTCACTCCATTGTCATCAACTTTGATTTCATGACTAAGAACATCACATTTACTTTTTGTATTTGCGGTTGTTTATTAAACAGACTCGCTTTGATTTGTAAAATCATGCAATTTTACAACATAATTAATTTCTCTTGGTGATCACAATATCTGTTAGTAATATACATAGCCATATTTTAATTTGTCGTATGATCGCATTGCGTTAACCTATTCCTTGAGTTAGCAGTGTAAGTAATCGATTAATGTAATGGTGGCAAGTCATCAGCTGTTCTCGGTTCTAATGCTAAGAAGAAACAAATCAATATCGCAACCATGTTGCGCATCACAGATACGAGGTAGGTAAAAAGAATCTAATAACTAATAATTTGAATATAAATATTTAGACATTGACAACATGATAAAACACCATTTTAATACATATCATAAATAACTATTAAAATGTCCTTAAATTTGGATGTTTGAACCCGTTTGAAACATTCGAAAGTATATACTTCCATATTTGAGCACCGATACATATGCTTTAATCAAGATGGTGTTAATGTTTTTGTTTAATTATTATATAAATCATAATATTCAGAGTTAATGATGTTTCAATTGTTTGGAACACATCGTGCCTTAACTTCGCTTTAAAATACTGGTGAAAAAATATGCATTAAAGTCAATTGTGGATCTTATCTTGAATAGCACATCTCATTTAAATATAAATGGAGCTTTATTTATGGACTCTCTTTAACTGCTGTGGTTCTCAGCGTTCCATTCTGTACTGGGCGTGAAAGACAACTTAATTTTGCTCACAGGCCTCTCTATCAGGCTTGAGGTTCTTTTACGTGCCGGAAAATCTACAACACGAGACCAACGGCTTTCCTTCTCTTACGAAGGAAACCATGCTAAGGATTTTTACTCCCGAAAAAATACATCTTCCTCCGCCGGGTTTGAACCCGCGACCTTGAGTATATGAAGTTAGCATAGTAAACATTACACAAGGAAGGGCGACGCACGACACATGTACAATACATTCTTCATGTTTTACTAAGGAAAATACTTTATAAAGCTTCCCTGTTTCTCCCTTACTGTTTTTTGATAAATGATATGAACTTTTTCATAGAAATCATTGACAGCTAGTTGATAGAAATCATTGAGGGCTAACCTGGTTTGAATTTGACGTAACCGGTCTTGTGGAGTCTGACTGCAGGGCATAGGCCTGCAATACGCTAATGTCTATGAAGAATATCCGCTGCATATAAAAACGACCAATCTCTTCTACTGCTTGAGAAGTGCCATACATCCAGCTGTGGAGGCGGAAGGACGGACGGACGGAATGTAGAGGGTATCTCGCTGTGTGATCGCGGAATTTTTCTCGCTCGTCACGAGGAAGTTAGAGTTCTCAGAAACGAGAGGTTAACAATGGCGGCCTTGTGCGTATCTCAGAGCACAGGATGATGGAAAAGTGTGCATGTCTTCCAATGACATTCTTTATGTCGCAGCTTGTTTCACACCTGAACTGAAGGAGGCCTATATTGGGCATCTTCCCCAAAGTTGGTTATATATATTATTTTTAAGATGCATTTCATCCTAAACATTCCTACCCATCGCCAGTGCCGAGCAGGTTGTGACGATGAAAGGCATAAACTAAAGATTGTAATAAATGGATTGTAGAGTATTAAAACAGTTAGGGTATTACATTAATGCTTATGGCCTCGGTATAGCAAACCCGAGGATCTAGACAACGAAGATATCTGGAATTTCCGTGGTAGTTGCACATAATAATTGCTAGTGCACCTATGTATTAGTGAAGAAAAACTATAAATTAAAAACCTGATGTGTTCCATTTACACAGCTTCCTCTATCTACTCAGTAACAAAATATTCTTACAAAAGCTTATTCTTCTATCTACTTCATGCTAATCAAGATAAACATTGGCAGAAATTATCGTATTACTCAGTTCCTTATAAGAAGAAGGGAAATAAGGGAAACGTTAGGCTAAAATGATAGTCAAAGCTTTTAAAAAGTAATTTCTATATGTTGAAAATTGAATTTTCTTTACATGGCTGTGATCTACAGTTTTTGTTAAGTAAGTTTTTGTCTACTCGTATCTTACGATTTACCAGTTATGCAAAGGTCATCCACATAAAAGGTCATCCCAGAAAATTCAAGATACATATTTTTGCCATATACAGTATTTTAATCAAAATCTTTGAAAGCATTTTGGAGAAAATCAAAATGTTTGAAAAACTGACCATGTAAACGGTACTTTGAGGAGGGGGATACACCTTCAAATCTTCGTGTTGCGTCCTTGAACTATACTAAACTTGAATACCAAGTTTGGCATTCAACCGACATTCTGTTTTTGAGTTATGATGTCCACACACAGGACCTGCTTCTAAAATGCTTATTTTTTATATTCATGGGACTCTAAAACATGTATTTTCGGTGAAATCTCGGTATGGAATTTTTGGGTGGAATACAATATCTTCTGTGCCTATTATGTCCTTACATTGTATTAATAGAAAAAATAAAAATCAGATTCGTGAGTTCCATTTTTCCTAGGGAAAACCTTCTTCTTGAATCTAATAACGCGATCTGGTGAAATTCCAACTGAAATCTTAATTACAGCTAAAGAAGCTACAAATGGCTATTGCCAGTGAAATCTGCAGTAAGAAATGATACTGTTCCAACATTTCATTGAGATGAAAATCGGTGAACAGTATTAACGAAAGTACTACGTTTACTGCAGGGATCTGACAAACATTTTCGCTTTATTCCCTGGGATATTACGAAGAAATTAAGCAGGCGCAAGCGCGACACTTTTAAAGTGGCATGGAAGTAATAGTATAGCTACAAAAATATTAAAGGGAGGGCAAATTATGTATAGAAATCCATTTTTAAAACTAATTGTATCAAGTGAAATGATAAAAAATATGGATTAATCCCGAGTTGTCATATTTTATATTTACAGATTAAGGTGAAGTAATTGGAATTAAAATTAGAATTTTGCCATTCGTTTTTGCTTTCTCTACACGTACTGTGTACATTGTGTACAGAGAAGGTACCTATTGCATTCCACCAAAAAATTCGGTAACGATATTTCACCAGAAATATGCGTTTTAGGGTCCCCTGAATCCAAAAAAGAACATTTTTAGAAAAAGATCCTTGTGTTGTGTGTCCGTGTGTCAGTGTGACCGTGTGTCTATGATCACGATAACTCCAAATCGAAAAGTCGGTAAAGTACCAAACTTGGTATATAAGTTTAGTATTTTCCAGGGATGCAATACGAAAATTTTGATGAAAATCCCTCCACCCCAAACTACCCTTTACATGAAAACATTTTCGAAAACTTTGGCTTTCTTAAAAACGGCTGTAACGATTTTGATTAAAATACCTATATTAAAGATATTTACACAACAAATATATGTATATCTTGAATTTTCTGAGAATAGCCTCTGAAGACCTATTTATTCTGGATGTATTTTGATGGATTTTGCATAACTAGTAAACCATAAGAGATACACAAAAAGTTTTTGCACCAAAATTGTAGATCTCGTTGAAACACACAATTTATGTCATATACATTTTTGGAGATATTCCTTGTTATTATTTCCAGCTTTAAAATACTTAAGATTTTCACATACGGGAATTTGTGAACCCCTGGCAATGCATAGAAACGGATTTTATACACGTGGCAACCAGCTTTTAATGTCGTTTAAGCCTAGATTTTCCCCTTATTTTCTTTCTGCTTACAAGGAAGCATTTCTGCTAATATTTGTCTCGATTAGCATTAAGTAGATAGAAGCTTAAGCTTTTTAATAATAATTTGTTACAGAGATGCAGAGAAAATCATGTGAATGTAACACATTCAGATTTTTTACATTTCCTTTGGTAAGAGGGGGTTTCAACCAAGAGGACTAGAACAATGGCGAAATGTTATTTACAATGAAGAAAAACAAAACATTATAAAAGGTACATTTCATCAAAATTCTCTTGTTTGTTCTTGTGCGCTCTTAAGGGTGTAAAGCAGTTTTTCGTGTGAGCTTAGATGTCGTTTTGTAAACAAAACATGTTAACTTCTCTTAAAAGTTTATTTTCGGTGCTTTTTTACTTGGTGAGATCCTTTTAAGAGTCAGGTAGAAAATAAATACAAATCTTTTTAAGAAATACGAGTTAACGCTTCTGAACAGTATCTAAATTTAATGAAATTATGCATTATTTTTGAGAAACCCGGCATATGCATGATGCAACCAATTGGCTTTTAATATTATCTGAATTCTTGTTTGATTTCTTATATTTCTAGGCAGTGCATTTGGGTGTACTTTTGTGCATAAGATAGTAGTGAAACCTAATGCAAGAAAATGATCCGCACAGACACTAACATTATGAGGGAAAACAACACATCTGGTCATGGATCCATTCTACTCATTAACTCTAACCATAATCGATATCTAAAATGCATACCTCTCAAATGAGTTTAAATTATACATACATAACCCACATGCGGGCGAAATAATAACTTTTTTCTGCTTTTGTAACCACAATAGGAACAAAATACCCTTAAATTGGGCATTTCTGATGCAAAGCTAAAGTTTCAGGAAATCTGAGACAGTATTCCATTTGTATTTTCTCTAGCATGTATGTATATACAATGTACATAGTAGTTAGAGAAGGTATTGCATTCCACCCAAAAATTCTATACAAAGTTTTCACCGAAATACATGTTTTAAAGTCCCCTGAATTCAAAAGAAAAATATTTTTTAGAAAAGCTTGCCTGTGTGCATTTGTGTGTGAACAGAATAGTTCAAAAACGAAATGTATTAGTACTTAAGTTGAGTATGTGACACGAAGATTTTCGGGAAAATCCCCCCACCCTCAGCTACCTTTTACATGGAACATTTTTCGGAAATTTGTATTTTGCCAAAAATGTCTCAAATGATTTTTATTAAGATATGCTTATATGTTTAAGATATATTCATGAAAAACGAAATATATCTCTTGCAGCTTCTAGGAATAGCCTCTGAAGACCTCTTCATTCTGGATTGTTATTGGTTTCAATTTTAAACAACTTTCCTTTTATCTGTTTTGTTTTACTCCCAGGAATAGAAAACAGAACTGAATTTAAATTATTTACTTGGGCATAGCTTATAAAATATTTGACTATCGCTTTAGTCTAGCGCATTCCCTTATTTCCCTTCTACTTACAAAGAAACAAGTAATAAGACCATTTCTACTAATATTTACCTCGATTAACATGCCATAGATAAAAGAGAAATCTTTTGTAAGGAAAGTTTGTTTATGAAACAAAGTTATGCAAATGGAACACATCAGAGTTTTAGGAACATACATTGTCATACATTTTGTTTTCAAAGAAAAGAAAAATAAGATACACGAATTTGTGAATTTCTCTCATTATTACCAACGTAGAGCAACTCTTATTAACATAGTAAATATAAAAATAAGCCCCTCTTTTGTTCTAGTCCTCTAGATTGCAACCCCGCAAAACCCTTCCATAGCTAGGCCACTGAATAGAAAGAGGATGGGAAAGTATATGTCTCTGACAGAGCAGCATTGCAAAATCATATTTCCAACATATTCTTTCTACATCTAATTTTATTGCTCACGGATCATTGAGATGATTGTAAATGAGGATTTTTACAGGCATCATATTATCAGGGTTCCGTTTATTCATTGCAGCTTTTATCTGAGTGTTAATTAACAGCAGATATATAAGAATGTGTCAAGGATAATTAAAATACGTATACCGTTGGTGATGGTGTTAGTGTTTAGATTAGTTGACTCTCTTGAGTTTTATAATATACTAGCTGCCTTACCCGATGTTGTTGGTAAGCTTTTTAAAACTAATGACGAATTTTTGAATTTATTTACTTCCCCTTTCTTTATAAAATAATTTATGCTGAATAGGATTTTTTTAATTTCATTTGTATAGCCCCCTTTAACTTCTATAGTCATATCGGGGGTTTTGACATGTGAAACAACTCGTCTGATCACACTAGGTTATTGTCATTAGGTTTATCATTTTATATCATTAAACACACGCATATTCACTCTCACATGCATACTCCCAAACTCTGTGGGGGATAGGAAATAATTCTGGTTAAAGAAAAATTCCCCGCCCCAGCCAGGAATAGAACCCAGGATCTCCGGTTGAGAAGTCACTCGCTGACCACTCGACCACAGAGGCAGTCTAAATACTGTTTTTTACCTCTTTAATCGAAATGTCATACAACCGCGGCTATTCATAATAATGGATGAAAAATCCGCTAATATTCACGCGAGAAAAATAAACATCGGCGGAACGTTGTGAATTCCTTAACCGATTTCTGATACTTTTTTAAGTTCTGGAAATGAATCGTGCAAATCCTCTTAGGTGGTAGAAAAATATCGTTCGGAAAAGTCAAGTAATTATTATGGAACTACAGATGGTGAAATAGTAAATTTTATAACTTTTCCTTGGCCTCATAGTTATTTAGTAATAAAAATGCTGCACAGTCGTTACATAAAGCAGAAACCCTACACTACACAATTCCAACAAAATAAAAGTGCGGCTGGCAAAGTGAAAATTCTGTACTCCCAGGCGACCAAGATAACATCTTTCGAAAAGAGTCGCCCTCAGTGGTATAGAAGTAACATGGTAACCTCTGGTTTCCAAGACCGCGGGTTCAAACCCGGCGGAGGCCGATGGATTATTTCGGGCGTAACCCTTAGTGTGACTTCCTTCAGAAGGGAAGTAAAGCCATTGTCCAGAGTCGTAGATCTACCAAAATTAAGATATGACGTTATATATTATGAATAGATATTGTGACCGCCAAAGAAAATTTATTATGAAGAAAATTTCATAATTATTGTAAACTCAAACCAAAGCTAGTCTATTTAATAAACAACTGCAAATTAATTTTGATGATACTAGTCATAAAACCAAAGTTTGTGACAATAGTGCGATGAAGTACGACTTTTAACTCGTGTTGCTTGTGCTAAAAGCTGTACTTTTAGTTCGAGAGGTTCTAAAAAATAAATTAGCCAACACTGTGGATTTGCAACTCGAGACACAACATTATTATTCTACTAATTTTAAAGTGTTTCATTGAGTTCATTATTTAATAAGATAATTAAATTGCGGAGCTGTCCACGTTATTGTAAATATTAATCATTCTCTAACACGCTTTCAGTCACGGCTACCAGAAACGTGTTTTTGATGACAATTCATAAGTATATAAAACACTGCAATTTGTCTACAGTTGGTCCAACTAATTTGGTTGTCCCACACTTCCGCTCACATTTAGGCAAGAGCATCCGGACCATCTTCGGTGCCCCTCTCGCTCTGCTTCCTTCGTGAGAGACCTATTGCGACCGCCCTCCCGCAGGAGGAAGCGATGAAATGCTGGAACACAGGAGACAAGAGGCCGCAGGAAGACAGACCATAGAGAGGTACGGAAGTCCCTAAGAGTTAGCATTGATTTGTGAGGGGTGTGTTGGATCGGTTTGTGAAGGGTGTGTTAAGTAAAAAAAAAGAACTTTAAAGTCAATCCATTTTCTATAATTTCATATAAATGTATTGTTATAATTCTTAACACCATGTATGTAATACCAAAGAATAGTTTAAAATAAAATATTAGTTTTGGCAATTAATGATAACATATTTTCATTGAAGTTTTAAAAGAAGACTTATTTTTGCTTTACAAGTCTTGTGTTTTAACTGGCTTAAAGACTTGTCCTTTTATTGGAGAAGCCAACCATGTTTTTCAAAAGCGAATGACATGTGTTATCGTGGTCTGTGTTGCCAGGTCGCTAACCCCACTCTTTTCATATTTCTCTCTCACTCGCACACTGAACATGCAAATCTGCTTGGCGACATAATGTTTATTTATGTATATTATCAAAACTATTTGAGCTAAAAATCTGTGGTTTCTGCGGTTCTGCTTCGACCATTACTTCAAAATAACGTCGATGCTCTTTGAAATCATTGGCGGCAACATTTTTTGTAGCGGGTACTGCAAAGCTTGTGCACAGATACAATAAATATCTCAATCTTTTCGGTGATAATGTTGAAAAGAAACCATAAGTGTTTAAAACTTTTAGTAATAAAATAATTGTTTTCTGTGCACTTGTCTTTTATTTAAAGCCTATCAGGGGTTGAAAAAAAAAGTCCCTCGTACTTGAATAGAGCTCTGCAATTCTTTAAACGCAAGAGGGTTAATCTGCGAAAGTGAAATATGGTGCAGTTGGGGTCAACTGATATAGTTCATTTGAACATGTGCTGGAGGAGCAACGTTGAGGAATGAAGCGGTTGCCTAAACGGTTGCTCGCCACATTCCTGTTGTTTCTTTGCAAAGAGTTATTCAAATTCCATTTTGGCCGCTCTTTGATAGGGAAATTGAAACCGATTCCGTAATGGATTAATTACCTTTGTCCAACGGTTACTTACAAATTGATTTAGGTAAAGAAATCACACTGGTAATGCGTTTTCTTACAATTGAAATCCATAGAACTAATAAAACTCACGTCGGACCAAGAAAGACAAATATTTTAGAAAGACAATAACGGAGTACCATAGGTTAAAGCGATAGCCAAAAGCTGGTTGCTTTGTGACTGAAGTTCCTTTGCTTGTATGGACAGGAGTTGACACATTCCTGTATGAGAAAAGTATAAGATTTTTAAAGCTGAAACCAATAACAAGGAATATATCAAAAACGATAAAATCCACGAAAAAAATGTTTATAAAATAAATTGTGTGTTTTATCGTGATTTATGGTCTCTAGAGGCTATTCCCGGAAAATTCAAGATATACATTCATTTGCCATGTAAGTGTCTTAAATATAAAAGATTTTAATGAAATTTTGAAAAATCAAATTTCGAAATTTTTTCCATGTAAAGGATAGTTTGGAAGTGGTGGGATTTTATAGAAAATCTTGGTGTCGCATCCTTGGAAGATACTGAATTTAAATATCCAGTTTGGTATTTAACGGACTTTTCGTTTTTGAGCTACTGCCCACAGACACACACACAAGGACATTTTTCTAAAAATGCTCTTTGGGGGGGGGGATTGAGGGAATATCGAAAATCTCGGTATCGAAATTTTGGGTGCAATATAATATATTCTCTATACATTATGTACATAGTACGTGTAGAGAAAGTAAATAGAACAAATGCAGCCTCCACGTAAGAGTCGATAAATTGGATCTATTATTTAATGCTTCCTTCTCCTGTGTGAAGATGTAAAGAGTGGTGTTTTCCTAAGGTTGTAGCTTGTATATAAGAACCAGCAGCAATCTACTGGAGACAAATCATCATTAATCTACAGTCCTCTTGAGAAACCCTCTCTTGGAGTGACGTTTGTTGGCCCGCGCGTGTGACCGGCCGATTTATACCAAATAACATTGCATTTCTACTCGGGAGGTCGCTGGATCAACTCCCGTAAAGTTTAATAGGCGGAGTATTCACTTACCAGCAGCATCCATTATAACAAATACATGAGACTGTCCAGAGTTTAGTTACTTTTGCGAGTAGCGTATTTTTTACGTTGTTTTATTCGGAAAAAAAATTCTGATGTGTTACACTCACATGACTTTCTCTAGCTGCTCTACAAAAAAACTTCTTAAAAACGATTATTCTTCTTTCTATACCATGCTAATCCAGATAAACATTAACAGAATGTTCCTGTTACTTAGTTCCTTATAAGTAGAAGGGAACTAAGGGAATGTACTATGCTAAACTGATAGTCAAGTGTTCACACACAGTAAGACACACACGGATCTTTTTCTAAAAATGCTTTTTTCGGACTCAGGGGACCGCAAAACATATATTTCCAGTGGAATCTTGGTATCGATTTTTGAGTGGAATACAATACCTTCTCTATCTACTATGTACATTGTGCATGCGGGCCAGAGAAAGTAAAAATGTGGGAAAAAGCCCGAGTATGTATGTACGTGTGTCTCTGAGAGCAGCAATAGTCGCTTGAATACCAAAGTTTGTAGTTAGGCAATATCTTCCAAGGGTGAGAAAGGAAGATTTTAACGAAAATCTCCATTTTGCATGGAGCATTTTTTGAAATTTGTGATTTTCTATAAAATGGCTCTAATGATTTGATTAAAATACCACATATCTAATAAGTTTACATACAAATAAAATGTACATCTTAAACTGTCTGGGAATAGCCTCTGAAGACCACTTAATTCTGAATGGCTTTTGCATAACAGATAGATAACATTTTACAAAAATATGTAAATCTTGTTAAAATACAGAATTTATGTCACATATTTTTTCTGGAGTTAACCATTCCCGAGATTATCCTTGCTTTCATTTAAATTTTCCAAAACGTATACTTTTTCAAATGCGAAGTCGTTATTCATTTTCCATTTTTTTCAACCTGGCCATATAAGGAGAACGGAATTTCAAGGCCATCACATGGCGACCAACTCTTAAAAGTTATTTATTTTTTTCTTTGCTTTTAATGGTCTTTAAGCCGGCAGGTCATATCGAACGATGAATGAAATGGTGTTATGATTCTTAAATAGTCCCGGGGTCCGTGGAGCTTAAAGTTATTCGACATTCGTATTCTCAGGATTAAGATAAAACCCGGAAAAGAACTCATCCGGGTAAATCACCCTAACCGAGAATTGAACTCCATAACTCTTGAATGTGAGGACACACTTCTCCCACATCACAGAGACCTATTTTTTAAAATATTTTCCTATCGATTTAGTCAGGTATATTTCCTTATTTACGTGAACCTGCAAAAAAAAAAAAAAAAAAAAAATTAACTATTGATTAGCATAAATTAGATTGCAGAATATGCTTTTGTAAGAACAGTTTGTTGCAGAATAGCTAGAGAAAGTCATGTGAAAATAGCTTATCCGATTGTTTTATAACATTCCACCTATGGGTTGTCTGATATTTAAAATAAAAGGGGAGAATTATCAATCAAGATGCAGACCTATAAGAATATTTTTACTCATTTAGAGTGTATAAAATATATATATATATATACCTCCCTGTTAGAAAGCGATCTCACTACAACAGTAAGGAATCATTTACTAGCAGAGGGGTCAGCTCAATGCTCCTGCGAATCGCTATCTGTGCACTGCGTTACCAACTGTACGGAAGGCAAGACTAAATAATTCCTTCGGTGCTGTGGCAGTAAGCAATATTTTGCGTTTGAAATGCGTAATCCACCTTTTATTGGTTAATTCACCATAATAGGTTCATGATTAGATTGGTTGATGAGGGATGAATTAGATTGGTTGATGAGGGATGAATTAAGTAAAATAAAACAAAGGGCCTTCCTACCCTCCCAAAAAAAATCGCCCAAAATTCAAACTTTCATGAAGAGGTATTGCTCTTTTATTATTATTATTATTATTATTACTATTATTATTATTATTATTTATACCTCGGATATGAACACATACACATTTTTATAACTTGGGCGATAATTGGTAGCTGTAACTAAATAATTGCAAAAAATTACGTTTATTACAGCATTAACATAATAGAACAAAAAAGCTCCTTAACTTGGTTAATACCATTATAATTGTATTGTAACGCCAACAGTATGAGAGTTAATTTGTAACGAAAACATTTTAAATTTATAGCAGTGGTATCTTGCTAATGAATTGGTATCGAAAACAATTTGAAAGAAACTTTTTTTCGCCATGGTTACTGTCGTACTCACTTGCACGGGTTGCATAATGAGTCAAAATTAATATCCTAACCACAAAATCTGCCGACATTTTGTGAATTTCATGCCATTTTTGTAATATATGATGTTCAAATGTTTTTCTTCTGTTGCATTCCGTAGTTGAAATCACTGGGTGCTAATGTTTATTATTCCTTGTGCTTTCGTCACGTATAAGTGTTTTGATTGTGCCTATGTGATTTTGTTTTCCAAGAATAAGCATCACATTTACGTGTTGACTTGCTTGGTTGTGAAGCCAGTTATTATATGTTATAATAAAAATAATTTTCTTCACAAGCATGGAAAAGGACACTTGGAGATTACGCGTACATTAATGTATTCGCGTAGAATTATATGCTTACAAATATTTGCAGCATTCAACAAAGCACATAATTGCATCGAGTGATTGCAGTTTCATATAAGAATTGTACGAAATAAATGTGAATAAATCTCAATTCTACAAAATAAATTCTAGAGATTTATTATTTAAGAAATCGCCAGGTAGTCTGGGTCTGTGAAGCCCAACACGCCCGTTAAAACGCTCTGACAGTCGATTGCTAATCCAAATTAGGTACAAGCGCGAGTAAATTTCTATTTAAAATTTAGCGCGAACCCGAAGAGGATCTCGTGCTTCAATAATGACCCTGCAAATTTAATTTTCTGTGTGCAGAACTTTGCCGCAAACTAAATATTTATTCCGCCGCTTTCTATAAATAATAAATATTCCTCTTAGGCAGACATAAATGCAGGAGTCGATGTTAGATTGCTTTCTGTTGCCGACATTATATGTGGCACATGAAACAGTATACAAGAAAAAGAGACAATCCTTGTGCCGGAGCAGCATTTTATAACAAAACTGTAATTATAATAACTCATCCGTTGTGATTCTTCATATATGAGAATGTGCAGTGTCCTCTTCTTATCCACCTGCTTATCTTCCTCATATGGAGGACTTGCATCTTTTAGAGCTTACAAGCTTACCCGGGGAGCAGATTATGGATCAGAAGAATATCTAAGGATGGGGGATCATTCCAATGCTGGTATGAAGATGAGCAAGTAGATGATATGAAATATAGGCGAAATGTGTGATAATAAAGGTGATGATGGAGCAATTGGTGTAATGAGTGGCGGGGGAAATAGGAGGATCCGGAGAAAACCCATACAGACGCCACTTCAACCACTTCCCTTATTGGTTCCCTGGAATTGAACTCGGGCCGCCTAGGTGGAAAGCGAGCGGTACAACCACTTTTCCAGGGTGCCACCATATGTGCAGTATCTTGCAACGGAAACCTGGAACTTTCAAGCCAACCATTACTTTCTCATTTAAATATTGTGGTTAGTAGTATTTGGCATTTTATATGGTTAGCAGAGTACATGAGTTATTCAGATGCATAAATAATAATTAGAAATATTTGAATGTAAAAGGAGAGAAAATATAAAGGTGGACGGTTCTATTTGAGCAAAACTACAAATAAATTATTAAGAATTGTCAGTAGGAATCTATAAGAATAGACAATTCTAGAAGGAAAGTATTTGACATTCATATAAGGACAGGATAATAGTAAAAGCAATATACTTTCTCTACCCATTCAACAAAATATTCTTTTAAAAATAAAATAAAAATTCTTCTGTATACTTCAGGTTAATCCATAAAAACATTTACATAAATGTTATAATTGCATATTCCCTTGTATATACACAGGAGTAAGGGAATGCACTAGCTTAAGCGATAGTAAAATATTTTAAGATACAATCGCTATGTGATAGTATTGAAATTCCGTGCTCTTTACTTGATCAGGAGCAAATAAAACGAATTACGACACCCCATTTGAGGATATTATGCAATGAACATAAATTGTGTGTTTTAGCGAAGTTTACATATTTTGTGACGTAAGCTTTTGTCTACCTCTTTCGGTTTACCAGTTATGCAAAAGTAGTCCATAATGCAAAAGGACTATACAGGATATTCCCAGAAAATTTAAGATAAATGTTTTATTTTTCATGAAAATATTTGAAATATACTTAAAATATGGTATTTTAATCAAAATTGTTATTGCCATTTCTTAGAAAATCAAAATGTTTGCAAAATTTTCCAGGTAATAATTTTGTTTGTTTGTATATTTTATCTTCGTATCGCATCCTATCCTTGGGAGTTGTGAAATTAAATATGCAGTTTGGTGTTCAACCGAGTTTCTGTTTTTGAGTTATGCTATACACACATACAAACACACACACATACACACATCACATAGACCGTATCTAAAATTCTCTTTTTGGATTCCGGGGACTACAAAACGTCTATTTCCATTGAAATCTTGGTGTCGAATTAGTGAGTGGTAGAGAAAGTAAACAATATTAGGGTAATGCATTAATTAGCCGGAGTTAAGTATTCTCAAACTAGAAATACAGACAAGCAATTTTATGAGGAATAATTTTTATAGAAGATAAATAAGAGTTTTCTTGTTATTTTTATTATTTTTTATTTTTCATGTCGTCACACAACAAAGACATTACTTGTAGGTTGTTACTAGCTCATAAATAATATACCAATTTGGTTAGCGTGTCCAATAAAAGTCTTCGACAAATATTACGAATCTGCTTCTGTAATTCAAGCTAAACAGTGATGAAAATATACCTTTTGAAATTATCTAATGTCGCTGTTTTAGACATGCAACACATTTTCTGAAAAAGAACCCTCTTTTTCTCTCTCAAGTTAAAGTTGAATTTATTTTGTGTTTTATTGCATTCTCAACGATATATTTTAACTTTTACATTTGTCTCCCGTACTGGAGCTTTAATGCGATTGTATTTTGTTTTCAGCTTATGATAATGGTGCAGATTCGCGTAGGGGTGCCTATCAGATCAGCTTGTCTTCCTTGAACTACCAACAAAGGCGTCTTTTATTGGTAAGCTAATTTTTTCTTGTTTATTTTAGGCATCTTTTTATTGCTTATGTATGTTGCCTGTCATTTACAGTCCCAGATTGCCCTGTCTAAGTCACAGCGATCTTGTTTATTATCCACAGAAAATACTTTAGAGCAATATAACAACTCTGGTAAAATTTCGAGTTTCTTTTTTAAATGTAGAAGCACAATATATATAGCACAAGAGCTGATAAATAGACATCAGATATTACGGCTCTAAAACGTCTTTTAGGCGCCTAAACACTTTAAGACGTGAAACTAAGGTTATAAAAAGCAGTAAAATGTTTAATGCATTTTGTAAGAGGTAGGTTGAGGCATGTGGGATGTAGGATGCAGGTTTTCTACATTTAGCATATTGCAGGATTTAGGTAGGTGTAGACCCAGTTCCTCATGGTGGGACGTTGATGACTTTCTTTCTGATCACCAATACCCAGAAGAAAAAAAAATGTGTTCCATTCATATGCTTTAATTATTCTTTTATCTACATCATGCTAATCAGGATAAATATTACCAAAAATGGCCTTGTTACCTACTTCCAGCTCCTTATAACTAGAAGAGAAATAAGAGAAGATTCTAAATCTGTTACACTTACTTCTGCCAAAATAGTCAAATTAATAAAATTCAATACTAATAAAATTATTTCAAACACCTGATTCTCTGGCACTAAGATACTTAATAAAATTAAGGATAGAAAGCAGTCTGACTTACGCCGATTTAAACTCAGATCATGTAAGATTTTAAATTTCGAACAGACCCAGTTTATGAACATCTATTAGACTAAAGCGACAGCCAAATCTTTTGAAAGCTGTCGCTATGCGATTGTCATTGAAATTCGATTTTCTTTCTATAGCCAGAAGGAAAACAAAAGAGATGTGAAACGCATGAGAATTTCCCGTACATTATAATTAAAACCAATTACAAGGAATATTTCCGGAATAATTAGCTCTACAAAAAATGCATATATAAAGAGAGTCTTTTATCAAAATCTGCATTCTTTGTATATCTCTTACTTTTTTTTTTTTTTTTTTGGTAGTGTTTAACGCCCGCTTTAACTACTAATGGCACCGCAGGCGGTATATCTCTTACGGCTTACAAGTTATATAAAAGTCATTCAGAATGAGGTGGACTTCAGTAGCTATTCCCAATAAATTCAGGATATGCATTTTATATGCTTTGTAAATATCTTTAACATTTTATTTAAAATTGTTTGAGTCATGTTTTAGAAAGTCAAAAATTTCGACATATGTTCCATGTAAGAGTAGTTTGATGTGGGGGATAATTTCCTGAAAATCTTTGTGTTGTATCCTTGGAAGATACTGAACTTAAACACCAAGTTTGGTATTTAACGAACTTTTTGTCATACTGTCCACAGACAGAGATAGCGATATATATTATACACACACACAGACTGACAGACTAACAGACTTTTTCTAAAAGTTATTTTAGACTCGAGGGTCCTCAAAACATGTATTTTCGGTGAAACTTCAGTATCGAATTTTTAGTGGTATACAATTTCTATTCTATCTACTACGTATGCTGTGTATAAGTGATGGAGAAACTAAAAATGTAATCCAGTTCTCTGTTAAATGTTAGAGGTTTAAACAATCTATTGGTTGCTATATCCTTTGCGCAACCAGAGACCTGAATCGTCCATGTCAAACAATTGTTTGCTGCATGCGGAATGCTTTCTGCGCGACTGCGCGATTGAAGAGCTATGCATGCTTATGTTTTTCTATAAGCTTGCTAATTCTGCTGATTTAGCTCTCTGTAAATGCATGGCTGTACCTGTAAAATCAAAGGCGACATGTAGGGGTTGTTTAAATGCTCATGGAGTTTACTGTATTGCAGTATGATGCAGAAGGGCTTCAGCACTGCAGGCAAGACATATTGTCATTACTTAACCTCCGGGAGGAAAGGATGACTTGAATAAGTGGGCAGCCAGCGGGGTCGCTAACGTTTCCCTATATCTGCATCCCGGCTATATGCCCTTCGTTGCCTCTCTTTTTCACAGATAGGTTAGTATAGAAGGTTCCGACGCCCAGGTAGAAGTTCTCTCCTCAAAACCACATAAACCGCCGTCTTCTTTGCCTGTCCTCGAAGGTGAAAGAGGGAGAGAGGTACCGGAAAATATTCGTGGCCTAGCAACCCGACAAAACCTTAGGAATGTCGACCTATCGAGCTCTGAACTCTGCACACCTTGATTGCGAGGCTTGGCACTACTGCCTAAGCCATTTCGCTCGATACTATTGGATGGAGCAATAGTAATGGGCAATGTTTGATGAGAAATAGTAAGCCGTACTAAAATACTAATACTCCCTTTATTAGCACTAAGAAACCTATGAAATGTATGCAAACGTTCTGTTTATGGATTTTCTTTATTGTGATCAACTTGGGCTACACTGAAATCAACCTAGGCTTGAAGCCTTATTTGGAAATTTTCAAATGTCTTTCGGCAGACCTCCTTGGAAATTAAATTGAATTCCTGGAGTAATAAACACGCACAGATGAGCTTTGTTTGGATAGTATGCTTGTAAACGTATCCTTTAAAAAACCCCAAATAAAAAATATGGGTGATCTTGGGAGCTATTCAAGTATCACGACGTCAAATCCACATTTTTGGAAACTCATCAAGCCATTCTGGTATTATCAGAGCGTTATGCAGTTTGGTGCCACCTCAAATTTTCAGTTATCTCACCTAGGATCAACGGTGTTCCATAGTAGATCCAAATATGTTTCTCCCGTGACATTCGCATCGAAAAAAAAAAAAAAAAAAACAGGTCCAATTAAGCCCTGGTATTTCACTCCTGCCCACACCATCACTCCCGAAGACAGGTAATTCTGTTGAATGGTAACATTTGGGTTTCACGTCGGCAGTAAACACAATTATGTCTGTTAACAGAATCCGACACATACAATTTGGCCTCGTCAGACCAAACCTCGTCAGAAGTACTTTTCGACACAGAATGCAATCGAATATATTCACTCGTTTCTCTATAGATAGTCTCGCTTTCGTCATTGTCTCTAACAATGCGCGGCCGAATGCACAAAATAACATATCATATATTCACATTAATTTAATATAAATTAAAAGCTCTGCAAACAATTTTTGTTAAAAAGTTTATGCTTCTATTTACTTCATGCTAAGTGAAAAAAATTAGCAGAAACAGTCTTATTACTTGCTTCCCTATAAGTAGAAGCGAAATAAGGGAGTAACATAGCTTAAAGTGATAGCAAAAATGGTTGCTATGTGACTGAAGTTCCTTTGTTTGTATGGACAGCAATTGTTAAATTCCTGTATGAGAAAATTATAAGTTTTAAAGCTGAAAGCAAAAACAAGGGGTATCTCAAAAACGATCAACTCCACGAAAAAATGTATAGAACATAAATTGTGTGTTTTAATGTGCTCTACATTTTTTGTGTGGTTGGAATTAGTATAAGTCCAATAAAGGTTCTTAATCAGTTAATTGATAAATTTATAAGATTTCAGTAAGAGAGAGGTGAATTGGATCAGTAAGAGAGAGGTGAATTGGATCAGTAAGAGAGAGGTGAATTAAGTAAAAATAAAAAGTAAGTTTTTGTCTATCTCTTATGGTTTACCAGTTACACAAAATTCCGTAAAATTCATCCAGAATAAAATAGTCTTCAGAGGCTATTCTCAGAAAATTCAAGATATACATATTATTTATCAAGTATATATCTTTAATATATGATATTTTAATCAAAATCGTTAGAGCCATTTTTTAGAAAATAAAAATTTTCGAAAATTTTTCCATATGAAGGGTGGTTGGGGGGATTTTCTTGAAAATCTTCGTGTCGCATCCTTGAACGATATGGAACTTAAATAGCAAGTTTGGTATTTAACGGTCTTTACGTTTTTGAACTATGCTGCCCACAGACACAGACACACACATACACACACGGACATTTTTCTAAAAATGTTTTGTTTTTTTTTGGATTCAGGTGGTCTTAAAACATGTATTTCCAGTGAAATCTCGGTATCGAATTTTTGGGTACAATTCAATACCTTCTCTATACAATATGTACATAGTACGTATAGAGAAAGTAAAAATCACATAAAGGTAACATCTGCAACAACAAGTTGAGCACATAAGCCTCATAATATTTTAAAATGGGGAATAACAATTGATAGTAAGAATATAATCCTTAAAATTGATGTAATATATTTATCTATATATAAAAGCAAATTAATGTGTTTTTCATGTAAGCTTTGCATGAGAATTTAAATGTTGACAATAGGTATAACTTTATCTTGCACATTTAATATGGATTAAAGTAAAACAACAACTTTTGCATCAGTTAACTCTAATGTGTGTTACAAATTGACAGAGAATAATTTACTTTAATGAAGATTGTGCATTTCAGGAGTTTAAGAAATAATACTTTAATTTATTGTATGATATATAAATTGTAATGTCAATTTAAATAATTTTTTTCTCTCACACAATTTTTAATGAAATTATATATAAACTTTATACTGTATTTGTTTGGGGACAATATATGTGTTTTGCTTGCATAATTGCGAAATAATACGTGACAAAATGGAAGTTGTGTAACACAACGTTGAAAAGAAGCTTTGAACATAATAATAAGTAGACAAATCTGATGTGTTCCATTCTTATGACTTTCTCTACATCGCTGTAACAAACTATTGTTAGAAAGCATATTCTTCCATCTACTTTATGATAATCAAGATAAACATTAGCAGACATTGTCTTAATTACTTGTTTCCTTCTAAGTAGGAGGAAAATAGAGGAATATACCAGGTGAAAATTATAGCCAAATCTTTTAAAAACCGGTTGCCATTTGGATGAAATCCATTTCTATGTGTTTTAACGTGATCTGCATTTTTTGTGAAGTAAATTTTATACCTCTTACGGTTTAACAGTTACGCAAAATTCAGCAAAAATTCATTCATAATAAAGAGATCTTTATAGGCTGTTCCCAAAAAATTCAAAATATACATTTTATTTGCCATATAAATATCTTTAACATACAGTATTTTAATCAAAATCGTTAAAGCCATTTTTGAGAAAATGAACATTTTCGAAATGTTTTATATGTAAAGCATAGTTTGGGGAGGGGGACGTTTTCTCAAAATATCGGGTCGCATCCCTAGAAAAGACTAAACTTAAGTCCAAGTTTGGTATTTTACCGATTTTTTATTTTTGAGTTATCGTGTTCACAGGCACATGGACACACATACACACACATAAACACACACGTACCTTATTCTGAAAATACTTTTTTACTTTCTCTACACATACTATGTACATAATTATAGAGAAGGTATTATATTCTACCCAAAAATTCGTTACCGAGATTTCATCGGAAATGCGTGTTTTGGGTCCCCCTAAATCCAGAAAAAGCATTTTTGGAAAAAGTTCCGTGTGTGTGCGTGCGTGTGTAAATGTCTGTGTGTGTGCGTGTGTGTGTGTCTGTGGACAGCATAGCTCAAAAACGAAAAGACCGTTAAATACCAAACTTGGTATTTAAGTTTGGTGTCCTCCAAGGATGCAACAAGAAGACTTTTAAAAAAATCTCCCCACCCCCAACTACCCTTTACATGGAACGTTTTTCGAAAATTTTGATTTTTTCAAAAATGGTTCTAACAATTTTGATTAAAATCTCTTATGTTTAAGATATTTACATGCCAAATAAAATGTACTTTTTGAATTTTCTGAGAATACCTCTAAAGGTATTCTCAGATTCTGGATGATTTTATTGAATTTTGAATAACTGGTAAACCGTAAGAGATAGATAAAACTTACTACATAAAAAATGTATATCACGATAAAACACACCATTTATGTATATACACTTTTTATCGTTGAGTTGATTGTTCTTTAGATATTCCTTGTTATTGGTTTCTGCTTCAAAGAAAACTTTTCTCATACAGGAATTTGTCAACTCCTGTCCATACAGACAAAGGAACTTCTGTCACCTAGCAACCAGGCTTTGACTATCACTTTAACCTACTCCATTATTTCGCTTCTAATTACAAGGAAGCAAGTAATAAGACTATTTCTGCGTATTTTTTCTCGATTAGAATGAAGTAAATAGAAGAATAAGATTTTTATCAAATTTTTGGGTGAAATGTAATAGCTTCTCTATACACTATGTACATAATACGTGTAGAGAAAATTAAAATCGTAAACGCAGTAATATGCTATCCATTTGCCCTAAGGCACTGAAGCACAGCACTGTGATGTGAACTGTTGAAAGAGTAAATGCCCATTTCTCACGAGAGGACATATGAACCCGAATGCTTGGCCCTAGTTCGATATATTCGTTGCTGATTTTCACACGAATTGGCACGAAGAAACGAGCGAGTCTCATTATATACCATATGGAACGAAGTAAAACATGTCCTTGAAAGCTTTGTATTAGAGCCTAACATGCTGTCGGGGATCACTCTTGCTACTGATTTTACGACAGTGAAACACGGCAGGAGTGTGAAAATGTCCAATTTGGTGCCCATCGGCATTTACTGACATCTCCTCTCGTTATACCACATTCGAAACAAGATGTATACAGAGAAAATTAGCAAGCAGAAACATACCCGGAGTTGTCAGATATTTGGGAATGATAGCGAGAGATTGGCGACAAGCTAGGAACGCAAAGGGAGTGCGATATCTATGTGACAACTAAGTTCTGTGCCACATAACTGTGCTCCAATTCTCTTAACAGTCACGTGAACTAGTCATCTCTCATTGGTTGTCATGGAACAAATTAGTTCCTTATTTAAGCTCCTCATCTATCCTAATATTTTCGAAAGGAATTATCAAATGTACGTTCTCATAACCGATTACAAAGGAGAGTTAACTCATCTGGAATGCATGCAAACTCTTATTGTGAAATTAAATGGGAAGATACTTTGCTTCAGACCTGCCTCTCAGGATGGCAACAGCATGAGAGTAGATCATCACAGAGTTTTTATATTGTTTTATCGCCTATATTCTTGCGTGGCACAAGAACTAATTTTTCATCATTCAAAGGGGAGGTGAAGATAACACAGTGGGGATGAATATATCTCAGTGGGGCAATCTTATAAAAAAGAAGGATTACTCTTTAAATTCTCGAAAAATGTTACTAGGAAGTTTCGTCAGATTGGGGATCGACAGTGGACCCACAAATATCAGCAGACGCATTAATTTTACATCGTGACCATGAGATGCCCTTGGTATAATGAAAGCTGACGGGTCTGAACATAAATCTTATTACTACACCCCGGATGTTAGAAAAAACGCCTTTTTTAACCGAAGAGTGTATATGAAAGGCCTGTTAGGGATAAACACGTTTCCACACATTTGGGGACGATAGGAGCAACGTTTAGTTTGCCTTTTTTTGCCTTTTTTAGCTCCCGTTGCCTATTTTAAAGTATTTGTTTTAGCCTTTCTACCGCGTTATTGTATATTTTCTTTATTTTAATACATTTAAAAAAACTCGCATGCATTATATCAAAAAAACAAAACGTAATGGTTGTAAGAATTAAAATATGTATTCACCTCACACAGATATTTGTTGAGAATCTTATTCTCCAGCAGTACATATATTTCTAAGAAGTGTTTGAACAGTATAACAGGTTACTTCGGAGTTTACCAGCGAAAGAAAGTATTACGTGGAGGGTGTAGAAAGGAATGCATGTTTGCAAGTGCCTTTTGTAATATTTGTATTATTCGCCTCCCTCGCTCGATGGACAATTCAACTCTTTTCAAGCCAGATAGCTCTGCAAAATTACCCTTTTCTCAAGATCCCGTTATTGCGTACTTCGAACTCTCTAATCTCTTCTCACACCCCTGTTTTGAGACAATACCTAGTCGGGTTTTCCCGAACTCTGATAAAAACTAGATACAGCAAGTAGAATCTGTTAGTTTGAGACTGAATTTGTATTAAGAACTCCATTTGCAGTATTCGTGATCATTGCAATGTTTACCATGCCGAAAGTAAGTGCACAGTTAAGTGGTAAACTGCATGGTTATGTCCATGAATTCGGTTCACATACGATGGTACTGTTCTGATGCGCAAAGGTTGTGAAGAAACAACTAACCATGGGAAAAGGGATTTTATACTTCAACATTTTGCAACAGCGAAGCATAAGACTGGGCGGGCAGAAGAAGCTCTGTTTAATATCAACAGCAATTGCAACAACTAGTAAACAATCTCAGTTTTCTCTGGAACTGTGCAAGGAAGGCGTTTTCGAACCTGAAAAACCTTCTCTCTGACAGGCGGCTCAGTATGTAAGTTGACAAATTAAAAAAGCATCTTATTGTGGCATGTAACCAAGAAAAGTGAGTACATATGAGTTAGTTTCTTAAGCATTTGTCTATTTTTGTCCAATTCCATGATTAATAAATGCCTATTTCACTGTCTATTATTACTATATGCCTGCCTACTTTAACCAAAATAAATGCGTAAACACCCGGGCTCTATTTATTACATTAAGTAATCTCTAATCTAAATGAATATTCCAGAAGCGATCTGCAGAGAGTATATAAATTATTCCAAAGTATAAGGTGTCCAAGTTGATGGTGGTCGTAACTTGAGGTAGGTGTCCTCCAATTGCTATGCAATCAAACAGACCATCAGTCTGCCAGTAGAGGATGAAGTGAGACAAAACAAAAGAAACACGTTTTTCGCGTGTGACAAGGGAGGGGGTATTGTATCTGTAACACAGTGTGGAGGCAGTTCCGCCCGAGAACCTGTGTTAGTTCCGGGGAGGAACCCAATGTGGCCTCCGTGAGATTTGCTTGCCTGAGGCGCAGCAACTTGCCAAGCCTAAAACAGCTAGCGTTACGCAAAAGTCTATCTGCAATGTCTCGCACTGCCATGGTACGTCAACATTTTGCATTAGGTAAGTGAACGAGTGATCCATTGCAAATCCTGTCCAGAATTTCTCAACCACGTGGGTAGATGCGGGAAAAAAATTACAATGTTCATAAATATTCTGCGTTCCATTTTTCGATATGGTTTATTAGCGACTGAGACAGTTATCAGACGACCACACAGGAGTCTATATTTCGACTGTCTGAATGACCTATTCTCGAATGTAACTCTTAAATTTTCAATAGTGCATACCTCGTAGCAAGGCTTTTAAACTAGCCAAGGTTAATTACTTACTCTTCACGTACTACGCACATAATATATAGAGCAGGTATTGTATTGCGCCCAAACATTCGATACCGAGATTTCACAGGAAATACATGTTTTGGGACCTCCTGAATCCAAAAAAAGCATTTCTAGAAAAAAGTTCCGTGTGTATGTGCGTGTGTGTGTGTGTGTGCGTGGACAGCATAGCTCAAAAACGAAAAGTCGTTAAACTTAGTTCAGTATCTACTAAAGATGCAACACGAACAAAGAAAAGCCCCCACCCCAACCACCCTTTACATGGAAAAATGACTAACGATTTTGGTTAAAATGTCGTATATTAGATATATTTATATGACAAATAAATGTTGAATTTTATGGGAATAGCCTCTCAGGATAGTTATGCTTGTTCTGAATGAATTTTACATACATATAAAACCGTAAGAGATAGACAAAGACTTACTACCCAGAAAATGTAGAACACGTTAAAACACACAATTTATGTTATATGCAGTTGGCCTTTTTTAAGATATTCCTTATTATTGACTTCAGTTTCAAAATATTTAATAATTTTCTCCTACGGGAACTTGTCAACTTCTAACCACACAAAGAATCGGATTTCTGCACCATAGCAACCACATTTTAAAACATTTGACTGCCGGTTTAGCCTAGTGTATCCCCTTATTACCCTTCTACCTATAAGGAACTAAGTAATAAAACCGTTTCTGCTAATGTTTACCTCGATTAGCATGAAGAAGATAAAAGAATAACCTTATTAACAATAATTTGTTACAGAGAGGTAGAGAAAGTCATGTGAATTGAGCGCATCAGATTGTTTCTTTCTAATAATTTGTTAGACACTGTCTTATCTGTATGTGGAAATGAAGTAGTTTTCAGCTTAGGAGTCACAAAGATCCAAAACTTGAATTATAACGTTGGGAAGACTTACTTTACGTACCAAAATATTTGAGTATTGAACTCAAAACCATTCCCTTTTATTAAAAACAACAGAGGCATTGCACTAACAATATAAACAGTAATTCATCTATTCACTTTACGCAATCGTAATAATTTATGCTTACAAATACTCCCAGATCAGATAATACAGACTTGATTCCAATAACGATATGAAAACAAACCGCTTTTGTGTGTTACAACAAGCAGACTGAGGAATCGTGTATGTTCATAGATGTCGTAGAGTTCAGTCAGAAAAAATTAGAAGATCGCAGATACGGATTTCACCTGAAAATATACTTTGAGGCCTCTGAATCCGAAATGGAGTGCTTTTAGAAAAAGTTCCGCGGGGTTTGTGAGCGTCCATGAACAGCATAATTAAAAAGCAAAAAAGTTCGATAAATAAACTTAGTATTGAAATTCAGTGCTTTCCAAAGGATACGTAAGACTTTCAAGAAAATCTCACCTCCAAGAACTACACCTATTAGATATTTTTTAATATTTAAAATGTTCTAATGATTACAATGCTCATTCTCCCTCTTAAGGGTACAAGATATTATAAAGAGGTAAAAAATGACAATTTTCGATTTTGGCGTAGTTAAATTCTGAAGTTTTCTGATTAAAAAAAAATGTGTACTTTTAATATGATGCGCCCATTTTTTAGCATTTAAGTGCCATTTTAAACATGGCGCGCAATCTTTTAATTGCTCCCAGACAGAGCGCCACGGCCCCTTTTCTCCATCTTCAATCTTTCTGCTTTCTAAGATGATAGAAACTTGAGGGAAATTTTCATAATAAACGAGCTATCCAACAGTCCACAAAGCAAGCCAGGACCAATAGAAGGAATGCTGTGAAGTAGACAGAGTCCAGGAGTAAAAATTCAAATGATTATGAACCCTAGAATGTATTGAAGTAAGTCAGATTAGCATTGCAAATGTTTAAGTGCAATTTTCACGATGTTACATTTTCTGATATCATGTTCCTTTTACTCAGGAATCATTGATGCTAGAATGTTGACATTTTCTACACTTACCTAACACATATTAATGAATTTGGACTGACTGATTCATAAGCCTAACTTACAAATTATGGAAATTATACATTTTTAATCATGTGAAAATTGAGATATTTTAATTCTCATCTTTTCCACAAATGTGGTATTTTTAAAATAATAATCTTGAGCCATATACTTCTCATTCTGGCAGTTAGAGTAGATAAGCATAATCAGAACATGTATAAAAAATTGAATATTCTACTTTGAAAGGTTTTTGAATAGGAGGTACATGAAATCACCCATGTTTTTTCGCGTAAATTTTCTTTTTATTACATTATAATTTTTAAAAATAAAGTTTAAAAATAAACTTTTCACCAGGAGAAATGCAAACTGTTATTATTGTACATGCCACAACATTTTCATGAAAATTCATTAAGTACTTCCTGATATGTGAGGGGTTAATTTTGACAAATTGTTAAAGCCTTACAACCACACTACCTTGTACCCTCAAAATTAGATCAATCCTGCCCGCCTCGGTAGCGTGTCTGCCTCACATTCAAGAGATCGCGAGTTGAAATGGCAATTAAGGTGCGTTACCTGGATAAGGTTTTTTATCGGCATTTTCCCTTATCCTGATAACATGAATGTCTAATAACTTGATTTCCTTCATCGTCCGATATGATCTGATCAACCAGGTTAAAGAAATCTATCCAGTCTTTTTAGTTTCTCTACACGCACTATATATAATGTATAGAGAAGATATTGCACTCCACCCAAAAATTCAATACAGAGATTTCACCGGAAATATATCAAAAAAATCTGGTGTACCATTCACATGACTTTCTCTATATCCCTGCAACAAATTTTTCTTTAAAAGTGTATACTTCTATTTACTTCATGCTTATCAGAAAAAATTAGCAGAAATAGTCTTATTGCTTGCTTCCTTGTAAGTAGAAGCGAAATAAGGGACACCATAGGTTAAAGTGATAGTCAAAAGCTGGTTGCTATGTGACTGAAGTTCCTTTATTTGTATGGACACGAGTTCACAAAGTCCTGTATGAGAAAAGTATGTTTTTTATAGCTGAAACCAAAAACAAGGGATATCTCAAAGGCAATCAACTCCACGAAAAAAATGTATATAACATAAATTGTGTGTTTTAAAGTGCTCTACATTTGTTGTGTGGTAACTTCTTGTCCATCTCTTACGGTTTAGCAGTTACGCAAAATTCCGTAAAATTGACCCAGAATGAGGTAGTCTTCAGAGGTCATTCAAAATCTTCGTATCGCATGCCTGGAGAATACTAAACTTAAATATCAAGTTTTGTATTTTACCGACTTTTCTTTTTTGAGTTATCGACACACGGACACACGGACAACATGCACCTTTTCCTGAAAATACTAATTTTGTGGATACAGGTGACCCTAAAACTTGTATTTCCGTTGAAATCTCGGTATCGAATTTTCGGCTGGAGTACGTGGTACGTATAGAGAAAGTAAAAATGTATATTACATCAAAAACTATAGATTTATTTAAAGCATTCACTTTGTTTTACTATCGCATCAGCCATTTCGGATATATGCGCTTTTAACGGTTTGATATTTCAATGCCTAGTCATTTTTTTAAAGTACCGTCACTAGGTGATCAGTTATTTCTCGCTGTAAGGAAAGAGAATGGAATTTCGAGGTCAGCATATAGCGATCCGCTGTAGAAAAAATATTGTTGCGATACATTCATATTCCTTTCTCTAACCATTCTTCAGTAAGCTTATTATTTTATACTCTGAATATTAACTAAATGAAACTAATAGCGAACACCCCTTAAAAGATTTGACTATGGCTTAAGTCGACTGTATTTCCCTGTTCCCATTGTGTCTGCGTTTCTGCAAATATTTATCTCGATTAATATTCAGAGGATAGAATAATATATATATTATTATTATTATTATTATTATTATTATTATATATATATATAGAGAGAGAGAGAGAGAGAGTAACGACTTTCCATTTGAGAAAAATATGTATATTAGAAAATTTAAACAAGGAATATCCTGAAAATTATTAATTGCCCCCCCAAAGAAAGATATTTGACAAAAGAGATCTTTGTTTAGTATAATTGTGTCTATCTTTCATCAGAATGAAGAAAACACGAAGATTTCTCCCATAAAATACTATATATACATTTAATTTTTCATAAAATATCTTAAATGTACGTTATGTTAATCAAAACCTTTTTCAAGTCATTTTTGAAAATGTCCTCGTTTTCTATGCTCTCTAAAGTTGTACAATTCCTATACATATTATTGTTACGAAATCTTTATTTTCTGTGTATTTCGTTTTTAACGAGATAAACTTTTACAGAAATACATGCATTACATATTTCGTTATAGGTAAAAAGGGAAAGGGGACAGTTCAATGTTTAAGAACTTTTTACTGTATGCTGGCTTTAAAACGCCATGCTACCACGCGGGATGAATCAGACGATAAAATGTTTGCCCCTATTCGGAAAGTCTTGCGTTCAAATGGGCCAACCAATTTAGCCGGGATGTTTTCGCTGTTTCTCATTCTCAAGATAAATACCAGATTGGATATCCAATGCCACGACTCAAATTTCCACCTCCAGTTTAAAAAGAATAGTAAAACTCATAACAGACGGAATTGCAATTACGTGACACCTATCCACAGATATTAAAACCAGTAATCGGACGCCATCTTCTTATCGCGGAATTAAGAAGTATTGTGTAAAAATATGAGACCCCGAAGATTGATCATATAGTCTGACTACAGATGGTGAAAAAGTAGTTAGACTGGATGGCACCCCAACACCATCTGCTTGGTGTGAAGCGAAAAGTGGCATGGTACAGGATTGAGACCATGAAGGTTACTGTCCACACATACCGATCAACGAGTATCACAGCTAGCTTATCCATAGCGATATGACTAAACAGTTAAAGCAAGTAAAATAAATAGAAAAAAATTACCATGCTGTTTGCATGTAATCTTGAGATACAACTGAACAACGAAACGATTTTTAAAATTTCTCTATCTGTTGTGCAAACAAGCTATTCTTACAAAAGATTATTCGTCAATCTGCATCATACTAATTCAGATAAGTATTAGCAGAAATGGTTTTATTACTTGGTTACTTGTAAATAGTAGGGAACTAAGCTAAAGATATAGTCAAATCCTTGTGAACAATTGAAGTTCGGTTCGCTTTGCATTTCCAGAAAAACAAAAGAGATAAAACGAAAGGTGACTCCGTCTGAGAAGATACCTAATTTAAAATTGAAACAAATAACGAGGAATGTCTCAAAACGGGCAACGCTACAGAAAAAATGTATGTGATATAAATTGTGTATTTTAGCGAGATCTACATTTTTTGTATAGTACGTTTTTGTATATCTCTTGTGGTTTTCCAGTTATGCAAAATTCATCCAGACTGATCAGGTTTCCAGAGGATATTCCCAGAAAATTCAAGATATACATTTTTTTGTGATGAAAATAGTTTTAATATACTGTATTTTAATTAAAATTGTTAGAGCTATTTTTGAGAAAATCAAACTTTTCAAAATTTCTCCATGTCAAGGGAGTTTGCGGAAGGAGGATTTTCTTGAAAATCTTAGTGTGGCATCTTTGTAAACTTAGATTATAAGTTCGGTATTTAACGATCTTTTAGTTTTCGAGCTATGCTGTCCACAGACACACTCACGGACCTTTTTCTAAAAATTTCTTTTGAACTCAGGGACCTTGAAACATATATTTCCATTAAATCCCGGTATCGAATTTTTTGTTACAATTCAATATCTTCTCTATACACTATGTACATAGTACGTATAGAGAAAGTAAAAATGCAAACCATTACCAACTAATATTTCGGAAATAGCTCACGGCACAATAAAATTATTTTGAATAAATTGTGCTTTTAAAGATATTTACTTTTTACTTTCTCTAGCCCCATATGTACAATGTACATAGGAATAGAGAAGGTATTGTAATGCACCCAAAAATTCGATACCGAGATTTCACCAGAAATATATGTTTTGGGGTCCCCTGCGTCCGAAAAAAATATTTTTAAGAAAAGTTCCGTGTGTGTGTGTGTCTATCGTCTATGTGTGTCTGTGGACAGCATAGCCCCAAAACGAAAAGGCCGTTAAATACCAAACTTGGCATTTAGGTTTAGCATCTTCCAAGGATGCGACCCGAAGATTTTCAAAAAAATCCCCCACCAGAAACTACCCTAGATATGGAAAAAAATTAGAAAATTTTTATTTTCTTAAAATCGGCCCTAAATATTTTGATTAAAATCCCGTATATTAAAACTATTTATGTCCGAAATAAAATGTATATCTCGAATTTTTTGGGAATAGTCTCTGAAGACCTCTTTATTCTGAATGAATTTTGCTTAACTGCTAAACCGTAAGAGATAGAAAAGAACTCACTACACAAAAAATGTACATCACGACAAAACACACAATTTATGTCTTTTACGTTTTTGTTGTGGAGGTAACCGTTTCTGTGATATTCCTTGTTATTGGTTTCAATTGTGAAGTACTTTTCTCAGACAGGAAGTGTCCGCTTTTCTTTTGTTCTACTCCTGGCCAAGCAAAGAAGTGATTTGCAATGACAATCGCATAACGAGAGCTTTTAAAACAGTTGACAATAATTTTAGCATATCGCATTCCCTTATTCTCTTCTACTTATTAGGAACTAAGTAATAATATTCTGCTAATATTTATCTCGATTAGCATTGTATACAAAGCAAAATAATCCTGTGTAAGAGGTTTGTAGAGCAACTAGAGAAAGTCATGTGAGTGTAACACAGCAGATTTTTTTTTACTTTCTCTATACGAACTATGTACATAGTGTATAGAGAAGGTATTGCATTGCACCCAAACATTTGATACCGAGATTTCACCGGAAATACATGTTTTGAGACTCCCTGAATATAAAAAAAAGCATTTTTAGAAAAATTTCCGTGTGTGTGTGTCTGTCTGTGTGTATGTGTGTGTCTGTGGGTAGCATAGCTCAAAAACGAAAAGACCGTTAAAGCCCAAAGTTGGTATTTATGTTTGGTATCTTCGAAGGATACGACACGAAGATTTTCAAGAAAATACCCCACCCCAAACTACTCTTTACATGGAAAAAATTTTGAAAATTTTCACTTTCTTAAAATGGCTCTAACGATTTTGATTAAAATATCGTATATTAAAGATACGTACCTGACAAATAAAATGTATATCTTGAATTTTCTGGGAATAGCGCCTGAAGACTACTATATTCTGGATGAATTTTACGCAATTGTGCATAACTGCTAAACTGTAAGAGATGGGGGAAAACTTACTGCAGAGGAAATGTAGCTCACGATAAAACACACAATTTATGTCATATACATTTTTTTCGTGGATTTGATCGTTTTATTCCTGGTTTTTCGTTTAGCTTTGAAAAACATACTTTTCTCATACAGGAATTTCTTAACTCCTATCCATACAAACAAAGGAACTTCAGTTACATAGCAACCAACTTTTGGCTATCACTTTAACCTATGATACTCTCTTATTTCGCTTATACTTACAAGGAAGGAAGTAATAACACTATTTCTGCTAATTAGCCTGAAGTAGATAGAAGCATAAGTTTTTAACTACAATTTGTTGCAGAGATATAGAGAAAGCCATGTGAATGGAACACATCATTTTTTTTTTTTTTTTTTTTTTTTTTTTTTTTTTTTTTAAGCACCTTTCGCTGTTCTTAACATTTACCAGTTACTCTAGATTAAAAAAAACTCCTTCCGAAAGAAGACGACTTCACAGGCTATTCGCAGAAAATAGAAAATGTACATTTTATATCGCATGTAAATATATTTAATATGTTTAAATAAAAATCATTACAGCCATTTTAGAAAATCGAAAACTTCGAAAACTTTCCCTTGTAAAGGAGAGTTGGAGGTGGGGGATTTTTTTTTTAAATGTTAGGACGTACGTATCTTTGAAAGAGAGCTTAGATACCAAGTTTGGTATTTAATCAACATATTGTTTTTGAGTTATGTTGTTTAATCACACATGCCATACACACATGCGCGCGCGTATCTTTTTCGAAACACACACATACATATGTGTGTGTTTGTGTATATAATAATTGTGGATTCAAAGAGTCTCAAAACGTATATTTCAAGTGAAATCTGGTATCAAATTCTTGGGTGCAATGCAATACTTTCTCTACCTACTTAAAGAAAGCAATAAGCTTTCGCAAGAATGGTTTTTTAAAATTAAATGAAAATAAACCATAGTAGGTAAAGGAAGCCACGTGAATATAACAATTTATGTGTTGAAAAAAATCTGTTGTGTTCCATTCACATGACTTTCTCTACATCTCAGCAACAAATTATTGTTAAAAAGTTTATGCTTCCATTTACTTCATTCTGATCGAGAAAAAAATAGCAGAAATAGTCTTATTACTTGCTTCTTTGTAAGCAGAAGCGAAATAAAGGGAGTACCATAGGTTAAACTGAAAGGCTGATAGCTATGTGACTGAAGTTCCTTTGTTTGTATGGACAGGAGTTGACAAATTCCTGCATGAGAAAGGTATGTTTTTCAAAGCTGAAACAAAAAAAAAAAAAAAACAAGGAATATCTTAAAAACGATCAATTCCACGAAAAAAGTGTATATGACATAAACATTGTGTGTATTTTAATGTGCTCTACATTTTCTGTGTGGTAAGTTTTTGTCCATCACATGGTTTAGCAGTTATGCCAAATTACGTAAAATGCATTCAGAATAAAGTAGTCTTCAGAGGCTATTCCCAGTAAATTCAAAATATTAATTTTATATGTCAGGTAAATAGCTTTAATATACGAAATTTTAATCAAAATCGTTAGAGCCATTTTTAAGAAAATCAAAATTATCAAAATTTTTTCCATGTAAAGGGTAGTTTGTGATGGGGCGATTTTTCTCAAAATCTTCGTGTCGTATCCCTGGAAGATACTTAACTTAAATTCCAAGTTTAGTATTTTACTGAGTTTTCGTTTTTGAGTTATCGTGTTCACAGACATACGGACACACTGACACACGGATCTTTTTCTGAAAATACTTCTTTTGGATACAGGGGAACCTAAAACGTATATTTCTGGTGAAACCACGGTATCGAATTTTTGGGTGGAGTGCAATACCTTCCCTATACACTATGTATATAGTACGTGTAGAGAAAGTAAAAAGATATCCCAAATGCCTGCATGTGTACAAGTTAATTAAAATCATTAAAGTCCGATAAATTTTCCAATGTGTTGGTGTTCAAATAAACCTGGAGTGGTATCAAGGTACAAAAATTATCATTGGTAATCGCATGAGAGATTTTGATTTTAGCTGAGAAACTCTGAACCTCGAATGGAATTCTTTTAGATTATTAAAAGAAGAAAATGTAACTAAGCATTAAATGTCAATGCGTGTCAAATTATTTTTGTCAAAACCGAGCTCTAATAATAAGATTATCTCTGCTAGTGTTTATCTTGGTTAGCAACACGTAAATAAAAAAATAATATTTTGTAAGAAAAGTTTGTTTACAGAACAGGTAGAGAAAGTCTTATGCTTAGAACACATAAGATTTCTATTTTATATTAAAATTTAAATTAGATAATTGATGAGTTTGACCGTCATATTCTTTCGCCGCCTAGTTGCTGATGATCTATAACAATAACCTGAATGCATTTTAAATATTACATTAAACACTGAGCCTCTGTTATGTACATAATTTATACAACATGAGTTTACATGCATTCTTTTCCGCTTAAAATAACACACCACATAAACACAACTTGCACGAATAATTGCAAAAACAATTCAAATGTCTAACAGCAAATGTAAGAGCTAATAATTAATAATAACTTAATTGGTTATTAACCTAATCTATTATATAATATATATACACACACACACCTGCGATCCAGGTCACCAACGTAACAGACACAAAATAGGTTAATTTTACAATATATGTAGCAGGCAAGTGTTTGTAGGGGAGTTCTCCGGCTATGAATTGGGCCCAATATTAGGACTATTTCTAGATTCAGTTTTAATTCAGCATCTGTTTATGTGTCATGTAAAACTATTACACGACATATAAAGAGATACTGAATTAAAACTCTCAGAACACACACATACAAAATCTAATGTGATCCATTCACATGCCTTTCTCTACATCTCCGTAACAAATTATTTTTAACAAGCTTATTCGTCTGCTTCATGCTAATCGATATAAACATTAGTAGAAACAGTTTTATTACTTGGTTCCTTATGGGTAGAAGAGAAAGAGGGGCACACACTAGGCTAAACGGACAGTCAAATGCTTTAAAATGTAGTTACTAATGTATAGAAATCCGATTCTTTGCATGGTGAGGTGTTGACAAGTTCCCGTATGACAAAAGTTTTAAGTATTTTAAAACTGAAATCAATAACAAGGAATATCTCAAAAATGGCCAACTCCAGAAAAAAATGTACCTAACATAAATTGTGTGTTTTAACGAGCTCTGCATTTTTGTACAGTAAGTTTTTGTTTATCTCTTACGGTTAACCAGTTATGCAAAATTCCGCAAAATTCATCCAAAATAAAGATGTGTTCAGAGGCTATTCACAGAAAATGCAAGATATACATTTTATTTGTCATGTAAATATCTCTAATATGCGATCTTTTAATCAAAATCCTTAGAGCCATTTTGAAAAAATCAAAATTTTCGAAACATTTTGCATGTAAAGGGTAGTTGAGGTGGGGGGATTTTCTTGAAAATCTTCGTGTTGCATCTTTGGAAGATACTGAATTTAAACACCAAGTTTGGTATTTAACGGACTTTTCGTTTTTGAGCTATGCTGTCCACAGGTACACACACGCATACACATACGAACCTTTTTCTAGAAATTATTTTTTTAGATTCAGGAGGTCCAAAGCATGTATTTCCTGTGAAATCTCGGTATCGATTTTTGGGTGCAATACAATACCTTCTCTATACATTATGTACATTGTACGTATAGAGAAAGTAAAAAGCTGCATATCCTGGAATATTACCAAAATAATATGTATGCTTAAGCACTGTTGATTAACCACAAATACCATATTTGTAAAGATTTCTCATGTACCATTAAGTGACTTCCACATTGTCACATTCAGACTGTTTCGTCGCTCTATATAGGGAAAATTTCTGTTGAGAAGAAATAATAGCACTTAAAATAATATTCGATATAGTTTTGCTTATTTTCAGTGAACAAATACATAAAAGTACTACGTACAAAGGACAAAACAAAATAAAAGCCACGATTAATACGCTAAGAAAAATAAGACGAGGAATTTAGAAGAAGAAGTGGTATTTAGGCCAGTATATTTTGCTTCTTTTGTTATAATCTTGTACAACGCCGTTCGAAATTTTGTAAGTTTCCAAAGAAGCAATTGTAGCGTCTTTACATTTGTGCAAGCATAACCAACGATGGAATTGTGACTGACATTATTTATTCGACTGCGTTTTTACACCATGTCTGGGAGGAGCTAAAGGAATAATTTGTGAATTCGCTTTTCCATTGTTCATTTCTCGAGCCATAAAAAGTAAATAATTACTATTACTATTATTATTATTATTATTATTATTATTATTATTATTATTATTATTACTATATTCGAGGATTAAGATTATCGTTAACAAATTATAAATGGTTTTGTAAGCCTTTTTAAGCCTCACATAAAACTAAATTATGGCATGAAATGAGCGGAACTTCGAATTCTAGGCTAAACATAAATTTTTACCTTGTATCAAAGGTTATTTGTGCCAAATTTGGTCGAATTTGGAGCAACGGTGTTGAAACCTATAAGAAGCACACAGACACATACACACACTCATGCATACAGACACGTAAACTTACATTATACGTACATACTTACATACGCACGTACATACATATACAGGGTGTTTCAAAAATACGGGGCATAATTTCAGGTATGTATTTCCCACATGAAGACAATCAAAATAGTTTATCATAACATGTGTCCGGAAATGCTTCATTTCCGATTTATGGCCTTTACAACATTGAAAGTCCCACCTGTAGACAATCAAAGTAGTTCATGTCCGGAAATGCTTCATTTCCGAGTTATGGCCTTCACAACATTGGAATTCACTGGAACGTTTTTCTTTCCGCAGGTCTTTGCCGTCAAAGGAGACATTAGGAGGGCGCTCTGATAGTTCATTCTGAGGAAGGTTACATTCAGTGTTCTTTAGGCGTTAAGACTGTGCGACATGTATTCAAATTAAGAGCTGGCAGAGATACACTTCATGCACGGTAAGGCGGACGGCAATGCTGCTCTGGCTCGTCGTTTGTACCAGGAGAAGTACCCTCAGCGACAATGTCCAGATCGGAAGACATTTGTACGTCTCCATTCCCGTCTGTGCGAGTATGGAACATTCACCTCTCCTGGTTTGGGAAGGGGACGACCAAGATCTACAACTCCAGAAGTGCAGGAGGAGATTCTGGAGGCTGTGGACAGGACTCCTTCTATCAGCACACGACGGTTAGCGTTGCAAGTCAATGTTCCTCATACGACTGTCTGGAGACTGTTGAACGAGTATCAATTGTATCCTTATCATTTGCAACGTGTACAGGCCCTGTCACCAGCAGATTACCCATCACGAGTTAGGTTCTGTCAGTGGTTCTTGCAGCAGTGTGGTGTAAATCCGAACTTTTCTGCCGTCGTATTATTTACAGATGAAGCACAGTTCACAAGAGATGGCATAACAAATTTCCACAATCAGCATGTATGGTCGCATGAAAACCCACGTGCAACTGTTATATCTCATCACCAGGTGCGGTTCTCCCTCAACATGTGGGCCGGTATCATTGGTGATCGATTAGTTGGACCCCATGTACTTGTAAACAGACTTACGGGGCAGGCGTACACAAACTTCCTGGAAAACACCATACCTGACGTTTTCGAAGACACTCCACTGATCAATCATCAACACATTCACTTCTTGCATGATGGCGCTCCTGCACACTTCAGTCTTACGGCTCGCCGGTACTTGGATCGAAGGTTTCCTGATTGATGGATAGGTAGAGGTGGCCCAATTGCTTGGCCTCCACGCTCACCTGATCTGAACCCTCTCGATTTCTACTTGTGGGGCCATTTAAAATCATTGGTTTATTCGTCTCCGGTGCCGGATTTGGAATCCCTTCGGAATCGAATTGTGGCAAGTTGTGAGGACATACGCAATACTCCTGGAGTTTGGGATCGTGTTCGCAGGTCAATGAGACATCAATGTGAGGTCTGTATTCAAGCAGGAGGTGGACATTTTGAACATCTTCTGTAATGACAACAACCTGCGGAAAGAAAAACGTTCCAGTGAATTTCAATGTTGTGAAGGCCATAACTCGGAAATGAAGCATTTCCGGACACATGTTATAGTGAACTAATTTGATTGTCTACATGTGGGAAACACATACCTGAAATTATGCCGCGTATTTTTTAAACATTCTGTATAATACATGCATACACACATACATACTTACATATATAACATGCATATACACATAAATACATACGTGTAGACATACATACATACACAAATGTAGACATACATACACACATACATGTAGACATACATACATACATCCATCATACATACATACATCTAGACATACATACATGTAGACATACATACATGTAGACATACATACACACATACATGTAGACGTACATACATATAGACATACATTCATGTAGACATACATACAGACATACATGTAGACATACATGCATGTAGACATACATACACACATACATGTAGACATACATACATACATGTAGACATACATACATGTAGACATACATGCATTTAGACATACATACAGGTAGAAATACATACATGTAGACATACTTACATGTAGACGTACACACATACATACGTACGTACATATATACATGTAGACATACATACATGTAAACATACATACATGTAGTCATACATACAAGTAAACATACATGTAGACATACATACATGTAGACACACATATATGTAGACATACATACATGTAAACATACATACATGTAGACATACATACATGTAGACATACATACATGTAAACATACATACATGTAGTCATACATACATACAAGTAAACATACATGTAGACATACATACATGTAGACACACATATATGTAGACATACATACATGTAGACATACATACATGTAGACATACATACATGTAGACATACATATATGTAGACATACATACATGTAAACATACATACATGTAGACATACATACATACATGTAGACATACATACAAATCTATACACATATACACTGACTTATATACTGTTAAGATTGACACAAAGCCCTCTTATATTATAACCACATTATAATATAATAACTATAAATACTTGCAGAGATTATATACAGATTATGAGACATACATCAATGTGCGTTTTAAAAGTGAGCAGAAAGATTGAAATAGAAAATAGTCAAAGTTAACACAGGAAGTCAGTACTGGGCAATAATATACAACAAACATAGCTGTTAGTCAAACATTAGGTTACAACGCTAACTTTTAAAATAAATGTATTGAATGCACAGATTTACATTAATTTAAAGATCAAAGGTATTAACGGGTTAAATAAAATCTAAGGCTTATATTACACTATCACATTTCTGTGTCACAGAAATATCAAATAGATATAAAACATTTTACAGTGTAATATAGTATTTTGGACCACACGCCTTTGATCCCATTTGTGATTAGAAAAGAAAATGGCAGACATTACACATGTTCAGTGGCTACAGCCAAACTGTTCATTTGTTATTATGAATCATATGAAATGCTGTACAATTCAAAACATAATTATTATAAAAACAAACAAAACACTGGAAATGTAGAAAAGCATAACAGAAGCCATTAGTGAAGTACATGAAGAATAAACGGAAACTGATGTGAGGAAATAATAAATGGATTGGGAAGCCAATATTTAGAAGACCTAATGAAATTTATGAGAACCATTAATTATTATTTTTGCAGCTATCTTTATTATTAATACTCATGAATGTAGTTTTCATTATCATTTATTAAGAAGTTGTCTTATTTAGGATCAGTTTTAGGTTAGGTTATACGAACTTGTTGTAGATAAATGAAATAGAATGTTAAAGTAAATATATTTATAAACATTCATAATAATGACACAACCCAGATCATAAACAGAACAAAATATGAACCATTGCTACAACTCATACTACTAACTTTAGATTATCCTTTTTAAAAATGTGATAAAAGGTTTTTACGTAGTATATACGAAACAACTTTAATGTGCTCATAACGTGCGGTCAAAAATTGTATCACATTCTGTGACAGAAGTGTGATATAGGCCTAAGACGGTATTAATCCTAATAGGCGAAAATAAGCCAATTTACTTTAAAGATGGCAATAACGTTGTCTACGAAACATTTCTGTAAACAACTATTTGTTTAAAAGTTAAACTTACTCATGCAGAAAATAAAATACAATTGTTGACTTGAAGGTCTTTGTAGGATTTATACTGTTCTACTTTTAATTAATATAAATGGCCATAATTTTCACGCGCAGTTACAGCAAAAGTAAATTTTAATTAAAAGGACTCTATTTCATTTCAGGGTAGTTCTAGGCACGTATCTTGGAGGCATTTCCGGTTTTTAATCACCTCTCTAGTCCCCACTATCTCTCAAAATGAGTTGTTTATGTTTCAAGAACCTGAAATAATCGCCTAGGGAAACAAGATAGTTACTAGAAGCACCTGAGAATTAGTAAACTCTGATAAAATATGTATTAAAGGAAAGCATTACATTATATACCAAAACAGGTGTTAGTATCTGTAGGTATATCATGACTAAGAGAATGTCATGAATACAATTGCCATAAAGTATACACTCTTATTCTGTATTATTATTCAATTAAGTGACCTTACATGTCTACATGTTCCTTGGTTTTACTTAGTTTAGTTGAAGCATTGAAAATCAGGTTTCATTACCTAATATAAGTTATGATAGTAAAAGCAATTTCCAGAGCTTTACAATTGTGTTTATCAAGTTGAAGCCACTTAAATTGGAGTGGTCGGTAACAAAAACCTGAAATGTACGGAATAGCCCTAAATAATGCAATGGCTTTTACCAGAAAATTATATAGGTACCTTGAAAAGTATTTGATTCATTAGTAAAATTATTTCATGAACGCTATTTAAAAATAATCGAATGTGTTACATTCTCATAATTTTCTGTACCTAATCTGTAAAAACTATTTATCAATTATGTTTCTCAGAACAACTACCTAGGTTTGGGCAAAACTCAAACCTCACCTCCTTCCTACTAGGTAACCAATCAGGATTGTCTTGCGCTCTTCCTTTTGAATAGGATTGTTCATTCCTTCCTACTTGGTAACCACCAAAGCTTGTCTTGCACTCCTCCTTTTGAATAGGATTGTTCATTCCTTCCTACTAGGTAACCACCAAAGCTTGTCTTGCAATCCTCCTTTTGAATAGGATTGTTCATTCCTTCCTACTAGGTAACCACCAAAGCTTGTCTTGCGCTCTTCCTTTTGAATAGGATTGTTCATTCCTTCCTACTAGGTAACCACCAAAGCTTGTCTTGCGCTCTTCCTTTTGAATAGGATTGTTCATTCCTTCCTACTTGGTAACCACCAAAGCTTGTCTTGCACTCCTCCTTTTGAATAGGATTGTTCATTCCTTCCTACTTGGTAACCACCAAAGCTTGTCTTGCGCTCTTCCTTTTGAATAGGATTGTTCATTCCTTCCTACTAGGTAACCACCAAAGCTTGTCTTGCACTCCTCCTTTTGAATAGGATTGTTCATTCCTTCCTACTAGGTAACCACCAAAGCTTGTCTTGCGCTCTTCCTTTTGAATAGGATTGTTCATTCCTTCCTACTAGGTAACCACCAAAGCTTGTCTTGCACTCCTCCTTTTGAATAGGATTGTTCATTCCTTCCTACTTGGTAACCACCAAAGCTTGTCTTGCACTCCTCCTTTTGAATAGGATTGTTCATTCCTTCCTACTAGGTAACCACCAAAGCTTGTCTTGCGCTCTTCCTTTTGAATAGGATTGTTCATTCCTTCCTACTAGGTAACCACCAAAGCTTGTCTTGCACTCCTCCTTTTGAATAGGATTGTTCATTCCTTCCTACTAGGTAACCACCAAAGCTTGTCTTGCACTCCTCCTTTTGAATAGGATTGTTCATTCCTTCCTACTAGGTAACCACCAAAGCTTGTCTTGCACTCCTCCTTTTGAATAGGATTGTTTATTCCTTCCTACTAGGTAAAAATCAGGCTTGTCTTGTACTCTTTCTTTTGAAAAGGATTGTTCATTCCTTCCTAGTAGGTAATCAACCAGAATTGTCCTTCACTCCTCCTTTTGAATAGGATTGTTTATTCCTTCCTACTTGGTAACCAACCAGGCTTGTCTTGCACACCTCCTTTTGAATAGCATTGTTCATTGCTTCCTACTTGGTAACCAACCAGGCTTGTTTTGCAGTCCTCCTTTTGAATAAGATTGTTCATTCTTTCCTACTTGGTAACCAACCAGGCTTGTCTTGCACTCCTCCTTTTGAATAGCATTGTTCATTTTTTCCTACCAACCAGGCTATCAGTGACCAACCTGGCCCGTCCAGCACTCCTTCATTTGAATAGCATTGTTCATTTCTTCCTACCAACCAGGCTATCAGTGACCAACCTGGCCCGTCCAGCACTCCTTCATTTGAATAGCATTGTTCATTTCTTCCTACCAACCAGGCTATCAGTGACCAACCTGGCCCGTCCAGCACTCCTTCATTTGAATAGCATTGTTCATTTCTTCCTACCAACCAGGCTATCAATGACCAACCTGGCTCGTCCAGCACTCCTTCATTTGAATAGCATTGTTCATTCTTTTCTATTAGGCAACGAACCAGGCTATGAACAACCAACCAATTTCCGTATTGCACGCAAGCAAGTTGGTTATCTTGAATCAGAATTGGCTATTATTGCAAAAAGCATCGAAAAACAATAACTTCCTATTTTTCTTTATTTTATTGAATTCCTTTTCTTTTTAGCGTATAGAAATGAGTATCTCCAATACTAGCCTAAAAACAAACAAAAAAAAACAAAAAAAAAATAAAAAAATAAAAAACAAAAAAAAACTTGTACAAAATACTGTGTAGTTTTAATCATATGGTTGGTGCGAAAGTACATTCAATAACTGTTTTCTCTTTGATACATTCTATGCACATATAAAAAGTAATTTATTAATTCCGTATAAGTAAGGAGCTGTAAAATTCCTTTTAACTCATATTTTAAGTTTAATTGTGAAAAAATAAAAATAACAAAAATATGAAAAAGAAAACCGAAAAATATTTATGCAAGAAGCTATTAACTTCTTAAGCAACTATATTAACTGCCCCTAAATTCTGCTATAAAATCAGAACAAATTTAACTAATTAGAAAACCGCGTGATTATTTTTCTGGGAAACACAGGGATTTTATAGCTCTGTGATTTTAAGATAAAAGTGAACATTGAAAAAGACGGACACACTTGCTACTGACCAAGAAACACGTAATTTTATTTACTGACAAACGTAAGGTTCCAAAGATTCATTATGCTGCATTTCGGATTGTAAACAACTGATTGAGAAAATGATTAACAGATCCGTGTGCGACCCCGATTGCGGCGAATCTGTTATTACGTGTTAATAAGAAAAGCTGATTAAAAATCTGATTAAAAATCCATTCACATGACTTTCTCAACTACGCTGAAACAGATTATCGTTAAAAAGCATATTAGCAGAAATTTTCTTAATTACTTGCTTCCTTGTAAATAGAAGGAAAGTAAGAAAATATACTAGGCTAAAACGATAGTCAAATCTTTTAAAATCTTTCTATTCAGGGCCAGGACTTTATAGCTTTTCGTGTGAGAAAAGTTTAAGTATTTTGAATATGAGACAAATAACAAGGAATATCTCAATTCTATGAAAAAAAGTATATGACATAAATGGTGTGTTTTAACGTGATCTATATGTTTTGTGTAGTAAGTTCTGTATATTTTTTACGGTTTACCAGTTATGTAAAATTCAGCAAAATGCATTCAGAATAAAGAGGTTTTTAGAGGTTATTCCTAGGAAATTCAAAATATACATTTTGTTTGGCATATAAATATCTCTAATATGAGATATTTTAATCAAAACCATTGGAGCCATTTTTGAGAAAATCAAAAGGGTGGTGTGGGCGTTTTCTCAAAGTCTTCTTGTCGCATTCCTGGAAGATTTTAAATTTACATACTAAGTTTGGTATTTTACCGACTTTTCGTTTTTGAGTCATCGTGTTCGCGGACACGCGGACTTTTTTATAAAAAATATTTTTTTGGTTACAGGGGACCTGAAAACTATATTTCCGGTGAAATCCGGTATCGAATTTTAGGGTGGAATGCTATACCTTCTCTATACACTATGTACATAGGTAGTACGTATAGAGAAATTATAAATTCTTGAATACACAGCTTCAGAAATCAAAGTTACCGGCATAAGTTCTTTGTATTATAAGCACATTATATTGTCTGTGACAGATACATTAGAGCTATATCAGGAAAATAATACGCCATAACGCAGCATAGAATTATGCAGCTGTTTGATTGCATAAGACATTAAATCATTTTGAAAGCAAGATTTATCTTTTACATACTGCATAACATATGAATGCAATAAAATATGAAATAGTGTGCGAGTAATGAGTCGCCCATCCGTTTATGCGACCTTACGAGTCACTCTCAGGTTGCCTAACAGTGACGTTAACAGATGCTGGTTAGCAGGTGCTGGAAAATGTGCTCCACAAAACGCTATAGCTTAAGAAGCACACGATTTCTCTCAAAACTAAATTATCAATAAGTAAACTTGGTTTACCTATTCATAGTGGCATGCGACGTTGCAACTGGCACACACACACATACTCGCACCTAATAATTATAATTAGAGAGTGGACGCTAGGCACTTAAAAAGTTCAAAATAGTGGGCAAAAATGTCCAAAAAGATGTAAAACAGGCGGAAAATCCGTCAAAGTACGTGCTAAAACCTTTACAGCCGCATGAAAAAGGAGGGAATAGATCAGACATATTAACAAATTTTGATCTAATTGTTTTTTCACACAAGTCTTAAGTTGGATAGGTAAAGTCAGTGCCATAGCAGGAATTTGAACCACGGATCTCCCAGTCTCTAGCCGGTTGCTCCACCAGTTAGCTACCATGGCAACATGCTGGCACATAGCATTAATTTCTCAGCTGACTCGTATGTTTCCCGGTTAACCACAAGGTGATCCCAAATTATTTTGAAATGACATACCCCAATGGCGACTTACAATGTTGTGAGTGCTTTAGGTCCCAGGATTCATAGTATAGCCCATTATGGCCAATTAGAATGGTCTTAATGTTTTTTCACATAAGCCGTGTGTAGCACAAGAGTTGAATAGGTAGATTCAGACTGAAAAATTCAATGCCATAGCCGGGATTTGAACCACCGATCTCCTGGTCTCTAGCCGGTTGCTCTACCACTGAGCTAACATGGCAATAAGCCGGCATAGCATTGAATTTCTCAACTATCTCCCACGTTTCCCGGTAAACCACAAGGTGATCCCAAATTATTTTAAGATGACATACCCCAATGCACACTTTATTTGGCTCTTGTAACCAATTGAAATAAAGCATTTAAATCTACATTATTTAACGAAAATAAGTACGGACAACTGTAATATAAATGGCTCTAACCAAAACACTAAATGGATAGCAATGCATTTCATAAGGCTACTCTATCAGTTTCAAACACAAATTCGTTTTTGCAAGTAATTAACAGTAATTGAGTGTACATTATTATGAGATAATTTTCCAAATTTTCCCAAGAATTACATGGCGTAGCACATTCAGAAAAGAGGCAGAAAATTTGAAAAGAAATTAAGACATTGTTAAAACAAAGAACATTGGTGTGTACTCTTCAAGGTGATATTCTTCCTGAGAAGCGAGAGGACACTATTAACTTTCCAAATGTTCCACTTCTAGATTACGTTACATTTTTGAGCACGAAATCGACCTTTTCAGGTGGTTTGTAACACCTTACCAGTATCAGAAATGTGCCAGCTGAACAGTTCTCTTGAACAACAGTAGACCAGCTTCGAGGTTTACGTCACTGCGCTATATAGGTGTTAAACTGCTAGTTTCACCTCATCATCATATACATAAAGTGTCTACATTTCAGATATACGACATGTCATGAACTCATGAAATACAAGTTACGTGCATTTAAACACTTTTCCCCTCTTAATTTCTCAATAAAATGCAGTTATATTCGAAACAAAAAGCCAAGTAGGCATTATAAGCTAAAATAGACTAAAACAGGTAGATGTACTTCTACGAAAAACAGCTCTAAGTGTAGCGGGTTGAACATAAATGAAGTAATCTTTACAATAAATATAATGGAAAGCAATACGCATTTTGCCTAACATCCTATCCTATCATAATATTGATCTGTGTCACAAAGCAGATGGTTGCGCAGTAGCAAAAAAAAAAAAAAAAAAAAAAAATATCTGATGTAATCCATTCACATGACTTTCTCTATATCTCTGCAACAAATTTTTATTAAAAAATTTATGCTTCTATTCACTTCATACTAAGTGAGAAAAAATTAGCAGAAATAGTCTTATTACTTGCTTCCCTGTAAGTAGAAGCGAAATAAGGGAGTAACATAGGTTAAAGTGATAGCAAAAGATGGTTGCTACGTGACTGAAGTTCCTTTTTTATGGACAGGAGTTGATAAATTCCTGCATGAAAAAAGTATAAGTTTTTTAAGGCTGAAACAAAAAACAAGGAATATCTAAAAAAGATCAACTCCACGAAAAAGTGTATATAATATAAATCGTGTGTTTTAATGTGCTCTACATTTTTTGTGTGGTAAGTTTTTGTCTATCTCTTACGGTTTACCAGTTACGCAAAATTCCGTAAAATTCATCCAGAATAAAGTAGTCTTCAGAGGCTATTCCCAGAAAATTCAAGATATACATATTATTTGTCAAGTATATATCTTTAATATATGATATTTTAATCAAAATCATTAGCCATCTTTTAGAAAATCAAAATTTTCGAAAATTTTTTCATGTGAAGGGTAGTTAAAGGTGGGGGGATTTTCTTGAAAATCTTCCTATCGAATCCTTGGAAGATACTGAACTTAAATACGAAGTTTGGTATTTAACGGTCTTTTCGTTTTTGAGCTATGCTGCCCACAGACACACAGACACACACACATACACAGAAAGATATACACACGGGCGTTTTCCTAAAAATGCTTTTTTATTATTCAGGTGGTCTCAAAAGATGTATTTCCGGTGAAATCTCGGTATTGAATTTTTGGGTACAATGCAATACCTTCTCTATACACTATGTACATAGTACGTATAGAGAAAGTAACAAGTGACATAAATTCACGCGCTCCCTAGCGAATCAGCTCTGTTTCAGAGAATGAACTCCCATAAAATTAGAAAATGTATATATCCGTTCCTTTACGCGGACACTTTTGTGATTCTCACTCCGAAAAAGAAACCAGCAACATACGTAGTGACCGAGTGGTTAGACCCCTCGCCTCCCGCCTAGACGACCGCATGAGATTTGTGGTGGACAAAGCGGCGTAGTGCGGGTTTACTCCGGGTTCTCCGGTTTCCATCGCCATCGCATTCCACCGGTGCTCCATCTTCATTTCATGCATCACCAGTGTCATCGCCCCCGGTGCCACAAGTATAAAAGAGGGCGTTAAACACTATAAAAAAAAACTTCCTCCTTCTTCTTGTTATTTAGAGTATTCGTTTCTGAGGGAGACTGCAGATACAGTAACTCAATAGTTAAGTTGGAATAGTCGGCCTAACAGAGACTGTCGCGCTGGGAGAAAATACTTTTACTTTCTCTACACGTACTATGTACTGGTAGGTAGAGAAGGTATTGTATTCTACCCAGAAATTGGATGTAGATTTCACCTCAGATGAATGTTTTAAGATTCCCTGAGTACAAAAAAGTATTTGAAGAAAAATGTACGCGCGCGCGCTTGTGTGTGTGTGTCTGTAAACGCAATAATTCAAAAAGAAAACTCGGTTAAATACCAAACTTGATATTTAAGTTCAGCATCTTCCAAGGATGCCACACGGAGACTTTCAAGAAAATCCCGCACCCCAAACTACCCTAATAAGGAACAATTTTCGAAAATGTTGATTTCCTCAAAAATGACTAACGTTTTTGATTAAAATACGGCATATTACAGATGGTTACATGACAAATAGAATATGTTACTTGAATTTTCTGTGAAGAGCCTCTAAAGTTCTCTTCATTCTGAATGGCCTTTGCATATCTAGTATGCTGCAAGAGATAGATATCTTTAAAATCCACAATTTATCTCATATACATTTTTTAGTCAAATTAACGATTTCCGAGGTATTCCTGAAATTGATTTCAATTTTAAAATACTTAAACTTTCCTGACACTTGGGAGTCCTCATCCATTTCACATCTCTTTTGTTTTATATTTGACACGGATAATCGAATTTCAATATCAATCGCATAGCGACAGCTTTTAAAAGATTTTAGTATCGCTTTTGTCTAGTAGCTTAATGTACTCCTTTATTTCTCTTCACTATGAGAAAGCAAATAATAAGACCATTTCTGCTAAGGTTTGCCTCAATTAACATGATGTGGATAAAATAATAATCTTTTGAAAGAATATTTTGTAAGCAGAACAAGTAGAGAATGGAATGGAATCATCAGACTTTTTATGATTGTTTATATTTGTAGTTTAGTTGTTTCATTTGTATAGCTCCCTTTAATTATGGTCATATTGAGGATTTTCACAACTCGTTGACTCTGGGTGTGTTTGTGTGTATGATGTCGGAGGGTATTCCGCTTTGCAGCCCTTGGCTTATTGTACTTCTGAACCCAGGAGGATAGGATGAGGCGAGAGTAATTTCAAAGGCGGCCGAAACCGGACGCGATGAGCCACCGCGGACGGTCTCTAACATATTCCAAGAAGTTTTTCATCTCGACGCGGAAAGCGCTATGGACGCGCGCCCCAGGTCTGACCAAACTCCCTGTGTCTACAGAGGACTCCCATCGCCATCGCGCCGCCGAGAACTGTATTTCCAGAGCGTAGTCACCACCATGGAAAAACATCACCACCGCAGTCCTCTTACAACCCTAAAAGAGACCGGTTGGATGAAAATGGAGATAAAATGAAGGGACAGGAAATATGGGGGAATAAAGAAACCTACCCCAGCATTTGCCTATTGACCCGGAAAACCCCGAAAAAAAAAAACATGGGTCAGAGAAGTCGACCGCGGGAATCGGTCCCACGACCTTCCGAATGCCAGTCTTAGACGAAACGACCTCGCTCGGTCGTTAACTGTAGGTTGTTTTTAACGTTATTGTAGCTTTATTTTAATCATTTCTGCGTTCAAACTCACATGCATACTTCCAGACTCTGTGGGGTATAGGGAACGATTCTAGTTAAAGAAAAATTCCGCGCCCGAGCCAGAAATCGAACTCGGGCACCCAGGTGAGAAGCCGCCTCACTGACCACTATTCCACAGAGGTAGTCGATTTTGGTTTAGTTGGGAATTCAATACTGTTTTCAAAATGATGGGTGCACATATTGTTTACGTGTGTAATTATTCAAAGTGTACCAAAATTTATTATATTTTAATAACCGAACAGGAATTACGAATAGTCTAGTTGGAATAACGAGGATTTTTGCCCCACCCCCAGAAACTCGTGACGATTCCAATACTTATTGTGTTTATCTCACTTTGCTATAAATACAATATCCACTGAAGTTACGTGCTATATAGGGTTCTGCCACTCCGTCGCAGACCATCGGGATCCAGCGCACACAGAACCGTTTTCTCCGCCTCCGTGGTACGTGCTCAATTCAACTCTGCACGCTGATATAGACGGAGGTAATGTGTGTCCTCCATATCAGCTACAAGAGGCTTCATCGCTCCTGTTTGCGCCACCGTAATCCTCTTCTCCGCTATATTTATCTTCCTTCTGAACCTCATCGCCGAAAACTGAAGCGCCGCTGGCACTTCGATCCGGGACTGCACATTGGTCGGCTGATAAGTCCCGGGCATTTTTTTTTTTTTTGCTTTATTTGTTAATTTGGTGTTCTAATTTAATTAAACTATCTCTGTAGTCGATTTATCAAGTTCCTTAAAGTAGCTATTTACCGCATCAGTGACCTCGTTGCTGTGAAATCTTCGTTCTCCAAGAAACTTTTTGAGGTTTGGGAACAGGTGGTAGTCACTGGGTGCTAGATCTGGTGAATAGGGTGGATGTTCAAGCAATTCCAACTTTAATTCACACATTTTTACTTTCTCCACACGTACTATGTACATAGTGTATAGAGAAGGTACTGCACTCCACCAAAAAATTCGATTCCTAGATTTCACCGGAAATGTTTTAGGGTCCCCTGTATCCAAAAAAAGGTATTTTCAGAAAAAGAGCCCTGTGTGTGTGTCCATGTGACTGTGAGCACGATAACTCAAAAACGAAAAGTTGGTGAAATACCAAACTTTGTATTTAAGTTTAATATCTTCCAGGGATTCGACACGAAGATTTTGAGAAAAATTCCCCCACCCCAAACTATCCTTTACATGGAACTTTTTTCGAAAATTTTGATTTTACGATTTTGATTAAAATATCGTATATTAAAAATATTTACCTGACAAATAAAATGTATATTTTGAACTTTTTGAGAATAGACTCAAGACTACTTTATTCTAGATGAATTTTACAGAATTTTGCATAACTGCTAAACCGTAAGAAATGGACAAAAACTTACCACACAAAACTGTAGAGCACATTAAAACACAAAATTTGTGTTGTATACATTTTTTTCGTCAAGTTGATCGTTTTTTATATATTGCTTGTTTTTGGTTTCAGCTTTGAAAAACTTAACTTTTCTCATACAGGAATTTGTCAAGTTCTGTCCATACAAATAAAGGAACTTCAGTCACATAGCAACCAGCTTTTGACTGTCTCTTTAACATATGGTACTCCCTTATTTCGCTCCTACTTACAAGGAAGCAAGTAATAAGAATATTTCTGCTAATTTTTTGTCGATTAGCATGAAATAAATAGAAGCATAAGTTTTTTAATAATAATTTGTTGCAGAGATGTAGAGACAGTCATGTGAATGAAACACATCAGATTTTTCCCATTGCAATGACTGAACAATGGGACGGAGCATTGTGATGAAACATTTATGCCAAATGAAGTCTTTTTTCTTTTCACCTCATAACTCAAACGTTGCAGTAAGCTTGCGTAGTAGTCACCAGTGATACCTTTACCCTTTTCCAAGTAATCAATAAAAATTATTCCCTGTGCATCCCAGAAAACACTCGCCATAACCTTATTAGCTGACAAAATTGACTTTGCCTTTTTTGGAGTTGGTTCACCTGGCGCAATCCACTGTTTTAACTGTGATTTACTTTCTGTAGTGTAGTGATGTATCCAAGTTTCATCCATGGTAATAAGCCGTGTCAAAAATTCACTGTGATTTTAACGGTAGAGCTCCACATTCTTAACAGAAACAGTTTTTCTTTGCAACTTTTGATCAGGTGACAACAAATGCGGCACCCATCCTGCACAGAGCTTGTGAAAGCCCAAAACATTATTTAACATATTACCTGCATGTTCTTTTCGTATGTTTAGAGCCTCTGCTATCTCAAACAACTTTAAGCTGCGGTCTTCCAGTACTAAACGATGATTTTTTTTCAATGATCTCTGGAGTTGTCACTTCTACAGGGCATCCAGAGCGAGGCTCATCATAAGTGTTCGTACGTCCAATTTTAAACTCTGCAACCCACATTTTAAGCATTGAATATGAAGGGGTAGAGTCTTTCAATGTAATGTCCATTTCCTCCTTGATTTATTTAGGCGTTAAGCCTTTCAAATGGAAATACTTAATCACTGCTCGTTTTTCCAAATCCTCCTTTTTGGTGAAAACACTCAAAGTTGTCTTGTTTAAAATGCTGTCATTCGAAAACTAAACAATATATTCACCTGTAACTATGGATACAAGCTATTCTAGAGTTAAACTATTTGATGCTACTGTCTAACTGGCCTAGTATGAGGCTCGGGACTTATCAGCCGATCCTCGTAGCTCTTTTATTATTTTTCTGTGCTTGTTTTCTCTAGTTTCTGCGTACTGTTTCGTTGGGTCCATCGCTGGATTGTACCCCAACCACATATTACATGTGGTTCTATGTCTAGTTTACCTCAACTGTAGTGCACTTAATTGCACAAAAAAGTTTTCTTCAAATAAAAAAAAAAAACACAAAAACAAGCTGATGTGACTCCAAGATAGAGTATTGGGTTCCCGAGAAGGTGGATGTGTTCATCTGCGGGTCACTATAACAAAGGCAGTGCGTAGGGACTCAGGCAAACGTGTAGGTTGCTGATAGAAGATGCTGAGTCAAAGCAACCAGGGGGCCAAGTCTTGATTTACAAACCTGCCAATTAATGCACCGTGTAATCACGTATGTTGGCAGTACATTTTATCTGATACGTTGGTAGTATCGACACACGAAAAACATAACTCATCCGCCACCTCCAACCTATCAGCCCACGACGACCATTTTATATGTGGGAAAGATAAGCCACTAAAAGTTCTTAAAAGATGTGACAAAGAAGATTAATTTCCAATGTAGCCGAGTATGATCATTATCCTTTATTACAAAGTTGCTATATCAGATCAACATATTAATACAATTTGTCAGTGTTATGGCTATACAACACATTGTTATGTTAGCGGAACACGTGCATCTGGTGAAATATGGCTATCGATGATCTCTTATCCTTCAGAAAAGATACGTATCCTACACTAGTTGTGCTTATCCTTCTATCTCTGCTGATTTTGTTTTTCTTTCACCCTATCCCATTTATTTATCCACTTTGGTTTGTAAGCATTTTCTCGTTTGTGCATCTGAGACTAAAGTAAAATATCTGATGTGTTTCATTCACATGGCTTTCTCTGCATCTCTGCAACAAATTATTGTTAAAAAGCTTATTCTTCTATTTACTTCCTGATAATCGAGAAAAAATTAGTAGAAATTGTCTTATTAATTGCTTCCTTGTAAGTAGAAGCAAATAAAGGAGTACTATAGGTTAAAGTGATAGTCAAATGCTGGTTGCTATGTGATTGAAGTTCCTTTCCTTGTATGGACAGGAGTTGACAAATTCCCGTATGAGAAAATTATGTTTTTAAAGCTGATTCCAATAATAAGGAATATCTCAAAAACGATCCTCTCCACGAAAAAATGTATATAACATAAACTGTATGTGTAAATAAGCTCTACATTTTCTGTTAGGTAAGATTTTGTCTATCTCTTATGGTTTGTCCGTAAAATGCATCCAGAATAAAGTAGTCTTCAGAGGCTATCCCCAGAAAATACAAGATATATATTTATTTGTTAGGTAAATATATTTAATATATGATATTTTAATCACAATTGTTGGAGCCATTGTTGAAAAAATCAAAATTTCCGAAACATTTTCCATGTAAAGGGTAGTTGGGGTTGGGGCGATTTTCTTGAAAATCTTCGTGTCCCATCTTTGGAAGATACCAAACATAAACACAAACTTTTCCTTTTTGCACCATGTTGCTTACAGAAACAAACACACACATACACATACGGACCTTTTTCTGATTTTTTTTTGATTCAGGGAGTCCTAAAACATGTTTTTCCGCTGAAATGTCGGTATCAAATTTTTGGGTGGAATACAATACTTTCTCTATACACTATGTACATAGTACGTGTAGAGAAAATAAAAATCTAATGTTCCATTCACGTGACTTTCTTAGTTATTCTGTAACAAGCTATTGTTCAAAAAGAGTTTATTCATCTATGTACTTCATGGTAATTAATATAACCATTAACAGAATAGGTCTTTTAACTGTTCCCTATAAAGAAAAAGGAAAATGTGGGAATACACTAGGATTTTAAATCGTTTAAAATCTGATTGCTATGTGATTAAAATTCGTTTCTCTTTGCGTATCCAGAAGTAAAACAAAAGAAACAGGTATGACAAAATCCGTCTGATTGAAATCAATAACAAGGAATATCTCGGAAATGGTTAACTCCACGAAAAATATGTATATGACATAAACATTTTTTGTGCCGGAAGTTTTTGTCCATCACTTACAGTTTACCAGTAAAGTAAAAATCATCCAGAATGAAGAGTCCTTTATTCCAAGAAAACTCAAGACATACATTTTATTGGCCATGTAAATATATTTAATATACGGAGTTTTAAAAGCATTTTTGGAAAACCAAACTTTTTCCATGGTGTGGAGGATTTCCTTACAAATCTTCATATCGCATATCTTGAAAGATTTTGAACTTAATTATCAAGTTTTGTAATTAACCGACCTACGTCACTGGATGAACACATTGCTTGCGTCCTGCCACTTAATTTCCAACCGTTTATTCGGCCATAATGATAACCTTCCCTAAATACCGCGTTTTATATTGCAGGCAGACCCCGGAGTGATGAGTAACTCGCCAGTCTTTTCGTGCGCACCCAAGATGAAAGATACCTCGTGGATCGGCGCATATTGGACATATGTGTGTGATATGTGTGTGTATTTACGCATGCCGCTTTGACGCCCAGCTGTGATCCATCCACCAATTTTTGTCATCTTGTGAATGCTGCATCATTAAGTGTGAAACATCTGCACTGCCATCTATTTATATCCTTATTACTGTAATATACAATGTTATAGGCATAAAATTGTTATCAAAGATACGGAGATATAAAACTATAAAACTCGGTAAAATACCAAACTTGGTATTTAGGTTTAGTATCTTGCAAGGATGCATACGAAGATTTTGAGGAAAATCCCCCCCAACTCAAACTACCCGTTTTATGGAAAAAAACGAGAATTTTAATTTTCTCAAAAATGGCTATAATGATATGGATTAAAATGCCGTATGTTAAAGGTATCTCCGCGACAAATAAAATGTAGATATATTTTGAATTTTCTGGGAATAGCCTCTGATCAGCTCTTCTTCTGGATGAATTTTTCTGAATTTTGCATATCTAGTAAACCGTAAGAGGTAGACAGAAAACTTACTATGTAAAAATGTAGATTTCGTTTAAACACACAATTTATGTCATATGTATATTTGTTTTGTGGAGTTGACTATTTTTGAGATATTCCTTGTTTATTTGTTTCAGTTTTAAAATACTAAATGTTTCTCGTACGTGAATTTATCAATTCCTGGCCGTGCAAAGAAATGGATTTCAATCACATAGCCACAGCTTTTAAAATATTTGACAATCTCTCTAGCCTAGTGTGATCCCTTATTTCCCTCTACCTACAAGGAAGAAACTAATAAGATCATTTCTGCTATGTTTATTTTGATTAGCATGAAGTAGGTGAAAGAATAAACTTCCTAATAATAATTTGTTACAGAGACGTAGAGAAACACATCAGCTCGTTTTACTATTGTTTTACATTCAAGGTGGAACTTTTCTTTCTTCTCTCTTTCTCTGATTATTCTCCTCATATGTAGGACTACAAGTCAGACGCCTGTTGAGGGGCAGAGGCTCGGGATCAGAGAGAAGCCAGAATGATCAGCCCGGCGCCTAGTATTTAAGTTAGGAAGTAGATGATATCAACTGGATAACAGAAAAGATGATTGTGGGGCAATTTGTGGAATGAATGGTGGAGTAAACCAGATAACCCGGAAAAAACACTCAGATGCCGTTTCGTCCACCAAAAGTTCCTAATGCGGTCCCTGGGATCGCACCCAGCGAGCGGGCTAACCACTTGGTCACGACGCCACCCCAAGGTGAACTTAAGGCAATTAAATATCCAATTCAGTTATCCTAACGACCAAGGGAAACTACGAATAAAAAAAAAATAAAAAAGGCAGATTTCTCAGTGCACGGGATTTGAATCCGGGACCTCAGGAATGTAGATCGCAGATCTCATTTTTTTTTCAACTCAAGTATAACATGCTTATTTTTCTTGAATAGATGGACATATAACTTTCCAGTAAATCAATTAACAAAACATGAAAACGAGTCTAATTTGAAGTGCACTATATGTTAAAATGTGGAAAATTTAAGCTTTTAAATGTTGCATATTATTCCAAATTTAAGTTGAGATAAAGGATTAAAAATCATAAAATATGCAACACTTTAAATTGTCCATCACTCTATCAAAATTATATCAAAATTTAGTGTATTATTCATTATTATTATTATTATTATTATTATTATTAAAACCCTAAATTTTCCATCGCTCGATCAAAAGAATATCAAAGTTTAGTGGATTATTATTATTTTTATTATTATTGTTATTACTATTATTATTAATATCATTATCATTATTAAAAACTTAAATACATTCTATATTTGGTACTAAGAAAGTTTGTGTACATCTTCATCAACATTTAAAGAACGTATACTGAAATTCTGAAAATATTGAACAAAAAATGCAAAATTTGGAGAACATAAAACATGGTTTTCCGATGAAATTTTGGAATTATATTTCTGGGTGGAATGCAATCTTTTCACTGCCTACTATGTACAGTCTATGTACATGGTACAGAAGGCAGTTATACACACACACGCACACACACACATATATATATATATATATATATATATATATATATATATATATAAAATTTTGTTGAATATTTAACCTCCAAGAATACAACCGTTGCAGTCGCTTGTAAACTACCTTAGGAAACCTGTCAGTGGGGGGTGGATACATCTGAATTTCCTATACAGATGTAATAAAAATGTATGACACAAATTGCAGGACATTTTCCTCACACGTAGACAAAGAAATTATGTTATATGAACATGGGTCTGGAAACGCTTTGTTACGATGTTACAACTCATTTTCTCCAACTCATTAATCATGGGAAACATACATGAACAGAACGTTAGAATCTTGGGGAATATGCACTCTTGGTGACGTTGTCATTAGCAAGTGCACTGCCAGTGTTTTGTTTCACATGACCCTATTTCCATTTGGCTCGTGCAATGGCAGTGTACACAAATGCAGAGATGGCTGATGCCCATTTGATGTATGGATCGCGAGATTGCAGATTCTAATTCAGTTTTAGACTAAGGCTCTTTCATGAGTCTTTCCTATTGGTTACGGAGACAATATGTAATGAACAACAGGTTTCGAGATTTCGTCGAGGTTAGGCTACGTTAGGTTAGGTGTATGTAAATGAACTGGATGGAAATAAGGGGTAAAAATGACCTTTCTGAAATTCGGTTCTGCTATCCAATGCGAAATGCACAATCTTCTGTTCGTTCTGTCTGCTTGCGTATGGGCAGCCATGTTGGTGAATTGACCAATGGCAGAGTCAAATCTAAAAACTGATCTAGAATCCGCAATGTCGGGTATGGATTAGCAGACGGCAATGGCGCTCGTGCTCAATGTTTGTACCGGGAGAGATTTCCAGGACGAAGGTGTTAATGTCCGTCGGTTTCTAAATAGCAGATTCGGTGACTGATGGATGTTTTGCCTCCACACTCCTCAGACCTAAATCTACTGGACTTTTAGTTGAGCCGGCATTTGAAAGCTCTTGTGAATCGAACCCAAGTACCAGATGTCCAGAGTATCCCTGCCAGTATTATGAAGCCATACGCAGTACTCCAGAGATTCGAGAGCGCATTCAGGATTCACTACGACGACGGGTCAGTGCTCACGGAGGGCATATTGAACATCTCCTGTGAGAAATAGTTGTATGTGGTATGCTGGTACGTTCTATTCTTATGTATCCCATGAGTAATGAGTTGGAGAAAATGAGTTGTAACATGGAAACAAAGCTTTTCCAGATCCATGTTCATATAACATAATTTCTTCGTCTACGTGTGAGGAATGTGCCCTGCAATTTGTGCCCAACATTTTTTGTTACATCTGTATACTAATTATCAGAAATGCCTAATACAGACTTCACCGCCATTGAGCACTGGAAATCTTGGCCGAATGTCTCCACCTGACAGAGCGCTTCAAGAACTCACAGCCGAGCTGACAATGAACTAAGATGTCAGTGATGTTATCTCCTAGGTGATACCGACAAATCAATATTTTATAACACATTAATATATGCGTTGTAATTCAATGTTTAGCTATAAATAATATGTATATTGGGATAAGCATGAAGGTGAACCACTTCACACCTCCTGGGTGTGTGTTAACCTACTTCCGGCCTGAATTATCGCATGGGTTTGATCATTACGTCATGGACCACCGTCGTCACAGTGAGAGGGTGTATGCCTAATAATCTCTTGGGCCCCAACTCGATTCTTGATTGGTTTCAGTCACTTGACTGAGGTTTTCCCTAGAGTTTTTCCTTATCCTGTGAAACACGGGTACTCGCCATAGGCGTCAGCTTCTTATACATTTTGTGAAATAAAATAGAGCATTAAGAATTTTTACTGTAATTGCTAATATAATAGTTATTTATATTATAAGTGGCTTTAGTATGATATTATTTGTGAGTGGGATATTTAGTACATGAGCGTGTAAGCGCGAATGTTTTAATTTCTCATGTGCAAATAATAATCTAGTAAGCCACGTGTAATATACAACGTTTTATCCTATCCTAATATTAACTGAAATATTCTTATATTTATTAATATTATTAGAGTCGTCATTACGGGGAACTGAACATCAGTCGTGAACGTAGGTAGTGCTTTGTTTGTTCGTTGCTGCGTAACCCCGTTGGAATGAACAGTTTCAATTCTGGTTCTTTAAACTAATAATAACTCCATGGCACGACAGCTCACGGGGAACCTTGGCCTACCGCCCGGCCGCTGCGTCCCCCATCTCGGTCCACTACAGACGTCATGGATGGGGTGCAGTATTGGAGGGTGAGACGTGGTCAGCGCCTCGAGTCCCCCCGGCCAGTTAATGCGGTCCTCATGACCTGGAGCCGCTACTTCTCCGTCAAGTAGCTCCTCAATTGGCCCTCCAGGGACCTTACGAGCCAGGTCTCCCAGCGGGGGAAAAATCCCCACGCTGGTACTGGGGATCGAACCCAGGTCTCCCGCTTGGAAAGTAGCAACGCTACCACCGCGCTAAGGAGATGACCGGTTCTTTAAACTGCACCAAATAAATCAATAAATGAATGAAAATTGGATGTTCTCGAAGAAGCTTTAGTTTGTTACCCAGCAAGTCGAAAACTTATATGACAAGGAATTTTCATTATTTAAAGAATGGGAGCTGCCAAAGGTGTTAAAATAATTTACTTACTTTATTTCAAGATGAAATAAAGACTCATTTTTGTTGTTTCCTAGGATACATGAAATGCATACATGAAGTCTATAGGATAGGATATAATGTATTTAACCACAGTATAGATGCTTTTGTCTGTAAATTTAGTATGTTGTCAATCAATCTAAAATTGCAAGAAATATAACGTCATCTGTTGAGTTTATTTTGCGGCGAATGTGCTGAATTCAGTACGTTCCTACCGACACAGATGCCGAGGTCGTAAATTAAGTCTGGACTTATGAACCACTCGTCTGTGGTTCAAATACTCCTAGTGTCTCCATCCTGATTGAGGTTTTCAGATTTTCCTAAGTCCACATTCATAGGCAAATAGCAGGAAGGTAATTTAAAAATATGCCGAAATGTTTTCTGTGTCCTTTCTAAAATATCATTTCATTTCGTGTAATATTAATGTACACCGCCTGTTTAGCCGTATGTAGTTAGCACGGGGATAAGTTTATTCCTGCTTATAAACCAGTCTGCCACTGATTGAGTTCTAAACGAGAACAATGGATGACGTCAACATTGTTTAGACGAATACAAGAACATTCAAATTGAGACCATAAAAAAGATGACAAAAAAAACTAAATTGTTGCATGATTATGCGTAAAAATGTTTTAACTTTACGCACTATCGTGAAAAAAATTCTGATGTGTCCCATTCAAATGACTTTCTCTCCCTATTCGGAATTAAATTATTCCTACAAATCTGCTTCATGCTAATTGAGGTAAACATTAGCAGAAATATCTCTATTACTTATTTCCTTTTAAGTAGAAGGGAAACAACGAATATACTAGGTTAAAGCGATAGTCAAAATCTTTAAAACCTGTCGCTATGCGGTTCTGTTTGCATTGTCAGGAGTAAAACAAAAAGATGTGAAACGAATGATGTATTCCCGTTTGGGAGTAGTGTTAGTATTTAAAATTGAAACCAATAACCAGGAATATCTGGCATATGATAACTCCATAAAAATAATTGGACATGTATTTTGCGTTTTAAATGTATCTAACCTTTTTTTGGGTAGTAAGACTTGGTCTGTTTCATATGGTTTACCAGTTATGCTAAAGTCCTCCAGAATGAGGACAGAGGTTATTTGCAGAAAATTCAAGATATACATTTTATTTGTCACGTAAATATCTTTAATATACGACATTTTAAACAAAACCGTGTAAACCATTATAGCGGAATTTGAAAATTTCGAAAAATCCTCCATGTAACTTTGGGTTGGCAGTATTTTCTTTTAAAGCTTTGCGTGACACTCTTGGAAGATACTGAACTTAAATACCAAGAACATTTCGTGTTAGAGTTATGCATCCCACTCGCGTGTGGACCTTTTTCTAAAAATGCATTTTTTTTTATTGGGGGGTCATCAAAATACCTTCTCTACGTACTATGTAATCATACATAGTACTTGGGAACGAAATAAAAATACAATATGTTACATCGAATGTTTATTAAACATTTTTGGACAACAAATCTCCTATAGCAAGTTCTATTTCTGTTCAATGTAATTGCTTGTTGCAAAATCTTCTAATTTTGCCATTTTTTAAATTATTCAATATTTATTGAAACAATAATTAAGCAAAGAATTGTCATGGTCACCTTGATTCAGTTATTTTCAATGTTTATTTAAACACATACGGACACAAAAATCATCATGTGTACGTCCATGAAAATGGTAACTTCTAATATACGATCATTTTATTTTAATTTCGTACTGCAGTGAAAAAAACGTATGCTACACATGTGCAAGGTCTGTTGTTCGATTTTCGTGTGGTTATGAAATTCAACACGTCTCGTTTCAGAAAACCCATACTGGATTCAAAGAACGATGGCTTTACAGACTTGTATCATACATAACAATTATAGATTCGCTCGAACTCAAGAAATGGAGTCACACGATTCTTAAAAATGAATTTATAACCATATTAAAATAAATTGCATTTTGCATCATATTTTGAAAATTTATCACAGATATTAAAGTTACAAACATGTTTTCTATATCAGATTAAACTACACAAGAGGAATTTATTATATAGGGGCTTGCAATTTTGATCCCAAGTTAATTTTAACCTAGATGGTATCATTATTGATTTTGTTTATCAGTTGAATTCTGCATTTTAAATAAAGATAATAAGTAATTATTTATAGCTTCCTTTGATCTATTTAAACGATTTTTCTTCCCTTTTTACTTTCTCTACACGTACTGAGTTCCTAGTGTATATAGAAGGCATTGTAATGCATCCAAAAATTCAATACGAGATTTCATCGGAAATACATCTTTTGGGTTCCCCAGAATAAAAAAGAATAGAAAAAGATCTGTGTGTGTGCGTGTGTGTCTATAGACAGCATAGCTCAAGAATGAAAAGACTAATAAATACCAAACTTGGTATTTAAGTTCTTCCAAGGATGCGACACAAAGATTTTCAAGAAAGTGCCCCCACCCAAAACTACCCTTTACATGGAACATTTTATCGAAGTTTTTTATTTTCTCAAAAATGGCTCTAACGATTTTGGTTAAAGCACCTTACATTTAAGATATTTTTATGGCAAACGAAATGTATATCTTGAATATTCTGGGAATAGCCTCTGAACAACTATTCATTTTGGATGACTTTTGTGTAACTGGTAAACCGTAAGAGATATACAAAACTTACTGCACAAAAACTGTGGATCTCATTAAAACACACAATTTATGCCATATGCATATTATTTTGTAGAGTTAAGCGTTTTCGAGATATTCCAAATTATTTGTTTCAATTTTAGCCATTTAAAATTTTCCCTAGCGTGAAAACTTCCTTCTTCTCGTTTCTCGTTTGTTTATTCCTAGCAAACAAAGAAATTGTAATTTCAATTGTTTCACATAGCAACCGGTATTTATAGGACAATATCGCTTTAGCCCGTGCATTTTCTTATTCCCCTTCTACATACAAGAAAGCTATAATAAGACTAATTCTGCTTATATTTATCTTGATTAGCATTGTGTAGATAACAGATTAATGCTTTGAATAAAAGGTTTGGTTACCGAACTGCTAGAGGACATCATGTGAATGGAATACATAGATTTTTTTCCCCTTCTACTTACAAGAAACCAAGTAATAAGGATAATTTCTGCTAATGTTTTTCTCGATTATCATGAAATAGATAGAAAAGTATGCTGTTTAACAATAATTTGTTACAGAGATGTTGAGAGTCATGTGAATAATACACATCAGACGCTTACTTTTTCTTGCATAGTAAATACACAGAAATTCGATACCAAGATTTCACTGGGAATACATTTTGGGGTTCCTTGAATAAAAAAGCATATTTTTGAAAAAGGTTCGAATGCATATGTGTGCTCGCGTTCGTGTGTCCGTGAACAGCGTAATTAAAAAACGAGAAGTTCGTTAAATATCCAATTTCATATTTAAGTTCAGCACTTTCAATGATGTGATACGAACATTTTCTCAAAAATTTGATTTTCTCAAAACTATCGATTTTGTTAAAATACCTCACGTTTAAGAATGTTATGGCAAATAAATGGATACCTGTATTTTTGTGCATAGCCTCTGAAGTACTATTCATTCTGGATGACTTTTACATAAGTGATGAACCGTAAAAGATAAACAAAACCTTAGGTACTTCACAGAAAATGCCTTTTTAGTTAACTATTTCCGAGATATTCCTTGTTATTGATTTAAATGTTTAATTATATGATTCTCAAATGGTTTTTCTCCTGACTATTGAAAGAGAACTGAATGTCATTACCATTACATAGTGACCAGCTTTTAAAATTGTGTCTATCGTTTTGGTCTAGTGCATTAGTTTCCGTTGTACCTACAAGGAAGTAAGTAATAAGACCATTTCTGTCAATGTATACCTCGATTAGCATGTGGCAGACAGAAGAATAAACCTATGTAAGGATAATTTGTTGGAGTATAGGTGGAGCACAACAGATTTTAAAATCAGAAATCTATCTTGTAATTTTAGGGGGCCAGGATAATAACTATATAATAACTCCGTGGCACTACAGCTCACAAGGAAGCTTGGCCTAGCGCCCGGCCAATGCGTCCCCCATCTCGATCCATGGCAGTATTGGAAGGTGGGACGTGGTCAACGCCTTGAACCCCCCCCCCGACCGGTTAATGCGGGGCCGCTATGTCACCATCAAGTAGCTCCTCAATTGGCCCTCCAGGGAACTCACGAGGCTGAGTGCACCCCAGTCCCGGTCTCCCAGCGGGGGAATCCCCACGCTGGTACTGGGAATCGAACCCTGCTGATCCCGGTGGCCGCGCTCGCTAAAGTGTCTCGCTTTGGCGCTTCGTGGTACACAGGATCGCGGGTTCGAGTCCCACCTTGGGCATGGGTGTTTCTGTGTTTGTAAATGTGTCTATGTTTGTGTATGTATACGTAAAAGGAAAACGTTAAGAATAATAAGGTCTACTAAGGAAATATAGGAAACTGGAAAAATGGAGTAAAAAGGAATACTGCTCCGGAGTCCTGACAAGCCTCCGGAACTGTATATTTTTTCTTTTATTAAAAAAAAAAAAAAAAAAGAAAAAAAGAAACCCAAGTCTCCGCTTGGCAAACAGCAACACTACCACCGTGCAAAAGGAGACGACAGGGACCCAAGATCCTTCTATAAAATTGTTGAGGCGGCGAAGCACCTGGGTATGTAACTTAGGGCGCCAAAAAGTGCTTGCTCCCCCCCCCCTAACCCACAACTAAGTTGGTGTCTATGTTTGTGAACCTGATTTTCATCTCCCGCGCTTGCTTTACCCAGCATCGTACCGAGGCAGAAGAGTAATACTCTCGCGACAGGCATGCGCCACAGGGCAGCAGAATCTGTGTCCAAAACAGGGGAAAACGTGAACATAAGGAGAAGAACTAAAACTTTGTTGGTTTTGTCGCTCGTAGCGGAAATGCAATAGAGTATTATTACCAACGAATCAAATTAATATCCGCGCAACTGATTCAAGTTCCAGGCGTTTCATCTTGATTATAATAAATATATACACGTATCTTAAAACAGAAGATTGGAAGCTTCCTGTTTTTCACAACCGTGTATTTCCAGCTTCTTACCATTTGATGTGTTTGACTTGCATGCCTTTCTCTACTCACTCTTTTAGAAACTATTTTACAAAACCATATTCTTCTGTCTACTGCTCGTTAATACAGAAACAGTATAAATTGGGTGAGATTTCTCCTAAACTAGTGAAACCATTAAAAAGAAAAGATTCAATTATAACTATTCGGAACATTTAGCAACAATGTTGTTATACGAGGGTCATTAGAAAGTGATAAAGATTTGGCATAACTAAATAATAAAGAAAGTTATCAACACAAAACTTTATTTCAAAATTACAGTACCATACTCTATTTTTCAACGTAATCGTCATTGCTATTCAGGTATTTATTGTCACGTGGTGCCGGTTTTTCAATACCGATGTTATATTTTTCTACCGTCAAAGAACTTATTCGTTTTTTGAATGCACAAAATGTTCGGCCAATCTAATTTTATAGGCAAATAACGCAAGTGTATAGTGATAATGCAAAGAACGAGTCTTCAGTGAGGAAATGGCACATAATTTACGAGTAATAATGGACGAAAAAGACAGGAGTGAAAGTTCATCAATCATTATGGAGGAGTTGAAAGCAAATGTTAATAAAAAAATTCAGAAAAACCGGTGTTTCACTTTGGACACCGTACATAACTTTTTGGATGGAAAAGATTTCTCAGTCTTGAAGACCTCAAAGTAGCAATGACATCTTGGCTCGAATCTGCGTAGTAAAATGTCAAATCGATGTAGGAGTAGAAAAATTCCTGTCTGAGAAAAGTATAAGTATCTTACAATTGAAGCCAATAATAAGAAATATCTCGGAAACGGTTATTTCCACAACCAAAATATAATGGACATAAATAGTATGTTTTGACGAGATCTACATTTTTGTGCAGTAAGTTTTTGTCTATCTCTTACGCTTTAGCAGCTAAGCAAAATTCGGCGAAATTCATCCAGAATAAAGAGGTTATTCCCGGAAAATTTAAGAAATGCATTTTATTTGGGATGTAGGTATCTTTAATATACGGCATTTTAATCAAAATCGTTAGCGCAATTTTTTAGAAAATCAAACTGTTCGATATTTTTTTTTTTCCATATAAATGGTAGTTTTTGGTAGAGTAGATTTTTTTTGAAAATACAAGATACAAGATACAAAACCTAAATATCAAGTTTGGTATGTAACGGTCTTTTTGTTTTTTTTAGCTCTGCTGTCCAAATACACACACAGACAGACACACTCACACGGACCTCTTTTTTTTTTTTTAATCTGATGTGTTCCATTCACATGACTTTCTACATCTCTGCAACATATTATTTTTAAAAACCTTCTGCTTCTATTTACTTCAAGCTAATCGAGAAAAACGTAGCAGAAATAGTCTGCCTTGTAAGTAGAAACGAAATAAGGGAGTACCATAGGTTAAATGATAGTCAAAAGCTGGTTGTTATGTGACAAGTTCCTTTGTTTGTATGGACAGGATTTGAAACATTCCGGTATGACAAAAGTATAATTTTTAAAGCTGAATCTAGAAAAAGGCCAACACTACGAAAAAATGAGTATGACATAAATTGTGTGTTTTATTTGATCTACATTTTTTGTGTGGTAAGTTTTTGTCTCTCTTGCGGTTTACCAGTTATGCAAAATTCAATAAATATCATACAGAATAGAGGTCTTTAGAGACTATTCCCAGAAAATTCAAGATATACATGTTATTTGAAATAGAAATATCTTAAACATAAGAGATTTTAATCAAAATTGTTAGAGCCATTTCTCAGAAAATCAAAATTTTCGAATTTTTTTCCATGTAAAGGGTAGTTCAAGGTGGGAGGATTTTCTTGAAAATCTTTGTGTCGCATCCTTGGAAGATACTAAACTTAAAAACCAAGTTTGGTATTAACAGTCTTTTCGTTTTTGAGCTATGCTGTTCACAAACATACACACACACCCAAAACATATATTTCCGGTGAAATCTCGACATCGAATTTCTGGGTGGAATACAATACCTTCTCCACTATGTACATTGTACATTCGGGATAGAGAAAGTAAAAAGGTAGCACTTAACTTTACTTGTCCATTTAAAAGATATGACCAATATTCCATACTTTTTGTTCATCCTGTGTATGCAAAAATGACAAAGAGAAAATATTGCATAAGAATAGCAGAGATTTTACAGAAGTAAGTACATCCTACACAAAGAAATGTTTTTTACTTGAGGTGAGCGAAATATTGCTCTTGTAATAGCGATAACCTTGATCTCCCTACTGTTTACAAGACAAAGAAAATGTGAAGATGGAACGTTTGCATCCTCCTCCCACACAAAGCTGGAACTGTGTAGGTGAACACGAGCTAAACCAGGGCGAGCCATACTCACACGTCCAGAGTAGACCCTGCCTGTGTTTATGATAAACATGCAAATAACAGGAACACCAACTTGAGCGCATTGTAGGAGGCAGTGACAAGTATTCGCTAAGTAAAGAATGCTAGAAATAAATTACTGTTTCTCTAAAATAAACAACACCGTAAATTCACCTAATAAGATAAGAGTATGAAATTCCGTGTCCCATGTCATGAACAAATACATAAAGAAAATCTGATGTGCTACATACACAAAAGCGTCTACTTCTGTCTACTACACACTTATCAAGATAACCATTAGTAGAAAGCTTAAACAGTATAATTTTCTTGTACTAGGGGAAAATGGTAATACGAATAAGCAACAGCGACAGTCATATTTTACTTCCTCTACACGTACTCTGTATAGTGTATACAGGAGGTATTGCATTCCATACAAAAATTCGATACCGAGATTTCACCGTAAATATATGTTTTAGGGTCCCCTGTATCCAAAAAAAAAAAAAAAAAAAGCATTTTTACAAAAAGGTCCGCGTGTGTGTGTATCCGTGTGTCTGTGAACAAGATAACTCAAAAACGTAAATTCGGTAAAATACCAAGCTTAGTATTTAAGTTTAGTATCTTCCAGGGATGCGACACGAGATTTTGAGAAAATTCCTCCCACCCCAAACTACCCTTTACATGGAATTTTTTTTCGAAAATTTTGATTTTCTAAAAAAAAGCTGTAACGATTTTGATCAAAATATTATATATTAAGGATATTTATAAAATATCTGTAAAATGATGTATTTAAATAAAAATTGTTAAAATATATTATTAAGAAAATCAAAAATTTTGAAAATGTTTCTATGAAAAGGATAATTAAGGATGTTTTTGTTTTAATCCTCACGTGGCATCCTTGGAAGATGTTGAACTTAAATATCAAGTTAAGTGTTAGACCGACTATTGGTTTTTTGATTATGCTGCTCAAGTCTAGTGAACGCTCGGTATGAATTTTCGGCTGCAACACAATATTTTCTCCGTCTTTGTACTACGTACGAATGTGACCGAAAGTTAAAGGAAGATATATAACTATTACAATCCTATGCATAGCGCATATGCAGTTAAATATGGTAAGTGTATTTAGATAACTACAAGGAATGTACCGGTCATAAATTCAAACACTATTCAATATTTACTTCTGAATTTAGAAGTGTGATCATGCATCTATTTACAAGAGATATTTTGTTACAGAACTTATCATGCGTAGATACACATTGTAGATTTATATTTTTTCTCTACAAAGGATATACAAAACTGGAAAACTGCATATATTTTTACTTTCTCTACACATACTATTTACATAGTGTATAGAGAAGGTATTGCATTCCACCCAAAATTTCGATACCGAGATTTCACCTATATCCGAAAAAAAACATTTTTATAAAAGGTCTGTATGTGTGTGTGCGTGTCCGTGCGTCAGTGTGTCCGCGCCTCAAAAACAAAAAGTCAGTAAAATTCCAAATTTGATATATAAGTTTAGTATCCTCCAAGGATGCAACACGAAGATTTTGAGGATAATCCCTCCATCACAAACTATCCTTCACATAGACAAATTTTGGAAATTTTTCATTTTCTTAAAAATGGCTCTTAACGATTTTGATTAAAATGCCGTATATTAAAGTTTTTTACATTGCAAATAGAACGTATATCTTGAATTTTCTAGGAATAGCCTCTGAAGACTCTTTATTCTGGATGAATTTTGCTGGATTTTGCATAACTAGTAAACCTTAAGAGTTAGACAAAAACTTACTCCACAAAAATGTAGATTTCGTTGAAACATACAATTTACGTCATATCCATTTTTTCGTAGAGTTGACCACTTTTGAGATATTTCTTGTTATTGGTTTCAGTTTTAAAGTACTTACAACTTTTCACATACGGGAATTCGTCAACTCCTGGCAATGAATAGAAACGGGTTTCAACCACTAGGCAACCAGGTTTTAAAATATTTGACTATTCTTTTGGCCTAGTGTATCCCCTTGTTTCCTTTCTGCTTACAAGAAAGCATTTCTGCTAATGTTTATCTCGATTACCATGAAGTTGTACCATTAGCTTTATAACAATAATTTGTTACAGAGATGTAGAGAAAGTCATATGAATGGAACACATCAGATTTTTCTGTACCAATCTTAACATTCTTATGTTTTAACGTTTTATAACAACGCTTATAATCATTTGATTGTACAGTAATAAGTTTTAGTTTTATAAAGCTCAACCATTACCAACTTTTCGTTTTTGAGTTTTTCGTGTTTACAGACACACGGACACATACGCACACAGAAGGAGCTTTTTTCCCCAAAAAGCTTTTTTTGAATATAGGGACCCTAAACCGTGTATTTACGGTGAAATCTCGACATCGAATACCTTCTCCATACACTATGTACACAGTACGTGTGGAGAAAGTAAATTTTTTTATACAGGGAACTCTAAAACGTGATTTCCGGTGAAATCTCTCTTTGGATATCTTTTCTACCTACATACGATGTACAATGTAGAGAAAGTAAAAATCGGATGGTTCCATTCACGTGACTTTCTCTACATCTCTAAAACAAATTATTGTTAATAAGCTTATATTTCTATCTACTTTATGATAATCGAAATAAACATTAGCAAAAAGTATCTTTATCTTCGTATTTGCTTCCTTGTAAGTAGAAGAGAAATAAGAGAATGCACTAGGCTAAAGCGATAGTCAAATCTTTTAAAAGCTGCTTGCCATGTGGGTATAAGCCTTTTCTTTGCATGGCCAAGAGTTAAAAATTCTCATATGAGAAAAAGTCAAGTATTTAAACCAAAAACAAGGAATATCTCAGAATTGGTCAACTCCAAGATTAAATATATATGACAAATTTGTGTGTTTTAAAGAGTACGTTTTTGTGCAGTAATGTTAGGTCTATTTCTTACAGTTTAACAGCATAAATTACCTAAATAAAAAGGTCTTCAGAGGCTAATCCGAGAGAATTCAAAATACATTTTAATTGTAAATTGTCAATTTTAATTGTGAATATCTGAAATATATGGTATTTTAATCAAAGTCGTTAGAACTATTTTTGAGAAAATCAAAACTTTGGAAAAAATTTTTCCATGGTAGCTTGGGGTGGAGGGATTTTTTTTTTAAAAAAAATCTTCTTGTCGCATCCTTGGAAGATACTAAACTTAAATTCTAGGTTTGGTTTTTCACCGACTCTTCGTTTTTCACCGTTAATTATAGACTCTCGGGCACACACGAACGTTTTTCTAAACTTTTTTTATACAAGGAACCTTAAGACATGTATTTCCGGTGAAATTTCGGTATCGATATGAGTTTTTGGATGGAATACCTGTATCTTCTCTGCCTACTACGTACGGAGTATATGTAGAGAAAGTGAAAATCAACGAAGTGGGGTATGGTTTCCTCAGACATCCTCTTTTTCGCTATTTCTTCTGATGAAGAACTTAAATTGCCTGTTCAAGTCTGGAGAAATCTGAATTTCATGTGGTGACAAAGGATTTATGTCAAGGAGGCTGCTGATAAGTAAGAACCTTGCAAAAATCTGTAGTGTCTATTTAGCTTGATTCCGAGGTTTTCAAATGATAGTATAATATGTAAGCGATTACTTGATGCTTCCTCAAGCAATCGCTTAAGTCTAAAAGCTTTCATGAATAAAGGTTTCGTTATATTTATTTATGTTTAGTCCAACGAGTATACGTGGCAAAATGTTAGTACGAGCTAAAGAGGTGTCTATTGCCAATAGGTACTAGAACTAAAATGTACATATATGTAGCTGTTTTTGCCTTCCGCACATTAACGTTGAATGGTTAGCGGTAACCTATGAGGTGGTTATGAAATTCTTTCTACGGCAGACAAATTATATCGTCACCGGGTGATCATTTCCAGCAACTGCCCAATTTGCCATGTAACAGATTCCCTTCCACATCGATAGCTGGATTATTCCGGTAAAGCAGCAATATGGACTTGCGTGTTGGGAAACTGTCGCATTTGGATTCTGGTGGTTGGAACCCTTCACCAATCGACATTTTACATCTGACTCTGCCGAAGTTGAACTCCCCATTACACAACTCCCTTATTGGGCTGTTAATGGGTACCTTTAAATGATTAAGACGTTGGGCAATTCCACTAATTGTACACTGCACAAACTAAGGCAATTTTTATACACTGAGAGAAGGGTACTGATCCAGAAACGCCAGACCGCGCCATTCCAACCATGCCTCCTACAAATAATACACACTTCAATTTTCCTGCATCGGATCATTCCTTACCTAAAAATAAAACTTAAAATGAATAGATAAAAAAGTCAAGCGTGCCGGTAATTCAAGCGCATAGATTTACATGCATACAATAACCACATTCCTTTATCACATAAGGTGTTGGAAAGTATGACCTTGTGCTATGATTCCATAGATGAAGATTCTCTATAAAAAGATATATATGATGTGCTCCATTCACAAGAATTTCTCTGCAACAACAGATTGATAAAAAGCTTATGCTTCTATTTACTACATGCTAATGGATAAAACATTACCAGAAATAGCCTTACTGCTTACCTCCATGCAAGTAGAAGGGAAATAAGGGAGTACCATAAGTTAAAGTGATAGTCAGAAGTTGGTTGCTATGTGACTGAAGTTCCTTTGTTTGTATGGACAGGAGTTGAGAAATTCCCGTATGAGTTTTTAGAGCTGAAACCAATAACAAGGAATATCTCTAAAATGATCAACCCCCACAAAAAAATGTATATGACATAAATTGTGTGTTTTAACGAGATATATAATTTTTGTATAGTAAGTTTTGTCTATCTCGTATGGTTTACCAGTTATGCAAAATTCAATAAAAATCATCCAGAATGAAGAGGTCTTCACAGGCTATTCTCAGAAAATTCAAGATATACATGTTATTTGGCATGTAAATATCTTAAATATAAGAATTTTAATCAAACATTTTCAATAACTCTTCCATGTAAAGGGTAGTTTGGGGTGAGGGGATTTTCTTGAAAATCTTCGTGTCGCATCCTTGAAAGATACCAAACTTAAATACCAAGTTTGGTATTTAACGGTCTTTTCGTTTTTGAGCTATGTTGTCCACAGACACAGACAGCCAGACAGACAAACTGAGACAGACACACATACGACCTTTTTCCAAAAATACTTTTTTTTTGGAATCAGGGGATCCAAAACATGTTTTTCCGGTGAAATCTCGGTATCAAATTTTTGCGTGCATTACAATACCTTCTCTATACACTATGTACATAGTACGTATAGAGAAATTAAATATTACTCAGGAGGTTGTTAACTGGTGTCCAAAAAAAATCTTAAAAGTAAACCAATTGCGTATTTCTTAAAAAATGGGTTAAATGAATATTGCATTAAGACACCTTGGCACAAGCCACAGCATTCTCACATTGAAATTTGCCTTAATTGCAACCGTGCAGTGTTTCCAGACGTGAATATAATCTATTTTCCTTAGCTTGATAATTACCGTCAGTGTTTACGTCGGCATCTCCGGTTCTATTAAAGAAACTGTCACCATTTCTTGTTGCCCTTCATGCTACCAGTTTCAAGAATACGTAAACATGAACCATAATTATCCCTAAAACAACGACAACAGCTCAAGGTTTAACTTCTTGTTTCATTCACTCAGTAAAGCACCTGACTAAAATATTGACGCCGGGTACTAGCAGAAAACTTCCCTCTTTTTCCACTAAATATTTACTCTGAATATTACACTTCTTATACAAGCCCTGCAGGTTTCCAGGCAGCCAAAAAGTCGATAGGTTCTTTAGCAAATTTGTGTATTACGTAGTCAAAAGTGTAATGTCCAAATTGGAGAACCAATTGCCGCTACTGTGGAGAAAAATTCTACTGAAAATGAAACTGAAATCAGTAGCGTAACATTTTTCTTTACTAAGCAGATATTACATTCAAGCTCATCAGTTTTAAAATCCTACATGCAATGTTGAAAGAACGTGTTCCATCCACATAATTTTTCTAACTATTCTGTAACAAAATATTCTTACAAAAGGCTATTCTTCAAGGACAAATGTCTTATTACTTAGTTCCTTGTAAATAGACAAGAAATAAGGGAATATACTAATGCCCATGTGCACATTCTTGAACAAACCCTTGTTGATAGAGGATTACTGAAACGTTACCAAACTTTGACTGCGATTAAACTGTAGTTGCAATGCATCATTGTTAATTCTCGTTCAACTGACCATCATCAGTTGACCGTACGCTACGCTCATGTTTCTGCGAGAATTACTCAAAGGAAAGCATCCTACTCTATAGTCAAAGAAGCTGAAGTACAATTACAATCTCCGTGTTCTATATCGCTTCGTTTGGTTTGCTTTTGAAACTTATGTTGAACATTCTTTTGACTGCAAAGAAAAATAGAAGAAAAAATCTTATGTGTTCCATGTACATGACTTTCTCTACATTTCTGCAACAAGTTATTGTTAAAAAGCTTATGCCTCTATTTACTTTATGCTAATCACGAAAAATTAGCGGAAATAGTCATAATACTTGCTTCCTTGTAAGTGGAAGGGAAATAAGGGAGCACTAGAGGTTAAAGTGATAGTCAAAAGCCGGTTGCTATATGACAAGTTCCTTTGTTTGTATGGACAGGAGTTCACAAAGAGAAAAGTATGCTTTTTTATAGCTGAAACAAATAACAAAGAATGTCTCAAAAACGATCAATTCCTCGAAAAAAATGAATCTAATATAAAACTCTGTTTTAACGAGATGGTGTCAGGAGGCTTCATTTTCAGGAGGTCTCAAGTCTGAATCTCGATTACAGCCAATAAGCCGGATTAATCCGGAGCTTTCCTTTGTATCCATATGATGAATGTCAGGTAACTTTAAGGCTGTATGGACCCGGGTTATTTGAAAATTAAATGGCGTTAAAACTAACAAGAACGTATTCAACAACTATCTCTGACATTTAAATATACCTAATGCAATAATAATAATAATAATAATAATAATAATAATAATAACATTTATTCGCATTACACCCGGAAATCTATCGAATGGATGAAATGCCCATCACAGATCTTAATTTGGCTTCCACTGAAGCTATACAAATCGGTGATAAATATAACACATCGCTGATAATACGCAACTCCGTTGTTCGGTGGATGTAAGAAATACCAAAATTGTAATATTAAAAGCCTGTTTAGCATATAATCTCCGAGTTCATTTTTTTCGATGAATTTTGGAAACTTTAACCTTTCAAGTAATTTAATTTATTAGCCACTACACTGTATTCCTTTGATGCCCGAAATCGTTCTTCAGATTTCCTGTCCCCCATACTCTTCAAAAAAGTTGGCTATTACTACAATGCTCGGGTTTTGACGATGGTTCAGATACCTTCAAAAACTAGAAAAGAGCAGTCAACTTGACCACAATTAACTAAATTGACCGATCCAACACCCGTGATCATTCTCGATGCACCGAAAAATCGCGTTGAATGCGGTCAAGTGTCGAAATGACCGCGTGGCGTTTTTTTTTTATTCATTTATGGACGCTCTTTAACTGCTGTGGTTCTCAGCGTCCCATTCTATACTGGGCGTGAAAGACCGCTTAATTTTGCTCAGAGGCCTCTCTATCAGGCTTGAGGTTCTTTTACGTGCCGTAAATCTACGACACGGGGCCAACGGCTTTACTTCCCTTCCGAAGGATTTTTACGCCCGAAAAAATCCATCGTCTTCCGCCGGGTTTGAACCCGTGACCTTGGGTATATGAAGTTAGCATGGTAACCATTACACTACGGAGGGCGATACGAAATGACCGCGATCATATCTTGATCAAGAATGGTGCACATGACCATAAGTAGTTTTTGAGTGATTACATTCCTTTATGGTATAACAGTACTCCATATGGGTTTTGGAAATCCAATCCCTGATAGCCTGTCTTACGGTTCCATAAGAGATTCCAAGTCCAATGAACAGATCACTAGCTCCTTTCTTTGCCAGAAAGTATGGTCTTTCATTACGTGGGACCCACATTAGCTCTATTGAATTGTGTTTCGACAGTGTCTTAAGGTGCTCTAGACATTCCCAGACCAAACTTAGTTTGACCTGGGGTTTTCCCCCCATTGCTTTAAGAGCAGCCTGGCTGTCAGAAAACATTAAAATATTCTTATTTTGTCCTCTCTTTAGGCATTTCCAAACATTAGCCATGATCGCAAATATCTCATCTTGAAAAACTGTGGTATGGATGCCCAAACTACAGCAGCTTCCATACACCCCAGCTTCAACTTCCTGATGGGTTCTGGAATCACCGGTAACCAAATTGGTCCTTTATCCCAATCAGGTTGTTTCCTATTAGTCCGTTCATCCAGTTCCGAAAAAGGGAGAATAGAGAGAGAGAGAGAGAGAGAGAGAGAGAGAGAGAAAACTTCGGAGAGAATTATATTTCAAAAATGCAAGCCAAAAATATTCATATAATCCTTCTCTCCAAACAAACATACACGTGGAAAATGTTTAGTTATGTGTAATTTCCTCAACAATGATCCTATTGTTTTTATGAAAATACTATTAAGTTTGAGACATCAGGATGATGAATAAAATTTACTACACGTATATTGAATTTTTTGTAAACATCATCGAAAATCTTTACACTTTTCAAGTAGCTAATGCATATAACTGAGAAGTCATGAAAGATAAAAATATGCCTGAATTGTTTGGAAGATAACAATGAAATAATAATCGAGAGGGAAATTATGCGATGTTTTTATCATATTCAAGTGCAAGTTAATTTGATTGTCTAATGATTATTAATATAAATCATTACTCTGGTCAGAATTTTCACCTTCTATGCGAGAGACTGAAATGGACTATTAAAAGGAGCTTATTTAAATTTTGTATTTATAAATAAAATATATTTTAAGAGCACATGTGCCTAATTCATCAATGGAATATGAACATTGCACTGCAAAGTTTACTTCTCTTCCCCATACAAAAGCTAAATTCAGAGCATTACTGTCCCTTAAGTGGTGCAATGCATGGCCCTGCATTCACAGAAAGCAAATAAGGTTACATCAGCATTCAGCAGAGACTAAAGCAGATGTACAGAGTGGTCGAAAAGCCAATATTTCTCAGTATCTGTTCATATTTGTACCACATAAATGCCACCATAACTGGAATATCTCCAGCTTAAGTGCTCAATTGGCAGCCATGTTCGTGGTTCAGCTGTTTTCTGAAGCCATGCTTCTTTTTATTGTGAGTAGTTGGGACTTTAAATAGTTGTCACCGCCGCCGGTAACTGTTTCTTATTATTTGCAAATTAATCAAAGCACAGTCTTATGTTCGCCATGTCTAACACATGTAAACTAAATGTTAGGGAACTATTGGGAGAGGCGAGTTCACCCTAGAGAGGTAGTGATTAATCTGTTGGAAACCCTAACCAATGGCACTGGTTTGACCTTCCATCGAAGAGCCTCTTTGTTGTGATAACACAACAGTGGCATTAATTCTGGACACTTTTTGGTTAAATTAACTTTCAGATTAAAAGAATACATTAAGCTCTTATTCAGGATTCTTCTTAGCTGATAAATGATATCAGGAAGGGCTGATTTGGCTCTTAATGGGCTAAGTTGGCCCAACTTTTGAAAATTGATTATCTTATAAACATGTACATATACACACAGTAGCAGAGAAGGTAGATATTGTGTTCCACCTAAAAATTCGATGTCGAGATTTCACCGGAAATATATCTTTTGTATGTTCAAAATGAGCATTTAAGAAAAAGCTCCTTGTATATGTGTGTTTGTGGACAGCATAACTCAAAAACGAAAAGTCCATTAAATACCAAGTTTAGCATTTACGTTTAGTATCTTCCAAGGATGAGGATTTTTAAGAAAATCCTCCCACCCCACAAACTATCCTTTATATGGAAAATTTGTGATCATTTGGTTTTCCTAAAAATGGCTCTAATTATTTTGTTTAAAATGCCGTATATTAAAGCTATTTACATCACAAATAAAATGTATATTTTGAATTTTCTGGAAATAGCCTCTGATGACCCCTTTATTATGGATGAGTTTTGCAGATTTTGCATAACGGTTAAACCGTAAGAGATATACAAAAACTTACTACACAAAAGATGTAGGTCTGACCTTTTCTCGAGGCATTTTTTGTTATTGGTTTCAGTTTTAAACTACCCAACTTTTCTCAAACGGGGCCATTCGAAGAGAACCGAACTTCAATTGTTTCACGTAGCGTTGAGTTTTCAAAAGATCTGACTATTGCTTTTGCAATATTCCCTTATTTGCCTACTACTTGCAAGGCAACAAGTAATAAGACTATTTCTGCTAATGTTTAACTCGATTAGTATGATTTAGATAAAGGAATAATATATTTTAAAACAGTTTGTATATGGAACAGCTAGAGAAATTTATCTGAATGGAACACTTCACATTTTACTTTTACTTTCTCTATCCGGTAAGAACAACGTGCATAGTGGATAGAGAAGAAATTGTATTCTTCCCCCAAATTCGATATCGAGATTTCACCGGAAATACATGTTTTGAGATACCATGAATAAAAACAAAAATGTTTAAAACATTTCCGTATGTGTCTGTCTATGTGTGTGTATTTGTGTGTGTGTGTGTGTGTGTGTGTGTGTGTGTGGGCAGTATAACTCAAAAACCAAAAAGCTGCTAAATACTAAACTGATATTTATGTTAAGTATCTTCCAAGGAAGTGACACGAAGATTTTCAAGAAAATCCACCACTCCCACTACACTTTATAAGGAAAACATTTTTCGAAAATTTGGTTTTCTCAAAAATGGTTCTAACGATATTTATTAAAATGTCATATGTTTAAAATATTTTCATGACAAACGAAATGTATATCTTGAATTTTCTGAAAATAGCCTATGAATGGATTTTATGCCACTTTTGTATAACTGGTAAACCTTAAGGGATAGACAAAAAATTATTAAAAACATCCAGATCTCATTAAAACATATAACTTATGCAGTATTCATTTTTTTAAGAGTTAACCGTTTTCGATATTCCGAGTTATTGGCTTCAGTTTTAGAGTACTTAAACTCTTTTAAAACGGGAGACATATTTCTTTTTCTCTCTCTGTTTTGTTTACTTCTAGCAAGCAAAGAGAACCGAATTTCAATTGTTTCACTTTTAAAATACCTGACTATCGCGTTAGCCTAGTGTATTCCCTTATTTCCATCCTACTCACAAAGAAGCAAATAACAAGACCAATTCTGGCTATGTTTATTTTGATTAGCATGACGTAGATAAAAGAATAGTTTTTTGTAAGAATAGTTTGTTTGCGGAACAGCTAGAGAAAGTCGTGTGAATGTAACATATCAGCTTTTTTTTTACTTTCTCTGCACGTACTATACAAATAGCTTATAGAGAAGGTATTGTTACCCACCCAAAAATTCGCTACCGAGATTCCGTCGGAACTACATGTTTTGAGACCCCCCTAAATTAAGAAAAGCATTTTTAGGAAAAGGTCAGTGTGTGTATGTGTGTATCTATATCTGTGGATAGCATAGCTCAAAAACTCAAAGTTCATTAAATACTAAATTTTGTGTTTAAGTTCAGTATCTTCCAGGGATACGACACGAATGTTTTCAAGGGGGCATACCGCAAACTGTCCTTTACATTGAAAACTTTTGAACAATTTGTTTTTCTCAACAATGTCTCTTAACGATTTTGAACAAAATACCGTGCCAGGTGGCCCAACAGCATCATATTTCGCCAACATAGATATCTCTTCGGGCGTTTTAAAATTGCAGAACTCCACTCCAAGCATACGCCAGTCAGTTGTAAGAGCGAAGGTCGCTCTTACTTCTCCTCTTGTATGTCGGTTTAAACTTTGATGGAATGAGAGGCAGTTCCCAGACTTGTACTAGAGTCCGTAATGAACAGTGTAAACACACGGAACAAGTTAACTGCTTTCCAATTCTATTACAGAACCTTTATTTTTTCGAGAATAAAGCCATCTTGTAGATTCACAAGTAATTAAAAAGTCATTTCAATTATCAAAATCCGCCAATAATTACTAGTTTTGTAATTGTATAATACGCTGTTCTCATTTAACATTAGAGACTAGACCCTCTGAAGGGTTAAATTACAACATTATGGCGCCGTAACAAAAACTAAACATGAGAGCACGTGGCGTTTTACTGTATCACCATATTATTATTATTATTATTATTAATATTATTATTATTATTATTATTACTCTCATCATCATTATTTAACTTGGCACAATAAAAATAAAATATGAAATATTCATATCACAGAACATGCAATCACGAGACACTTAGTACAGTGAAATTTTTATGGGCTAATTTTCCTTTTTTTCATTTTTCCTACATATCTGCTGTTTTTCCATGTGTTTAGGTTTTCTTTTTATCTGCAATTGCACATACTAGGGTGGATCGAAAGGCAAAGCACATTTTTTTTACAAAAAAGTTAATAATTAAAAAAGAAAACATCCAGAAATGACTTTTACCTACTTTTCGACATAGTCACCAACTTTCTCAACATTTGTTTCATCGTGGTACCAGTTATTATTATTATTATTATTATTATTATTATAAATACTTGGGCGTGACCTTCACCGACGTGCTGGATTTGGATAAGAATGGTGTAATTAAAGAACTTTATAACAAATTAGATCTGCAGTGCCCTTCCCTTTGCTTAAAGCTGAACAAAAATTTCAAGTTCTTAACTCTGTTAATACATCCATAATTTACCCCTTCCAAACCACTAATCGGGCTAAAATACCAAACAAATTTCTTAATGGCTTTGACAAAATCATCAAAAGTTCCTTAAAAGTAATATTACAGCTACCTATGGATGTACCAGATCACATGCTATATTCTGACATGAAATGTAAAGGGTTTGGTCTCTCCAAAGCAGAGTGGGAGGCATATCTGCAACACATAAACTCATGCAAAACTTAAATTCAATCCTCCAACCCATACGTACAGACCACTCTAGACCTTACTGCTGAGATGAGTAAATCCTTGAAGATTTTAAATTTAACAGAAGACGATTCAATTAAGAATCCCCGCACGGGACTGTTTGACGTTCGACGTATCAGGAGGACACTTCGAGAAAGAGAGGTAGACGCCTGAGCCAAACTTCCTCAGAAAAGACTCGGCGTGGAATTATTCAAAGAATTCAAGCCAGCGAATTCATGGATTCGTGACCGTGATGGCCTAACATCAAGTGAATCTATAAAAGTGACGGCTAATGTATCCGCCATGTGTTCCATACTTGGCAGATCGCAAGACAACTGCCTCTGGGAGACAGAAACACTTGCACACGTCTTGGGATCTTGCCCTCATGGAGAACTATTACGCTCTCGCCATCACAAAATTCGCTCAATGATCGCCGACGAACTACGAACGAACAACTACAAAGTCTTTGAAGAAGTCCACGGACTGGAAACTAACGGTAGCACTAGACGAATTGACGATTGCTATTCGAGAAGGCACAAAAATAGGACTTATCATCGACCCTACCGTTTGAAAAACACTAAGGACAACCAGAGGATGTCGACAAAGAGAAAAGGGATATTTACACACCTACAATCCTTCAAGGCAAACTACGATCTGAATATTAAAGAGGTAATTGTTCTGATGGTCGAAGCTCGAGGCACCATTCCTTTACATTTCTTCAAAACCTGGAAGAAGTTTGGACTGAAGAAGGAAAAAATAAAAGAAATTGCCATATCTGCAACAAGAGGTTCACTTGCTCTTCTTCGAAACCATTTGTATAATAACTATGTTTAGCATTTCCACGGTCTATATTTCTTTGATATAAATTATTTATTGTACGTTAATTTTATATTAGCTATGTTTAATAATCCTTTTGCCTCTTTTACTTTCCTTTTCGATTGCTAATGAAAACTGTCGATATTTCATTATCTTTATAGAAGAGTTTCAAGTTTTTTTTTATGTTTTTTTCGTTTTCTTTAGATAGTTAATTTATAATTTGTCTGCTTTACTCTGTCTTTGTTGGTAGCCCATAAATATGGGGAGTTGTTATTGTTATTGTTTCAATAAATAAATAAATATTACCTGGTCCGGAGTCCGTTTGTCCCGTATATAGCCGTCTGCGGACTCCTGATTTCACTTCCGTGTTTGTCGCAAAAAGGTTGGCCAGACTAGAATTTCTTCCTTCTTCATTTTTTCATTTCTTCAATAGATGAAAGTGCGACGGTGCAAGGTTCGGCCTGTAGGTGGATGCTGGAGCACCTCCAGACAAATCTGGTGATTTTCTGACGAACAGCAGCAAGCATTGTTATGAAGAAGTTTGACATCGTCAGCATTAATGTTGTGGCCTTTGTCACGAAGGGCATGACGCAACGTCACCAAAGTTTTAATGTAGGCTGCAGCATTCACAGTGGTCCCGTGTTCAGCAAAGTCCACCAATAAAACATCATGCATATCCCAGAACACTATCGCAAGCACTTTCCTAGCAGATTGGGTCACTTTGAATCTTTTCTTTATTGAGGAACCAGCATGTTTCCACTCCGTACTTGCCTGCTTTGTTTCGGGCGTGTAGTAGTATGCCCACGACTGATCATCAATGACGATTCCTTTTAGAAAGGCATGTACTTCTGCAGTGTACCACGTTAAGTGATCCAAGATTGTCATCATTTGCTGGACCTTGTGGTTGTCTTCAGGTTCTTAGGCACCCAGGAGCACTAACTTTCGAAATTTCAACGTGGCATGAACAATGTCGTGCACTGCATGATAAGAAATGTTGAACTGTTACGATAAGGTTTGCAGTTGCACACCCGGTCGTTCAAAATTGTCGCCTCAATGCCCCTGTCATTTTGCGGGATTGCAGCTGTTACCGGCCTCCCGGAGCAGGTTCACATGACCCTCTTGGAAGAATGCACACCACCTGGAGACATTGCTATGCTCCATACAATCATCCCCATACATGCCACGCATGTCTCTGAGAATTTCACTCGGTTTATGCAATTCTCTCTGCTCTTCACACGTGGACAACAGTAGCATGCGCACCATCTTTGTTGCGTAGTTTCTGCTTCTCTTACTAGAGCTGTACATAAAACAAAACAAAAAATACCCTCTATAGTGAAAACTTAAAATTATATCTGAGTGAAATTGCAACATTTCAGCTGCAATATCAAGATAGATAAAAATTATTGTGTAGTACTTTTCGATTTGCCCTCGTACATATACACATTTACAAACACACAACCACCCATGCCCAAGGCGAGACTCGAAACCGCGATCTCTGCATGGTTTGTTATTACGCTTTAATGTTTTGATTTTCTGCTAGGATATAATGTATAATATTAGTAATATTAGTAATACTAACAAAAATAATAAAGTGAAAAACTAGTGGCTCTAATGTTTTGATTTACTGTGCTAAGCTGAATAATATTAATGATGGCAATACAATAAAACACTGCGCGCTTGGATTTGTTTTTACGACCGTTTTAAGTTTTGATCTACTCTGTTGTATCATATTATTAGTTACTTTGTTACACGATAAAAAGTAGTAGTAATAACAACAACAACAACAATAATAATAATAATAATAATAATAATAATAATAATAATAATAGTGCAATACTACGTGCTCTCATGCACGGTTTTTATTCGACATCTTAATGTTTTGATTTAACCCTACTATGGACCTAGTCTCTAATGTTAAATAAGAACAGCGTATTACACAATTATAAAGACTAGTTATTGGCGGATATGGTTAGATGAATTAGTCTTTTTAATTACCTGTTAATCTAAAAGATGACTTTATTGGCGAAAAAATAAAGGCTCTGTAATTGAAGTGGAAAACATGTTAACGTTCTCCGTGTGTTTACACTGTCCTTCATCACGGACTCTAGTACAAGCCTGGGAACCACCTCTCATTCCATCCAAGTTTACGCTGATATGTAAGAGGAGAAACGAGAGCGGCCTTCTTTCTTACAACACGACTGATCGGCGTATGCTTGGATTTACCCCGTGGAGCTCTGCAACTTTAAACGCACAAAGGGTTATCTGTACACGCGTAATACGGCGATGTTGGGACGTCTGGTATATCAAAGATAATTACATGACAAAATGTATATATTGAATGTTCTGGGAAAGGTCTCTGAAGACCTCTTCACTTTTAATGAATTTTGCATAACTGATAAACCCTAAGAGATAAACAAAAATTTACTATACGAAAATGTTGATCTCGCTAAAAATACAATTTATACCGTATACATCTTTTAGAATTCATAGTTTCCGAGATATTCTTTGATATTGACTTCAGTTTTAAACTACCTAAACTTTTCTCAAACGGGAAGTCATCTTTCGCTTCATCTTTCTTTTGTTTTACTCGATGCTATGGGAAGAGAACCGAATTTCAAATGTTCACGTAGCGGCCAGCGTTTAAAATATTTGACTATCGCTTTAGTCTAGTGAATCCCTCAGTTCCCTTCTACTTAGAAGTAAGCAAGTAGTAAGACAGTCTCTGCTAATAGTTATCTGAATTAGCTTAATGTAGATAAAATAATCTTGTATGGTCATATCGGGGGCCTTTAACTTGAGAAACAACTGCTGGTGTTTGTCTCGCTGCCTGAAGGTTACTGAACGTTGGTTTTTCGGTTTTATACTATTAAACACACATTCATTCATACTTCCAGACTCTGTGGCGGATAATAAATGATTCTGGCTAAAAAAAAAAAGTCTGTCCTAGCCGGGAATCGAACCCGGGACCTCTGGATGAGAAGCCAGAACTCTGGCCACTTGATCACAGAGAAAAAATGTTTTTTTGCAGAACAGATAATGAAAGTCATGTAAATGGAGCATACCAGGTTTTTAAAGAAAGAACAATTATAACAGGCTAACAAAGCAAATACTTGAAGTCCATCACGTGTTTAATGCAATTGCTATTGAAATGTTTTTCGTTGTACCTACATTATAAAATGCCAACAAATGACGAACTCCCTGAACAGCTTGACCACATGCTACCCAAAGCGCTAATGCCACCTTGTTTACGCTGTCTGAAATCCAGGTGTTTAGGTCACCTGAACAGTGCAGTTTGATCAGTGGCGTGCTAACTCTAAATAGATTTTATATTGTAGTAAACGATTTAGAATCCAGAGCCCATAGTTTCCCTATCTCAAACTGTTTGTCTTGAATCCCTGTACATTTCTGCCTGTACAGTTGAATTCTGGGTCACTTTATAATCCGCCAGCGGCCATCTCAGCAGAACTAGAAGATTCGGCGTTCTCTAATAATGCGTTACACTTTGTTTAGTTAACCAAATCCCATTGTGTTTTGTAAAATAACGTATATAGTGGTGATATAACAAATATTTAACATTAACGTTAAAATAGAAAACGGTTTATCTTGGATCCGAGTACAAACTTGCCTGTGTAGTTGAATTCTCAGACACTCTCTATGACTCGCCAGCGACCTAGAAGATTCGGCGTTGTCTAAAAATGTGCTAAACTTTGTTTATTTAACCAAACCCCATTGTTTATTATCAAATACCGTATATATTAGTGATATAACCAATATTTAACCTGTTTATCTTGGATGCCTGTACAAACTTGCCTGTGCAGTTGAATTCTGGGACACTGTGTAACACGCTAGCGATCTAGAAGATTCGGCGTTCTCTAAAAATATGCTACACTTTGTTTATTTAACCAAATTCCATTGTTAATTATAAAATGCCAATATTTAACAGTAAGGTTAAAATAGCAAAGTGAGATGTTTAACGACATCATTAAGAAGAATATTGAAGTCCTTATTTAATAGGTAAACAAAGATTGAGAAGTGTGGTAACGGTTACGTCACTTGTGAAAGATATTAATGTCTGGGAGCTGTTAGAAGAAACGTAAAGAATAATAAAGATTGGAGCGGGTAGCGAGCGCTAGAGGAAGAATAAGAAAGTGGCAGGCAGCGAGGACCGGTTGGTGTGGGCGAGGTACGGTCGGTCATTCAGCTCCTCGACCCACACCTCCTTGCCATTCACAACAACCTACCCACGCTGAGCCGTCTCCATTCATCCCTACCCAGCCATTCAGGTCGAACCTTTGTCTCAACAAATCCGTGTTATGCGCAGTCAGGCACGTAGGGTTCCAGAACCCCTACGCGTTACGCGTCGGTCTGCATGTGACAGCCCCCGTTGAGAACATCTACGTGAAACCCGAAATTAATGCAACGACGCAAATCGTCCCAGTTGAATATTTTAAATGAGTTCCAAAATGCTGCAAGCACCACCTCAACATATAAGTATACCTACAGCATTTTAGTCACACCAACACTGACTTTATGTATTCATGAAGTGTAAATTACAGAAATGAACTCCATTTTCCCTGCATCACATGACTTTCTCTACATCTCTGTAATAAATTATTGTTAAAAATCTTATGCTTCTATTTACTTCATGCTAATCGAGTAAAAATTAGCAGAAAAAGACTTATTATTTGCTTCCTTGTAAGTAGAACCGAAATAAGTTAAAGTGATAGCCAAAAGCTGGTTGCTATGTGACTGAAGTTCCTTTGTTTGTATGCACAGGAACTGGTAAATTCCCTTACGAGAAAAGTATAAGTTTATCAAAGCTGAAAACAAAAACAAGGGATATATAAAAAACCAACTCCACGAAAAATATGTATAATACATAAATTATGTGTTTTAATGTGCTCAAATTTTTGTGTGGTAAGTTTTTATCCATCTCTTACGGCTTAGCAGTTATACAAAATTCCGTAAAATACATCCAGAATAAAGTAGTCTTCAAAGGCTATTCCCAGAACATTCAAAATATACATTTTATTTGTCAGGTAAATATCTTTAGTATACGATATTTTAATCAAAATCGTTTGAACCATTTTTTAAAAAATCAAAATTTCGAAAAAAGGTACATGTAAAGGGTAGTTTAGAGTGGGGGGATTTGTTTCAAAATCTTTGTGTCGTATCCCTGAAAGATACTAAACTTAAATACTAAGTTTGGTATTTTACCGAGTTTTCCTTTTTGGGTATCGTGTTCACAGACACAGGGACACACACACGAACCTTTTTCTGAAAATGCATTTTTGGATACAGGGGACCCTAAAACATATATTTCCAGTGAAATCTCGGTATCGAATTTTTGGGTGGAATGCAATACTTTCTCTATACACCATGTACATAGTACGAGTAGAGAAAGTACTAACACAGGTAATCAACACTGTTTAACTTCAATTCTGCGACATACATACATGAATCAAATATCATAAATAATACATTAAACAGCACAGCAACACACTTAAATTAGATAGGTTCCAACAACAGGCAGATACAAAATCGCAAACAAGACCTATAGGATATATTTCAAAGGGAAAATACAGCAAAACCATTCTAGATACCCACAATTATTTTTATTCGTATAGATAATCAGTATGTAATCCTGCTGAAATGTATAAAATCATTTGTGTCATTTGTTTTACTCTGCAATATATCTTGCTTCTGCACCTAACAACTCACATATTGTTGTTTATTCCATAGGTTCTGGCTGCATCTCTCCATTTTCTTAATTACTAATGCATATGTTCATTGATTCAAATCGAATATAATGGGGATTCAGGTCGAACTAATTTCAAATTCAATTTCGCTAGAGAAGAGGATCAGATAGTTATATATTGAGACATGTAACAAAGAGTGTTTTCATATGCTTAGTCATTGACAATAGTGTAACTTAATTCTCTCCAGGGATAAACCTCAGCATATAAAATGTAAATGGAGTTTTATTTATGGAAGCTCTTTAACTGATGTGGTTCTCAGAGTGCCATACTATACTGGGCGTGAAAGACCACTTAATTTTGCTTAGATACCTCTTTTATCAGACTTGAAGTTCTTTTACGACACGGAACCAATGGCTTTACTTCCCTTCCGAAGGAAGCCATGCTTAGGATTTTTGCGCCTGAAAAAAGTATTTAAGTCAGTTTTATCACAGCATGCAAAGGTGTGTGTGTGTGTGCCTAAGACGTTACGGAGGGGTATTCCGTACTGCAGCTGAGGTTAGAATCATTTCAGAGGGCGGCCAACATCTAGATAGGGAGAGGGCCAACATGGGGATCCCTAACAGTTCACAAGAACTTCTTTATCTTGACGCGGGGAGCGCTAGAAGCCGCCACTCAGGTCCGATTAAACCACCTCAGACTGCAGAAAACCCTAACACGATTCCGCCGCCGAGAGCTGTATTTCCAGAGCGCAGCCACCCCCATGAAATGGCGCCTCTGTCGCAGTCCTCGTCGGCACTTACAACCCTGAAAGAGACCGGTTGGGATGAAATGAAGGAACAGGAAGTTCGAGGAATGAAGAATCCTCCCCAGCATTCGCCTAGTGACCCAGGGAAATCCCTGAAAACCCTATGGGTCAGAGAGATCACTGCAGGGAACCATTCCCACGACCTCGCAAATGCCAGTCCCAGACGAAAAGCCTGAGCCGTCTGGCTCGGTGCATGTAAATGTAGTAAATATCTTGGCAAACATCCTGACCTGCTTCTCGGGACTATCTGAAAAATAGTCTTATGGTGAAGTGTTTCATTGTTTTGCTTTGTAAGACTATTTATATCTGAATTTTTCATAAACACCAAATGTTTTTTTTTCGGTTAGCATAGACTTACGACTGAGCAACGGTAATACAGGCTGGTGTGGTCAAAATGTTTTTAACATTATAAAGCTATTAAATTGCGTCCTTAGGCCATACATTTAAAAAGCATATTCTTGATATTTTTACTTTCTCTGCACGTACTATGTAGATAGTGTATAGAGAAGGTATTGCATTCCACCCAAAAATTCGATACCGAGATTGGAAATCATGAAAATCATTTAGGGTCCCCTATATCCAAAAATCTGATGTGTTCCATCCATTCACATGAATTTCTCCTCATCTCTGTAACAAATTATTGTTAAAAAGCTCTTATTTCTATTTACTTCATCCTAATCGAGAAAGAAATTAGCAGAAATAGTCTTATTGCTTGTTTCCTAGTAAGCAGAAGCGAAATAAGGGGTACCATAGGTTAAAGTGATAGTCAAAAGCTGGTTGCTATGTGACTGATGTTCCTTTGTTTGTATGGACAGGAGCTGATACATTCCTGTATGAGAAAAGTATAAGTTTTTCATAACTTAAAACAAAAACAAGGGATATCTTAAAAACGATCAACTCCACGAAAAAAGGTATATGATTTAAATTATGAGTTTTAATGTGTTCTACATCTTCTGTGTGGTGCGTTTTTGTCCATCTCTTACGGTTTAGCAGTTATGCAAAAATCCGTAAAATACATCCAGATTAAAGCAGTCTTCAGAGGCTATTCCCAGACAATTCAAGATATACATTTTATTTGTCAAGTAAATATCTTAAATTTACGATATTTTAATCAAAATTGTTAGAGCCATTTTTAAGAAAATCAACATTTTTTAAAAAAAGTTCCATGTAAAGGGTAGTTGGAGTGAGGGTATTTTCATGAAAATCTTCGTGTCGTATCCTTGGAAGATACCAAACTTAAATCATTTTTGAGCTATGATGCCCACAGACACAGACAGACAGACAGACACACACGGAAATGTTTGTAAAAATATTTTTTTTGGATTCAGGGGGTCTCAAAACATATATTTCCGGTGAAATTTCGGAATCGAATTTTTGGGTGCAATACAATACCTTCTCTAAACACTAAGTACATAGTACGTATAGAGAAAGTAAAAAAGTATTTTCAGTCGTGTATTTGTGTCCGTGTGTCTGTAAGCATGATAGCTCAAAATGAAAAAGCTGATGTGTTCCATTCACATGACTTTCTCTATATCTCTGTAAATTATTATTGTTAATAAGCTTATCTTTTATTTATTTCATGCTAATCGAGAAAAATTGGCAGAAATAGTCTTATTTCTTGCTTTATTGTGAGTAGAAGCGAAATAAGGGAGTACCATAGGTTAAAGTGAAAGCCAAAAGCTGGTTACTATGTGACTGATGTTCCTTTGTTTGTATGGACAGGAGTTGACAAATTGCTGTATGAGAAAAGAATAAGTTTTTCAAAGCTGAAACCAAGAAAAAGGAATATCTCAAAAACGATGAACTCCACGAAAAAAATGTATGTAACATAAATTATGTGTTTTAACGTGCTCTAAATTTTTTGTGGGTTAAGTTTTTGTCCATCTCTTACGGTTTAGTAGTTATGAAAAATTCATCCAGAATAAAGTAGTCTTCAGAGGCTATTCCCAGAAAATTCAAAATATACATTTTATTTGACAGGTAAATAGCTTTAATTTACGATATTTTAATCAAAATCGTTGGAGCCATTTTCTAGAAAATCAAAATTTTCGAAAAAAAGTTCCATGTAAAGGGTAGTTTGGGGCGGGGGGATTTTTCTCAAAATCTTCGTGTCACATCCCTGGAAGATACTAAACTTAAATACAAAGTTTGGTATTTTACCGACTTTTCGTTTTTGACTTATCGTGTTCACAGACACACGGATACACGAACACACTGACACACGGACACACACGGACCTTTTTCTGAAAATACTTTTTTTGGATACAGGGAACCCTAAAACATATATTTCCGGTGAAATCTCGATATCGAATTTTTTGGTGGAGTGCAATACATTCTCTATTCACTATGTACATAGTGAGTATAGAGAAAGTAAAAATCAGTAAAATACCAAATGTGGTATTTAAGTTTAGAATCTTCCAGTGATATGACACTAAGATTTTGAGAAAAATCCACCCACCCCAAACTACTCTTTACTTACAAATTTTTTTTTCATTGTTTGATTTTCTCAATATATATTAAGGATATTTATATGGCAAATAAAATGTATAGCTTGAATTTTCTGGGAATAGCCAGATAGACAAAACCTTACTTCACAAAAAATGAGGATCACGTTAAAATACACATTTATGTCAAATACAGATTTTTTTATTGAATTAGCCAATTCTGAGATATTTCTTGTTATTTGTTTCAGATTCAAAATACTTAAAACTTCTTACACGGAGAGTTGTTAACTCCTGGCCCTGCATAGAAACGTGGTTCATTCACATGGCAACCAGCTTTTAAAAGATTTGACTATCGTTTTAGTCAAGTGTATTCCCTTATTTTCCTTCTACTTACAAGGAAGCAAGTAATTAAGACCATATTTATCTCGATTATCATAAAGTAGATGAAAGAATGTGCTTAACAAAAATTTGTTACAGCGATGTAAAGTCATGTGAATGGAACACATGAGATTTTTTTCTGTACGTAATCAAATTACGTGTTGTGCCCAGGTCAACATTCATCCGTCCACCCTCTAGAAATTGTTCTTTATGTAATGTCCTTTTAATAGTATTTTCTCTACCACATAAAATGCACATATTAGGTAGAGAGTTCACCGGAAATATGTGTTTTGCGGACAGCTAAATTGAAAAAAAAAAATATATGAAAAGGTACAGGTGTGATTATGTGTGTATAGTTTAAAAAGGAAATCGGTGAAACACCAAACTTTATATTTAAGTTCAATATCTTCTAAAGATCGCTCCAGTCCAAATTACACTTTACATGGAAAATGTTTTTTTAAGATTATGATTTTGATGAAAATACGACATCTAAAAGGTATTTATATCACAGATAATATATATATATATATATATATATATATATATATATATATATATATGTTGAATTTTCTGCGACGAGCCTCTGAAGCCCTCTTCATTCTGGATGGCTTTTGCATAACTGGTAAACCGCAATAGATAGACGAATCTTACTACACAAATAAATGCAGATCTCGTTAAAACGCGCCACTTATGTCAAATACATTTTGTGCGAATTTATCCATTACCAACACATTCTTTGGTGGTGGTTTAAAATTCTAAAAACTTATAACTTTGTCATGTGAAAAGTCAATATTATTTTTCTTCTTTTCTCTCTTTTTCCTTTCATCAACCTTTATATGATTTCATTATCACTTTAGCCTCTGAATTCCCTTAATTTCCCTTGTACTTACAAATAAGCAATAAGATCATTTCTGCTGTTTGTTTTGGAGATAATTGAAGAATAAGCCTTTGAAAGTATATTTTGTTGTAGAATAAGTAGCAAAAGATATTATAACACATTTTATTTTTTTTTTTGGATGAACATTATTTGGTTTATATTCTCCACAAATTAGCATTAAGGTCTGTATGGAAAAATCTCATTTGTTCCATTCTCATGAATCTTTCTGCCTATTCTGCAAACAACTATTCCTACAATATTCATTTATTTACTTCATGCTAATCGAGATAAACATTAACAGAAATGGACTTATTACTTGCTTTCTTGTAAAGAGGAGGGAAATAAGGGAATTCACTAGGCTAAAGCGATAGTAAATCTTTTAAAAGCTGGACGCTTTGTGAAACAATTGAAATTCGATTCTCTTTGTATGCCAGGAATAAAATAAAAGAGAAATAAAACGAATGATGACTTCCCATTTGAGAAAAGTTTAAGTAGTTTAAAACTGAAACCAATAACAAGGAATATCTCGGTAACGGCTAATTCTACAAAAAATAAATAACTAAAAGTTTATGGCATAATTGTGTGTAAGAGATCGATATTCTTTGTACATTAAGCTTTTGCTATCTCTTACGGTTAACCAAATATACAAAAGTTATCCAAAATGAGTAAGTTCAGACATGCTATTCTCAAGTAATTCAAATTATACATTTATCATATAAATATATTTAATATACGGTATTTTAATCAAAATCGTTAAAAACCAATTTTGAGAAAAATAAAGTTTGGTACTTAACGGACTCTTCGTTTTTAGCTATGCTGTCCACAGACACACACACACACACACACACATACACACATACACATACACACAACCAGGCACACACGGGCCTTTTTTCTAAAATGCTAATTGGATTCGACGGTCCTCAGAACATGTATTTCCGGTGAAATCTCGAGGTCGAGATTTTGGGAGGGATACGATATCTTCTCTTCCTACTATATACATTGTACACAGGTACTAGAAACATTAAAAAGAAGACCTCATGTCTGTTGGAAAAATACTTTCTTACCTACATATGTGTCAATAAAATTTCAAAAATCGTCTAATTTTTACTTTCTCTGTCACGTATTTGCAATATAGATACATAGTAGTTAGAAAAGGTATTCCATTCCATTAAAAAATTCGGTACTGAGATTTTACCGGAAATATGTCTTTTAAGGACATCTAAATAAAAAAACAAATTTTAGAAAAAGGCCATTTAGAAAAAGGTGTGTGAGACATTATAGCTCAAAAGGTAGAAACCTAAAAGTATAAAATTACATTTAACATGTTAATAAAAAACTAAATAAAAATTAAAAAGAACAAGAATTAAATTTTAACATCCTTAAATTAATAACAAATTCTAAATTCATACAACCCTAAAATATAATAGATCATATTATAATTTTATTTTTCAAAAATGCCGGTTCACATAGCCGCGCTCGCTAAAGTGCCTAGCTTTGGTGCTTCGTGGCGCAGGGGATCGTGAGCATGGGTATTTGTAAATGTGTGTATGTCTGTGTATGTGTAAGTAAAAAGAAAATCATAAATAAATAGGTTCACAAAGGAGATTTAGGAAACTAGAAAAAAAGGAAAAAACAGGAAAAAGACGCCGGAACTGTATTTTTTATTAAAACTACCGAATTTGGTATTTAGGTTTAGTATCTTACTAGGACGAGGCACGAAGATTTCCAGCAAAATCTTCCCAGCCTGAAATTTTTATTTCTTCTCAAAAATGGTTTTAACGATTTTGATTAAAATACCGTGTATTAAAGATTTTACTACACAAATAAAGTGTATATTTTGAATTTTCTGGGAATAACTTCTGAAGACCTCTTTACTCTGAATGCATTTTGCATAATTGGTAAATCATAAGACATACACAGAAACTAACTACACAAATATTTTAGATCTCATTAAAACAGACAACTTATGCCATAAATAGTTTTTTGTTGGGTTAACCGTTTACGAGATATTTCTTGTTATTGGTTTTAATTTTAAGCTAGCAAAGTGTCTCAAACGGAAGGTCATCTTTCATTTTATCTCCCTTTTGTTTTACTCCTGAGCGTTTAAAGTGAACTGAAATTCAATTGCTCCACATAATGACCGACTTTTTATAAGATTTGACTATTGCTTTAGCTAGTGTATTACCTTATTTTCTGGGAGCAGCTTTTGAAGGCCTCTTCATTCTGGATGACTTTTGCATAACTGATAATCCGTAAGAGATAGACAAAAAACGTATTACACAAGACATGTAGATCTCGTAAAACACACAATTTATGTTATATACGTTTTTCTGTTATTAACCATTTCCGGAATACTTCTGATTATTATCTTTTCTCAATCTTTGTGCTTTTTGTTTTGTTTTCCTTTTGTTTTACACCTCGCCATGCAAAGGGAACCGAAAGTCGATCACATAGCAACCAGTTTTTAAGAAATTTGACTATGGTTTTAGAATAGTGTGCTCCATTATCCCCTTTGTAATTACAATGAAATGAATAATAATACTGTTTTCCTAATATTTATTATCTCGATTAACATGACGTTGATAGAATAATAACTTTTTGCATGAATAGTTTATTTGAAGAATACATAGAAAAATCATTTGACTGAACACATCAGATTTTATTTCTGAGCTACACAATAAAATTGACTTTTCTATATACCAATAATCTTCAACCTTACATAATACAAGTCAAGATTTTAACAAGTTAACAAACTTTACGGTTTGTTGGAACTAAAAGGAAAATTTCATGAGGGGGTTAATGTAGGTCCTTTTTTCTTACTTCCTCTACACGTACTATGAACATAGTGTAAAGAGAAGGTATCGTATTGCGCCAAAAAATTCCATACCGCGATTTCATCGGAAATACATGTTTTGAGATCCTCTTAATCCAAAAACACATTTTTAGAAAAATGTCCGTGTGTTTGTGGGCAGCACATTTCAATCACGAAAAGGCCATTAAAATCCAAACTTGGTATTTAAATGTGGCATCTTCCAAGGATGCGACACGAAGATTTTCAAGAAAATCCGCCCACTCCAACTACATTTTACATCGAAAAAATTTCAAATATTTTTATTTTCTCAAAAATAGTTCTAACAATTTTGATTAAAATTATTATATTTAAGATATTTACATGCCAAATAAAATATATATCTTCAATTTTCTGGGAATAGTTTCCAAAGTCCTCTTTATTCTGAATGAATTTTGCTAAATTTTGTGTGACTGGAAAACCGTAAGAGATAGACAAAAACTTGTTTCACAAAAAATATAGATCACGTTAAAACAAACAATCTATGTCATAGCGTTTTTTCGTGGAATTGAACATTTCTGAGATATTCCTTTTTATTTGTTTCAGATTTAAAGTACTTAAGCCTTTCTTCTGGCCCTGCACAGAAACGGATTTCGTCCACATGGCAACCAGCTTTTAAAAGATTTAACTATCGTTTTAGCCTAGTGTATTCCATTATTTACCTTTTACCGATAAGAAAGCAAGTAATAAACCCAGTTCTGCTAATGTTTAACTCGATTATCATAAATTATATAGAAGAATATGCTTTTTAACAATAATTTGTTACAGCGATGTAGAGAAAGTCATGTGAATGTAACACGTGTTGTTGTTTTTTTGTTTACATCAAATAAGCTTTACACCATTAACACACATAGCTAGTGAAGCACTCATGCCAGCTAGAATATTCTTTTCCTTTTCCTTTCTGAAATAAAATTTCCTTAGTAAGTTAGTACTTGTTTGCCGGAATGTAGCTGAATGACAGTGTATCACAACTAGACTTTTTTCTTTAAGGAAAAAGCGATGACCCAGTTACCAGGAGAAACAAGAGAATGGAGTATCATAAAGACTCCAGTTGCCGTAGCATAATCATGCCCCTAATTATTATTCTGTAGGTTTTTGTTCTCTGGAATGTCGCTTTAATAAACGTCTCAGCGCTCATTGCAAGGTGCCTCCATACCTTTGTTATGGCCGCTTGTGTTCTAAACATAGGTGTTCAGAAAACTGCCCTGATTTATGCCGCAGAATAACTGTTCTGTGGCTCCAAAGAACAGCTACGCACAAGCTAGCAGTTGCTAATCACGAGCATTTCCTGATGCTATTTAATGGTTATCAAAATAAATGACTTTGAAATCTTATAATAGCATTAGATTCATATCTTAAAAAAAGTGTTTAGAAGATGATGGTTGGAGGGATAGCAAACTCCCCCTAGAAAGGCCGAATTCAAATGAGAAATCCGGTATTTGCAACATCGACTAGGTCTACCTTTGTTAATCTGTTTAAATGAGTTCGTATTCCTCTGAGGCTTATGGGAGGTTTTTTAATTGAAAAATCTGATGTGTTCCACTCACATCTCTGCAACAAATTATTGTTAATAAGTTTATTCTTCTATCTACTTCACACTAACGAGAAAAGAATTAGCAGAAATGGTTTTATTACCTGCTTCCATGTAATGGAAGGGAAATAAGGAGTACCATAGGCTACAATGACAGTCAAGTCTTTTTAAAGCAAGTTGTCATATCGTTGAAGTTCCTTTGTGTGCCAAGTGATGAAAAATTCCCGTATGATAAAAGTAAAATGTGTGTTTTAACGAACTCTACATCTCTTATGGTTTAGCAGTTATGCAAAATTGAGCAAAATTCTTGCTGGATAAAGATGTCTTCAGAGGCTATTACCAGAAAATTCAAGATGTACATTTTATTTGTCATGTGAGTATCTTTAATATATGACATTTTAATTAAATCGTCAGAGCCGTTTATGAAAAAAATCAAAATTTTCGAAACATTTTCTATGTAAAGGGTAGTAGGGGGTGGGGAGATTCAGTTGAAAATCTTCGTGTTGCTTCCTTGAAAGATACTGAAATTAAATACCAAATTTGGTTTTTAATGGAATTTTCGTTTATGAGTTATGCTCCTTAGACACACACACATACACTGACTGACTGACACATATACATGGGCATTTTTCTAAAAATGCGTTTTTTGGATTCAGAGGGTCTCAAAACATATATTTCTGGTGAAATCTTGGCATCTCTATACACTATGTACATAGTAGATGTAGAAAAAGTAAAAACAGCGGTCCGATGCACTATTTGGTCAAAACAATAAAGAGGAAAGGATAATAATTCTGTGCAGTTTCGGTATAAACTTACTTGAATAATTGTACCGCTAACAAAGCCATCTCAAACTTTCAGTGGGAATCAGTAGCCGTAGAAGCATTTCAAGAAGACCCATAGCCCACGTCTCCATGTAAACTGAGCGACTGCAAAGGTCCATGCACCTATATTACTACCCTGTATCCAAAAAAAAAAAAAGCATTTTAGAAAAAGATCGTGTGTGCCCGTGTGTCTTTGAACACCATAACTCAAAAACGAAAAGTCGTTAAAATATCAAGCTTGGTATTTAAGTTTAGTATATGCCAGGGATAAACCACGAATATTGAGATAAATGCCCCACCCCAAACTATCCTTTACATGGAACAAATTTCGAAAATTTTAATTTTCTCAAAAATGGCTCTAAAGATTTTGATTAAAACGCCGTATATTAAATTTATTTATATAGCAAGTAAAATGTATATTTTGAATTTTTTGCAAATAGCCTCTGAAGACTTTATTCTGGGTGAATTTTGTTGAATTTTCCAAAACTAGTAAACCGGAAGAGATAAGACAAAACTTACTAAACAAAAACTGTAGAGCACGTTAAAACACACATATTATGTTATATACATTCTTTTCGTGGAGTTCGTCGTTTTTGAGACATTCCTTATTTTTGGTTTCTGCTATGAAAAACTTATACTTTTCTCTTACAGGAACTTGTCAACTCCTATCCATATAAACAAAGGAACTTCATTGACATAGCAACCAGCTTTTGACTATCACTTTAACTTATGATAGTCCCTTACTTCGCTTCTACTTACAAGGAAGCAAGTAATAAAGCTATTTCTGCTAATTTTTTCTGATTAGCATAAAGTAAATAGAAGTATAAGCTTTTTAAGAATAATTTGTTGCAGGGATATAGAGAAAGTCATGTGAATGGTACACATCAGATTTTTAGAAAAAGGTTCATTTATGTGTCAGTGTGTCCGTATTTATGTCATCAATATATAGTTCATGTTTTAAAAATATGTTTTGAAATACCATGTAGCAAATGCGTATCACTAATATATTAATTACTATAACAAGTCCAATGAAATATTCTAACACTTTCTTGAATATTATTTATACATTTTACTTCAATCAACAGCAGCTGCTTGATGTTGACATTTTGTTGATGTTTTATTTCTTTTCTATAGCTGTCTATTTTGGGATTAGTTTATTACTTTAATTTTAGTTATTTTATAAATTTTTATAAAATATAGAAAATAAATTAACCTGTTTAGTCGATTCAGCCTAGAGTTAGACGTTATATAAATAAAACATATTGTATCCCTCCGCATTAGTTTCATATTAGTAACAAAGTGGTCATCAATTCGCATGCATTCAGACCACACAGAGTTAAACGGAGTGATGTTCACACTGTTTAATATTTCAATTAACAAAAGTTTCGATCTATGATTTAATATCTCTTGAAAACCGACAGATCATCACGCATATTTACGGTATTGTAATATTACGGCGTGCTTTGCTTTCCGCGTACAGAATAGTTAGCGACATCTTGTGTTTACATCAATTTGATCATAATTTCCTTTCAAATGGCATATAGCTGCATTTGCTTCGTTCCCAGACAAGGGTTCATCTCGGCATTTCCTTTGAGGTAAAATGTACAATGTACAATTATGAATTCGTTATCAGGTAATTATTTCTATTAATTATTTGATCAAGAATTCATAATAGAATCTCTGTAAGAGGTTTGGAAACCGAATCGCAAAGTATTGCGGGCCATGTTTGGCCGTCCTGCGTGGTCTTTGGTTTCCAACGTTGCGGGTTCAAACCCGGTGGAAGATCATGGATTTTTTTCGGATATAAGAATCCTTAGTATGGCTTCCTTCCGGTGGTCTCGTGTCGTAGATTTACGGCACACAAAAAACCTCAAGGCTTACAAAGAGACCTCTGAGTAAAATTAAGCAGTCTTCCACGCTCAAAATAGAATGGAACTCTGAGGACTATAGCAGTTAAATGGCGCTCATAAATACAACAATTAATTTTCTCCCGGGTCTTTAGCTTCGTCGAATACACATAACCTCAATATTCTAAATTAGCAAATTACACAGAATGGTATCAAAATTCATACCTGTAGCTACATATTTGAATAATATTAATATTATGCTTAATAATGTTTCAGAAACCTTTTTTTGGTTCCCAAACCTCAAAAAGTACTTTGATTTAAATTGAAGTTCACTATCTAGAAAAAAATCTGATGTGTTCCATTCACATGACTTTCTCTACATCGCTGTAACAAATTATTGCTAAAGAGCATATTCTTCTATTTTATCATAATCAGGATAAATATTAGCAGAAATTGTCTTAATTACTTGCTTCCTTGTAAGTAGAAGGGGAACCAGGCTAAAGTGATAGTCAAATATTTTAGAAGCTGAATTCCGTTTCTATATAGTACCAGGAGTTTACAGCTCTCCGTGTGAGAAAAGTTAAGTATTTTAAATCTCGAACAAATAACAAGGAATGCCTCAGAAATGGTCAATTCCACGAACAAAAACGTATATAACATAAATTGTGTTTTAAGGTGATCTAATGTTTTTGTGTAGTAAGTTTTTGTCTACCTCTTACGGTTTACCAGTTAGACAGGTCTTTATGAGCTATTCCCTGAAAATTCAAGATAATTATTTTATATGTCATATAAATTCCTTTAATATATAGTATTTTAATCAAAATCGTTACAAGGTATTTTTGAGAAAATCAAAATTTTCGAAATTTTTTCCATGTAAAGGGTGGTTTGGGGTGGGGGAGTTTTCTCAAAATCTTCGTGTCGCATCCCTCAAAGATACTAAACTTGAATACCGAGTTTGGTATTATACCGAGTTTTAGTTCTTCAGTGATCGTGTTCACAGACACACGCACACACCCTAAAATGCCTATTTCCGTGATATCTCGGTAACGAATTGTTGGGTAAATGCAATACCTTTTCAATACTCTATACATACATGTTGAGAAAGCAAAAAGAACCCAACTCTCACTCAATTTTCTCTGATTCCCAATCTGAATCGATATTGCCACTTGAGTACGAGTGTTTCTCTAAGTATAGATGAAGAAGGTCGGCGCGAGCAAAAAGGTAGCTCTGTATCACGAGCATATTACAAACTGTTTGGGGGCAGACAAAGGGACAGTGTTACAGGTTTCCCGAGGAGAGAAGTGGACCCGTCGTATATGCACTCCCACTCGAGATGTTGGACAGGTAGCCCGTCATTAACTTCACACCATTTGTAGAAAGTGCCACGCATTTCATTGTGTTCCCTTAGAGCGTTAAAAAATATTTTCATCTTGTTATTTACACCTGTGGACTCCTACGCCATGCGCGCCGGAATGAGAGATCATTTTAAGGGCTGACTTTATGGATACCAGTTCGGTCACTCAAGTGCACCTGGGTTCCTTCACAGTCTCAGACTTGCAGACTGTTTACTGGAGCGTGTACTTTAAGGAATACCCTGCCTTAAGTGTTTATTTTTTACTCTCTCTAGATGTCTATGTACACACTAGGAACAGAAGGTATTCTATACCAACCAAAAATTCGATATCGAAATTTCACCAAAACTATATTTTGAGTCATAGAAACATATTTACGTTCTCTACACTATGTACATAGAGTATAAAGAAGTTATTGAACTCCACCCAAAAATTCGATACTGAGATTTCATCGGAAATATACGTTTTAGGGTCCCCCTGTATCCTATAAAATGTGATGATGTGTCTTCTGCATAGAGGTATGCAGGATGGTGCGCCTCCTCACTGGCATAACGAAGTACGCGATTGGTTGAACGTCACTGTACCCGAGCGCTGGATAGGCCGCAAGGGCCCCAATGACAGGGCTTGCTATGCATGGCCTCCACGTTCTCCTGACCTAACGCCATGCGATTTTTACCTTTAGGGCTTCATCAAGGATCGTGTGTACGTGCCTCCGCTACCAGCTGACCTCCCTGAATTAAGAAACCGGATTGAAGCAGCTGTTGCTACAATTACTGAATACATACTTATAAACGTTTGGGAAGAACTCGGCTATAGACTTGATGTGTGCCGTGTGACAAAGGGTAGTCACATTGAACATTTATAAGCTTCTTGGTAAAACTGTTTGAGTTGCTTTTTCATTTGACATATCATTCATAACTGTAAATTGAATGTAATAAATATTATAAAGAGTTAAAAGCCCGATATTCATTTATATACACCCTGTATATTAATTAATTCTTACTCCCTGTCACCTCATCATTTCTGAGCTTGTTTTGACCGCTCCTTATACTTGATATAAAAATCATTGTTAAAAAGCATATTCTTTTATTTACTTCATGACATCGAGATAATCATTAGCAGAAATTGTCTTAATTACTTGCTTCCTTGTAAGTAGGAGGAACGTAAGGGAATACACCAGATTAAAACACATGTCATCTTTTAAAAGCTAGTTGCCATGAGGTTGAAATTCGTTTCTATGCAGGGACGGGAATTTACAACTCTCCGTGTGAAAAAAAGTTTAACTATTTTGAGTCTGAAAAAAATAACAAGGAATATCTCAGAAATGGTCAATTCAACGAAACAAACGTATACCCATACATATTTTAAAGTGATCTACATTTTTATGTAGTAAGCTTTTGTCTATCTCTTACGGTTTGCAAAATTCAGCAAAATTCATTCAGAACAAAGAGATCTTTAGAGGACATTTGCAAAATTCAGCAAAATTCATTCAGAACAAAGAGATCTTTAGAGGACATTTGCAAAATTCAGCAAAATTCATTCAGAACAAAGAGATCTTTAAAGGACATTTCCAGAAAATTCAAAATATGCATTTTACTGTCCATATAAATATCTTTAATATATGCTATTTCAATCAAATTCGTTAGAGAAATTTTTAAGAAAATGAAAATGTTTGACATGTTTTCCATGTAAAGGGTAGTTTACGGTTGGGGAATTTTTTCAAAATATTCGTTTCGCATCCCTGGAAGATGGCAAACTTAAATACCAAGCTTGCTATTTTACCGGCTTTTCGTTTTTTAGCTATCGTGTTCACAGACAAACGGACACCCTCGGACCTTTTTCTAAAAATAATTTTCTTTGGTTACAGCGGGCCCTAAAACGTAAATTTCCAGTGAAATCTCAGTATCGAATTTTTGGGTGGAAGCAATGCCTTCTCTATACACTATCTACTTAGTTCGTGTAGTGAAAGTAAAAATTGTTGGTACACAGAAAGAGATGTAAAATAAATAAAATGAGGAGAATGTGTTAGTACAGTCGGATATTAATTAGTAGGTATTCACTAAGATCAAACCAAGGAAATATCTATAATATACGATATTTTAATCAAAATCGTTAGAGCCATTTTTGAGAAAATCAAAATTTTGAACAAAAGTTTCATATAAGGATGTTTGGGGGTGGGGGGGATTTTTCTCAAACTCTTCGTGCTGTATCCGTGGAAGAAACTAAACTTAAATACCAAGTTTGGTGTTTTATAGACTTTTCGTTTTTGAGTTATCGTGTTCACAGACATACGGGCACACACAGACCTTTTTCTGAAATACTTTTTTTGGATACAGGGGTTCCTAAAACATATATTTCCGGTGAAATCTCGATATTGAATTTTTGGATGGAGTGCAATACCTTCTCTATATACTATGTACATAGTACGTATAGAGAAAGTAACGAGAACCTCCTCTCTGAGAAAAGGAAGTATTTTACAATTGAAACAATAACAAGGAATATCTCGGAAATGGTTACCTCCACGATATAAATGTATATGACATAAATTGTGTGTTTTAACGTCCTCTATAGTTTTTGTGTGGTAAATGTTTGTCCATCTCTTACGGTTTAGCAGTTATGCAATATTCCGTAAAATTCATTCAGAATAAAGTAGTTTTCAAGGCTATTCCCAGAAAATTCAAGATATATATTTTATTTGTCAGGTAAATATATTTAATATACGATATCGCTAGAGCTGTTTTCGAGAAAACCAACATTTTCGAAAAATATTCCATGTAAAGGATGTTTGGGGGTGGAGGGATTTTCTTGAAGAGCATCGTGTCGCATCCTTGGAAGATAGTGAACTTAAATACCAAGTTTGGTATTTAACGGACTTTTCGTTTTTGACCTATGCTGTCAACAGGCACACACGGACCTTTTTTCTAAAAATGCTCTTTTCGGACTCAGGGGTCATCAAAAAATATATTTCCGGTGCAATCTCGACATCGAACGTTTCAGCGGAATACAATGCCTCCTCTACCCACTATGTGCATTGTACATGTGAGCTAGAGAAAGTAAAGATACCTCTGAGAATGCAGTTATAAAATAAAAACACAATAACTAAAACCAAAGGAATTCCGGGAATTTTGCATTCAAAGTAGGTTAGACGGAACTAGGTTAGGTGTGTTTAGGAATGTTAAGTTATGCAGGTTACATTTAAGGTAACAGTACTACAATGAACGTTTCGAGAAGAGAAACAGACCAGAAAACTATATACTTCCAAATGCTGCATATTACACATTATGTGGATAATTATGATATAAAATGATAGATGCATTATTGTTTTCGAAATTCCTGCTCGCACCACCTATCGAAATTATCATCCCAATGTTATTTTGTTATAGTGTGCCTGAATTCGGGTGTGAAATGGATATCGACGATATGGTCTTTATGTGTGGTCCATCCAGCATCTGACGTGGCATTTAGCTTATCCATAGAAATCTGCCAGTTATCCAATAGCGCCAGCGATATATATCTATCAAAGCTTGCTAACCTCGAAAATTAGTCCGATTCTTTTGACATTTTAATGCAGCAATCAAGGATTAATTTATACCTGATACACTGATATCATGCATAATATTAATTCCGAAAAACAGTTTTATACTTTTTTATTGTTTTGAAAAATAGCTTCACCCAGTGCTATTTTAAAAGAACTAATAAGTTATAATTAAACTCTTTAATAGCACATTAATAAACTGTAGCGATAAATTTTGTATTAACTCACAAATTTAGGAGAAAATAATAATTTGTTGAATATGGTACTTTAATGTTGTGTCTATACCTCGTACAATGCACGTATAGATAGAGATATTTCACCCAAAAATTCGGTAACAAGATTTCGGAAACACATCTGGTCCAAGAAGGATGCGACAGAAAATTTTTCGAAAATCCGCCCACCCCAAACTGCAGTTTACAATGGAAAAGTTTTCGAAATTTTTAATTTTCTCAAAAATGACTAAGACTATTTTGATTAAAATGGTACACAGAACATATATTAAGATGGTAATTAAAAGGAATATTTTAAATTTGCTGGGCAAAATCCTCTGAATTTTACTATACAAAACCGTAGACCTCTTGAAAACTTACTATTTATGTCGCATATTACTTAAATGAGAAGTCACCATTCTTTTCTTGCAATAGATTACTTTTTTTTTTTTTTTTTTTTTATCCTTTTTAACTATTGTTGATGTTTGTCTTGATTTGAATGTAGTAGAACTTGTAAGCTTTTTTAAGGATAATTTTTTTCAGAATAGGTAGAGAAGGTATGTTAATGGGCACCCAGATTTTTACTTTTTCTATACGTACTACGTACATACGAGATAGAGAATTGTATTGTATTGCACCCAAAAATTCAATACCGAGATTTCACCGGAAATATATGTTTTGAGACTACCTGAATCCAAAAAAAATAATTTTAGAAAAATGTCCGTGTGTGTGTGTGTGTGTGTGTGTGTGTGTGGGCAGCATAGCTTAAAAATGAAAAACTTTCTATTTAAGTTTGGTATCCTCCTAGGATGCGCCACGAAGATTTTCGAAAAAATCCCCCCACCCCAAACTACCCTTTACATGGAAAAAAATTTCGAACATTTTGATTTTCTTATAAATGGCTCAAACTATTTTGATTAAAATCTCGTATACTTAAGATATTTACTTGTCAAATAAAATGTATATCTTGAATTTTCTAGGAATAGCCTCTGTAGACTACTTTATTCTGGATGAATTTTACGGATTTTTGCGTAACTGCTAAGCTGTAAGAGATGGACAAAAACGTACCTAACAGAACATTTAGAGCACATTTAAAACACACTATTTATGTTAGATACATTTTTTCCGTGGAGTTGATCGTTTTTTAGATACTCCTTGTTTTTAGTTTCAGCTTTGAAAAAGTTATACTTTTCTCATACAGGAATTGTCAACTCCTGTCCATATAAAGGAGCTTCAGTCACATAGCAACCAGCTTTTGACTATCACTTTAACCTATAGTACTCTTTTATTTCGCTTCTACTTACAAGGAAGCTAGCAACAACACTATTTCTGCTAATGTTTTATTAATTAGCATGAAGTAAATACAAGCCTAAACTTTTTAACAGTAATTTGTTGCAGAGATGTAGAGAAAGTTATGTGAATGGAACACATCATATTTTTATCAGAAAGGAATATTTAGAATTGTATCATATATGTAATTCATGAGAAATAATTAAGACATAATTTTTAAATAAATTAAAATAATAATTCAATCTATATATAAATATAATTGTTCCTAATCATAATCGATATTAAATTTAATAAATATGTATTAATTAATAATGTTCGTCTTCCTAAATATTCATGCTCTTTTTTTTTTTTTTTTTTTTTTGTATTCTGTAAATAAAATATTCAACTCGCCATTAGACTGAGTGTTGCAATGAATCACACAGAGAGAGAGAGAGAGAGAGAGAGAGAGAGGGAAGAGAGGAAGAGGAGGGAGAAGAGAAGGGGGAAAACTAACAGCCTTAGTAGTATAGCTGTTTGTTCTATCCCTGCTACTTACCTGTGGTATTGCATTCCACTCAAAAAGTTGGCAGAGATTTACCGAAATTATATACTTTGAGTCTTATTGAGTAAAATAAATCAAAGCATTATTCGAAAAAGTCCTTTGGCTTGCGTGTTTGTTTTTCTGTGTTTATCTGCGATCACACAACTCTAAAACTAGAAGTCGGTTAAATACCAAACCCAGTATTTAAGTGCAGCTCCTTCCAAGGATACGAAGGTTTTCCAGAAAAATCTCCACCCAATCCACAGTAATATGAAACATTTTTATTATTTTTAGTTCATAAAAATGGCTCTAACGATATCTACTAAAATGACATTATATTTAAGATAAGCAGGTACGTGCATAGGAAATAAAATGTAAATATTAAATTTTCTGTGCATTCCAATGCATTCTGAATTAAATCTTATAAACCGGAAGAAATAAGCAAAACTCATTCCAGAAAAAATATATCTCGTTAAAACACAACTTATTTCAAATCAAGAGGTATCAACCATTTCCAAAGTAGTTTTATTATTGGTTTGAGTTGTCAAATACCTTGCACGTTTTCTTAAGTAGATTTTTGCCCCCTCATCAAAGAGAACGGAATTTTAAATCTATCACTTGCGACCACTTTAAATAAATTTAACCATTGCTTAAGTCTACTGCATTCCACAGTAAACACGAAAATAAAAAGACAATTCAAAGCAATTTAAATTTACAACACAGTGTACACCTTATTCAGATGCATTAATGTACCCTATTATAATAGACAAATGTACTTAAGAGAAGTATATACACATAATATATACACAATATATAACACTACAACACAACAATGACATAAGTATGACATAAGAATGACATTAAATATATGTATGTGAAACATTGTTTTGTTTAGTTATTCTTATTGCCCCCTCCCCGCTTCTCTATTGTCAGCCTTCTCAGATCTCAGCTGTCTTGCCTTAAGTATAAATCTACCTAGCCCGTCCACGTCTTCCGTGCCTGCCAAAGAATAGATTGTAATAGAGGGTAGGAAGTTAATGTGACTAAAATACGAAACCTAAGTTACGTACCCAGCGTCTCTCCAAAAAAAGTTGCATTGATGTTAAATGTTTTAAAGATCGCCAAGTCATCTGTTATATAAAATGAAGAATTAGTTGGTGACCTTCCCAATGAGTCCAAGCTAGGATTTATTTAACTTTTTCTTGATCAATGGCATTTCTAGTTGGCCAATATGCACACATAATGATCCAATATGATTAATTGAGGAGAACGAAAGCATTTTACGAAGGGAAATTGATTAAGTCCACCAAGAAATCAACTCATCTCTCACAGACGGCAGCGTAGTGCGAAATCAAGACTTGCGGACGCGAAACTTACAGAATTTAGCCCAGAGACTTTTCCTCTCAAATCACGTTTTAGCACACTAATGGCTTTACTTCCCCTACGAAGGAATCCATACTAAGGATTTTGATTTTTACGTCTTAAGTCCCTTCTACCTAGAGACTAACCACTTTACCAAGGAGGTGATGTATACTTAATTGAAATATTTAATGATTTGTATTACTTAATTTACTAAATTGTAATACGACCAATACTTACTGATTATCTTAGAGACTAATGCCAATACCACAAAACTAAACAAATCTTAGAAACGTATGGGATGAGTAGGTATGGTAACGAAAATCCTATGTAAAACAAAGAGAGAAAAACTACTTGTTGCATTTGCATGACTTTTGTCTACCCAATCTTTTACCTCTTTTATGTGTATATACATATATATACATAAATAATTTATGTTAGTCGATATAAACATTTGTAGAAATAGTTTTATTACATATTTCCTTATAGGTATAATGAAAATATGGGAGTACAGTAGCCTTAAGCGATTGTCAAATCTTTTAAGAGGTCGTTGCTATGTGGTGGTTTTACATTTCCTCTCATTACATGACCTGTAGGGGGAGAAGGAAATATGATTTCCTGTTGAAGAAAGAATAATTGTTGGCAAATTTAAGATAATAACAAGGAATATTTCGGAAGTATTTAACGGCACAAAATATTTTTCTGCATATTTTATATATATTTATAATATATAATATTGTTTGTATGCACAAATGTGTTTGGGTGTTTGACAGAACTTTCGTTTTTGAGCTTTGATGTTCACAGACGCGCGCATACTCACGTATTCACTCAAAGGCTGTTTCTAAAAATGCTATTTCTGAATTCAGGAGAACTAAAAGCATGTATTCCCAGTGAAATATTGACATTCAATTTTGGGTGATATACAGTACCTTCTCTACCTTGTGTGTGAGTGATTGGGAGAGATAGAGCAAACATTAAAAGTGAGGAATAAGAAGAAATTTGCACATTCAAGCAATAATAACTGAAGGGATGAACTTTAGATATGTATTGAACCTGGACGTATTCGAATGGTGCCAAATAGGATGGTTCTCAAGACGGAGATTGGAAGGTCACCTTGAAAACCAAAGAAACGTTGAAAAGAGCCTTGGTGTATGGTTTGAACAGGCTGTAAAGTATAGCATACAATCATGCAGGGAAGGAGGAGGAGAGAAAGAAACCCGCCTCTCTGGTGTGAGGGTAGCGTGTCTTTCTCACATTCAAGAAGTTCCGTTCGAATCTCATTTCGAGCGAGCTATCCGCATCAGAATTTTTCCGAGGTTTTCCCTTATCCTGAGAAGACAAATATCGGGTGACTTAAACCTCCATGGATACTGGATTCATTTGAGCATCATTTCACCCATTTCATTTATCGTCCTTAATAGGTAGGTAAAAAGATTTAATGTATTTCATTCACATGACTTTCTCTGTCTGTTCTACAAACTATTAAAGAATATTATTTTAGCTACATCATGCTAATCAAGATAAGCATTAGCAGAAATTGTGTTATTACTTAGTTCCTTATAAGTAGAATAAAATAAGGGAAAATACTAGGTTATGTGAATCTTTTAAATGATGTTGCTATGCGCTTGCCATTGAAATTCGGTTATTTTTCCATAGTCAAATGTATAACAAAAGAGATATGTAACAAACAAGGACTTCCCGTTTGAGAAAAGTGTTAAATATTTTAAAATTGAAAGTAATAACAGAAATGCCTCGAAAATGGTTAGTTCTAAAAGAATTAAAAACCTGTATATTACATAAACTGTGTGGTTTAACGAGATCTACACTTTTTTGTAGTAAGTTCTTGTCTGTTCCTAGCGGTTTATTAGCTATGCAAAGTCATTCAGAATGAAGAGGACTTCAGGGGCATTTCCAAAAATGCAGAATATACATTTTCTTTTCCATCTAAATAGCTTTAGTGTACGACATTTTAGAGCAATTGTTTACATAATCGAATATTTCGAAAAATTGTTCCATGTAGTTTGGGGTGGGGGGATTTCTCTGAAAAGCTTCGTGTCGCATCCTTGGAGGATACTAAAGTTAAATACCAAGTCTGATATTACATCGATTCTTCGATTTTGAGTTATGCTGTGCATAGACGACATACGAACATTTTTCTAAAAATGATTTTTTGGATTCAAGGGTTCTCGAAACATGTATTTCTGGTAAAATCTCTGTATCATATTTTTTGGTAGAATACCATACCTTTACCATCAACTTGTACATTGTACATACGTTCTAGAGAAAGTAAAAACAGCATTAAATATTTGAGAGGGCTAAAATATTATTTGTTTTTAAAATGTATTTTTATATTTTTAACACATGTATTTTTTCTACTTTTTACTTTCTCTAGCCCCGTATGTACAATGTACATAGTGGACAGAGAAGGTATTGTATTCCACCCAAAAATTTGATGCCGAGATTTCACCGGAAATACATGTTTTAGGACCCATGTATCAAAAAAAGTTTAGGAAAAAGGTCCATGTGTGTGTGTGTGTGTCTGTCTGGTGTGCGTGTTTGTGTGGGGGGGACAGCATAGCCCAAAAACGAAAATGCTGTTAAATGCCAAACTTGTTATTTAAGTTTGATATCTTCTAAGGATGTGACACGAAGATTTTCAAGAAAATCCTCCCACCCCTGACTACCCTTTACATGGGAAGATTTTCGAAAATTTTGTTTTCTTAAAAGTAGTTCTAACAATTTTGATTAAAATACCACATATTAAAGTCATTTTCACAAATAAAATGAACATCTTGAATTTTCTGGGGATAGCTTCTGAAGATCTGTTTATTCTGGATGAATTTTGCATTACTAGTAAACCGTAAGAGATAGACAAACTTACTACACAAAAAATGTAGATTTCGTTAAAATACACAATTTATATCATATATATGTTTCATGGAGTATACTGTTTTGAAGATGTTCCTTGTTATAAGTTTCACTTGTAAAGTACTTACACTTTTCTCAGACAGGAAGTGTCCGTTTTTCTTTTGTTCTACTTCTGGCCAAGCAAAGAAGCGATTTGTAATGACAATCACACAACGACAGCTTTTAATACAATTGACTATCATTTTAGCATAGCGCACTCCTTAAGTTCCCTTCTACTTATAAGTAACTAGGTAATAAGAACATTTTGCTAATGTTTATATCGATTAGCATTGTGTAGAAAGAAGAATGATCTTTTGTAAGAAGTTTGTTTGTTGAAGTTTGTCTTATGAGTGTAACACATTAACACATCAGATTTTTTTTTTTTTTTTTTTTTTTTTTTGTAACTTAACGTTTTTTAACCAATTAGTAAATGAAGTCGGTGAAATGATGCTAAAATGATCTCGGGGTCCATGGAAATTAAAGTTGCTCGACACTCGTCTTCTTAGGATAAGGAAAAGTCCGATTAAATCTTGTCTAGGTAACTCACCCTACGCGAGATTCGAACTCGCGACTTCTTGAATGTGAGGTAGACACCCCTACCCCTACGCTACCGAGGTGGGCAAAATATTATAGGTAGGAGACCAGGCAACGAGTCGCGTGGAGACAACGGATTCTGTTTTCATACACCCAGCAAACATGCATTATGACCTTTACATGCCAATTTATAGAAATTGGATAGTGGTGTTCATACTTAAAGTAAAGAAGGCATAAAAGCTTCAAGTACCTCCACTCCCATGCGCATAGGCGGCCACGCATACAGGCCTGTTTAAGCTGTTAAAAGCCGCGGAGTAATTTAGGTGGCCATGAAATTAAAATGAGCTCTTGGTTTGGCATAACTACGCATTGTTGTGTCGAATGGAAAAACAAATGAAGACATGCTTTACTAGGGTGTCATTACTGTAGTATCCCACAGAGTGCAGCATCTCTTGCTTTGTTCATCGTGGATTTGTTGTGGTGTTCTCTTTGCTTTGACAGTTGTGTTTCAGATGGAATGTTTTTTCAATGGTCTGTTAATAGTACCTAGCAGGACGAGGCCAAGTGGTACCATGCGCGTGAAAATGGGTGGTTCATGGGTACTTTCTTTTGAGTTCTGAAGGCATTGTGCAGCTTCGGAGGGTATTCTCGGAACCTTTTCTATGTTAATCCTTTGCACCATTTAACGGAACTCTGGGTAGGGTTCTCTGAGTAAAGTGGTAGGAATTACACTCTCAGAGGCCAAAAGAATCCGAAGAATTTTTCCGTGCCGTAAAAAATAAGAGAGGAATTAGAGGTTCATTAAAATTTCAATTGAACTGAATAAAAAATAATCTAATGTGCGCCATTCACATAGCTTTCTCTACATCTTTGTGACAAATTATTGTTAATAAGCTTATTCTTCTTTCTATTTAATGCTAAATCACTAGCAGAAACGGTCTTATTATTTAGTTCCTTTATAATTAGAAACGAAATAAGTGAATACACTAGGCTAAACCGACAACCAAATGATTTAAAATGTGGTTACTATGGGATTAAAATCCAATTCTCCCGTATGAGAAAATTTTAAGTATTTTAAATCTGAAATCAATAACAAGGAATATCTCGAAAACGGCCAACTTCATGGAAAAAATGTATTAGACATAAATTATGTTTTATCGGGATCTTCATTTTTGTGCAATACTTTATTGGCTATTTTGTTACGGTTTGCCAGTTATACAAAATTCAATAAAAATCATCCAGAATAAAGAGGTCTTCAGAGGCTATTCACAGAAAATTCAAAATACCTATACATTTTATTTGTCTTGTAAATATCATAAATATAAGTGATTTTAATCAAAATCGTAAGAGCCATTTTTGAGAAAATCAAAATTTTCGAAATCTTCGTATCGAATCCTTGGACGAAATAAAACTTAAACACCAAGTTTGGTATTTAACGGTCTTTTCGTTTTTGAGCTAACACAGACACACACACATGGACCTTTTTCCAAAAATACTTTTTTTTTGGATTCAGAGGGACCCAAAACATGCATTTCCGGTGAAATCTCGGTATCGAATTTTTGAGTACGTTACAATACCTTCTCTATACACTATGTACATAGTACGTGTAGAGAAAGTAAAAATCTGATGTGATCCATTCACATGACTTTCTTTACTCGCTGTAACAAATTATTGTTAAAACTATTCTATCTACTTTATATATTTGAGATAAACATTAACAGAAATTGTCTTATTACTTGCTTCATTGTAGGTAGAAGATAATTAAGGGAACAAACCAGAACTAAAACGAATGTCAAAACTTTTAAAAGCTGGTTGCCATGTGGCTGAAATCCGTTTCTATGCAGGGCCAGGTGTTTACAACTTTCGGTATGAGAAAAGTTAAGTTTTTTCAATCTGAAATAAATAACAAGGAATATCTCAGAAATAGTAAACTTCACGAAAAAAAAAACGTATACGACATAAATTGTGTGTTTTAACGTGATCTACATTTTTTGTGTAGTAAGTTTCTGCCCAACTCCTACAGGATACCAGTTACGCAAAATTCAGCATAATTCATTCAGAATAAAGATGTCTTTAGAGGATATTCCCAAAAAATTTAAGATATACATTTTATTTGTCATAAAGATATGTTTTCTATACGGTATTTTAATCATTTTTAAGAAAATGAAAATGTTCGAAATTTTTTCCATGTAAAGGATAGTTTGGTGTGGGGGATTTTCCTTAAAATGTTCGTGTCGCATCCTTGGAAGATACTAAACTTAAATACCAAATTTGGTACGAGTATTTTTCCGATTTTTCATTTTTGACTTATTGTGTTCACACACACGGTCCTTTTTCCTTTTTATACGGGGGACCGTAAAACTTGTATTTTCGGTGAAATCTCGGAATCAAATTTTTGAGTGTAGTGCCATTTTGTAGCTATTTACTACGTAGAATAAGTAATTACCAAATTTTCCACGTGACATTTGTATTGTATTTTCATTACCAGGGTATATTTTAAGTTTGAAAGATATAAATCAGGACTTTAGGATTTTCATATTTACATTGGCAAATAGTTGCCCTCGTATATACCTTTAATGCTTGTTCTATGTTAAACTAAGGAGGAAATTAAGGAGTACCTTAAATTCCCACAGGACATTTTCCATAACTATTTGACAATCTCCATAATTTGCTTATTAAAATCTGATTGTTGGAGGAAATCTTCCAACTGATAGTGCGCCATGCACTTCTAACCAATAAATGCTATGAGTTTGATATAAAAAATTGTGTAAATGAAGTACTCAGTCGCTTCTAGTAAATTATGTGAGGTAAAGTTTAACAAATGATTCCTGTCATACGTTTCATTTTTTTATTATGGTCTCTTAAAAACCAAACAAATAGAATTAAGATGTTTATAACTAGGGATAGTATCTCGGGGACCGATAGCGGGACAGAATTGAAGTTAGCGCATCATGGTATATAGTTGTGATGTGTTGACAATTATCTGTACACGTAGTGGTACTAATAGAAGGAAAATGGGATAGTGGTTGCGTGGTAGACTGTGACATCTTCACTAGCAGTGGAAGGCGATTGAGTTTTGGTGGGTGGTAAATATTAACACCACTGATTTACGGACTAACCATTTTAATATTTACTGGCATCTGTTGTGCAACAGTTCATCAGCTTATTATCCGTTTCATTTTCTTTCAAGCTTCATAGATAACAATGCACAGCAACACACTTTCCTAACATCTCAAATATGAATCGTCTCTGATTGGCACATAAAACACTTAGCTCCACATCACAAGATGTGATTGGAGCAAAACGGAAATAGGACACATCTCGACTATTGGGTAAGACATTCCATCAGGAATTACTTCCGTAGCAACAACTCGTAGCACATTTCGCATTTCACGCACTATTGAAAATCAGATATTTTTACTTTCTCTATACGCACTATGTGCATAGTGTATAGAGAGGGTATTGCACTCCACCCAAAAATCCGATACCGAGATTTCACCGGAAATATATGTTTTAGGGTCCCTAATATCCAAAAAAAGCATTTTCACAAAAAAGTCCGTGTGTGTGTGTCCGTGTGTCAGTGTGTCCGTGTGTCTGTGAACACGATAACTCAAAAACGAAAAGTCGGTAAAATACCAAACTTGGTATTTAAGTTTAGTATCTTCCAGGAATGCGACACAAAGATTTTGAGAAAAATTCCCCCACCCCTAACTACCCTTTACATGGAACTTTTTTCAATTTTTTTTTATTTTCTCAAAAATGGCTCTAACGATTTTGATTAAAATTTCGTATATTAAAGATATTTACCCGACAAATAAAATGTATATCTTGAATTTTCTGGGAATAGCATCTGAAGAGTAGTTTATTCTGGATGAATTGTACCTAATTTTGAATAACTGCTAAACCGTAAGAGATGAACAAAAACTTACTACACAAAAAATGTAGAGCACGTTAAAACACACAATTTATGTTATATACATTTTTTTCGTGAGTTCGTCGGTTTTGAGACATTCCTTATTTTTGGTTTCTGCTATGAAAAACTAATACTTTTCTCAACTCCTATCCATATAAACAAAGGAACTTCATTGACATAGAAAGCAGGTTTTGACTATCATTTTAACCTATGGTAGTCCCTTATTTCGCTTCTACTTACAAGGAAGCAAGTAATAAGATTATGTCTGCTCATTTTTTCTGATTAGCATAAAGTAAATAGAAGCATAAGCTTTTTAAGAATAATTTGTTGCAGGGATATAGAGAAAATCATGTGAATGGTACACATCAGATTTTTACTTTCTCTAGCCCCATATGTACAATGTACATAGGGATTGAGAAGGTATTGTAATGCACCCAAAAATTCGATACCGAGATTACATCGGAAAAATATGTTTTCGGGGTCCCCTGATTGCGAAAAAAGCATTTTTAAAAAAAGGTCCATGTATGTGTGTGTGTGTGTGTCTGTCTGTCTGTGTGTGTGTCTGTGAACAGAATAGCCCCAATACGAAAAGGCCGTTAAATACCAAATTTAGTATTTAGGTTTAGTAACTTCCAAGGATGCGACGCGAAGATTTTCAAAAAAAATCCCCCTACTAAAAACTACCCTTTACATGGGAAAATTTCGAAAATTTTGATTTTCCTAAAAATGGCTCTAACTATTTTGATTAAAATCCCGTATATTAAAGCTATTTATGTCCGAAATAAAGTGCATATCTCGATTTTTTGGGAATAGCCTCTGAAGACCTCTTTATTCTGGATGAATTTTGCTTAATTTTGGTTAACTGCTAAACCGTAAGAGATAGAAAAAAACTCACTACAGAAGAGATGTGCATCACGACAAAACACACAATGTATGTTCTTTACGTGTTTGTTGTGGAGGTAACCGTTTCTGAGATACTCCTTGTTATTGGTTTCAATTGTGAAGTACTTAAACTTTTCTCAGACAGGAAGTGTCCGCTTTTCTTTTGTTCTACTCCTGGCCAAGTAAAGAAGTGATTTGCAATGATAATCTCATAACGATAGCTTTTAAAACATTTGACAATCATTTTAGCATAGCGCATTCCCTTATTCTCTTCTACTTATTAGGAACTAAGTAATAACATTCTGCTAATATTTATCTCGATTAGCATTGTATACAAAGAAGAAGAATCTTTTATAGGAGGTTTGTAGAGCAGCTAGAGAAAGGCATATGAGTGTAACACGTCAGATTTTTTTCCAAACACTGTCATCACTTTCTTTTTCACACGGTCTAAACAGGTGTCACGCGTCTCTGATCAGTTCTTTACACAAGTTTATCGACAGGCATTTCAATGTTCGATACTTCCAAATATGTGTTATTGTCTTGGATATATCTGCAAAGTTCTTCTGTGTGAATTGCAAATCTTCATGCAATACTTTTAAAGCAAGATATTTTACAATCTTGATTGAAGAGCATGCACTGTCATCACAGGCATTAATTACCTGTAAAACTGCATTTCAATATGCAGCAGTATACTGCTGTGTCGAGTCACGTTCCCCAACGGGTCATTACAGGTTGTTTACATGCGGCGCGTGCAGTCGCCAATGCAGGTCGGTCTCTACTCGGTAGGTATGCAACTGGTAAGCTCATGTGTCCCGCTACCGGTCCCCAAGATGTTATCCCTATTTATAACTTTAAAAGTTCTCTTTTTCCGAATTTCTTCAAAATGCTACGATAGGATTAACATATATTTGTAACCAGCATAAATGCATAAACAATGATATATATCTAAATTTTATTCCGACCACATCAATCTCTAAATTGTGAATTTATGAATATTAGAATATATCCCGTTTCCTTTAAAATCATTGACACTATGGAAAGCATAGATACCACTTGTTTATATTTAAAAAGTATTAATGAGATGTTGACAACTTCCCACGAAAATGTCCTATTGTCACGTACGTGTTTTACTTATTCAGTAAGGAATCTTTCCTAGATGGTTAATACCAAGAAAGAATCTTTAAGAGGTACCATTATTTTATTGAACTTTATATCCTTTCAAATGTATTTTTTTATTGTTTCATTTATATAGCCCCCTTTAACATCTAAGGTCATATCGGCTTTGCAGTTGAAACAACTCGTCTGTAGGCTCTTTACAGTGGGTTTAAATCGTGTTATTTTTCTCAAACACACACACACACACATACACACACTTACATACATACTTCTAGACTCTGTCGGGGATAGGGAATAATTCTGGCTAAAGAAAAATGTACCGCCTCAGCTCGTTGACCACTCGGCCACGGAGGCAGTCAAATGTAAGCTTTCATTAATTTTGTGGAATCAAATAAGAATGAAATGAATTCATGAGTATTTTACAACAAATTAAATTGAATTCATGTGTGTTTTACAACAAATTATATTCCGATAAGTTGTATTCGCATCAGAGGCCAGTGTTGCCCTATAAAATGTGATTTCACTTCTGAGCTGATACCATACACGAGTGTAGTGCGAATCCTTTAACACTAACCTGTTACTGAGCATCAGAAGACCCTGAGGTTACCAAGCGAGCTAAACGAGGGACATTTTATGACCTTCCTCAGGGTTGATTAAAAAATTCTTGTTGAAAGTGTTATGCAAGTAGACAGGTAATACAATAAGAGACATGTTGGGTGTTAGGAACCTTGCAACGTCGAAGTTGCCGCCTACGGTCAAAATGGGGAATTAACAGTCCCTCCAAATTACAGCTGGCCTAATAGGGCTTATTCTTGTGGGAGTACAGGGTTGTACATCACAGAGAACTTACTGATAGTTTCGTGAGGCTAGGCGAACAGAAAAACTCGGGAAATAACAGGGATTTGATATCATTTTTGTATCTCTCCCAGATTGATCTCCTCGCATAAGGACTTAATAAGCTGATGACTAACATTAAACCCGTGTCGAGGAGCTACTAAGATCGGCAAATGGGAACGGAGTTTTATTTATGGATGCTCTTTAATTGCTGTGTTCTCAGCAGTAGATTTGGCGTGAAAGATCGCTTAATTTTGCTCAAGGCCTCTTGATGTTCTTTTAGGTGCCATAAATCTACGACACGGGACCAACGGCTTTACTTCCCTTCTGAAGGAAACCATGCTAAGGATTTTTATGCCCGCTGCACTAGGTTTGAACCGGCGACCTTGGGTATATGAAGCTAACATGGTAACCATTTTTAGTACTGTTTAACGCCCGCTTTTACTACTTGTTGCACCAAAGCGATGACACTGGTGATACATAGAATGAAGATGGAGCACTGGTGGAATGCGATGGCGGGGAAAACCGGAGAACCTTGATAAAACCCGCCTCTGCGCCGCTTTGTCACAAATCTCACACACGGTCGCTTGGGATCGAACCCAGGTGAGAGGCGAGTGGCCTAACTACTCGGCCACGGCGCGGCCTACATGGTAACCATTACACAACGGGGAGGGCGATCAGGACACTAGAGGGATAATAAAGAAATGGTAATGAAAAGATAGGCGATGGAAAATTGTCTAACCAAGCATGCATCTCGTGACCAAATAACGCCACGAAAAAGTCTTCGGCCGCTCACAAGTGTTTAAACTCGGCACCTCCCAAATGCAAACTACGAGTCTTTACTCTGTAACTCAAGACAATACATTTCTGGAGATTAAAGAACGTTGAGCAGTGAGATTTGCACCCCAGAAAAACCAGCAAAGGCTTATTAGCATAAAATTATAGAGAACAAAACATCTCAGAGTTTACATTTTTTACTTTCTCTACACGTACTATGTACATAGTGTATAGAGGATGTATTGTACTCCACCCAAAAATTCGATACCAATATTTCACTAGAAATACATGTTTTAGGACCCTCTGAATCCAAAAAAAAAAAATTCAGAAAAAGGTCCTGTGTGCCTGTCTGTCTGTGTCTATGGACAGCATAGCTCAAAAATGAAAATACCGAATAAAGAGGACTTCAGAGGCTATTCCCAGAAAAGTCAAGATATACATTTTATTTTGACTGTAAATATATTTAATATACGGGATTTTAATAAAAATCGTTAGAGCCATTTTTTTTATAAAATCAAAATTTTCGAAAATGTTTCAATGTAAAGGGTAGTTGGGGGTAGGGGGATTTTCTTGAAAATCTTCGTGTCGCATCTTTGGAAGGTACCAAACCTAAAATCAAATTTGGTATTTAACGGTCTTTTCGTTTATGAGCTATGCTGTCCACAGACAAACACATACATACACACACACAGACAGACACTTTTCTGCAACAGACAGACACACACGGACCTTTTTCTGAAAATGCTTCTTTTCTTCTTTTTTTTTACTAAGGGGTTTCGCTGTGTAGCCCTGAAGACGGTATCAACAAGAGGTCGAAACGTTGGCTGAAGTTTAGGCAGAAGATTAGGATGACGAGGCAGCAACCAGAAGCTAGCCATATTATGCATTTATCTTGGTTAGTATGAGGTAGAAAAAATAAAATAGTAATAGTTGGGGAAAACCGATGATTTTTTCTGTTTCCTTGAAATTGTGGTTGAGAAATTTCATTAGGCTGAAAAGCTGTTACAATGGCATTGTGTGTTGAAGGCAATTCGCACTAGTAAGACTGAAGCGTTATTTTATATTTAAGCATTACTTGCCACGAGACCGAGCCAGGTGGCTGAGGTATTTCGTCTGAAACTGGCATTCGAGAAGTCGTGGGATCAGTTTCCGCGGCCAATCCCTCTGACCTATGGGTTTTTTTCCAGAGTTTTCTCGTGTCACTGGGCAAATACTTGGGAAGTTTATTCATTCCCTCGAATTTACTGACCCTTCACTTCATCTCCATTTCATCCAGCCGGTCTCTTTCAGAGTAAGTGTCGACGAGGGCTGCGAGGGTGGCGCCCTTCCGTGGTGGTGACTGCGCCTGCGAAATAGAGCTCTCGACGGACGGATGGCATTGGAAGACATCTTAGGCACAGAGAGAGATTGATCAGACCTGGGGCGCGGGCTCCCCGCTCCTCGAGATGTAATTCTGCTTGAAATATGTTAGGGACCTTCTGCGATGGCTTTTCCCTGCCGTCCAGTTTCGGATGCTCTTTGAAATTCTCTCAGCTCATCCTATCTCCTGGGGTTTGATGTACAATAAGCCAATTGCTGCAGTGGGGAGTTCCCTCCCACATCACACACACATTCTATAATTGAGGTAAGCTTTGTAGTGGGTCAGTGCGTCAGATTGCCCACTTTTGCCTTCCTAGCTAGTGGATACGAGTGAATCTCTGTTGATATGACTTGCCAGGTAAAGGATCTACCCGAAGTTTTCCCTGATCTTCACAAAACAAGCTAATTTTTAGACTCCGGGCTCATTTAAGGAAGAATTCACTTATTTCATTCACCTGCAATGCAAATTCTGCGCTCCTACTTTCTTTACAGAAGCCCCTGTAAGGTAGGCAGCATTCGTTTGTCAAAAAACTCCTCGCGAGAAACCCGCAGTGACATCAGACGAGGTATGCTTGAAACAGAATGTGAACAATGTATCGTCGTAAAATTACATACCTATAGTTCTGATATTACGTTAAAATATTGCTGATTTGACTCTAACATTTAGTTTTTAAACAGTATTTTACATTTGTGTAGGGCAGAATTTTAGCAGGAGCTTTACTAGACGTAGAAACCAAATGAATGTATTTTTCCCAAAACAGCGATATTAAAAGGCTTTTCATTGTTATAACAATTATAATCCATACGTTTACCTGTAAAACTACTACTATTACTACTTCTACTATCAGAAATGTATTTCATAGTGTATTTGCTACCGAGACTTGATAAAATACATTTTAACAGAATGTATACAACTTTCTAAGGAGTTTATTTCTTCACCAGTTTATTGCTATTATTCCACATGACATGACGAAGGCATGCTTCGCTTCTCAACTAGAAAACTCTGCCGAAAAAGAGACAGTAAAACTCACAGGCATGCCACACCAGTTAGGCATGGAACCAACAAAGAAGTCAAGACAAAATTTTAAAATCTGAAGTGTTCCATCCCCATGACTTTCTCTACCTATTCCATAACAAACTATTCTTACAAAAGCTTTTTCGTCAATTTACTTCATGCTAATCAAGATAAACATGAACAGAAATGGTCTTATACTTTTCCTTGTAGGTAGAAGGGAAATAAGGGAATCCACTAGGCTAAAGCGAGTCAAATCATTTAAAAGCTGGTGCTGTGTGATTGAAGTTCGTTTCTCTTTGCATGGATGGGAGAAAAACAAAAGAAACAGGAATGCCAAATGCCCGTTTGAGAAATGTTTTAAGTATTTTAAAATTGAAACCAATTAAAAGGAACGTCTCGGAAATGGTTAGTTCAACAACTGACATAAATAAAAAGGTGTTTTAAGGTAAAGCCATTTTCCTCTCAAAAGATTCATGTTTGTTATCTTCGAGTTGAAACTGCCGGCAACAAATGACACAACGTCTTTCAGAGGAAATCCAACTGTAAGTTTATCACCTATCCTAATTCCAATTCAAATATTAATTTATATGACGTTAGCTCCATTACATACATATGGTAACAAATGGGAACATCAGTTTCTATTAAATGTTCTTTATTGTCACTTGAGCATTACACGTAATATAACAATTACACTTTTGGTACACAAATGACTGAGTCACTGCGTTCACGACGCTTTATTAGTAAGCGACATTTACTAGATTGATCTTTAACTCGCTTCACTTCAGTTCACTTCATTAGGTGGCTCCTTATATAGTCCACAGCCGGCTTCGAAAGTTCTAGTCTTAGAAATTACGGAAACATTACGTTTTGTCCATTAGAAAGAGATTACCCTGGAAGAAGAGAGTGCTGGGCCTGGGGGTAAAGAATATCTATAAGTTTTGTTGGAAACGCTCAAAGGCTTTTGTTTACTCGACTATTGTGTCCGTTCGCTCTATTGTTAGCCCGGGCGAGACAGCATTCCCTTCAGCGGCCGCTCAGGCTGGCGCGCCTCCGTTACAATATGCTTAATATGGTAAAGGATGCGGTAAGAATCTTCAGTTTGACATAGTTCCTTGTATAAAAAGCTGATGTGTTCCATTCACATAGTTTCTCTAGTATTCCACAAACAAACTATTTGTGTTATCTATAGCATGCTAATCGAGATAAATATGGGCAGAATTGGTCTTATTGCTTGCTTTCTTTTAAGTACCTATAGGTACAAAGGAAATAAAGGAAGTGAGCTAGGCTAAAGAAATAAAACTCGTCCCAATAAGCAACAATTCAAATTCAGTTCTCCTTACGAAGCCACAATTAAAACAAAAGTGATACGAAAGGAAAAATAAGTTCCTGTTTGAGAACAGTTTTAAGTAACTAAAAATTGAAACCAATAACAAGGAATATCTCGGAAAAGTTTAACCCTACAGCAAAATAAAAAACGAATATGACATAAATTGAGTGTTTTAATGAGCTCTACATTTTTGTGTAGTAGGATTTTGTCTATCTCTCGCGGTTTACCGTTATGCAAAAGTCAGCCAGACCGCTGACAACTTCAGAGACTATTCCCAGAAAATTCAAGAGATAATTTAGCTTGTCATTAAAATGTCTTAAACATATGTTATTTTAATCAAAATCGTTTGAGCCATTTTTGAATAATGTTCCATGTATAGTAAGTAGTTCCATGTAGTCTGAGTGGCTGATTTCTCGAAAATCTTTGTGTCGCATCCTTGGAAGTGACTGAACTTAAATACCAAGTTTAGTATTTAACTGACTTTTTGTTTTAAACTATGCTGTCCCCCCCCCCTCCCACGCAGACACACGAGCCTACTCGCCGACATGTTTCTAAAAATGATTTTTTTGGATAGGTAGAGTCACGGATCTTCCGAGCTCTAGCCGGTTGCTTTACCACTGAGCTACCATTGCAAGATGCAGGCAGAACATTGAATTTCTAAACTGACTCATTTGTTTCCCGGTAAACAATTCTAGTATGATTATGACATGTCCAAACATTTTTGAATTTGCTGGTTTTAGTTTTATTTTAATAATTTCTTTTTTCCCTAATGACAGCTTTGAAAATGCTCGTGAATGTATATTTTATGTAGTCAGGCTATAAGAATATTTACCACTCTTGTCTCTACGACAGAGTGGTCGATGTACTGGCTTCTCAATCCCAGAGTGCTCCTGTACGATTCCCGGTTGGGGCGTGAAGTGTTTCTTTAACTAGAACCACTTCCTATTCCCCCAGAATCTGGAAGTATGAATGTGTGTGTTTGATAGTATAAAACTGAAGGGCAGGGAAAAACCAAAGATTAACAAACCCTACAATTCAGAGACAAAAAACAATAGCAGCTGTTTTTCAAGTCAAAGCCCAGGATGTGATCATAGAAGTTAAAGTGGGTTATATAAATGAAACAACAACAAAATCGGATGTGTTCCATTCACATGACTTTCTCTGCATCTCTGCAACATATTGTTAAAAGCTTATGCTTCTATTCACTTCATGTTAATCGAGAAAAAATAGCAGAAATAGTCTTATTACTTGCTTCCTTGTAAGTAGAAGCGAAATAAGGGAGTACCATGGGTTAAAATAATAGTCAAAAGCTGGTTGCTATGTGACTGAAGTTCTTTTGTTTGTATGGACAGGAGTTGACAAATTCCTGTTTGAGAAAAGTATACGATTTTCAAAGCTGAAACCAAAAGCAAGGAATATCTCAAAAACGATCAACTACACGAAAAATATGTATATAACATAAATTGTGTGTTTTAACGTGCTCTACATTTTTGTGTGGTAAGTCTCTGTCCATCTCTTACGGTTTAGCAGTTATGCAAAATTCCGTAAAATTCATCCAGAATAAAGAAGTCTTCAGAGGCTATTCCAAGACAATTTAAGATATGCATTTTATTTGTCAGGTAAATGTCTTTAATATACGATATTTTAATCACAATCATTAGAGCAATTTTTGAGAAAATTAAAATTGTCAAAAAAAAGTTCCATGTAAAGGGTAGTTGGGGTTGAAGGATTTTCTTGAAAATCTTCGTGTGCATCCTTGGAAGATCTTGGTCTTTTCGTTTTTGAGCTATGCTTTCCACAGACAGACACACTCACACATGGACCTTTTTCCAAAAATGTTGTTTTGGGGATTCAAGGAGACCCAAAACATGTATTTCCGGGGAAATCTCCGTATCGAATATTTGGATGCATTACATTACCTTCTCTATACACTATGCACATAGTACATGTAGAGAAAGTAAAAAGAGTATTTGCGAGTCCATAAATTTTCCCACCATATTTTGTTTTCTTTCCATAACTTATATGGTTATTTTGGAAATAAGTAATGTTGTCTTATGTGGTTGATATTTAGCTGCTTATTGGATTTTTATTAATTTATGACGTAATAGCCTTTGAGTCTCACTTTCATGTTGCATGTTCTGCCGAGGGTAGGGAGAAATTACCACAACTGTTTATTATGCCTCAAACTCTATTAAATAATTTTCAAATTTTCTGCTATAATTTGCATGTTTTTCTGGTATTTTCCTTGCTCTGGATGGTTGTGAGGTGCTAACCCAAAACGTTTGTTCTCTCTGTTACACTCTTTTACGCTTCGGACAATATGCTTCCTATACCATGTTTGCTTCCCGTCTTTAATGAAACTTAAATGAAACTAGTTTCTAAAGTTATTTTACTTTCTCTAGTACGTATGTACAATGCACATAACATCTAGAAAACGTGTTATATTCCACACAAAAGAAATCAATACCGAGATTTCACCGCAAATAATGTATTAAGGTCCCCTGAATAAAAGGAAAATTAGAAAGAGTGTTTGTGTGTGTGTGTGTGTGTGTGTGTGTGTGTGTGTGTGTGTATGATTGTGAGTCTGTGAACAGCATAACTCAAAGACGAAAAGTCAGCCAGTTACCAAACTTGGCATTTAAGTTCAATATCTTCCAAGCAATGGACAAGAAGATTTTTGGAAAAATCCTCCCACACCAAACTACAATTTACATGGAACAGTTTTTTAAAATTTTGATTTTCTCAAAAATGGCTATAAAGATTTTGGCCATAAAATGTCATATGTTTAAAATGATTTTATCACAAATGAAACGTATAGTATCTTAAATATTCTGAAAATAATTTCTGAAGGCCTGTTCATTCTGGATGACTTTTGTGTAATTGGTGAACAGTAAGAGATAAACAAAAACTTACTACACAACAAATGTATATCATACTACTGTATCAAGAAAGTTCTAGTAATTTGCCAATAAAACACAAAAAATGAATTATTCATCCAATTTTATTTTATCGTCTTCAAAGCAGGCCCTTTCTGAAATTACACATTTATGCCAACGAATAATCCAATCATCAAAACATTTTTTGTAGGCACTTTTAGGAATCGATGTCAATTGTCGCCGCGAATTTTTCTTTATGTCTTCTATCGACTGAAAACGGGTGCCTCGAAGTGCTAACTTGAGCTTTGGAAAGAAAAATAAATCAACAGGAGCCAGATCAGGTGAATACGGTGGTTTTTTGATGAAATTTGTTGAGTTTTTGGCCAGAAATTTGTTCACAATAATAGCCTTGTGAGCTGGTGCGTTATCGTGGTGCAGAATCCATAAGTTGGCGTTCCACAAATCTGGCCTTTTTCGCCGTATTTGTTCTCTCAAACGCCGCATAACGCTCAGATAATAGTCTTTATTTACCATCTGACCTTCTGGCAAGAACTCTGAGTGCGCGACACCGCAATAATCGAAAAAAACTGTCAACATGACCTTCAGTTTTGATCGAGTTTGACGTGCCCTTTTAGGTTTCGGTTCAGTTGGAAGGCGCCATTCGGAAGCTTGTTGACTGGTTTGAGTGTCAAACTCGTAAACCCACGTCTCATCACCAGTTACAATGCGTTTCATGAATGTCGGATCGGAACTGGCTCGTTCTAGCATGTCTTCAACAATCCTTACGCGATTAGTTTTTGTAGAAAATTCAAGTCTTTCGGAACTAACCGAGCTGCAACGCGTGTCATACCCAAACAATCGTTTAAAATAGTACGAATCGATTCGTGAGACAGAAAGTTCAGCGGCAATCTCTTTCTCAGACCTAAATGACGATTTTCAGACACCATTTTCTTCACTTTAGCGATGTTCAGTTCAGTTGAAACCGACCAGAGCGAGGCAAATCTTCCACCACATCTCGACCACTTTTGAATGCACTGTACCGCTAATATGCACGTATTTTTGATAAAATCGATTCACCGTAAGCGCTCTGTAACATCTTCAGCGTTTCGGCACACGAAATACCATTTGCAATGCAAAATTTGAGACAGATTGTTTAATATTTGTGTCCATCGTAAAATCGCAAATTACCTTTGAGATAAACTAACTAAATGGCGTACTGTAAACAAACTAGACGACAGATGACGATCAAACTTCACGTGGGTATAGAGGAAAGTTGTACCAACTTAGTGACAACAATAATTTCGAATCCCCTTTAAAACAGGATTTTTAAATGATCATTTCCCGGTACTTTCTGTGTGTAGAGTTAACCGTTTGCGAGATATTCATTTCTATTGGTTTCAGTTTTAAACTATATAAACATTTCTCAAACGCAAAGTCATATTTCATTTCGTATCTACTTTGCCGTACTTCTTGCTTTTTAAAGAGAACTGAATTTCAATCGTTTCACATAGCGATCAGCTTTAAAAAGGCTATCGCTTTAGTATTCCCTTATTTCTCTTATACTTAAAAAAAAGCAATTCTGCTAATATTTATCTCGATTAGCAAGATTTAGATAAAAGAATATTCTTCTGTAAGAATAGTTCGTGGAACAGCTAGAGAAAGCCATGTGAATGGTACACATCAGATTTTTCCTAAATGGAATTTCTTATTGCATTTTATTTCTGAATTTGCTTAGCAAAGATGTACTTAGAACTACATATGCACAATCTGAGTCAACGTTAAAAGGTGGATTGCAGACGGTTGCAGAAAGGGAGAAAATTATGCATTAGTTCTTCGAAAACTATTATATGGCCAAATTATGTATGACGCTACACTATGGTGAAAATAAAATGATGTAGATGAGGCCCATATAAAACTTAAAAAGAAATCTGATACTGTTGGAGAGAACTTATTCCGCTAAATCGCAACGGTATATTCTGATTTACTAACTGAATGAACTGTTATGTTGTAATAAACTACTTTCTGACTGAATCAGCCTTATAATGGTCTACACCGTTTGCTTTATAAGTACAATATTAAAAATCAAGGAGAGCCAGTTCGAAGCTGATTACTTGAATGGGAATTTTATGGATTCATTTTCAGTAATAAAGTATATGTTGGATAACACTGTGTCCTTAACACTTCTCACAAAAACTCCTTAAAGTATTCGCTAAAATAAACTCATGTTACAATTTGAAAAATCTGTTCCTAGTATTTTAAAAAGACTTGGACCCTCAATCTACGATATTTATAGGAATAAAAATTCATAGCAGCCTAAGTGAAATCGCAAACCCCTCCGTAAATAATGTGGAAGCAATGCTCTATTCACACGGCTTTCTTTACCTAATCTGCAACAAACTGTTCTTACAAAAGCTTATTCTTTTACCCACTTCATGATAATCGCAATAAACATTAACACCGTTTTATTACTTACTTCTTACTTTAAGTAAAGCGAAATAAGGGAATACACTAGTCAAATCTTTTAAGACCTATGGTGCCTTTGAATTAGGCACTCTTTGCATGCACAGGAGTAAAAAGAAAAGACAACAAAAAATAATGACGATTTCCCATTGAAAAACTATACGTATTGGAAAATTTAAATGAATAACAAGGCATATTTCGAAAAGTATTAACTTAAAAAATGACTCTAACATAATTATGTGTCTTAACGAGATGTACATTTTTGTATAGTAAGATTTTTGTCAATCACTCAATTTACAGTCATGCAAAAGTCAGAATGAAGAAGACTATTGAAAATATTCCCAGAAAATTCAAGATATACATTTCATTTGTCATATTACATATTATCTAATACATGCATACATACATATATACATACATACATGCATACGTGCATACATACATACACCCACGCGCACTCTCTCACACCCACGCACACACCCACACACGCACTCACATCCACACCTACACCCACGCACACCCACACACCCACACACATCCACACCTACACCCATGCATGCACGCGCACACACATACATACATTCACAGGCATATATCGCGCACACGCACCGACCTTTTCTTAAAACGCTTTTCATTTATTTACTCGGGGTTCTCAAAACATGTAATCACTGTAGTGTATTTATGGGTGGAATGCCCTACCCTCTCTACCTAATTTAAACTAGTAGAGAAAGTACACATAGTAGAAATCGAAACACTGGAAGAAAACACACCTGTTAAGGACATGTCGATTCCATTACCACATGTCGTGGCCAAAGACAGGCAATTTGGGTCTGCATAACCCTCGGGCAAAATTATTCTTGCTAGCACGAAGACTAAAACCCTAAATAATGCAGGCCTTGATGCTACTGCAAAATAACCTCTTGTTTCACACCTGCTCCCTCCAATTTTGGAGAATATACATATTTCTGCGCTATGGAATTAGCATATCAAGGTAATCCTCTGCTGCAAATTTTAAACCGGCTATGTTAGCTTAGATTACCTTAGTCTTTTCCAAATGGAAAAAGTATCGGTATGTCCCCCCCCTCAAAAAAAAAACAATTAGGTATTTTATGTTCCATTCGTATATTCGTATGCTCATAAAACGATGTTCTTTCATCTACTTCAACTAATCGAGATAAACATTAACAGAAATGATCTTATTACTTTGCTTGTTAGTAGAAGGGAAATGAGGGATTACATTAGGATAAAGTGATAGTCAAATATTTTTAAAATATGGCCAGGGGTAAAACGAAAGAAAAGCGAATCAGGACTTTCCGTTTGAGAAACGTTAAAGTGTTAGAAAAATTATTCAATTGTCAATAATATCCCGGAATAACATCATTAATTTAAAAAAGAAAGAAGACAACAGTCAGACATAAATTGTGTGCAGTAACATTGTGACTTATCTCTTGCGATATGCAAAAGTAATCAAGAGTGGTAGGACTTCAGCGGCTATTCCCAGCAAAACTAATTTATACATTTCATTTGTAATAAAAATAGCTTAGTATCGGTATTTTAAGCTCAAGCGTTAGAGCCATTTTTTAGAGAATCAAAATTTTCAAAAAATGTTCAATGTAAAGGGCAGTTTGGAGCAGAAGGCTTTTATTGAAAACCTTCCTGTCGAGTCGTTGGAGGATGGTGAAGTTAAATACCAAGTTCACATTCGCACGGACACACACATAAACACGAACCTTTTTCTAAAAATGCTTTTTATATAAGGACCCTGAGACTCGTATTTACAGTGAAATCTCGATATCTGTTTCTTTGGGGTGGATTGCAATTACTTTCTCTACCTATGCATTATGTTCGAAGTAGAGAAAGTAAGAATACAACAGATTTAAGTCCACATTCTACTAGTATATTTAAATGTTTTCTTTTCTGATGCTAACCGGTAAATATTTAGGTCCCAAGTTCCAATTTTGGAAAGATGAGGAGAAGGCTTTCTTTTCAAGATTTTCCCTTATTCTGAAAAGACGAATGTTTGGAAACTTCAAGGTCTATGAACCCTGAGCTTACTTGAGAATCATTTCACCTATTACATTCATTCAGCATTCAATATACCTACTAAGTTAAAGGTTAGGTTAAAGGAAATCAAATTTAAAGCTCTCCCTCAAAAAATAAGTCGTAGTTCGTTCAGAATGGAAACGATTTTTTTCGTGCTAGAGATAAAAGTCGAAGGAAGGACAATCCTTGTTGGGAAAGGAAGTTAAAAGTCAGTGTCAGTTTAAATAACTACCTCTTGAGTAAGCAGGCAAGCTAAGTTACAACTTGTGGGTATTGCTTGAAAGTTTCAGCCGCACCTTTCCTAAAATGCCTAAGTTCCAATGTTCTTCAAGAACTTTTGTTCTATGTATTTCAATAATGTAAATATTGCTTGTTCTATGCATCCAAGACTAGGCCCTAACTTTGTTCCACATTTCAATATTGTCACAAAGACTCGTTTCATTACTCAAACAAATAACCCTTTATTACAATAACATTGATTACAAATAGTCGTCGCAACCATTTTGCTGGAGAAATTTATCCCGTCGTTTTGACGTGTGGGTATTAGACTGTACACACTCTCTGTCTCTCTCTCTCTCTCTCCCGCTACAGCTGCACTCTGTGAACTCTTCTGTCGAAAAACTGACTCGCCTGGTTTGCAGCTCTTCCTTTTATAGTTGCCGATGTCGATAGGTCGATAGAAACATCCAGTAAAAGGGAACATTCTAGCACGTGACCGTGCGCCGAAGTGTCGCATTGTAAGACTTTGAGATTGTGCCGCCGCACTTCACGTGTTAATTTCTAGAATACATGCGACAGTGGCAGTGGAACTATGTAAAGAAGTTACATTTAAAAGCTCAGGATAATTGCATCCATATTTCAAGTCAGTATAGAGAAAAAGTATAAAGTCTCCCAGCGTTTTAACATTAGGTTAAATACAGCTTCTTTAGCAAAAACGGTGATTTATTTTGAGAGAATGACTAATCCAGACTAAATAAATTTGGATATTTAAGGATAGTTTCCATTTCTGAAAAAAAAAAAAACCGTTTTCAAACAATAAAACTGAGTGTGAAGTGAAATGCCTCACAAAGAATACGTGTAAATTATATTTTGCGTATTATTCCACCAATTTTAAACGTTTAGTCAAAGATGTTCGTGAAAAAGATTTATTTAATAAAGTATGTAAAACTTAATTTTCTAAAGTTCAATTTTTTCTTTCTCTGTGTAGTACATGTTACATAAATAGAGAAGGTATTGAATTCCACCGAAAAATGATATATCGAGATTTCACCGGAAATACACGTTTTAGAGTCCTCTATATAAAAAAGCATTTCTGGAGAAGTGTGTGTGTCTGTGAACACGATAATTCAAAAACGAAAAATAAAATAGCAAAATTGGTATCTTCCAAGGATGTGACATGGAAAACATTTCGAAAATATTAATTTTCTTAAAAAGTCTCAAACGATTTTGACTAAAATATTAAAGATATTTACATATTAATTAAAACGTATATCATGAATTTTTGGGAAGAGACTTTGAGGACTTCTTCATTCAGGATAACTATTGCATAACTGCTAAACTGTAAGAGAAAGACAAAAAAATGCAGAACACATTAAAACGCCCAATTTATGTAATATACATTTCTTCGTGGAATTGGCCATATCCGAGATATTCTTTGATATTTGTTTCAGTTTTAAAATACTAACAACTTTTCTCATACGGGAATTTGTTAACTCCTGGTCATATAAACAAACCAGCTTTCAATCAAAAAGCAAACCAGCTTTAAAAGGATTCAACTTTGCTAGTGTTCTCACTTATTTTCCTTCTACTTATAAGGAAGCAAGTAATGAGACCATTTCTGCTAATGTTTATCTCCATTAGTATGAAGTAGATAGAAGTATAAGCTATTTAACAATCATTTTACAGAGATGTAGAGAAATTTATGTGATTGAAACACATCAGATTTTTTTTTATTTTTTTTTTAATTTATTAGAGTGGCTTTATCAATACAATTGGTATTTTTGGTAAACATTATCACTTAAATGGAAGTGTGCAAGTTTATTTGTTTTACCTTTTGAAGAACTGCCTTGAAGTTCGATGAGTTGTGCAAATGCTTCCTGTAGACAGTCTGCATTAGCTTGTATATGAACAGCAGCTAATAAAATTCGGTTTTGTTTCAACTTAATAGACATATATGATCAAAAATGATGCTTGGTATTAATAAACGGGAAACAGCTTCTCTTTAACTTACTGAAAACTGAAAAAAATCAGGAAAAATTGCACCATTGAAGGCATTTCAAAACAGCTTTAACATTTTACTAGCTATTTGCAGATACCTACACATTCCTTTTTAAGCGTTTTAGATGTTTAGAAAGGCAAAAGCGAAATTGGCTCTAGATTTTCTAATGTCTGAATCTTTTTTTTTTTTTTTTCATGAAAAAAAATTGATGTGTTCCATTCAGATTACATTCTCTAACTGTTTAACAAGTACACTTTGTAAAAGATTATTCTTTTATTTACATCATATTTAGTGTGATAAAAATAAGCAGAAATGGTCTTATTGCTTCCTTGTAGTACAGAAATAAGGGAATATACTAGGCTAATGCGATTATAAAATATTTTTAAAACTATCGCTATGTGAAACAATTGAAATTAATATCTCTTTTGCATTTCTGGGGGTGAAACAAAAGAGATAAAACGAAAGTATACTTCCCACTTAAGAAAAATTTAACTAACAAAAATTGAAACCAATAACAAGGAATATCTCGGAAATGGTTACCTCGAAAAAATAAAGTATATGACAAATTTTGTGTTTTAACTAATCTATATTTTTGTGTAATAAGTTTTAATTATCTCTCATGGTTTATCAGTCATCCTCAATGAAGAGAATTTCAGAGGCTATTCGCAGAAAATTTAAGATTCACATTTCGTTTGCCATGAAAATATCTTTAATCAAAATCGTTAGAGCCATATTCGGGGAAATATAATTTTTCGAAAAAAGTTTCCTCTAAAGGGAAATTGGAAGTGATGGGGTTTTCTTGAAAATCTTCGTGGGTGTTGGTATTAACCAACTTTTCGTTTTTGAGCTATGTTGCCCACAGACACACATATGTACAAACACACACACGGACATGTTTCTAAAATGATTTTCTTTGATTCGGAAAAGCATGTATTTTCGGGAAATCTCAGTATCAATTTTTGGGTTGAATACTATGTGCATTGCACATACGTGCTAGAGAAAGTAAAATATGAATTTTTGCAGAAGATGTCTTATTGAGTGTCCTTAAACAGCATCTAATGGCCGAAGCCAGGGAAGTGTGCCACAAAATAGTAACAACCTTATCGGCGATATAACGCTCAGGGAGTTGTCGGGTTTCTACCGAAGATTTGTTATGAGACAAGACAAATAGCATATGACATTAGGCCCGGATAGTGAAAGTGTGAACCAGACAGCGTGTCTGTTTAGGCAAATGAGCTCCATGAATGGTGGTGAAAGCATAACATCCACCAAACCCAGTGTTACAGCTCAGGAGTTGTAGGTGGTAATTTCATGTATTACATCCATCAGTTTTCTCACAAACTTTCTCTCCACCGGCTATGGTAAGAAGCATTTGAGAAACGAGCCAAGGCTAGTAGAGTAATAAAATCCATCAACCGCCGGTACTTCGGATGATGCAAGCCCGCAATACAGTAGAGCAAGGCCAATATTTTGAGTGTAAGTTAGAAAATAGCGACTCTAGTTGTTTGTGTTGCGAATATCAATGTGTGTGATATAGGAGGGGATTTAGCACTGTAGCTATTGGCTTATTGTACGTCAGACACCACGAGAATCGGATGAGTTGAAAGTAATTGCAAAGGGCGGTTGAAACCGGATGGCGGTGAAAGAGCCACCGTAGACGGTCCCTGACATATTCCAAATAGTACTTCATCTCGACTGGGGAAAGGAGATGGAAATGGAGTTTTATTAATGGACGCACTTCAACTGCTGTCGTTCTCAGCATCCTATTCTATGTAGGACGAGAAAGACCGCTTAATTTTGCTCATAGACCTCTTTATCAGGCTTGAAGTTCTTTTACGTGCCGTATATATAAGACATGGGACCAATGGCTTTACTTCCCTTCCGAAGGAAGCCATCCTAAGGACTTTTATGCCCGAAAAAAAAATCCATCGTCCTCTACCGGGTTTGAACCCGCGATCTTGTGTATATGAAGTTAACACAGTACCAATACACCACGGAGGGCGACTCGACGCGGGGAGCGCTAGGAGCCCGCGCCTCAGATCTGACCAAACTCCCCGAGTCTACAGCCAGTTTCCAACACCATCCCGCCGCAGAGAGCTGTATTTGGCAAATATCGGTATTCAAATGTCATTTATAAGCAAATGCTCTTCTTTTAAAGTAGAGTATATTGATCAGCGTAGTAGATATATAGGTAATTCAGGAGAGTAAACGAATCTTCACCTTAGCCAAATATATCCATACTTTAGAATCGCATTTAATGACTTATTTGGTAATATTCGAAGTCTATTGTAAAAATGTCTGATTTTAAGATTCGCGCGACTTTCTCTAAGCATAAAAAATGCACAATATCCCTTGTGTATTACAGTGTTCACACAGTGAAGTCTACGTTTATTCTCTCTCTCTCTCTCTCTCTCTCTCTCTCTCTGTGAATGTGCTATGGTTTAGAAAACAAAAAGCCAAGAAAATATATATTTTATTGTGATGTCCATATCTTAAGCATATGGAATTTTCTGTTTTACGTGAACTTGTAGGCCAGAGAAGTAAAGAAGATTTCTTACGTTTCTCCCATTCTGTATTAGCTTCCTCAGCAATTAATTCGCTGCTCAATCTGAGATGTGGAATTTTCCCCGCTGTGAGACCTTGTCCGGGGTGCACTCAGGCTCTGAGGTCCCTGTGGGAGGGGGGCAACTGAGGAGCTACTTGATTGATAAGTAGCGACTCCAGATCGAGAAGACCGCATCAACCGGCCAGGAGGGTCTCGAGGCGCTGATCACGTCTCACCCTCCAACACCGCACTCCATTCATGACACCGGCGGACCGAGATGGGGGATGCAGTGGCCGGGCGATAGGCCAAGCTCCCTTGTGGATGTCCTGCCATGGAGTTACAATTATAAAATCCAATGTTTATCTACTTTTAAGTAATGATGTTTACAAACACACACTCAAGTATCCTAAAACCCACATCTAAGAGTGTATTTCTGCTGAAATCTCAACATCGGCAGTTGGATGAAATGCAATATTTTTTCTACCTACTATAAGTAGGCGACAGAAAAACCAAAAGCTGAATACTTATCGAAGTGGAAAAAAACATATTAAGTCCATTCGTAAAAGACACCGATGAAACGAATATAGGAATTTGGTAGCACTTTATTCAGTATTCTCAGGCGACTTCAAAACAAATTTGAAATAGACACTTTACATCCAATTGCGTAAGTCAAAGTCCTTATGTTAAAATTGGAGATGATGAAATTCAGGATTTATACCACTGAAAATTAACTTGGAGGTATTTACAAATCTATATACGATTCACAAGAAAATTAGAAAGAAAAAAGAACAACCTTAAAACTTAAACGTTCCTGATAGACTTTTCATTTTCAAGCCTGTCTGTAGAGGCGGTTTAGTACGCCAGACTGTTGGTCAAAAGGAGAGGCTCGATTTCTCCAAGTATAAATTTGATCATCTCTTAATTCAGCTGTAATTAAACTTCTTAAAGATATAGCTGACTGACTTCGATAATATTGAATCGATGGGTTGAAGCTCTTCACGAGATGCTAAGCACACAAAGAAAAAATAAATAACGGAATCAAGGACAAATGTATAGGACAAGGAAAATTGAACTAAACACTTGAAAATCTGTAATAGAGGATATTAAAAGTATATAAAGTCTTCAAATATGTCAGCTGTGAATTGCCTTTTAATATCTTATATTTAAAACATGTTTGTAAGATAATAATATAATTGCAATAATCCTTGCCGATAGCCCTCATACATGTTATTAAGTCACTTCCGTTGTTTAGTCTGCTTTATTATCTCAAATCTTCGTTTGTTATTATTTAAAATGCACTTAAAAGAGTTATGAGAGTCAAAAGTTCAAAAGTCTATAACATTTCGTCCCCTGAGTTATTAGTCCCAGAAGTTTGAATTTCCCATCAGCTAAAAGCTCAAATTCTAAGATATCCTGACCTGTGGTTCCCTCATCCTCATTACAAAGTCTGTTAATAAGATTTTTCTTAAAATGTCCCGATTTCTGCGAAAGAGTTTCTTGAGATTGCAGTAGACCCCTTAAGATGCTATCAGCATCGCTTAGATTCAGCCAAGAGTCAGAAGTTAATTCATGAAATACCGAAAGTGAATACACTTTATATGTTTAAATTATTCGTGTCCATCCATTTTGAGCTTATGCGCAACAGTTCAGTTTAACCATTTTCGTGTGCACCTGCTCTAATAATACTTAAATAGTATTTAAAAAGCTAGTTTAGATTCCGTGGGAGCTTCAATAGATCCTCTTTAACGCCACAAATTTTTTTTTGTCCCATTTTTCACCGCGTTTCTACAATTTTGAGTAGATCTGATAGTGTTCAAGTGACAGTTGTTGCTGATATGAGCAACTTATGGATAGTTACAGTCAGACTGAAAAATTCAGTGCCATAGCCGGGATTTGAACCACGGATCTCCCAGTCTCTAGCCAACTGCTCTACCACTGATCTACCATGGTAACATGCCGGTCTAGCATTGAATTTCTCAACCGACTCGCATGTTCCTCGGTAAACCACAAGGTGATCTCAAATTATTTTGAGATGACAACCCCAATGGCGATTTACAATGTTGTAAGTACTTTATGTAAGAGGATTCATAATATACCTACAATTATTATGGTGATTTTTCAGTCTGACTCTACCTATCCAACTCCTGACCTATACACGGCTTGTGTGAAAAAATAATTAAATCAATACAAATTGTCCATAATAGTTGGCTATACTATGAATCCTGGGACTTAAAGTACTTGCAACATTGTAAGACACCATTGGGGATATCATCTCAAAATAATTTGCCATGGTAGCTCAGTGGCAGAGCAGCCGGCTAGAGATCCGTGGTTCAAATCCCGGCTATGGCATTGACTCTACCTATCCAACTCCTGTCCTACACACGGCTTGTGTGAAAAAACAATTAAATCAGTTATGCCAATATTCCCTAGATATATTTTCCTCAGTTAGAACTTCACGACGCCTAAAACTGCCACAGATCTCTTATCTCCATTAATGAAGTTAGAGTGTCATTACTTTGAGACATAAGATTTTTGTCACTGTGTGAGACAGATATGTTAAATTAAGGTGGGGACCGCGAGATTTGTCCGTTTTCATGGAAGCAGGAAAGCAGGCATTAGGATCGTGATCCGGAACAAGAAACCTGTCTCACCTACGTGCATGGTCTGGTCTGCTTGGCGTCTGAATGGATGCGCACTATCTGTTGGGATTGCCGCCTGACTGCGTGGGAGTCAGGGAGCGGCGCGGCGGGCTGCCTCTCCATTGACATGGTAGTGCGTCTTCGGGCTACTCAACTCATGCATTACATGGCGATGGAGAACATTTTATGGATCTTATGCCAAAAAGAGTGAAGTTTATCATACATAATTGTCGCCCATTATTACTTTTTCTACACGTACTCTGTACATAGTGTACAGAGAAGGTATTGCATTCCACCCAAAAATTCGACGAGATATCACCGGAAATACACGTTTTAGCCTCCCCTGTAACCAAAAAAATCTTATGTGTTCCATTTACATGACTTTCTCTACATCTCCGCAACAAATTATTGTTAAAAAGCTTATACTTCTATTTACTTCATGCTAATCGAGAAAAAATTAGCAGAAATAGGATTATTGCTTGCTTATTTGTAAGTATAAACGAAATAAGAAAAGTAACATAGGTTAAAGTGATAGTCAAAAGCTGGCTGCTATGTGACTGAAGTTCATTTGTTGTATAGACAGTTCACAAATTCCTATATGAGAAAAGTATAAATTGTTTTAAAGCTGTAACTAATAACAAGGAATATCTCAAAAACGATCAACTTCACGAAAAAGAATATATATTACATAAATTGTGTGTTGTATCGTGATCTATATTTTTGTGTAGTAAGTTTTTGTCTGTCTCTTACGGTTTACAAGTTATACAAAATTCCGTAAAATTCATCCAGTAGTCGTCAGAGGCTATTCCCAGAAAATTCAATATATACATTTTATTTCTCGGGCAAATATCTTGAATATGCGATATTTTAATCAAAACCATTAGAGCAATTTTTGAGAAAATCAAAATTTTCGAACTTTATGTATGTAAAGGATAGTTGGGAGTGAGGGGATTCTTGAAAAGTCTTGATATTCCCAGAAAACTCAAGTTATACACTATTTATAATGGAAATTGATTTAATATATGGCATTTTAATCAAAATCGTAAGTCATTCTTAAGAAAAACAAAATTTTCTATCGGTTTTTCATGTAAAGGGTAGTTTGGGGTGGGAGGATTTTTTGAACATTTTCGTGTCACATCCTTGGAAGAAACCAACCTCAAATACCAAGTCTTTTCGTTTTTGAGCTATGCTGCCCACAGACACACCCACAGACACACACATACACACACAGACAGACAGACACACACGGAAATTTTTCTAAAAATGCTTTTTTGGATTCAAGAGGTCTCAAAACATGTATTTCCGGTGAAATTTCGGTATCGAATTTTTAGTGCAATACAATACCTTCTCTACACATGTAAAAATTACGTGTACAGAAAGTAAAAAATCTGATGTGTACCAATCACATGACTTTCTCCATATCCCTGCAACAAATAATTCTTAAAAAGCTTATACTTTATGCTAATCAGAAAAAAATTAGCAGAAATAGCCTTATTACTCGCTTCCTTGTAAGTAGAAGCGAAATAAGGGACAACCGTAGGTTAAAGTGATAGTCAAAAGCTGGTTGCTAGGTCAATGAAGTTCTTTTGTTTATATGGATAGGAGTTGACAAGTTCCTGTATGAGAAAAGTATACGTTTTTCATAGCAGAAACCAAAAATAAGGAATGTCACAAAAACGACCAACTCCACGAAAAAAATGTATATAACATAAATTGTGTGTTTTAAGGTGCTCTACATTTTTTGTGCAGTAAGTTTTTGTCCATCTCTTACGGTTTAGCAGTTATTCAAAATTTAGTAAAATTCATCCAGAATAAACTACTCTTCAGAGGCTATTCCCAGAATATTCAAGATATGCATTTTATTTGTCAGGTAAATATCCTTAATATACGAAATTTTAATCAAAATTGTTAGAGCCACTTTTGAGAGAATCAAAATTTTCGAAAAAAGTTCCATGTAAAGGGTACTTAGGAATGGGGGGATTTTTCTCAAAATCTTCATGTCGCATCCCTGAAAGATACTAAACTTAAATACCAATTTCCGGTGAAATCTCGGTATCGAATTTTTGGTGGAGTGCAATAATTTCTCTATACACTATGTACATAGTGCGTATGGAGAAAGTAAAAAGTATTTTTGGAAAAACGTCCATGTGTGTCTGTGAACACGATAACTCAAACATAAAAAGTCGGTAAAGTAGACAAACTTGGTATTTAAGTTTGGTATTTTCCAAGGATACGACTCGAAAATTTTCAAGAAAATCCTTCCACCCCAAACTACCCTTTACATGGAAAAACTTTCGAAAATGTTTTTGTTAAAAATGGCTCTAACGATTCTGATTAAAATGCCATATATTATAGCCATTTTCATCATAAATAAAATGTATATCTTGAATTTTCTGGGAATATCTTCTGAAGACCTGTTTATTCTGGGTGTTTTGCTGAATTTTGCATAACTATAAACCGTAAGAGATAGACAGAAACAATAAAAATGTAGATCTGGTCAAAACATATAATTTATGTCCTTTAAGTTTTTGTTTGGAGGTAACCGTTTCCGAGATATTTCTTGTTATAGGTTCCAATTGTAAAATATTTATACTTTTCTCAGACAGGCAGTGTCCTTTTTCTTTTGTTCTACTCCTTGCCAGGCAAAGAAGCGATTTGCATTGACAATCGCATAATGATAACTTAAAATATTTGACTACCATTTTAACATAGCAGATTCCTTTAGTTCATTCCACTTATAAGGAACTAAGTTATAAGAACATTATGCTAATGTTTGTCTTGATTAGCATGGTGTGGAAAGACGAATAATTTTTTGTAAGAAGTTTTCAGGACAGCTAGAGAAAGTCATGTGGGTGTAACACATCAGATGTTTTAAAACGAATTTTAGAACACCTCATTCCGAGTTACAGCTTTTAAAATAACTTCTGGGAGCACGTGTTCTTTAATTCAGAACTGCAATTCTCAAAGGTGTTAAATGACAAGTCATTACCTTTTAGTTCATAATTATTCATGTTTTAATTGGTTTTGTACAAGAATCCATGTCAAACTGAAGTGATCTTATCAGACTATTTACCATATTAAGAATATGTAAATAACATGGAGCTAAAAGCTTATAAATTAGAATAATATTTAAATCTGAAATTAAGGTAAATTGCATTTTCTATGAATTCTGCTATCTGTGACATCATTTTCAACTAAAAGATCACAACAAGAACAAAGCGCTTTTGAGAGGAATTGGAAAGACCGTATTGCATCTTTTTGAAGAAATATCTCAATTTTGGAAAGTTTTTCACCTTTAAGAATTCCAATCTACATGATTTTATTCTGTAAATACCACAGACATTAACTTTAAACTTGTTATTATTTAAGAAAACAATGTTTTAAGTCAATGCAATTATTTAGCATAAAAATATCACATTGACTTAATTGCAACCTAATTATTTATTAAAGCATTATGTTAGAGATAAAGTAAGATAAATAATTATCCTTATTTAGTTGAAATTAAGTAAGAAGAAAATTAATTTTAATCAGTTTCGAACTCATAGTACGATAAATAATTATCCTTATCTGCCAGAGAGTTTTAAATGAAATATCATAATTGGAATTAGTTCGGAATTTGTTACTGCGTCTTAGTAGTAACGTCATTTATAAAATAACTTATTTATTACTTCATAGTTTTTGTGAAATGAACTCTCTTTTTTTACACGTGTCAATTAATTGTTTTGATTCATCAGAAATAATGCGTTAGATTAAATGTGAATGTATTACTGACAACACGCTTTATTATGTTTACTCCTCCTCCTCCGTTTTTCGTAATTTCAGCTCCATGCAGTTGGTAAAGTGGTAGATTTGTTTTAAAGAACTTGTAGCTATGCGATGGCTTTGAAATGTAATGATCCTTGCATGGCAATGAGAGAAAACGAATTCGGATGTTTTGTTTGAGAAAATTAGAAATATTTGAAAGTTCAGACCAATAACAAGGAATGTACAATAAATAGCTAACGCCACCAAGATAAATAATTTATTTGACAAATTGTGTTAACGAGTTTTATATTTTTAGTATAGTAGAATTGTGTCTATATCTTATGCTTTACCAATCATACAAAAGTATTTAGAGTGAAGAGGACTTCAGATATTCATTTTACAGTCATAAAAATAGCTTAAATATTGCGTTTAATTAAAGTCGTTATATCCGTATTGTGTAAATAAAAATAACGAAACGTTTCCTCGTAATGGAGTTTAGAGCGAGGGAATTTGCTTGAAAATATTCGTAGTGCCCCTTTGAAAGATGCTGAATTTAAGTTTGGTTTTATTATACTTTATACCTTAGAGTTGTGGTGTATACAACACATGCCGGCACAAATCTGTTTTAAAAAGGGTTTTGTGTTCAGGGACTTCAAAACGTGTATTTCCAGTGAAATCTCTAGACCCTATGTTTATATATAATACAATGCCGTGGTTCAAATCCCGGCTATGGCATTGACTTTGTCAGTCTGACTGTACCTATCCAAGCAACACTTCCTTTTAAGTAAACAGTGATCTACTCTTAGCTTAAGGAGGCGAATGGGTTTCAAATCTAACTATTAGATCTTTAAAGCTAGGAACGTTATGTCTGTGTAAATATGCTGTAACTATAACTCCATGGCACGACAGCTCACAAGGAATCTTGGCCTACCGCCCGGCCGCTGCGTCCTCCCATCTCGGTCCATGACAGTCGTCATGGATGCGGTGCAGCATTGGAGGGTGAGACGTAGTCAGCGCCTCGACCCCCCCGGCCGATTAATGCGGTCCTTGTGACCTGGAGCCGCTACTTCTCCATCAAGTAGCTCCTCAGGGAGCTCATGAGGCTGAGTGCATCCCGGACAAGGTCTCCCAACAGGGAAAATTTCCCACGCTGGTACCGGAAATCGAACACATTAGGGTTAAAAAGCTTATTCTTCTATCTAATTCATGCTAATTGAGATAAACATTATGAGAAATGGTCTTATTATTTTCTTTCTTGTAAGTAGAAGGGAAATAAGGAAATACACAAGGCTAAAGCGATGGTCAACCCTTTTTAACAGACGGTTTGAATGGTCAGGTATTTAAAAATTGCCGTATCAGTAAGTATTTTAAAACTGAAACCTCTTACAAGGAATATCTCGGAAATGGTCAACACCAGGAAAAAATATAAATAATATGAATTCTGTATTTTAACGATATCTATATTTTTTGTGAACAACTATCTATTACGGTTTACCAGTTACGTAAAAATCATCCAGAATGAAGAGGTCTTCAGAGGCGATTCCCATAAAATCAATGATATACATTTTATTTATCATGTAAATATATTTAATATACGGCATTTTAATCAAAATCGTTAGAGTCATTTTTGAGAATTGTTTCCATATAAAGGCTAATTTTGGGTAGGGATTTTCTTCAAAATCTCCCTTCGCAGTCTTGGACAATACTAAACTTAAACACCAAGTTTGTTATTCTGCCGACTTTTCATTTTTACTTTCTCTACACGTACTATGTACATAGTGTAAAGAGAAAGTATTGCATTCCACCCAAAACATGATACCGAGATTTCTCCGGAAATACACGTTTTAGCACCCCCTGTATCCAAAAAAAAGCATTTTTGGAAAAAGGACCTTGTGTGTCCGTGTGCCTATGCGTCTGTGTGTCTCTGAAAACGATAACTCAAAAACGAAAAATCAATAAAATTCCAAACTTGGTATTTAAGTTTAGTATCATGCAGAGATGTGCCAGGAAAATTTTTAGAGAAATCACACCACACCAAACTACCTTTTACATGGAAAAAATTTCCAATATGTTTTATTTTTTTCAAAAATGGCTAAAATGATTGGATTAAAATGGCGTATATTAAAGATATTTATATGGCAAATAAAATGTATATATATATACGGTTTTTTTCGTGGAATTGACCATTTCTGAGATATTCCTTGTTATTGTTTTTAGATTTAAAATACTTGAACTTTTCTCCCACGGAAAGCTGTATACTCCTAGCACTGCATAGAAGCGGATTTGAACCACATGACAACTAGCTTTTAAGAGATTTGACATTTGTTTTAGCCTAGTGTCTTCCCTTCTACTTACAAGGAAGCAAGTAATTAAGAAAATATCCCCTAATGTTCATCTCGATTACAATAAGGTAGCTAGAAGAACATGAATTTAACAATAATTTGTTACAGCGATGTAAAGAAGTTCATGTAAATGGAACACATCAGATTTTTGAGTTATCGTGTTCACATACACACACACATACCACTCGGTGCTTTTTGTTTTTGTTTGTCTTGTTTTGTTTTTTGTATACCTGCATTTCCGTTGAAATCTCGCTATCGAATGTTTGGGTGGAGTACAAAAGCTTTTTTACCTATGTACTAAGTAGAGCAAGTAAAAATAATGGTTATTTATAAACATTAGATAATTTTGTGGAATATTGACGATCCCTGCTTGAAGTTTGTCCTTGAATATTGTCTATGCACGAATGCCGAGGTGTGCACGAGCGATAATCCCACTGCATTTCCTTCCACCCACTTCATTCACGATCTCTACACCATTAACGCTGTGATTTACCCAAAGCTGATTTAAACCTTCCTACCTCCCTCATCTTTCACATATCCTTAACCCTTAATTACTTGGTATTGCACAAATGCAAGAAAGATGATTACTCAAGTCTGTGAAAACAAGGTCACTCAAAAATAAAAACCTGATGTGTTCCATTCACATGACTTTCTCTACATCTCTGCAACAAATTATTGTTAAAAAACTTATGCTTCTATTTACTTCTTGCTAATCGATAAAAAATTAGTAGAAACAGTCGTATTACTTGCCTCCTTGTAAGTAGAAACGAAATAAGCCAGTACCATAGGTTAAAGTGATAGTCAAAAGCCGGTTGCTATGTGACTCAAGTTCCTTTGTTTGTATGGACAACAGCTGACAAATTCCTGTATGAGAAGTGTTTATCAAATGAAACCAAAAACAAGGAATATCTCAAAAACTATCAACTCCACGAAAAAATGTGTATAACATAAATTGTGTGTTTTGAAGAGATCTACATTTTTTGTATGGTAAGTTGTTGTCCATCTCTAATGGTTATGCAAAGTTCTGTAAAATTCATCCAGAATAAAGTAGTCTTCAAAGATCATTTCCAGACAATTAAAGATATGCATTTTGTTATACATGCATTATTTTAATATACGATATTTTAAACAAAATCGTTAGAGCCATTTTTGAGAAAATCAACATTTTCGAAAAAAGTTCTAAGTAAAAGTTAGTTAGGGATGGGAGATTTTCTTGAAAATATTCGTGTCGCATTCTTGGAAGATACCAAACTTAAATACCAAGTTTGGTATTCAACGGCCTTTTCGTTTTTGAGCTATGCTGTCCACAGACACACACACGCACACACGGACCTTCTTCTAAAATGATTTTTTTTTTTGGATTCAGGGGGGACCTAAAACATGTATTTCCTGTGAAATCTCGGTATCTAATTTTGAGTGGAATGCAGTACCTTCTCTATACACTATGTACATAGTACTTGTAGAAAAAGCAAAAAGTCGGTTAAATACAAAATTTGGTCATTAAGTTCAGCATCTTCCAAGGATGCGACACGAAGATTATCAAGAAAATCTCCTACCCCAGATTAGCTGCTACATTAAAAATATTTACAACATTTTACTTTTGGAAAAGGCCTCTAATGATTTTGATTAAAATGAGATATATTAAAGATATATACATGACAAGTAAAATGTATACCTTGAACTTCACAAACACCTCTACATTGGATGTCTTTTATGTAAGTGGTAGCTCTAAGAAACACACAACAGCTTGCTATACAGAAAAAGTAGATCTCATTAAAACACACAATTTATACCAAATGCTCTTTATTGTAGAGCTAAACTTTTCCGAGATGTTACAGGTTATTGTTTTCAACTTTAAAATACTTAAACTTTTCTCAAACGGAGGTGAGCATTCGTTTCATATCTCTTAAATTTTTCTCCTGACCGTGCAAAAGAAAATCAAATTTCACCAGATTTTAAAAGATTTGACTATTGCTTTAGCTTAGTGCATTCCCTTATTTCCCTTCTATTTACAAGGAAATAAGTAAATAGTCCATTTCTGTTAAAGTCATGAAGCAGATAAAAATAATCTTTTGGCAGTAGAGAAAAGCATGTGACTGACACATATTAGATGTTTTAAAATCTGTAAACAAATGTAGCATATTTAGACTTTCTCTAAATTTATGAAATGTCTTTTTTTTTTTTTTTTTTTTTTTTTTTTTTTTTTTTTTTTTTTTTTTGAGACATCGCATAAATTGTTGGATGGAATAAAAGTTCTTTTTGCTTGAAGATGTATGAAAATGGCTTAACCATATTTTGCATTTTTGGGCATTTTCAGCAGTTGGTTATGTATTGCGCATATTTTAGGAAAGTTTTATTCTTTTGTCGAGTTTTTTGTCCCCGCCATCCAAACAGACTTTTTCAACACTGCAGACAAGGCAGTCTCACAAATGTTTAACAATGAGATGACGTAATTTAGTTCAAGTTACGTTACCTCTGTCGCCCTCCGTGATGTAGTGGTTATCGTGCTAGCTTCTAAAACCCAAGATTGCAGGTTCAAAACTGGCGGAGGGTGATGGGTGTTTTTATTTGGAGGGGAAACAAAGCCCCTTTTAATATTTATTTGCACGTAAAATAAACCCATACCTTGAAAGAAAAAGCTGATGTGTTCCATTCACATGACTTTCTCTACATCTCTGCAACAAATTGTTTTAAAAAGCTTATGGTTTTATTTACTTCATTCTAACCGAGAAAAAAATAGCAGAAATAGTCTTATCACTTGCTACTTTTAAATAGAAGCGAAATAAGGGAGTACCATACGTTAAAGTGATAGTCAAAAGTTGGTTGCTATGTGACTGAAGTTACTTTGTTTGTATAGGCAGGAGTTGACAAATTCCTGTATGAGAAAAGTATATAAGCTTTTCAAAGCTGAAACCAAAAACAAGGAATATCTAAAAAAAAATGATCAACTCCACGAAAAAAATATACATTATATAAAGTGTGTGTTTTACGTGCTCTACATTTTTTGTATTGTAAGTTTCTTGTCCATATTTTACGGTTTAACAGTTATGCGTAAAATTGATCCAGAATAAAGTAGTCTTCAGAGGATATTCCTTGAAAATTCAAGATATACATTTTGTGAGGTAAATATCTTTAATATACGATATTTTAATCAAAATAATTAGAGCTATTTTTAATAAAATAACATCCACAGACGCACACACACGGATCTTTTTCTGAAAATGCTTTTTTTGGATTCAGGGGGGTCCCAAAATATGTATTTCTGGTGAAATCTTGGTATCGAAATGGAATGTAATACCTTCTCTATACACTTTGTACATAGTACGTGTAGAGAAAGTAAAAAGGTTCTTGGGCAAAGTTTCCCGCCAATTTGCGTCCGTAAGTCGTGATTTTGTTGTCAGTACTATCTGTGGGCAACGATTGATTCCTCGTCACAATGGTACATAGGCGCGAACTGACCAACAAGAAATTAAAGTATTTACGATTATGGAAGCATCGTAATTTTTTTACTTAGATCGTGTTACATTATTCTGAACTGTTTTGATGTAGTCAAAATGGCGATTGACACTTCTCATAAGAAAGGCGCTGTAGCAATAGGAATTTGTCAGGACGTAACTAGTTAATTCAAGTTTGATATAATTTGTAGTAAATTTTCTATTCCAACAACACCGATCAACGTGGCTAAAAGAAACAAGACTACAGATGCAATCAGTTTCTCGAGAAGATACAAAAGGTCCAAATGCATCCTTGCGGGAAAATTGGTGAAGATGGATCAAGCAAGAATATTAAAAATGCCTTTGCTGCAAAAAGTTGATTACAGACAAAGTGTTAAAACGATACATTTCTGTAAATGGAAATTTTAACTTTGATGTACTTGTAGAAGACTTTGCTACGATACTTTGCTTATTTCAGCTATGCACACAAGACATCAGTTGGGAGTGGAAAACATTCTCCATCGTACAGATTCTTTGCTGCAGTTATCCTAGAGTAGCAATAAGTCATTTTTCACATTTTGTGTCTTATTTTCAAAAAATGATACCGTTTTATTGGTATTTCATCAGTAATTTTAGGTAATATTTTCATAAATTTAAAGTCATTGTACAGGCATTTTAAGTATTTTAGGTCTTCATCTAGCTATCAGAAAACACCTAATTTAGTCTGAAATGGCCTAATAAACCACATGCAATTGACAAAATAGACAAGATTTCCTGGGTGAGTGCCTGAACATATGGGCATTTTAGGCAATGAGTAAGCAGAAAAGCGCGCTCAAATATTTACTGAACCTTAACCAGTTGTTGGCATCCCTTAAAATTCGTTAAAAGAAAATTTTCTGAGTGGATTTTTCATCGCCACCAGCGGATTCGAACAGCTCATTGAGAGAGACAAATCGAAGATCGCTCTCCATGGCCGCCTTTGCTGAAGTGTATCGCTTTGGTGTTTCGTGGCGCAAGGGATCGTGGGTGCGTGTCCCGCCTTGAGCATCGGTTTTTATGTTTGTGAAATGTGTATATGTGTCTGTATAGGAAGAAAACAGCACAAAAAAAAGTAATCAAACAGAAAAAAGTTAATGTTAGGTAAATGGTAACAAGAGTATACAGCGCTGGAGTCCGAACCAGTCTACGGAACTATATTTTATTAAAAAACAAAAAAAACGGGTAACCTGGCCACTCCATGAAAATGTACTTAATCTCAATAGATCTGAAACAAAGCTAATAAACGGGCTCTTGAGGGACATTGTAGATTATGGAAATACCTGTACACAATGGGAAACTTTAAAGAGGAACCAGAATGCGGGCTATACAACAAAGAGAATGAACTTACCTAGTGAAACAATGGGTGTGAAAAGATGTGAAATTTTGTGTTTGACAAACACAAACAATGAGTTTCAAATATATATATATATATATATATACATATAAACAAAAAATGTATTTAACAAACTACTAGGTACCGACTCCTCACTATGACTGTCAATTCCAATCAAAGGCTTCGTCGATGTATTCGCTGATTTGTCACTAAATGTTTTACACTATCAACTATCATAAATTATCAATTTGTAGCCCAGCTGATAAGTAACAACAATGAAAATGCTGTAATAATCAAAAGCACAGAGCTAAAGTCACAATTTGATAGGACGTGGTTAAGAAAACTTGCATAGTTACATAACTCAGTGTGAATTGCAGAAATGTAGACATGTCTATTTCACAAATAAAGGTGTTCTTATACATATGCAATTTATGATTATAATATTCATGAAGTATGCTTGAAACCCTGAGAAATTCTGTCTTCTAAATGTGCTTAAATTTCACGCTATGAATGGCACCGTCAGGAATTCTACCTACTGTTACTCTAAGGTCATGCCGTAAAGCTCAGACATAAACATGATGCATAATAACAGTAGTTCTGAATATCGCTCACCGTAAACTCGTGTTACCTTCCTTCTAAATTATTGCTCAAACTCTGAGTAAAGCAACGCTTTGCAAGCGGAATTAAAACTTGCTATGAGGACCTGAGCTATTAAAATCTGATGTGTTTCATTCACATGACTTTCTACATTTCTGCACCAAATTATTGTTTAAAAGCTTATTCTTCTACTTACTTCATGCTAATAGAGAAAACATTAGCAGAAATAGTCTTATTACCTGCTTCCATGTAAGTAGAAGGCAATAAGGGAATACCATAGGTTAAAGAGATAGTCAAAAGCTGGTTGCTATGTGACTCATTTTTGTTCTACCTGTTATTGTTTGCAAGTTGTGCAAAATCATCCAGAATAAAGAGGTTCTCGGAGACTAATCCTAGAAAATTCATTATATACATTTTATTTTTCATGCAAATATCTTAAATATAAGAGATTTTAATCAAAATGGTTAAAACCATTTTTGAGAAAACCAACCTTTTCAAAAAAATTTTCATGTAAAGGATAGTTAGGGATGCACGAATTTTCTTGAAAATCTTCGTGTTGCATACTTGGGAGACACTTATCTTAAACATCAAGTTTGGTATTTAATGGACTTTTCGTTTTGGAGTTACGCACAGACAGACACAAGCGGATATTTTTCTAATGCTTTATTGATTCAGGGGGTTTCAAAACATTTATTTCAGGTGAAATCTTGGTATCAAAATCTTGGGTGCAATACAATAGCTTCTCCATACACTATGTACATAGTACATGTAGAGAAAGCAAAAATGTTTTTTTTTAACTAAGGGGATATCAAAATACTTCGGTACATAATTTTTGGGTGGAATATAAAACTTCCCCTATGCTCTAGGTACGTAATACGTGTAGAGAAAATAAAAATGTTTAAAAAAATGTTTTTGAAATTATTTATCTCCAAATATTAGTTTTAAAATGATATATTTATTATTAGAATTAATATAAAACAATGTTTAAAGCACGTAGATTTTTAAAAAACTATGCAATGTGAAAAAAGGTGCATAACAATAATCCGGTGTCGCTACAACACTTACGAGCCTGGGTCTACCACTGGTCAGCAGGCCTCCGCCTACTTCCCCACGGCTAAGATAGACGATCATCCAACCGATACGGGGAGATGAAGCGGCCAGCATCACGCATCCCCCAACCCGGATGTTGGCTATCATGGCCGGGATATCTGCCTATCGCAGTTCCTTACTTTCCTCATGGTGCTGAGCGGACACCGGCCCTATACCCGAAACTTAAAATCCGCACCCACATGAACGGAATCGTAATCGGACACATTTTTGGGGCATTTTATTTTAAGACATTTTGTTTCGTTTTATATGTTGGTATTGGAAGTGTTTGTTTACAAGAACTAGATGTTTGGTGAGTTGTACTAGATGTATTGTTTACTTTAAATACGTTTTATGGAAGCTAAGACTTTTCTCTGCAAATGCCCAATTTTTTATGACACCTAGTATAATAAAGTGTGTTACATAAGTTGCTTATATAATTGTTTAAATTTTAACAAGAGATTATTTTTATACATTCATTAGAAGAGGTTTATTGCTAAATTGGGCTAAATTTGTGTTAGCATTTGATAAACAATTGTTAAATAAAAAACATCATCGTTGTAACTGAGCAGAATAGCATATCCCTGTGTCAATTCTATCACTAAGGTTTCCGATGTATGGGATACAATTGTTAATGCATGATGAGAAAATTGACGACTAAGCTTGTAATTTTAACATTGGTAAGACAGGACATTTCAGAATGCCTTAATGTGTGGTATTCTGAATACATTCCACAAACCATAGCAGCACATACATACACTCAGGTTTATCTTTTGAAGCGCAATTCGTGAATCCAACGGACGCTAGTATAGGTGGTTCACATTATGTAATGTGCATGCAAATAGACAAGAGCAGTCAAGTTGCGCAGTTCAAGGAGTGGGGGAAGAGGCGAGGTCTTCAAGCGATAGCTATGCAGGCCGACTGTAGCAGTCAGATCGTACCACTGCGCATCATGTCTCGTCTATTTGTACGGACTGTACAGGACGTCTCGCATCCGCACCAGCAAAAAGGTCTAGTACAAGGAGAAATTGTTTTGTGCCTATGTCAGTGTGCGTTTTGCAATGATTAAACTCTGTACGGTTGGTTAGTACATACCCGAAGGGGGCCCCACAGTGAGTCACTATGGACTTATTGTGTGTCAGGCCTAAGAGAATAGGATTATATGAGAGTATCTAACGGGCGGCCGAAACTTACCGTGGTGATAGAGCCCATGGTGTGTCCATAACATAGTCCAAGCTGTTCATCTCAACGCGGGGAGAGCTAGGAACCCACGCCTATGGATCAGAGAGGTCGGCCGGCGGAATCGAACCCAAGACCTCCCGAATGCCAGTCCCAAACGAAGCGTCCGAGAAACCTGGTACATACAAAAAAAATATCTGAAATAAATAGCAAGGAATATCTCAGAAAAGGTCAATTCCACGAGATAGAAAAAAACAATGTAAATGACATAAATTGTGTTTTAACGTGATCTATAGTTTTTGTGTAGTAAGTTTTTTCGTCTACCTATTACAGTTTACCAGTTATGCAAAATTCCGCAAAATTCATCCAGAATAAAGTGTTCTTTAGAGGATATTCTCACAAAATTCAAGATATAAATTGTATTTGTCATGTAAAATTTTTGTATTATACGATATTTTAATCAAAATCGTTGGAGCCATTTTAGAGAAAATCAAAATTTTTGAAAATGTTTCCGTGTAAAGGATAGTTTGGGGATGGGGGGGGGATTTTTCTCAAAAGCTTCGCGTGGCATCCCTGGAAGATATGAAACTTAAATACCAAGTTTGGTATTTTACCGAATTTTCGTTTTTGAGTTATCGTGTTCAGAGACATACGGACACATGGATCTTTTTCTAAAAATGCTCATTTTCGGATTCAGGGTGCTCTAAAACGTATATTTCCAGAGAAATCTCGGTATCTAATTTTTGGGTAGAATGCATTAGCTTCTCTACACACTATGTATATAGTACGTGTAGAGAAAGTAAAAAAAAACTGTCGGAGGTTTACAATTTTAAAAAATAGTATTTATTTAGTTAGTGCTCGTAATGAGAATTTTAAAAAATACGATTTATTAGTGCTCGTAATGAGAATTCTGTTGACCAATGTGCCGTGTAAAGGATAGTTTGGGGTGGGGCATTTTCTTGAAAATCTTCGACTTGCATCTCCAAACCACCCTTTACACGGAAAATGTTTCCAAATGATTGATTTTCTCAAAAATTGTTCTAACGATTATGATTGAAGTGCCCATATTACAGATATTTATATTGCAAATAAAATGTATATCCTGAATTTTCTGAGAAAAGGCTCTGAAGACATTTTCATTCTAGATGGCTTTTGTATCCTCTGTAAACTGTAAGAGATAGACAAATTTCTCAAACGCCAAGAAATCTTTGTTTTCGTCTCTCTTTTGTTTGACTCCTGGCAAGCAAAGAGAACGGAATTTCAATTGTTTCACATAAAGGCCACTTTTCAAAAGATTTGATTATTGCTTTAGCTTAGTGCATCCCCTTATTACCCTTCTGCTTACAAAAAAGCTAGTAAAAAGACCAATTCTGCTATTTTTTATCTCGATTGGTAATATATAGATAAAAGAAAAGTTTGTAAGAAAAGTTTGTTTGTGGAACAACTAGAGAAATCATGGAACACCAGATTGTTTACTAATTTATTAGGTATTTAGCATACTATCATCAATACAGGTCTCATGCAATTTTTTTGACGTCACACCATGATGTGTTTTTATCCTTGAAGGTTATTTACATTTAGTGAAATATTGTATTTTATTTCGAATTAAACTTTTTGTTAGATTAATAATAGTGTGATGCTTATTGTAAATGTAGTTAAGTGACTTTAAAATAAAGAATCACACGGAAAATTAATTAAATGTTATCAAGAAAATTATTTTATTATTCTAAAATGTAGGCTGTTTAGTGTTCGTTAGAGAAAAAAAAATGTAATGGTTCTAGAATATTATTTTAATTACTCTCCTAAACCAGAAGTTGCCTTCAAGTATTCTATTTAAGAGATTATTTCAATCAGTACAGCAAAGAACTTTTGCACTTTTTCTGACTTTGCAATTTTGCAAAGAACTTGCAAAACCACCTTATTTTAATATTAATGATGTAATAAACTTGTAATCAGCCTTCACTGGAACTGTATATTCCTTTTAGACAATTCAGCTGTGCTTTTAAAGAAAACCAAGAGAAGAGAAAAGTTGGAGATGCATATAGCGACTAACAAAGAAATAAAGAGTTATTCAAACTGAACTTATCATCTATCTTTAACAGCTGAACTTTTCGCAATACTTAAAGCTTTAGAATATGCCCAGTTTATAGAAGAAGACACGATCTTAATTTTCTTAGATTCCAAAAGCTCTTTACAGTTTATTTCTGGATTAAATCACAGCAAGAGCAATCAACCACTTGGATTTATCATACTGGGTAAATGTATGAGAGAAACTAACAATAAAGTGAAACAAACACTCAGCAATACATGGAAATATAATTGTTGACAATTTAGCAAAAGCTGCAACCATGTCAGTCATTCTAATTCACATACATTTGCAGTGGATCTGGTTAAAAATAAAGGTAATAAATCATGCAACAACTGCTAGAAAAATTCAACACAGTTTAAAGGCAAACATTATTTTTTCAATACATCGTCATTAACATAGCACGACAGGAAAATGATAACAATTATAGCCCCCTTAAAATTCAGTCATGAATGCTTCGTAAAATTACTATTAAACATACTTATTTTTGTGATTATTGTGATAGCCAGGTAGAAGATTGTAATCACTTATTCTTTGCGTGCAAGAAAATATGGACAGCAATACATTTCCAGGATCAAATAGTGTGTTTAGGCATTCATTTTTCATGCAATGTTGCTCAGTTATTTGTAACTCAAAATATTCATGTATACATTGCGATGATAACATTTTTAAATATTAACATTTAAATATAAATGTCTTAATACGCTGAAAAATGTTTGAATGCTACATGTAAGTGTTCTTTGCAAATCTATGTTCAATTGTTTCTTATTGTTATTATCTTTGGCAGTATGTATAATACACAATTGCCAAAAAATAAATTAAAGCAATTTAATAGGCTAGAATTTAAGGCTAATAAGCAAATTGTATGAAAAATAAATAAATAAAAATCTAATGTGTTCCATTCACATGACTTTCTCTATACCGCTGTGACAAATTATTGTTAAAAAGCATATTCCTCTATCTACTTTATTATAATTGAGATAAACGTTAGCAGAATTTGTCATAATTACTTGCTTCCTTGTAAGTAGAAAGGAGAATAAGGGAATACACTAGGTTAAAACGATAGTAAAATCTTTTAAAAGCCGTTTGCCATATGGTTGAAATCCATTTCTGTGCAGGACCAGCAGTTTACAACTTTTCGAGAGAGAAAATGTTTAAGTATTTTAAATCTCAAACAAATAACAAGGTATATCTCAGAAATGGTAAATTCCACTAAAAAAATGTATATGATATAAATTGTGTGTTTTAACGTGATCTGCATTTTTGTGTAGTAAGCTTTTTTCTATCTCTTACGGTTTACCAGTTACGCAAAATTTATCAAAATTCATTCAGAATAAAGAGGCTATCTACAGAACATTTAAGATATACATCTTACTTACCGTATAAATATTTGTAATATACGGTATTTTAATCAAAATCGTTATAGCCATTGTTTAGAAAATCAAAATTTTCGAAATTTTTTCTAAGTAAAGGGTATTTGAGGTGAGGGGATTTTTCTCAAAATCTTCGTGTCACATCCCTGGAAGATGCTAAACTTAAATACCAAGCTGGTATTTTACCGACTTTTCGTTCACGAGTTATCGTGTTCACAGACACACGGACACACACACGCCAACCTTTTTGTAAAACCCTTTTTTAGAATACAGAGGATCCTAAACCGTGTACTTCCGGTGAAATCTCGGTATTGAATTTTTGGGTGGAATGCAATATCTTCTCTCTACACTATGTACATAGTACGTGTAGAGAAAGTAAAAAATAGCACAGTAGATTAGTGGCTCCAGCAAGCACTAGGATAATTAATATGTGGATTTTAGGGAGGCCTGCCAAATTATATCAACTTCATTTTAATGACGCCGCAAGCCCGAGCTAAAGCTCACCACATTTTGCTGAGATTTGAAATAATTCTGTATTAATTGATTTTGTCAATGTCTTGTTTTTTTTCTTTTTGCCAAAATATTTCCTCGGAGTATTAATTCTCTATAAACTAGATATTTTTAAGTTCTTGAAAGGTTTTCGAATGAAAACGGTTAATGGACATTTGTAATGGTACGGAAAATACTTGATGAGGAGGATAAAATGTGAATTTAGTATAACAAGTACTTTTGATTTCCAATCAACAAGTCTAAAATATTTAGAATAAATAATTCTAATTTTAATTTTTTATCCACAAATGTGGATCCTTTATTGTCATAATATTAACTAATTTCCTATAAAAAATAAAGATCGCAAAAAAAGGTCTCCTTTTGTTAAGTACTGTCTACATTTTCTTGATGATGTTTATTTCAAAATCACCCGTTGTGTCAACCTTAGCTTAATGTAGTTACAATTAATGTCTGTACTTAACTAAAGACAAATTCAATTTCATCACATTTTAATAACTATTCTACTCAGCAGATATTTGTGATTCAGTAGGTCAGCAAATTCCTAAACTGTTGAAGAACTTAATTCAGTAAAATAGTGTCTTTTAAAAAGGTTACGCAGAACTTCATGTGCAATTAGCATTTTAAGACAATCTGATTCTCAAAATAGCATGGCTTACCAGCAGATGTTATATCTATAATATATATGCGCATACATATATACCCAATCCAAAAACACCTCCATCCCGTCCAGTGGTTGTGTATCCCGGAATAAGTTAACTCCGAATATATCCTGGTACACCCACATTCTCCCACGAGGGCCAAAACCTGAATGAAGAAAATGTTTTGTACCTAGAAGACACTTTGAAACAGGGTCTAGCTTTTCGTGTACATGTACAAGGGGCACAGAACCAAGTTAAGGGGTGTAGCAGCCTTAAACCCGATTTTTAACTCCGTTATGTCTGTCTATCTGATGCTACGCCTTTTTAAGGCGTGTTGCTCTGTACCTGAAAGTTCTGAGGCACGACAGCAGACTCCTGGCTTCTCTGGCTACAGTAAAAAGGAGTTGGATATAGGTATTCATACACAAAACCATGCATACGGATGAAATTGTAATCTTTTTATTTTGAGTCGATCAGTGCACGACTATTTGCACACTTCAATATCCGATGATTGGTCTTCTGTTCGCCGCCAGTATTTGTCATAATTAATTCAATACCCACAAGGCAAGAGGCTAAAATGTTCTCTTGGTTCAGACATCCACTCCAAAGCCCGATGTAAATCGCGAATATCAATACAACTCTGACGTTTAAATTGTAATGTCGACTACACCCCTGCCGCTGAATCTTTGCATTTGACAGCTGGCAGTTAAGTTGGCTCAATCGTAATAATAATAGTAACAATAACAATAACAAAATTAAAAACTTTACTCGCTAGTCTTCCTGAACCATTCGCAAGGTAGCATTCCGATCAGTGGGTCACAAAACGGAAATGGAAGTGGAAGTGGCAATGTCGCTATTTCCAACCGCGTGTTCAGTTTTTGATTTCCAGCACGTGCTCAAGTTATTCTTTGCAAACTACACATTATTCACTATTTATGTTTGTTGTTATTGCCACTAGTGTGGTTGGTGTTCATTTATGTATATTTATTCACTTTAGTTACATCATTCATATTATTTATACAAGATTTAAAGTGCGACAATGCCTTAAAATATACCGATCACCTAGTGATGGTTCGGGAAGTGAAAATCGTTTGCGTAAAGGTGTACAATTTAAAGCCAGGCATTGGGATTATTAAAGACCCGGGAGTTCTTTAAACGAGAGTAGTACAAGTAGGATAATAGACGTCCTTCTATTCCTGCTGATAAAATCGTGCAGCAGCTCTTCCACTAGTATGAGAACTATTCTTAACAAGGGAGTGAAACATAATGACAACGATGATTATGCCTCCTAAATGGTTATGATCAAGGTTTACATGGAATTGAGCCTTTACAATTGTAAATCATGAATAAAAATCACTTTGAAAATGTATATCTGTTTCATTTCTCTCACTGGGAGAAGCAAGTTTGCATTAATTTGTTCTATGTTGTCGAGAGTACATAATTTATTCTACATTCGTTGCAATATATTATGCGTGTATTATAATCAATTAACAATATTAATAACGAATTAGTTCACTATTAGTACCCTTTATATGTGACTTTAAACGCGATAGAAAGGCTCATCAGCTGTTGTTTACCAGAAACTCTGGCAACGTTGCAACCACAATATAGTCAACATTACATGAAGCCACCCAAGCTGTCAGGTTGCGGGAGTACAACTAAAATTGAAGCCGACAACATACTTTGGTGCTGAAAACATTCTGTACACATAAGTTCAGATATTGGTGCAGGAAAACAAATGATAGCGTCTGTGAAAATAAGATCTATTTAAAATGCCGAAAACCAAAATTAATGGTGTTGAAATCGTTAAAACGGCACGCTACAAACAAAATGTCATTCAGACTTTTCTGAAAGCAATTGAAACAATATTTTAATAAGCACTTACGTTCATACAAAATACCTAGTTATTTATATACATATAGATGCTGGATTCACAAGAAGATGTCCATTACTTGCAAAATCCTTCACATTAATACTAACAACACGAAGAACTTATTTTGCTGAACAAAATAATACTGTGAGTCCCGAAAACATGTTAAAAATACTTTATACCACACTACATGTAAAACTTTCATATATATATATACATATTGTCAATGTTTTTATTCTGGTGACTGATGGAACGCTGACACCTCTTATTTTCAACTAAGTATTCTATATTTGATTGAATAGTATTGCTAGCAAGACGCAATATAGAGAGCAGATTATTATCATTTAAATTACACTGCCGAATTGGTTTACTCTGGTTCATTGTTGAAAATAGCTGTTCACATCGGTTTATGGAAATGAACATGGATATTATGCGTCCTGCAAATTGTTTCAAGTTAGGATATGTGTCCATGGTTGGAAGCAGATAAATCTAGCCTGAGTCATGCTTGTATATCCAGCACTGGTGATTAGGAACCTTTACTGTATTGCTCATAACATAGTGCCAGAGGTAAACAAAGTGGAAAACAGTGGAGTGAGTAAAGAGAGGTAAGGTCTACTGCCTATCTTAGTTCTTGAATGAGTACCACCTCTCCAATTTTTCTGAACGAGGCCATCTTCTGGTTGACCATCCGTTCCAGTGAAATACCTTCGAGTAATGCTGGACACAGTGCTATGCAGTACCCTCGTAAAACGCACGGACATACCCGCTTCAGCCCGGCTCTCAACGGTTTAATTATTACTATTTAAACGGCGCTCACGCCTACCTATCGAATGCTGTGTGGTTTTGCTCCTTTTCCGACAATTATTCATTAAGCTGTTCCTTTGTGGGGAGAGATCAACAGTACTCATATTCGCCGATTCAAATCATGCATAATAACGTGTTAGTATAATCACCAAAGCACCTGCCTTCGTCGGAAATAAGCACCAACGATTGGAACCGCTCTTGAGCAGTGCATATCTGCAACCTATAGCACGTCCAGAGAGCAGTAGGACACAGTCACAACATGGCGTATGTAGTTGCCTGGCAACTTAGCTGAAAAACAGACCACAGCAAATTACACTTCACGTTGATGAACGCAATTCAGACAATGAAAATAACAACATTGATTTATAAGTGCACTGACATTCGTCGTTCCAACGAGCCCTTTATCTTTTCTTGTTTATTGTATATTAAAATTTAGTTCCTGGAAAATATTCCAAAAGATATTTAAATCTCTCATCCACCAAACAAAGTTGGGTACTTGATCATATAAATATTAAAGGTAATGAGAAAGCTGATTTTCGGCAAAAAAAAAGAGACTTATGTGAAATAAGTGTCAAATCAGCTATCACAGTCAGTGATTGGACGAAGAGAGCAATTCTTCATTGATGGTTCCGAATCCCTAGGAACAAAACTTATGGAAACTTAACCAAAGAAACTAATAAAAATCTAAGTGACTTCCTCTTTAAATTAAGTGACAACTCTTAAGGAAAGTCGTTAACTTTCTCACCGGGCACAGTGTATTCAGGAAACATCTGAGAACGATAGGGATATTCCGCGAAGAACCAATATGCCGCCTTTGATGAAACAACAGTTCATCTTGTTATAGAGTGTGAAGCTCTAGAAGTTCATCTAGCTATGCATCCCAGAGAAGGGGCTTAACAAGTAAGGCAGGTAATTTAGCTCACTAAACGGGTTGAACTAAGCTTATAGTAAGCTAAGGAGGCGCACAAAAAACATTTAGATTGTGTTGAGCAGAGTTTAAGTCGCTTCCAAACTCGTCATCAAAATTTAGTTCGAGGAGCCAATCGTGGAATACAGTTTCATTTTCCGATAAAGATGATTTTTTTTATTGTGTTTAACACCCTGTTTTTCTACTTGTGGCACAGCAGGTGATGACACTGATGATACATGGAATGAAGATTGAGCACCGGTGGAATGCGGAGGCGGGGAAACCAGATAACCCGGAAAAAACCCGCACATGAGCCGCTTTGTCCACCAAAAATCTCACAGGGGCCGCTTGGGATCGGTGAGAGGCGAATGGTCTAACTACTCGGCCACGCCGTGCACCTATCGATGATCTGTAAAACATATCTACCAATCCAACAATCAGTATATTTGACTGTCCTATTTTTAGTGAGCTACTAAACTTCAGCTCTTCTATACCTAGAGGATGTGTTTAGCGCCGGAGAAGAAAATGATGCGACCATTGTCACTTCATGAGACCGCCCTAATATCTGGGAACTAGTTACCGCTAGAGGCAGTGCCGGTTGTTCCGCGTTTACGAATTTTACGGCTCATCACCAGACTAGTCAGTTGCATTAGAAGGGAGACTGAAGATGAGACACAAGAAACTTCGCGCCGTTACTTATTTGGAAAATAATTATTATAACATTTATGAAAAGATTCTGAAAAAAATAAGAAAAGCTTTTGTATCTGAAATATATGAGTATCCAGTTTTATTCGTCTATGTTTAGTACTACCATTAGTTCTGTCAGTACATATACTACAAATAAAGCTATGCAACTCAATTAATATACATATATTCTGAAAAAACATTCACATGACTTTCCCTACATCTGTGCAATAAATTATTGTAAAAAAGTTATTTCTTCTATTTACTTAATGCTAATCGAGAAAAAATTATCAGGGTCTTATTACTTGCTACCTTGTAAGTAGACGGGAAATAAGGGAGTACCATAGTTTAAATCGATAGTTACATCTTTTAAAAGCTGGTTGCTATGTGATTGAAGTACCTTTGTTTGTATGGACAGGAGTTGACAAATTCCCGAAAGAGAAAGGTATAAGTATTTTAAAGCTGAAACTAATAACAAGGAATATATCAAAAAACGGTCAACCTCACAAAATTATATAAATTAAGTTGTGTGTTTTAACGAGCTCTACATTTTCTGTGTGGTAAGTTTTTGTCTATCTCTTACGGTTTAGCAGTTATGCAAAATTCTGCAAAATTAATCTAGAATAAACATGTCTTCATGGACTATTCCCAGAAAATTGAAGATATAAACTTTATTTGCCATGCAAATATCTTGAATATAAGAGATTTAATCAAAATCGTTAGAGCCGTTTTTGAGAAAATCAAAATTTTCGATTTTTTTTCTATGTAAATGGTAGTTGCGGATGGAGGGATTTTCTTGAAAATCATCGTGTCGCATCCTTTCAAGATACCAAACTTAAATACCAAGTTTGGTTATTAACGGTCTTTTCTGTCTTTGCACTTCCCAACATTTGAATTGCTACTAATTTTTTGTTAAATTATCCTATTTTTTGTTCCATATATAATTTATCCCTCCATCTTTTACCCTTGTCACATTCTATTAAACAATGATACATTTCTCCATTCAAAATACATTTCCCTCAACAATTGTTTCCTATTCGTTTTAATAATAATACTCCTATGGGCATTCATTAGAGACCTACCTTCAGAGTTTTCGCATTTGTCTACAAATTCTTCTCAAATTGTCCTAACGGTCTTATACAAATGTCAAAAAACTTTTATTTGCAAAACCTGCCCTATCTCTTGTTTCTCCATGTCTTTCACCCTCAACCTCACTTCTTTGAGAAATCCATTATTGTTTTTATTTAGTAGCCAAATAATCCTCATGCCAATTTATTCTAGCATCATCTCCAGCTCTCTATACCAACTCTCCTTTAACATTTTTTTGGAGTTCCAGGAATTCTTTTATTTCGTATTGCTGTCATCTAAATATGTGCATCTATATCAATGATTCTCTCCACTGTTATGTTTTTTCTCCCTACCCTTCCTAACTCCGCCAGTGCTATGCCCCTTAGTTAACTTTTAGGTAAACCCAAAACTTCCCTGCAGAGCATTCTATACACTACATCGATCTTCAGCCACCCTTTTGTCACTCCCCAGATTTCAATTTCATAAAGCATCTTTGACTCGACTAAGTTTCATAAAGTTTTAGCAACCATTTATTGTTAATGTTCTTTTACTTCACGCTGTGACTATGCGCCAAATCCTCGCACCTATACTTGGCCACCATGAATTGTTGTCGGCGGCTTCCTTTTCATGCTGGCCCCATTGTCGCATCTGCGATCGAGGGTACACTTCATCAACGTCGTGCAATGTCACAACTGTGTGTAACTTTTTAATTTACACGTGCAATAATAACCTCTATTTCAGGAAATTTCTTGCCCGTCGTAGAGAGGAACATAACAGGACTAGCAGGAGAGAGAGAGAGAGAGAGAGAGAGACAGAGAGACAGAGAGAGAGAGAGAGCACTTCAGTTGAATTAGGTACAGCAGTAGTCAATTGTCTACGAGTGTCAAAGTTTTAAACTAAAAATTAAATTTTGTTGTTAACGATATTGCCAATTGCCAGAACCAAATCAGCGCCGCCGGTGTGCCGGAATTTTGTCCCGCAATAAATCTTCTGACATGGGGCTGTCGCTTTAAGCATACTTAAAATTAATCGGTCTGGGGTCAGTAAGCCAACATCTAACCAACTGAGACTACCCGATCGTCGAAGTGACGAGAGATATAATAGTGTAACAGCGCTGGAATAAAGACAATTTATTACAACCTGAATTGAAGTAATAAAAACATTTTATTGCAATATTGTATTAATAGCTTCTGTATGTTATGGTAAGGTCACATGCCGCTGCGAGAAGCAGTTTTACTAAAAGTTACATAATTATAATATCATTCCGAACTCTCTGTTTCACTATTTAATTGTATATTAATTTTATCGTACGACACAACACTATTATGTTTTGACTATTAAAACTTTCCACTACTACTGACAGCGCTGCCTATCTCGGAGATGTTAACTGTAGTTTTACTGCAATAACTAATTGAGTGAAAAATGCTGACCTAGGTAAAGCACAATCGAATTTTTCAAGAGCGCTCACTTTGCATCGGAAACGATGCACAAATGCTTAGTCATTACAACTTTTTCAAAATAATCCCGTTTTTACAAATGTTAAAAGTTTACATATGAAAGTTTACTTGGTATGAACAACTCGTAGCCCAAGACCGTGAAGTTTTAGGTTTCCTTATAAAGTACTTCAAGTTTTATACTGAGATAAAGCAAATTTAAAATAATCAAGAAATGTTCTTAAGTTGTTAAACATCGAAACATTTTCTACCCAATACCTACAGTGCTTCACCTACAGTTTGTTCTGGAGGCTCTTCAAAAATGTCCCAAATTTTATTTCTTTTTTTACAAATTCTAAAGGATGTAAATGTTTCCCAAACTAGCTCAACCTTTCAGAACGTTTACGATATGGTCTGACCTTAATTACATAGTACATTTTTCGAAAATTTTGATTTTCTAAAAAATGAATGTAGGGATTTTCTTGAAAATCTTCGTTTCTTATCCTTGGAAGATACCAAACTTAAATACCAAGCTTGGTATTTAACGGTCTTTTCGTTTTTGAGCTATGCTGTTCACAGACACACACACACATACATGCCCATGTTTTTTTTTTTTTTTCGGATTCAGGGGGTCCCAAAACATTTACTTCCAGTGAAATCTCGGTATCGAATTTTTGGGTGCATTACAATACCTTCTCTATACACTACGTACATAGTTGGGTACAGAAAGTAAAAAGCATTTTTAGAAAAATGTCCGTGTGTGTGTGAAGCGTGCGTGCGTTAGTGCATGTGTGATGCGTGCATTCGTGTGTGTGTGTGTGTGTGTGTGTGTGTGTGTGTGTCTATACCTGTGGACAGCATAGCTCAAAAAACGAGAAGTCGGTTGAATACCAAACTTGGCATTTAAGTTCAGTGTCTTTCAAAGATTCGTCACGAAAATATTCAAGAAAATCTCGAACCCCAACTACCCTTTACATGAAATATTTTTTTAGGAAATTGATTTTCTCAGAATGTCGATTGTTATATGTTTAACTAATTTTCATCACAAACGAAATTACATCTTGAATTTTCTTGGAGCCTCCCAAGAGCTCTTCATACTGGATGACTTTTGTATAACTCATAAACCCTTAGAGACAGATAAAAACTTACTACACGAAAAATACAGATTTTATTAAAATACACAATTATGTCGTCTACATTTTTATTTAGAGTTAACCGTTTCCGAGATATTCCTTGTTATTTGTTTGAATTTTAAACTACTTAAATTTTTCTCAAACGGGACGTCAACTTTCGTTTCATTTCTTTTATTTTCTCCCGGGAGTGAAAAGAGAATCGAATTTCAATTGCTTCACTTAACGACCAGCTTTTAAAGACTTGGCTATCGCTTTAGCTTACGATCCTTCTACTTACATGGAAGCAAGTAATAAGACTAATGTTTGTGTCGATTAGCATGACGTAGGTAAAGGAGTCATTTTGTATAAGAAAATGTTGTTTGTGGAAGAGCTAAAGAAAATCATGTGAATGGAACGCAGGTTTTTTTTGCATATGATCGAAATATCCCAAAGTATACTTTTAAAAGTATAGATCATCAATATAAAAAAAGAGTTTTAGTTCTCTACATGTACTTACTATGTATATAGTAATTAGAAAACATATTACACCCACAAATTTGATGTCGATATTCCAGAAGAAATACACATTTTGGGGTTCCCTGAGTCCAAAAAGCATTTTTTGAAAAAGTAGGATATGTGTGTGAGCCCGTGTCAAAAATGTTGACTTTCTCAAAAATGACCCTAATTACTTTGATTAAAAAGTGTTAAAGATATTTACGTGCCAAATAAAATTTATATCATGAATTTTCCGTGAATAGACTTGAAGACCTTATCATAGTGGAGGACTTTTGTATAACCAGTTTATTGTAAAAGATACACAAAGCTCTTACTAAGTAAAAGTTGTAGATCTGGGTGAAAGCACTCAAATTATATCATATATATTTTTTGTTGAGTTAACAATTTTCGAGATATTCCATAGTTATTAGTTTCAATTTTAAAATGCATACACTTTCCTCAAAGGCAATTCATTTGTTTCATATCTCTTTTGTTTTACTCCTGGCCGTGCGAAGGGAACCGAATTTCAATTTCATCGCATAGCATCGTTTTTAAAAGATTTTACTATCGCTTTATCGTAATTTATTCCCTTATACACCTTCTACTTTCAAGAAACTAAGTAATAAATGAATGTTTATCTCGATTAATATGAACTAGATAGAAGAATAAACTTTTGTAATAATAGTTTGTTTGCGGAAGAACAGGTATAGAATGTCATGTGAATGAAACATACCAACATTTTTTTTAAATTTAGGAAAGTAGGTAATTAAAAGTTTTCCCTGAAGTTTATCACTTTCTGTTTTGCAGGTTGCAGGTGTTCAATGAAAGCTTTATGTTATGTAAAGACATTCTTCTGCATGTCCTTATTTCTTTAGTATTCCAAGTCCCAGCCGATTGAGAACCTTAGTCAAATATGCCTTCTTGGTAAATACTCCTTTATTTATTTTCTCTAGCCCCGTATGTACAATGTACATAGGGATAGAGAAATATTGCATTTCACCCAAAAATTAGATGTCGAAATTTCACCGGAAATACATGTTTTAGGGCCCCTGAATCCAAAAAAAGCATTTTCAGACACAGGCCCGTGAGTGTGTGTGTGTGTGTGTGTGTATGTACGTGTGTGGTGTGTGTGTCTGTGGAGAGCATAGCTCAAAAACGAAAAGACGGTTAAATACCAAACTTCCAAGGATGCAACTAGATGTTCAAGAACCCCCCCCCTTCCCCACACCGTTCTAACTACATGGAAAAATGTTCGGAAGTTGTGTTTTTCTTAAAAAGGATTCTAACGATTTAGATTAAAATGGCATATATTAAAGCCATTTATATCACAAATAAAATGTATATCTTGAATTTTCTGGGAATAGCTTCTAAAGACCTGTTTATTCTGGATGAATTTTGCTTTATTTTTGCATAACTAATAAACCGTAAGAGATAGACAAAAACTTACTACTCAAAAAATGTATATCTTGTTCAAATACACAAGTTATATAATGTAAATTTTTTTCGTGAAGCTTACTGTTTTCGAAGTATTCCTTATTAGCTTCAGTTGTGAAGTGTTTATTCTTTTCTCAGACGGAAGTGTCCGTTTTTCTTTTGTTCTACTCCTGGCCAAGCAAAGAAGCGATTTGCAATGACAATCGCAAAACGACAGCTTTTAAAACATTTGACTATCACTTTAGCCTAGTGCATTCCCTTAGTACCATTCTACTTATAAGGAACTAAGTAATACAAAATCTGCTAATGTTTATCTCAATTAGCATGGTGTTGAAAGAAGAATTATCTTTTGTAAAAAGTTTGTTTGTAGAGTAGCTAGAGAAAGTCATGTGAGTGTAACCATTTTTGTATCCTTGTGAACGTGCTGTATACTTGTGTGCTTTAGAGAATGTTGTATTTTCCTAGCGTCCGTGTTTTATTAAATAATTAAGCAGAAATTCTTCCTTGACGACGCTATACGGGCCTGATCTGAAGTTGCTGATAACGCATGTGTTAGAGTAATTAGGGTCTCAAGCTCAAATTACAGCAGCCGCGCTTGTCGGACAATCATCTTGAGTACAACTTTTTACTTTCTCTACACGTACTTTGTACATAGTATATAGAGAAGGTATTGTATTCCACCCAAAAAATTCGATACCGAGATTTCACCAGAAATAGGCGTTTTAGGGTCCCCTGTAACCAAAAAAACATGTTTAGAAAAATGTTCGTGTGTTTGTGAACACGATAACTCAAAAACAAAAAATCAGTAAAATACCAAACTTGGTATACTTATAAGTTTAGTATCTTCCAAGGATGCAACATGAAGATTTTGAGAAAAAATGTTCGAACATTTTAATTTTCTCAATAATGGCTCTAACGATTTTGATTGAAATGACGTATATTCAAGATATTTAGATGACAAATATAATGGATATCTTGAAATTTCTGGGAATAGCCTGTTAATTGTTTTCTATGAACTTGTCTTTATTTATAGCCTATCGGAGGTTTTAAAAAATAAAAACGGCCCTCGTACATGTTTTGAGCACTCCGGAATCCATAAAAGCATTTTAGAAAAATATCCTACGTGTGTCTGTCAGTCCGTCTATCTGTGTGTTTATGTCAGTGAGTAGCATAAATAAAAAACGAATATTCGATTAAATACCAAATTTGGCATTTAAGTTTAGTATCTTCCACCTCGGACTAACCTTTATATGGAGCATTTTTTGAAATGTTCTATTTTCTTAAAAATGGCTCTATACTTTTTAATTGAAATATCGTATATTAATGAAATTTACATCCCATTTGTCTATGAATAGCCTCTGAAACCCTCTTTATTGTGGATAACGTTTGCGTAACTATAAACGTAAGAGGTAGACAACTTTTTAGCACACAAAACATGTCGATCTTGTTGAAACACACAACTTATGTCAAATATATTTTTTTGGAATTAAGCGTTTACATTTTGGTTTACATTTTCCAATGCTTCCACTTTTCTCAAATGGGAAGTCGTTATTCACATTTTTCATCCTGGATATGCAAAGATTTTAAAGCCATCATATAGAGATCGGTCCTTAAAAGTTTTGGCTACCGCTTTAGCTACTACAAGGAAATATGCAATAAAACCATTTCTGCTCATAATTATCTCGATTAGCATGAAATAGATAGAGGAATAAGCTTAAAAGCATAGTTTGTTTTAGAGTAGATGGAAAAAATGTTACACGGGGAGTTTTATAGCAATGTGTGTAAACTTGTCTTCCCCTATTCCTTGCCTTTTGTTCCAAAAGAAACGTTTTCCTCTGGCTTAATATCTTCAATCGTAGGGAATGCTGAGGCTTCTATATCAACTACTTTCACCATCATATCCTGTACGAGACAAGAGCTTGTCTATGTACGACTATCCAGAGAGCGAATAACTTATCTTTATCGCTGACATTAGCCGCTTGAATGAATTCCTTATGCCCAAAAAGACTGAAACCCGATGCTGTTTTCAAATTCGCAACAGCGACTAAAGGTTCTCAACGTAATTAAAGCTTAAATATATTTCATTTGCTTCTCAGGTTATCATTGGTTGGCTGCAATATTTTGGACGAGATTCCACACTGGAACCGCCTTGGTTTGATCGTGTATTATTGGGCGATTGGCTGAAACCGGGTCGTGGGGAAACAGTCACGTGGTGGGTCCCCTACACAGTCCAAGCTGTTCTTCTCGACCCACCCCCTAGACCTGGCAGAACCTCCTATGTACTCCGACGACACCAACGTCACCCAGCCGCCGAGGGCAATATTTCCATAGTGTATTCACCACCACGGAAAGGCCCCGCCACCGTAGTCCTCGCCGGCACTTTCAACCATGAGACTGGTTGGAATGAAACTGTGATGCAAGGAAGGGACAAGAAGTTCGGGGAAATGAAGGAACCTCCCCAGCATTCGTCAAGCGATCCGGGAGAAGTTCTGGAAAAAAAAAACACATGGAACAGAGAGATCAGCCATGGGAATTTTACCCACGACCTCCTAATACCAGTCCCAGAAGAAACGCGAGCCACCTGGCCCAGTAACACATTCTCTAGTTTTACTTGTGCATTCTTCCTTCTTTAAGCAAAATTTTAACGAAAGCATTCATTTTCTGTAAACACGTTCTTCAAAGAATAAAATATCGGATGCTTTCCATTCACACGACTTCCTCTACCTATTCTGAAAACAAACTTTCCTTACAAAAGATTATTCATTTATCTACATCGTGCTAATTGAGACGAGCATTAGCAGTAATTATCTTATTAATTGCTTGCTTCTAAGCAGCAGGAATGTAAGGAATTACATTAGGCTAAAGCGATAGTCAGATCTTTTAAAAGCTGGTCGTTATGTGAACAATTGAAGCAAAACAAAAGAGAGATGAAATGAGAAGTGGCTTCCCATTTGAGAAAGTTACATAGTCTACAATTGAACCAAAATAAAGAATATCTCGGAAACGGTCAATTCTACGAGTAATTTTTGTGTGTTTCTTATGGTTTACCAGTTATGCAAAATTCAGCAAAATTAATCCACAATGAACAGGCCGTCAGAAGCTATTCTCAGAAGATTCAAGGTATACATTTTATTTTTATGTAAACATATTTAATATACGGCATTTTAATAAAAACCGTTAGAGCCATTTTTGTGAAAAACAAAGCTTTTGAAACATTTTGCATGTAAGAGTGGTTGGGATGGGGCCGTGTCGCATCCTTGGAAGATGCTAATCTTAAATACCAAGTTTGGTATTTAACGGCCTTTCAGTTTTTGAGCTATGCGGTCTATACACACGCACACGGACCTTTTTCTAAAATGCGTAATCTTGACACCGAATTTTGGGTGGAATACAGCACCTTCTCTATACACTATGTATATGTGTAAAGAAAGTAAAAATATGCTTACAAGCTGATATATACGTGTTTGGAATAATTATTTATTTAATATGTGCAATTTTTCGATTAGCTATGACAGCTGTTCTTAAGTAATGATAATCAGCAATTCCACCACCTCATACATAATTAATAATAATCTAATACACATACCACAACAATGTTGCACTTCACATGCATGACCAACGAGCTGGGAAAGAAAAATTATTTCCAGTGAGAATATATCGAGATCATATTTCTTCTACTGAGTAATTGATAGGGAATTATTTTCTCGTCTACGGTTAAATGACAGATTTTAAAATCATGAAACTAGAGTTTATTTCTATTGTTCAATAGCTTAACCTCTAACAAAAATGTATGATGGAAAAACACACAAAACATACATAGTCGATCTGTGTGTAATGATAGCGCGTCTGCCTCACATACAAGAGATCCCGAGTTCGAATCTAGGTTAGACATTATCCGGACAAGGGTTTCTCGACGGTTTTCCCTCATCCTGGGAAGATAATGTCGGGTAACTCTTAGGCTATTCTGGCCCCTGGACTTCTTTGAACATCAGCCCATCCATTTCATTCATACATCGTCCGATATGAATTATCAGGTTAAAGGACTTTAAAAAATGCACGTATGTATTTGAATACACGTGCTAAATACAGCTTTGTACCGACATTTCAATTTCTAAGCTATGCTAAGAAAAAGCAATGCTACACGACTAGAAACAATTGCATAAGAATTTGATGTTCCATTCACATGACTTTCTCAATCTATTCTTACAGAGGATTAGTCTTTTATGTACATCATGTTAATTGAGATAAACATTAGCTGAAAATATGGCCTTACTACTTGCTTCCTTATAAACAAAAAAAAGCAAAAGAGTGCATCTTTTAAAAGATGTCGCTATGCGATTGATATTGGAATTCGATTCTCTTTCATGTACGCAGAAAAAATAAAAACAAACAAAAAAAACAAAAAAGATAAGAAACGGACGAGGATTTACCGTTTGAGAAAAATGTAAATATTTTAAAATGAAATCAATAGCAGAAACTATGTATCTCGGAAATCATTAACTCGACAAAAAAAAAAAAAAAAAAAAATATATATATATATATATGATAAGTTGTGTATTTCAACGACAACTACATTTTTGGGTGATAGCTTTTTGAACTTTTACAGTTTATCATTCATGTAAAATTCATTCAGAATGAAGAGGACTTCAAAGGTTATTCCCAGAAAATTCAAGATATACATTTTATTTGCCCTGTATCTTTAACATAGGGAATTTTGATCAAAATCGTTAGAGCTGTTTTTGATAAAATCAAAATTATCGCATTTTTCCATCTAAAGGGTAGTTTAGGGTAGGGATTTTCTTGAAATTCTTCGTGTTGCATCCTTGGAGGATGCTGAATAGAAATGTCAAATTTCGTATTCAATCGAATTTTCGTTTTAGAGATGCCGTGTTCTCTCTCACAAACACACACACAAACACACACGCACACACAGTGGCCGCGCGGTTAAACCACTCACCTAGGTGGCCCGGGTTCGATCCCAAGCGACCGCATGTGGGATTTGTGGTGCAGAAAGCGCCAGAGAGACGGGTTTTCACCGAGTTCTCCGGTTTCCCCCGCCAACACATTCTACCGGTGCTCCATCTTCATATCATCAGTGATATCGCCTGCGGTGCCATGGTAGTAAAAGCGGGCGTTAAACACTACCAAAAAACACACACTTTTAAATATTTTTAGGATATAGGGTATCCATAAACGTGTATCGAATTGCTGGGTGGAAATGTAATGTCTTTTGTATTTATGTACGAAGCAGAAAATGTTAAATGGTGAAAGTATTGGAAAATTCAACCAAATAACGGGTGACTAGGAAATGGCGAAACCACAAAAACGTTATTTGAAATAAACCGTGCACTTTAAAGAGAACTGCATTTTTCTGTGTGTATGTTTGTTTTCTATATGTTGTGGTTTACCAGTTATGCAAAATTATTTTTTAATCAAGAGTTCTTAGAATATTTCCAAAAACTTCAAGATATTTTATTTCACACTCAGACAGAAAGAGAAAATGAGAAATATATACATATTTATCTTTTACAAAAGAGTGTATTTTAAGGGTGATATTTCAATGTTGGTTTTCAGTAGTATAATTATATTACTTCCTCTACCTGCTTTTTATAAGATAGAGAAAATAAAAAAATCGATATCTAGCTTATTATTCAATTTAAAAAAGATTTATTTGTAAACGACACTGTCAGTTGCTAATATATTATCACCAGAGCCAGAATTTCGACCCATAGGAATTCTTTTACATCTCATTCAAAACCATCAGAAGACAAGCGTCTAACCAAATGCATCATCCAGATTGACAATATTACTTTCTGAACAGCATTGATAGAAGCATTTGTAATCCTACGGCTTCTAAAAAAGAAACTTTGTTATCCAGGCATTTTAATAAAAATCTTTAAAGCCATTTTTGAGAATATGAAAATTTTCGGAAATGTTTCCATGTAAAGGGTAACTTGGGATGGGGGATTTTCTGGAAATCTTCGTGACGCATCCTAGGAAGATATTAAATTTAAATATCAACTTTGCTATATAACGGAATTTTGGATTTTGAGATATTTATATTCCAACCGGGAATCGAGTCCGGGACTTTCAGGTGAGAATTCATCTATTCTTCGTTCATCCTTACTTCACCGGTAATGTAAACAAAAACAACAGATTGCAAGGGCTTTGATTGGTTGCTTAATGTTTTAAAGCTTTCTCCATCACAAAATAATTTTGCTTATATTGCTGAACGAAGTACATAATCATTACCTATATTAAACAATGCAATATTGTCTAAATAACATAGCGTGATGATTCAGGAACAAAATTTACTGAAGTTTAGTGATTATTATTTTACGTAACAATCCGGACTTGTGCAGTAATGATGCTTCCAGGCAGCTAGTAATGGCAGATGTGCGTAATACCGGTGTAGTGAAACATAAGCATCGACGAGAAAATAATTATAACATGCATATAATGAAACAAAACTGTCTTTTCAGTCCAACAACAAACAACTCTTTAGTTACTTTACAAACTGATTATAATCAAAAGCTGTTCACAAATAACTGTCTCTTAACGCTTTCGTAACAATTTTGCAGTATCGTTTACTTTCGACGTTCGCTGCGACGACTACTACTGCTCGCTATGAATTTCCCGTCAAAACTCGCTGTGCACTCCCAGTTGAAACTGAACTCTGAGCTCGGCGATTTTGGCAGGTCGAGAACAGCCTAAGGGTGTGTTAGTCGTGTACCCATTCTTGCTAGAATTTAACCACGTCCTGACGGAAATGTGAGGTTTGTAGGATGAAGGGTGTAAATGAGGTTGGTGAGTGAAAGGAGGCAGCAGATTGCTCCTCGGCGGCCCTTATGCAACGCTGGTGTAATGGTATTTGCAAAATGTTTGTGATTTTGGGGGTTTCGTTTAAATGTTGATGTCCAAGCAACTCTTTGAAGGATGATATAAGAGCTCAGCCGTATGAGCTGGTGGAGTTGCTCCTTAGTTGCCGGAGATGCCCGCCAACCATGAGGGGAAGCCGGTATCGCCTGAAGCAGCGGTTTCTAGGATTATAATCCCCAAAATAAAAACAATAAATGACATGTTATTTATGGAGGATCTTTAACTACTGTGGTTCTAAGCGTCCCATTCTAAATTGGGCGTGAAAGACTGCTTAATTTTCCTCAGAGGCCTCTCTATCAGGCTTGACGTAAATCTACGACACGGGACCAACGACTTTACTTCCCTTCCGAAGGAAGCCATGCTAAGGATTTTTACGCCCGAAAAAAATCCATCGTCCTCCGCCGGGTTTGAACCCGCGACCTTGGGTATATGAAGTTAGCATGGTAACCCCTACACCACGGAGGTTGACTATAATCCTCAAGAGACCTAATGAGGGCGCGGGGCGGTTCTCTTTTTTATACCTCTCGGATTCTTGGCGGGAAATTTATAGAAGCAGTCGCATGTGCATACCGTCCCAAGTTTCACAAACGCGCTCAGGTATAACAATTCCAGGCGTCAATAGCAAAGAACCTTCAGACAGCTCACATGTCCACTCGCACAGTTCCAACAATCACAGCTGCAATGTCAAAAGAACTTGCTGCCGGCACATGTGTCCACTATCACAAGTGTAACAATGAATGCCAACAATCAGAACGTAGTCATAATAATAAGTTCTCTACTCTTGTTCTTTATCTCTTATGGATTACCGCTATACAAACGTCCTCCAGACTGAAGAAAGCTCCATAGCCTATTCCCAGATGTAATATATGTATATATTTAATTATTATTATTATTATTATTATTATTATTATTATTATTTACTATGTAAATATTTTAATATAATTTGGCATTTTAATCATATCGCATCCCTGGAGATACTAAACTTAAATTCAAAGTTTGGTACATCACTTCGTTTTGAGTAATGCTGTTCACACACACATACACACACACATTCACACAAATCACAGACATACGCCCTTTTTCTAAAAATTCTTTCTTGGAATTCAGGTGTGCTCAAAGCATTTCCGGTGAAACCTCGGTATCGAATTGTTTGTGGAATGCAGTACCTTCTTTGCGTACTACGTAAGTACCTTGTACATTGCTAGAAAAGGCCAAAAACCTGTTGTGTTCGAATGTTACACACATATTTCTCTACCAATTCTGCAACAAACTATTTTTGCAAAAGCCTATTCTTCCACCCACTTCATAATAATCGAGAGAAACAGCAGAAATGGTTTTACTATTTAGTTCCTTAGTTTCCTTGAAGGGAAATAAGGGAATATACTAGGCTAAAGCGATAGTCAAATCGTGTATAAGTATTTTAAAATTTAAACCAAAAGCTAGAAATGTCCCGGAAACGGAAACAGCACACAAAAAAACTGCACATGGCATAAACTGTGTGTTTTAACGCGATCTACATTTTTTGTGTAATTCTCTCTCTCTCTCTCTCTCTCTCTCTCTCTCTCTCTCTCTCTCTCTCTCTCTCTCTCTTTCTTTCTTTCTTTCTTTCTTCTCTCCCTCTCTCTCTTCTCTCCCTCTCTCTCTTCTCTCCCTCCCTCTCTTCTCTCCCTCTCTTTCTCTTACTCACTTATGCAGTCATTCAGAATGAAAGGACTTGAGAACTATTCCAGAATGTTCAAGATATACAATTCATTTAGCATAAAATATCTTAAACCATGATATTTGATCAAAATAGTCATTTTTGAGAAAATAAACATCAAAAAATGTTCCTTGTAAAGGTTAGTTTGGGGTTGCGGGGGTTTTGAAAATCGTCGTGCCGCATCCTTGGAAAATGCTAAACTAAAATATCAAGCTTGGTATTTAACTGACTTTTCGTTTTTTGAGCTATGCGATTCACACACACACACACACACACACACACACACACACACACACACATACAAACATGGGTATTTTCCTAGAAATGCTTTGTTTAATTTATTTGCTTAGTTATTTATTCAGTCCTCTGTGGTTTAGGAGTTATATGCTAGCCTTTGATTGCCAAAGTCGCGGATTCAAACCCGGCGATAGCCTTTTTTCGGGCGTAAAAATCTTTAGTATGGCAGGCCTTGGAAGGGAAGTAAAGCCTTTGGTTCCGTGTGGTAGATTTATGGACGAAAATCCCTCAAGCCTGATAAAGAGAACTCTGAGCAAACTAATCGGTATAGAATGGGACGCTGAGTTAAAAGAACGTCCATAAGTAACAGTCAATTTCGATTTACTTATTTATTCGGGGACCTCAAAACATGTATATCCGTTGAAATCTCGGTATCGAGTATTTGGGTGGAATGCAATTCTTTCTCTGTCTACTATTTGCATTGTATGTCCGTAGTAGAGAAAGTAAAAATATACCTATGTTACATTATATTGCTAACTTGTTTACAAAATAGCAATATTTAGATTTCAGCAGTATCATTGTAGCCATCGATTTTTAAACTATTCATTTCGTTCATAGCAAAAGGAACAAGTTGTTAGTTTGCTTAATAGCTTAGTAAATAATGTAGTTCCGAGCCGTTTGCAGAGGAATGTAATGCAGTATCTTGACTATTTTGGCAATAGTTGCTACTGGCTCATAGTTTAAAAGGGCACCTTGAAGCTGTCCGCTGAACGACTTTTTTTTGGCGATTTGTATATAAGTTGTCTGGAAATGCAAACATTTTATAAAATAAACAAGATTTGAATATTGTATCCTGGATTCTCTATGCAAATCCAAGAATGTTATTTATAAATTCACATTTTAATGAAGTTTTGGACGGCCCTGGAAGGTGCGTGACCGAGACTCGTGCTGTGGCCTAATACGGAGAAACTCTGCGGGGGCCCGTTCTTAAGGAGTAAACATTTGGTCGGCTCGTTGGCGTGGCCCCTGATGACCATCGCGACTCAATTATCTTCCTGCATTCAGCTGAGTGGGCTTATACGATGTGAACTGGGTTTGATGCCCAGTAGGATTCATGATGCATTCTGGAACCTGTCCAGACTCCTCGCGACTATCAATTCATCTGATTGCGGGGGCGCATAAAATGTCGATGATGTAATAATAATCATTATCAGCATTTCCTTCCATGATTACTATTTTCCTTTGCTTCTCTTCAACCAGTACTTTCCACTCACATCTGTTCTATTCGTGATCCTCAGTGATTGTTCCTGTGATCCTACGTTACTGTGCTGAGGTTCGAATTCTATAAAGTCATTTGAGTTGTATGTCGAGGGGTTCTGACATTTCATAAAATATTTAACATGTAGGAAGTAGGGACCCATATTGTTCATGTTTCAAGCAGCATGTAATATAGATGTTGTTGGGGAAGACTCAACATTTCATATTCATGTTGGATATGCATGTCGGAAGAGACCTAACATTACAAACTTGTTATACTCACGTGGGGAAATATTAATTATCGTATTACATCGACATGTACGTCACGAGAGAGCCAACATACGAGTACCAAACTTCATCTGAAGGCAAGTTTCACAGAGTCTCATCTCAGGAGAGACCCACGTTACAAATAGTTTTAGACATTCATGCTGGGAGGGGTCTAATATTCCCAACTTTACATTTGACACTATGTTCGGAGGGATTTATTGCACTTCAACCTTCACAGATTCCCATGTCGGAAGGCACCTAGGGTTTTGGATAGTGTGTACATGTCGGAAGGGACCCAACATTGCCAGCCTCATATTTGACACACATGTCTAAAGGGATTTCTTACATTACAAGATTCACAGAAACTCATTAGGAGATACCTAGCTTGGGATACTGTATGTCATGTTGGGCTGGACAACATTGCTGTCTTTATATTTGACACACATATCCGGAGGTACTTGATTCCAGATTCTCATGTCAGGAGATACCTACCTTCGGATACTGTATGTCATGATGGGATGGACCAATATTATCAGCTTCATATTTGACACACATGTCCGGAGCGACTTGTTACATACACGATTCACATATTCTCATGTCAGGAGATACCTAGCTTCGGATACTTTATGTATGATGAGTTGGACCAACATTACCATCTTCATATTTGACACACATGTCCGGAAGGGTTTGTTACATTTCAAGCTTCACAGATTCTCGTGTCAAGAGAAACCCTGCATTTCAGATGCTGTATTAGAAGGAAAAATGGAACCGGCTCAATATTCCAAATATTTCAGATAGTTGGGAGAAGCTTGGAGCGAGCTTACACGTATACATAATCGAAGAGTCCCAGCGATCTAACCATCGATTAGACTTGCATTCGAGGGCATTATTGTCAGTGTTTTGTTAGTGGTTATAAAAGTGGAAGGTAGTCATAATGTTTGCAAATAAATAGATATCACTGTCTTAAATGTTGGACTATTTCGCCCAAAACTTGTCATTAAAACATCTTATCATTTTAAAAAAATCAGGTTAATATTCTTAACTTAAGTGGGAAAATAATCAGTGCCCTGTTTAGTCTACATGTACTCCTTCAATATATTCTCAATTCTGTTATGCGAAGGAAAACAAAAGAAAATAAATTATACTTTGAAACACTTTATGATAAATCCTCAAGATGCATGATTGCAATATAGTTTTGTTTTTGCTCCTTTATTTTTATTTTCCGGAAAAAAGCGTTTTAACAACCATAAGCGGTATACACAGTAAAATAATAAATTAACAAATAAAAGACAAACAAGAATAATGATAACGGCATCAAGTGGCAATATATGGCGATTTATTGGCAATCCTTGGAAGAACTGCATATTGTTCTCAAGCAGATTCGTGCTCTGCCATAAAGTATGACGTATTATGCCATAAAGTATACGAAAACACGAAGCAAAAATTAAATTGAGCTTTATTTATGCACGCTCTTTAATCGGTATGGTTCTCAATGTACCTTCTATTTTGGGTGTGAAAGACATCTTAATTTTGCTCAGAGATCAGGTTTGAAGTTATTTTATGTGCCCTAAATCTACGACATGAGATCACCGAAGGAAGTATGCTAAGGGTTCTTGGGCCCAAAAAAATCGTGTTCCTCGGGATCCAGAGATTAGTGTGTTACCCCTAGACCACTGAGGATGACAAGATGAAGCAGATATTGTGTTTCATCATATTAGACCTTTTTACTTTCAAAGTCTTATATGACTTCTCAACTCAAAAGAAACAATGTATTAGTGATGATGCGCCTAGCACATTATAACTTTAAAAAACTAAATAACATCAAGTCAATATAAGAGTTTGAAAGGAAATTCTCTTCATTTTAAACACCGAAGTTGATACTTTCAGTACCACGTACAATCTACATACTAGGTAAAGAAAGTATTATATTCATACAAAGATGTGATGTCGAGATTTCACCGGAAATATATGTTTGAGCCCCCCAAATAAAATTAAAAAATGCATTTAAAGAAAGGTTTCTGTGTGTGAATGTGGCTGTGTCAGTAAATAGCATAACTTAAAAAACGAAATAGTCTGTTAAACACCAAAATTTATATTTAAGTTCGGTTACTTCTCGTAGATTTGCAAGAAAATCGTCCACCTTTATATGAAACATTTTGTCGAACATTTTGACTCTCTCAAAAATGGCTTTATCGGCTTTGAAGATATGTTTAAGATATTTTTACGACAAATGAAATGCATATCTTGAATTTTCTGAGAACAGCCTCTGAAGACCTCTTTATTCTGGATGATTTTTGAATAACTAGTACATCTTAAGAGACGGACAAAAACTTCTTACATAAAAATGTAGATCTCATAGAAACCACAATTTATGTAATATGTGTTTTTTTATAAAGAGTTAATCATTTCCGACATATTCCTTGTTTTTGGTTTCAATTTTTAAATATTTAAACCCGGTAAAACCGGAAGTTGTGATTCTTTCATATCTCTTGTTTTACTCCTGGCCATGCACATAAAACTTAATTTCAATTGTAACACATAACGACAGCTTTTGAAAGATTTGTCTATCTCTTTAGCCAAGTGTATTCCCTTACTTCCCTTCCGTTTACAAGCAAGCAAGTAATAAGGCCGTTTCTGCTAATGTTTATCTCGATTAGCATGATGCCGATAAAAAAATAATCTTTTGTAAGAATAGTTTGCTTATAATAGAACAAGTAGCGAAAGTCATGTGAATGGAGGACATCCGATTCTTTACTTTCTCTAGACGTACTATGTCCATAGTGTACAGAGAAGATATTGCATTCCACCCAAAAATTCGATACCGAGACTTTACCGGAAATACACGTTTTAGGTCTTCTGTAACAAAAAAAAAAAAAAAAAAAACATTTTTGGACATAGATCCGTGTGTGTATCCGTGTGTCTGTGAACACGATAACTTAAAAATGAAAAGTCGATAAAATACCAAACTTGGTATTTAAGTTTAGTATCTTCCAGGGATGCAACACCCCAAACTACCCTTTACAAGGAAAAAATTTCTAAAAATGTTATTTTCTCAAATGTCTCTAAAGATTTTGATTAAAATGCCGTATATTAAAGATATTCATATGGCAAATAAAATGTATATCTTGAATTTTCTTGGAATAGCCTCTAAAGACCTCTTTATTTTGAATGAATTTTGCTGAATTTTGCGTAACTGATAAACCGTAAGAGATAGACAGAAACTTACTACACAAAAATGTATATCACATTAAAATGGATTATATGAAATATTTATTTCATATACTTTTCTTTCCTCGTGAAATTGACCATTTCTGAAACATTCCTTGTTATTTGTTTCAGATTTAAAATACTTAAACTTTTCTAACTCGAAAAATATTAAAAACCTTTATAAAAACGGATTTAAACCGCATGGCAATCAGCTATTAAAAGATTTGACTATCGTTTTAGCCTAGTGTATTCCCTAATTTTCCTTCTACTTACAAGGAAGCAAGTAATTAAGACAATTTCTGCTAATTTTTATCTTGATTACCATAAAGTAGATAGAAGAATATGCTTTTTAACAATAATTAATTACAGCGAAGTAGAGAAAGTCATGTGAATGGAACACATCAGATTTTTTCACTTATTCCTTGCTGACGGTGGTCTTGAAAGTTTTTATTTTAATTTCAGAATGCTCTTCGATATTTTTTGTTAAATGAATAAGAGTTAAATTGGATTCAACAATTATATTTGGAAAGAAATCCAGTGTTAAAAAGAACAAATGAAAAACACAGGGGATTTTTTTTTTTTTTTTTTTTTTTTTTTTTTTAGAGGGAAAGATTTTTCTTTCTTAGAAAAGTTCAGGAATTACCCTACAAACTTGAGATCCTAACGATTATGTTTAATTTCTTTTTTTTTTTCAGGACGAAGAAGAGCTTCAAGAGAGAGGCAGCGCAAACCAGCATTGCATAATATGTAAGTTATATGGACCTGTTGTTTTCCTCATATGTATATTAATGATCTACCTCCCAGTATCGATGATGAATGTCTAGAGACCTTTCTGTTTGCAGATGATCTGGCTACTAGTCTTTCTCACGTTAATCAAGACGTTATTTCTGTTAAAAGTCACAATTCATCCTGCAATCTGCATAAATGGTGTAGGTAATGCCAATAAACTTTGTATCAATCATAATAAAACTGTAGACGCCATTTTCTCTATAAATTCTTCCTCCCTATCATCAGTTAACTTTCTGGGCATCCATATCGAAACTGGCTTAGGTTGACAGACTCGTATTAACTGCCTATCAAGTAAAATAAATTTAAGCTTATTCTTATTAAGGTCACTTAGACCCAGTGTCTCCTGTTGTATTCTTGTTACAGTGTATTATGCTCGCGTTCATAGTTACCAAAGCTATGGTACTCTATTATAGGGCAATCATACCTCTGCCAGTCAGTTATTTATTCTTCAGAAGAAATCTGTACGTATCATATTTGGAGCTTCACCAAGAACTCACTGTAAACCACTTTTTATGGAACTTGGTATACTGACATTGCCTTCAATGTTTGTTCTGGATTCCCTCCTATATGTTAAAAAAATCAACCTTTTTTCAATGTTCTCCTGTCCATAATTATCGCACTCGAAAATGCTCTGATATTTATATTTACAAATGTTAATATAGTAAAGCCCTTAACAGTTTCTCATGTATGTCAGTTAAAATTTTCAACAACTTACCTCAGAATATCAAGACTCTTCCTTTGTTAAACTTTAAGAGAAGGATCAAAACAATCTTGAAGGCAAATCCTCTTTATAGTATATCAGAAATGTATGACCTGAAATGGAATTAATCTTATCCATTTTTAAATATATCTTGTAACATTATTGTATGTAGAATGTTTAATTGATTTTTATTTTCTCATGATGCAGCCTGTGTTTGTTTTATAATTAATGACTGAAAATAAACTATCTGTCTATCTATTTCTCCGTGATTTGGAAATGCAAATACATTCTAAGTGGATACAAGAGGTTACTTATGCACTTAATGAACATAAATGAGGACAACTTTTGATAGGAAATCATGTTTCAAAGTGATCCTGAGTCAATAGACGCCGCTGCTCGGTTTGTAAACCATGACGATATGCTACTTTTAGTACAGAAGTAGAATTCGTTGTTTCACGTATCGTGAACGATAGAGAATAATGAATTACAAATACAAAATCACTAGTTTCCAATTGGCGTTATTTCTCAAGCCCCAGAAGTATTCGAGAAAGAACGCCAAAATCTAAATTTGATAGTATACAACGCCTGTACTGAATGTGCTGATAGCATTTTATAAACCCATACGTATAACTGCGCCTAGTGCATAACAAATCGTGTAGATAGTTTAACAGCGTTAAACAGATGTGTAGCCAAACATGAAGATTTAGTACTTCCAAACAAGTCTTGCACGTTGGAAAACATATGTTCCTCAATTTTATGAGTAATCTATGAAATGTTATGAATGTGTATAACACTCAGGTCCTATGATAAAACAATTAAAATCATCACAGTTGTCCATAATAATAGTTGGCTATACTATGAACCCTGGGACTTCAAAGTACTTACAACACTGTAAGTCGCCAATGGGGTTTTCGTCTCAAAATAATTTGAGATCCCCTTGTGGTTTACCGGCAAACATACGAGTCAGTTGAGAATTGCAATGCTATGTCGGCATATTGCCATGGTAGCTCAGTGGTAGAGCGCCACGTTAAAGACCGGAAGATCCGTGTTCAAATTCAGGCTATGACATTGAATTTTTCAGTCTGACTCTACCTATGCAATGTGTATAATGATTTATTTGTTAGCGTATTTACTTTCTGTGCATGCGTTTTAGAAATTTAAGGAAAGTGTTCTACAATTATTTTCTTGCTATAATCTGCTCCTATAGCCCTTCTCTATCTGCTCATCCAATCTTTAAACAGAGATACTATGTGTTTTATATTTAGTATCGGGATATCTTCCAAATGTTTAAGGTTGTTGAACATTGTAATGTGATTTAATAAATCTGAGAGCAGTGTGCAAATTAACGGGGAGGAGGGGAAGGGCATTTCCTAGCTCATAAAATTTCCCTGACTCACGATTGCATTATGGTTTCCTTGCCAGGTGTAAAAACATTTCTCCCTCTCATGATTCTGGAACATTTGTTATAGAACTTCTCGCATGATGAGCTGTATATGGTCTATGGACACGACAGGTCGATAAGAGCAACTTGTAGTACCAGTGAACCAGCGAGGCCACTGAACTAGCGAGATCGATGCACTATTTTTGTCATCACCCGTCCCTTCAAATCCATAATGTGTATATATCCAAGTATTGTTTTCCAAATAGCCTCTTGATTGTATTACCCTAGTGTTCAATTTGTATAACTTGCAGGAATATTAGGAGCATTTTTAATTTTAATTCGAACTGAATTAGGACAACCTGGATCTTTAATTGGAGATGACCAAATTTGTAATGTTATTGTAACTACTCACGCTTTCATTATAATTTTCTTTATAGTTATACCTATTTATTAAACTACTTGAGTAAATTTAAAACCAAATTAATAAAAAATCTCATTTGAAAATTTATAAATTTAAAGGTAATCTATATAGCAATTGTTTGAATATATTGAAGTACCTTTTATCATCTCAGATTCAGTTTTTGGTTCAACCTTTTTTGTAGCAACTGGATTTCATGGACTTCGTTAAGTTTGTGCAACCACAGTCAGTTTAGCTTTCCACACACCAGCCATAAAACCGCAGATGATCCTCATTGTTGGTTGGTATAAGTCGGCCAGGGTTGTGAACAGTACATAATCAGTGGTTCCAATGTAACAACCCACTAAATTGTTTAATTGCTTTGATTTTGAAGTTTGAACCTAAATGTCTTATGCAACTGAATGTTTCTAATTAATAAAGTATCTAATTATAGTGTTTTTCACAAACCTAGAATACAATTAATGAGGGAGTATAAACTCTTTTAAATCTCTGTGTGTAAAATGTTGGTGAAATAAGTTCCTCTCTCAGCAAGAAGCTTGATTCGCACACTGCCTGAAAGAGATCATTTTCATTCACATGTGTCGTTCGACAGTTACATCAGTGCCTACTCGCAATAAAGTAACTCTAAAGGTGACAGAAAAGCGTCCTCGGCTTGCTCGGTTGGAGCAGTGATCACAATAATTAGTCTGAAGATCTGACTGCGACCTTCTCTTCCACGAAACGGTCTTGCCTTCATACATGAATTTCATTGAGAGCATTCTCCACACAGCGAATATGATGGCACGTGGGCACCAAAGCGGCTTCTGGCTCTCCAAGTGTAGGCGCTTAACTTGTAACTCACGATTACTATTGTTATTCACATAATTTGTTTGCTGTAGAATAATTGCTTACACAATTCTCACATATGTTATCTCTACTACTAAAGTTACTTATTCCTTGCGATCATATTTTCATCAAATTCAATGCTTTACAAGACCTTCCAAGACACATCTTCACAAGCTTTCTTGTCAAATTACTTCCAAAATTTCTAAAATCTTAAAAGCAAATAAGGATATATTATAAACGGTCAAAGATTTGACTTTCATTTGGTGGTTTTGGACAGTCATCATCATCATCAACTCTTCATGGATTAGGAGGATTCTCCTGTTCCGGCCTCATATTTCTTCCCATCTTTTAACTGGTCTTCCTATCGTTCTGTAGCCTAGAGGTTTATATTTGTATGACTGAAATGGAATGCGAGAGTTATCCATTCTTTGTAAATGGCTTTCCCATTTTTCTCTATTTATTTGTATCCTTTCTTTTAAGCAAAAAATGTCTAATTCTTTCCTTATGTCTTCATTTCTAATATGATCTTGTCTGTTGCAACCTTTTACTGCTCGGAGATATTTCATTTCTGCCGCTTGTATTTGGCTCCAATCTTTCTTTTTAAGAGTCCATGTCTCCGAACCATACAGTAAAAATGGAACAGCCATTGTCTTATAGAATTTTAGGTTTGTATCTTTTCGGGTTTTCCTTTTTAAGGTACGAGCTATTACTCCACAAATATATTGGAACTTACTCACTTTATTATTTATTTCTTCATTGTTTGTCTTAAAGGTTACATTACAACCCAAGTAGTTAAATTTTATCACCTGTTCTAACACTTTATTGCTTAACACTATCTTTGATCTTTTTATATGTTTTCCTATAAATGCCATTATCTTTGATTTTTCTATTGATATACTTAAACCATAATCCTGGATCAATTTTTGTAGCTTGTACATACTTATTTGCAGCTTATCTTCTCGGTCTTGTATTAACATCATGTCATCTGCAAAGAGTAGCATATTTAAGGCATTATCTTTATTTATTTTTATTCCTAATGGTATTTCATCTTTTAATTTTCTGAGAATATCATCCATATAGATATTAAATAAAAGCGGAGATAAACTACATCCTTGTCTTAAACCATTATTAATTATCATATCTTGTGATAATCGTCCATTTCCTAAAACTATTTTTATTTTTGTTTCTTGGTATATATTCCTGAGTACATCTATCAATTGTTTTGGGTATCCTTTTTTATCTAATATATGCCAGAGTCTAGTTCTGCTTACCTTATCAAAAGCTTTTTCTAAATCTACAAAAGCTATATGTGTTTCTAAATTATATTCTCTTCTCTTTTCAATAATTTGGTTAATAGAGAATATATTATCGGTGCAGGATCGTCCTTTCCTAAATCCCATTTGGTTTTCTAATAATAACGGTTCTGTAATTATACTTAGACGTTTGTTTATGATTTTTGTATACAGCTTATAGCCTGTGTTCAGGAGACTTATACCTCTGTAATTACTACATACATTTCTTTTGCCCTTTTTAAATATATTGATAACGTGTGCATCGTACCAGCATTTAGGAATTCTATTCGTTTTCCAACATTTGTTGATAAAATTAAGCAGTCTTACATTTAATTTATCTCCTCCATACTTTATTAATTCTGCATTTATTCCATCTGGTCCTGGAGCCTTTCTATTTTGCATGTTTTGTAAAGTTAATTGTAATTCTTCTTCGGTGATTAAATCTATAGATGTTTTAACTATTACTTGATCCTCTATTGACTTTCCATTTTCTTCTAATTTATACCATAGTTCCTTATAATATTTCAACCATTCTTCTTCAGATATATTGTTTATTCTCACTTTGTCTTTCTCTTGTTTTGTTAACGTCTTAATCACTTTATAGGCAAATTGTTGTCTGCCATGTATGTCGTTTTCTATCTGGCTAATAAAATTCTCCCATGAATTCTGATGTCCTCTTCTTGTAATTGCTTTTGCGATGTTTCTTTTTTCTTTATAATTTTGTCTTGACTCTTGAGTTTTATTTTGTAGAAACGTTTTATACGCTGCTTTTTTGTTGTCAATAGCTTGTTTAATTTCTTCATTCCATATTCTTAAGCCAATTTTTCTTCTATATTTATTTCTTCTTCCAATTGCTTCTTCTGCTGCTCCTTTGATTGCTTTAATTATATTGGACCATTCTTTATCAATATGTTCTTCTACTTTTGTATCTTCTAGGCAAATGTTTAATCTTTCTTGATAAAGCCTCCTGATACTAGGTTCTTGAAGTAGGTTTATTTTGAAAACCGTTTTATTTTGTTCCTCGTTTGCCCTTATTTTTGATTTTTTCCATCTTGTCCATAATTCTATTTTAGATATCACTAAATAGTGGTCGGAGGATATATCACAGCCCCTGTAAACTCTAGTATGTATAATCTGTGATATTAATTTTTTATTTACCATAATATAATCAATTAATGATCTTTGACCACGTGCATTCCATGTATATTTATGAACATCTTTTGTTCTAAAAAATGTATTTGTTATCTTAAGTTCATTAAAAGTTGCAAACTGTCGTAATTGTTTACCATTTTCATTAATGTGGTCTTCTCCAAATTTTCCTACAGTTTTAGGTATAGGTTGTTTCCCAACTCTTGCATTTAAATCTCCAGCAATGATCATATATTGGGTTTTGCTTTTATTTACTTCTTCTTGTAATTGTTCATAGAATTCTAAAACCTCTTCCTTTTTTCCCTCTTCAGGACTATACACTCCCACAACAATTAGATGTCCTCTGGGGATTTTAAACGTTACTTGTATAATTCGTTCATTAATAAAAGTATAGTGTTCAATTCTCTTTGTCCATTTTTCATCAATTAATATTGCTACTCCTTTTGCTGCTCTTTGTTTTAATGAAACCCCACTATATACTAAAGTGTATTTCCCTATCTTTTCTGTACCTTTTAATTTCTTTTTAGTTTCAGTAAGTACCGTTATATTTACCTTCATTGTTTCTATTTCTTTTACTAATTCTTCTTCTTTTGTGGATATTCCTCTCACATTCCATGTTCCTATTTTTAATGGTTCTGCAATTCCAAATCGTGCGTCCTTTTTCTTTTGCTGTGGTCGAAATCCGATATTATCAATCCGGCTATTATTTTGAGGCTGTTCAGTATGTAAAATTTCGCTCTGGCCGCGGTACGAACGCTGCGCAGAGCTAGTTCAGTGGTGGGGCTGCCACCTCTCTGCTCCTGAACTCGCAGATGCTTTTCGGGCATTTACCCTAGATGTGTTGTCTTCACCTCGACTTTCGAGTCACATCCACCCGTTGTGCCAGTTTTGGTCCACCCCGAGTATTTTATTTCCTCGGTACCACCTATATCTAGGAGGCATTCCCCGATCCGCCATTTTTTGGACAGTAATATGCTAATATTTAAAAGTGATTCATGAAATCTTCGGCATGGTTGAAAACGAACAGTAAGGGAAAGGGGTGAAGTATGAGAGCTGAGTACTGATTGATTAGCGCTGTTTTACGAAAGCTATATCTTAGGGGCTCCTTGGATCACCACAAGAACAACACACGGAAGAGGAAGATATGGCTAGACAGATTTCCAGAGTGTACAATAATGCAATTTGATATAGCGAAGTTAACTTATCAATTCCTGTATTTCCGCTGCATTCGTAATCTGATATTATGGGCGTTCTGGTGTTATATGCGAAAGTGCTATGTAAATACTATAGATTAATATTTCATTACAAATTTCCATTAGGTGGCACTAATAGTCAATTACTTTGCATGTGATATGTTGTCAAAGTGTTCACAGATAATATCTCAAGACGTCTGAGCTAGCCGATAAATTCTTGAGCGGAGCAAGGGCGAATGATATATATCTGGACTATTTTATAAATTAAATATTGCGTTATAGTATTTAATTCACATTGTATTTATAAAATAGTCCAGATATATATCATTCGCCCTTGCTCCGCTCAAGAAAAAATCTGCTCAATATAAAATCTGTGACAGTGACTAAACAAAAGAACGACTTAGTGATAAATGTAACAAAATAAAAGAATGGCCAGGTAATAAATCGTATATGATAAATGAATGCTTCTATGTATTAAAAAGTCAAGGTAAACGAATTCTCGTCCTCACAAATAGTCAAACTTTCACAAAAGCATTCTCTTCAAAACAGGTAAAATTAAAACTGCGGTGAAAATGCACTGATTGCCCCAATATTCCATACCAGGCTCGAAATGCAATGGGCGCAAAGACAGTGGGAAATCTGTGAGCATTGAAAAGCTGATCAGCTGGCTAAAAGGGTAATTGGATCTCTACAAAAATCTGATGTGTTCCATTCACATGACTTTCTCTACATCTCTGCAACAAATTATTGTTAAAAAGCTTATGCTTTCATTTTAATCGGGGAAAAATAGCAGAAATAGTCTTATTACTTGCCTCCTTGTAAGTAGAAGGGAAATAAGGGAGTACTAAAGGCTAAACTGATAACCATAAGGTGGTTGCTATGTGACTGAAGTTCCTTTATTTGTATGAGAAAAGTATAATTTTTTCAAAGCTGAAACAAAAACAAGGAATATGTCAAAAACGATCAACTCCACGAACAAAATATACATGACATAAATTAATGTGCTCTACATTTTTTGTGTGTTAAGTTTTTGTACATCTCTTACGGTTTAGCAGTTATGCAAAATTCCGTAAAATTCACCCAGAATAAAGTAGTCTTCAAAGGCTATTCCCAGAAAATTCAAGATATACATATTATTTGTCAGGTAAATATATTTAATATTTGACATTTTAATCAAAATCGTTAGCACCATTTTTAAGAAAATCAAAATATTCGAAAAAAGTTCCATGTAAAGGGTAGTTGGGGGTGGGGCGATTTTCTTGTAAATCTTCGTGTCGTATCCTTGGAAGATAAAAAAAATTTACATACCAAGTTTGGTCTTTTCGTTTTTGAGCTATGCTGTCCATAGACACACACGCACACACAGGGACCTTTTTTCCAAAATTGCTTTTTTTGGATTCAGGGAGACCTAAAACATGTATTTTCGGTGAAATCTCGGTATCGAATTTTTGGGTGCATTACAATGCCTTCTCTATACACTATGTACATAGTGCGTGTAGAGAAAGTAAAAATGTATAGGTCATAAATTGTGTATTTGAATGAGGTCTACATTTTTGTGTAGTAAGATTTTGTCTATGTCTTATGGTTTACAAGTTATGCAAAATTCATTCAGAATGCAGAGGCCTTCAAAGGCTGCTCCGAAAAAATTAAAGTTGTACATCTTATTTGTCTCATAAATTTATCTATATACGGCACCCTAATCACACTCGTTACAGCCGTTTTTTAAAAAATGGGACATTTCGAAAAATCTCCAATCTAACGGATATTTTCGGGTGGGAGGTTTTCCTGAAAATCTTTGTTCGTATTCTTGGAAGATACTAAAGTTAAATACCAACCTAGTATTTAACGAACTTTTCTTTTTACTTTCTCTACACGTACAATGTACATAGTGTATAGAGAAGGTATTGTAATGCACTCAGAATTTCGATACCGAGATTTCACCGAAAATACATCCAAAATAAGTATTTCTGGAAAAAGTCCGCGTGTGTGTCTGTGGACAGCATAGCTCAAAAACGAAAAGACCATTGAATACTAAACTTGGTATTTAAGTTTGATATCTTTCAAGGATGCGACACGAAGATTTTCAAGACATTCTCCACACCCCCAACTAACCTTTACATGGAACTTTTTTCAAAAATGTTGATTTTCTCAAAAATGGCTCTAACGGTTGTGATTAAAATATTGTATATTAAATATATTTACCTGACAAATAAAATGTATATCTTGAATTTTCTGGGAATAGCCTCTGAAGACTACTATATTCTGGATGAATTTTACTGAATTTTTCATAATTGCTAAACCGTAAGATATAGACAAAAACTTACCACACAAAAAATGTAGAGCACATTAAAACACATAATTTATGTTATATGCAGTTTTTTCGTGGAGTGGATCGTTTTTTAGATATCCCTTGTTTTTGGTTTCGGTTTTAAAAAACTTTCATACAGGATTTTGTCAACTCGTGTCCATGCAAACAAAGGAATTTCCGTCACATAGCAAGCAGCTTTTGACTATCACTTTAACCTATGGTACTCCCTTATTTCGCTTCTACGTACAAGGAAGCAAGTAATAAGACTATTTCTGCTAATTTTTTCTCAACTAGAATGAAGTAAATAGAAGCATTAGCTTTTTAACTATAATTTGTTGCAGAGATGTAGAGAAGGTCATGTGAACGGAACACATCAATTTTTTTTATGCAGAGGTCCTCAAAAAATGTATTTCCAGTGAAATCTCTGTATCCTTCTATACCTACTGTGTGCATATACACCTACATGGTACTCGGTTGAGAAAGTAAACAATGACACCAACTCAGGTGGCAAACCTATCCTGGACAAAGACAAGACAGGAATCTGGTCTTAGGTTCATGCATTTTCGACATTTTTCCTGAGATTGGGCAGAAGACGGAGAAGAAAAGCAGTTGCATTAATTTCTGAACATGGGCTCTTTAGGGAACATCTACATAAAATAGGACATTCAATATTTATTATTACCATAATTGTAATCTTAGTAGGTTATATAATTTTATCATTATAATTCATTATCATTTATAAATCGATATGTAATAGACGGTCAGTATCTAGAAATCCTTGGAACAGTTTTACCCGCAGTAGTTTTAGTTTGCTTTACCTACAAAGATGAGCCCATCTGTAGAATGTGCAAAAAAGACGAGGAAATTGCCTCACATATCCTACTTGCTTGCAGTTTCCTGGCAAGAAAGTCATATATACAACCTAGGAAGAGTTGGAAAACGATGCAGATATTTGAACCAAAAGTCTGCAAATTGTTCATGGAAATAGATTTTGGGAAACAATTTAAAAAAAAATCTTCCATTGGAGTTTCACAATAAGCATTTTATCGATGAAACTTTAAAAAAATGAAAGAAAAAAATCCGAAATTTCCTATTCACATGAGCTTCTCTACCTATTATGACCAAATTACTCTTACAAAAGCTTATTATTTTATCTAATTCATACTAATCAAGATAAACATAGCATAAATTGTTTTACTACATATTTTCTCATAGATTCACAAGGGAATAAAATTCAGGTCCATTATTAATATTATTATTATTATTATTATTATTAATTATTATTGACGTTTTGCAATTTTCACAAATATATTAGAGATAATAAGCAGGTACTGTTCCCCTTTCTCAATCCTTTTTATACAAAACTGCTTTATTTATTTTCCTTCCATTGTAGTGGTTGCATTTTTACTTTTTTCTAGAACGTATGTACAATGTACATAAAGGTAGAAGATGTTGCATTCCACCCAAAAATTCAGTACCGAGATTTCACTGGAAATACACATTTTACGCGCCATTTTTAGAAAAAGATCCGTTTGTGTATGTGTTTGTGTCCGTGGACACGATAACTCAAAAGTTAAAAATTGATAAAAATTGATAAAATACAATTGAGGAAAATTTCCCCAACCCGAACTACCCTCTACGCGAAAATAAGTTTCGAAATGTTTGATTTTCTTAAAAATAGCAGATAACATAAGGCATTTATATTTGCACTGGTAGACCGTAAGAGATATTGTGTCATATACCTACTTTTTCTTATGGAGTTGACCATTTTCGAGATATTCCTTATCATTGGTTTCAGTTTTAAAACCATTAAAATTTTCTCATACGGAAGTTTGTCAACTCCTGACCACACAAAGTAAGAATTTCAATCACATAGTAACAGTTTTTAAAATATTTCACTATCGTTTTAGCCTGTATTACCTTATTTCCCTTCTGCTCATAAGGAAGTAAATAATTCGGCAATTTCTGTTATCTTATGTTTATCTTGATTAGCCCGAAGCAGAGAGAAAGATCATCAGCTTGTGTAAGAATAACCTGTTGCAGAGTAGCTAAAGAAAGTCATGTGAATGGAACACATCAGTTTGTTGTGTAATTCTGAGATGTCTTTTTACTAAGTGGTTGCCATAGTTACGATCCCAATTATTCAAAAGTTCATTTCTGTCACATGAAAGAAGCTTTCGTAAAACAATGCTAATCAATCAGTAATCAGCTCTCTACTTCACCCCTTACCCAGATAGCCATTTTTGTTTACTGTTCGTTTTCAGCCATGTCGAAGATTTCATGAATCACTTTTAAATACTCGCATTTTATTGTCCAAAACTATCAAATCAAAGTCAAATCTTTGACCGTTTATAATATATCCTTATTTGCTTTTAAGAGTTTAAAAGTTTTGGAAGTAATTTGACAAGAAAACTTGTGAAGATGTGTCTTGGAAGGTCTTGTAAAGCATTGAATTTGACGAAAATTTGCTCGCGAACAAGGAACTTTAGTAGTAAAGAAGAGTCAAGACTGAAAATGTTAATGCCATAGCCGGATGTAAACTTCGGATCTCCCGGTTTCTAGTCGGCTGCTCTACCACCTACCTACCATGGCAATATACCGGCATAGCTTTGAATTTCTCAACTGACTCGTACGAGTCGCATGTTTCAGCATTGCATTTTTCTCTGTGACTCTACCTATCCACTCCTGTCCTACACACGGCTTGTGTGAAAAAACAATTAAATCAATACTAACTAAGATATAAATTTAATTAAACCCTATTGCGCGTGCTTTTTATTATTCTCTCTCATGTCCTACTAACAGTAACCCACTTGTTGCAGATGGCGCTGTTCTGCAGGATAACGCTGCAGATTGTGTGGCTGCTCAGCGCTGCATCTTGTTGGGAGCGGATGTCGCCACATGATCATGGCCTGCGGCCTGGTCCGCCTCTCGAAGATTTGCCACCTCCAGATCTCATAGAATCGCCCAACAAGATCTATGATCCACGTCCACAAGATTTGAACATCACAGCACTAAGGGCGCGCTTGGGCCGCAATTTTGATCCAATCTACATGAGCGTAGGACGGCCATCAAGGTTAGTACAAACTTTTTCAACAAAGAATTCAACAGAAATTAAATAAATAAAAATTGCAATAATAATAATAATAATAATAATAATAATGAATCAAAATCCTATCATGTTTACTAACATTTAAAGGGCACCGCGGGATGAAATTTCGGCATGCTGGCGTAGTTGATATGAACCTGACAATTAGCAATGTTAGCAAACAGTTTTTTTTTTGTTTTTTTTTTCGGACAAAAGTGGAACGATTTTTTAGCACTACACAGAACAAGTTATGTACATGTAATAAAATATACCTTAAAGATCATAAATATACACCTTTTGGTCTGCATTCATATTTCGTCACTAGAATGTCCACGTTTATTGTTAAGAGTATCAGGGCATGTAGTTATCAGAAGCAAACAGAAGCAGATTGAAAGGCAGAGTCTATCCTGCAATGCTCCGAAGAACAAATGTTCTGTGATTAAACGCCAAATGCTCATGCCTACACCTTGTCACCGTACATTGTTGCCGGAGACTTCCTTTCCATGCTCAACCTATTATTGCATCTGCGTGAATAAACACGTGTGCGATCAACGCGTACACATCAAAACCCTCCAATGTCACACTGTGTATAACTTTGTGACACCTGCATGTAATTTGCACATGCAATATCTCTTCCATAAATTTTTGCCATGTCATCGAGAAGTTTATAAGCAAAGCTGGCAGGCTCGCACGCGGGCGACCTGTTCTTGCTTCTTGTTTGCACAGTTTGGAGAGAGAGAGAGAGAGAGAGAGAGAGAGAGAGAGAGAGAGAGAGAGACAGACAGAGAGAGAGAGCGCTCCATAAGCGCAGTTGCGATAGAGACAGCAGTCGTCAACTGTCTACGAGCGTCGAAGCGACGAGAGATAAAGTTGTACTACAGCATTGAAATAAAGACATTTATTATAATCAGATTTGAAGACTTTTTGTGACAATATTCTAATGAGCAGGGGAAACTGGTTGTGTGATTGCACCTTACTTGTTGGAAAGAACAGAGAAAAGAAGGAAAAAGAACGCCTATGCTTCGCATTACTCTATGCAACTTACCAAAGGAAACGTTTATGTGTTTATATAAGCTCACAAATTAGTGAGCTGATTTTTATATATTTCATAATCAAAAAACATATTTCTTTCCACTAATCCGAAGCTACACGATATTATAAGTTTTACTTTATGTGTCATTTGCTTGTAATATTGTTAGATTAGTCAAAAGTTCTATATCGAGATTTCACCGAAAATACAAGTTTTGGCATCTCCCGGAGAAACAAAATTAGAAGCTTCCCTTTGTGTGAATATTATAGTTCAAAAAATTGGTTAAAAACTGAATTTGATATTTAAGTCCAGTATCCTCAAACGATACGTGATGTAGTGGTGACCGTGCTGTCTCTAATGCTCAATGTGGTTTCAAACTCAGCGGAGGATAATGGTTGTTTTTGGAAGTAAAAATCCTTAGCATGACATCCTTCGGAAGGCTGTTGGTCCCATATATTATTTATCTGCATAGCCATAAGGTAATATGGGCAGTTGTAATTGTCGAATTACAAACTCTTCCTATCGTTTATTAACAGTTTATTATCAGAGACGTTTTGATAACTGTATACTTATTATCCATTAAAATAAATGGCAATTAAGCAGATAGTAAACCAATTTTATCTAAGGAAACCTAGAATCCTATTTTTAAGTCGCTATATGGAAACAATGCTTTGATCAATAGAACAATGCTGTGTTTATCTGATTTGCATTGTCATAGCTCAGAATTAGCATAGTATTAGTCATAGCTCTAAAACAAAAAAAAATTATTTTGAAAAATAGAACTTAAGTTTCATTTGTTATACTCATTACAATAGAAGAAATCAAATGAATGCATTCCTTATGGAAACACAGGGAACATGAGCCAGAACACTACATCCACTGATTTTCATCATGAGAATTGCCTTTATAAACGAAACAAATGTAAGAAAATTTAGAACCCCCTATGCTTTCTCATTTCACTCCTAAACCTCTCCTACTGACACTCAAACATCCCTTCTCTTTGCTGAATCCAGAACTTCTATGCTTCTCAACTTTCTTGCAGTTTTGTTTGATGGTGGTTTTCACTTTGGGAACTGGGCTTAATTCCTCTAAAAGTGATGTTGCTGATTTTAAAGATATGGAAGTTGAAGAAGACGACTCATATGCTATTTCGTTGTCATTTGTTAAAGCAAATTCATTGAAGGGAGGTTCCTGGAGGTGATTGAGGAAGGCCGGAGGTTATCTAGAATGCAATTGGAATATGAATTTGACCAAGTGCGCAACACAAGGATGGTGTGGGATTGAACTCTGGAGATGGACTGGATGTACAGCGAGAGGATAGCCCAGAACATGCATGTGAAATTCAAGAAATGCAGAAATGCTCACACCAATAAATGCTACATCAAAATCATACGGGAGCATTCTTGAATTTTGAATTCAGCAATATACACTGCAAACATTAATTTAAGACTTAAAATCAATAATAAATCGCTACAAGCACCATGTAAAGAAAACATCCGCTAATATTGTTATGGTTATGCCAATAATACCCGTAACCACACTGCCCATATATGTCTTAGTGTCTTTTTCAGAAATTGGTATACTAGAAAAGAAGCAATGGTCAGCCATACTGCCCTTGTGCAGGAAATGCTTCTATGTCAACCTAAGAATGAAGATTCTTGAAAAATAATTTGACTGAGCATGGTGTTTTAAGAAAGTAAACTGAAAAATGGTAATGACCCTATTATTGCAGAGCAGGAATCCAAACTTATTAGTCAGGACTTAAGTTATCAGCACATTAAACCGCACCCAGCATATATAGTCACCATGATACTTAAGCATGACCAAAGATACACAATGAATGCTCCAAATCGATAACATTACTTTAAAAATGGCAAGTTGCTTAAGTATGCCCATATTACCTTAGTGCGCATAAATGCCAAGTTTGCCTAAACGATTGTAAATTAATTTCTTGCAACTCATGACTGGGCTCAAATTCATGGGGAGTTTAGAAAGCACCAACATCAGCTAGGATATTTAAAACATTAACTTTGTAAAATAAATAAATGCATATATCTGACTGTTCCATTCACATGATTTTCTCTACTGTTCTGCAAACTGTTCTTACAAAGATCAAGATCATTCTTTTATCAACATCATGCTAATCAAAATAAATATTGGTAGAAATGGACTTATTACTTGCTTCCTTGTAAAGTCGAAGGGAAATAAGGGAGTACACTAAGCTAAAAGAGTCAAATCTTTCAAAAGCTGGTCGCTATTTGTAAAATTGAAATTGGTTCTCTTTGCATGGCCAGGAATAAAAATAGATGTGAAAGATACGATTTCCCATTTGAGAAAAGTTCAGTATTTTAAAATTTAAATCAATAACAAGGAATATCTTGGAAATGGTTACTCTGCAGCAAAAATAAATGTGACATAAATTGTGTGTTTTAGAGGGATCTGCATTTTTTCTTTCCTTTTCTTTACCAGTTATACAAAAGTCATCCAGAATGAAGAGATCTTCAGAGAATATTTCCTGAGAATTCAAGATATGCAGTTAATTTAGACAAAAACTTATTACACAAAAAATCTAGATTTTGTTAAAACACACTTTATGTCACTTTTTTTTTTTTTTTTTTAAATACTTAAAACTTTGATGCAGGAATTTGTCCTCTCCTTGCAATGCAAAGAAATGAGCTTCAATCCCATAGCAACTAGCTTTTAAAGGGCCGGACTATCACTTTAGCCTAATCCTAGTTCCTTCTACTTACAAGGAAGCAAATAATAAGACAATTTCTGCTAATGTCTACTATCTCAATTAGTGTTAGCTAATTCTGAAATTATTTCTGTTTGACATTCTCCAAACGGCAGCAATTTTTTTATCTTGATAATACCACAGTTATATATCCCTATGTTAGTCAAGGCTAGAACAAATATTTCCATGTGCTGTATTATCTCATGTCTGGTTTGTTTCTGCTAGATTCACCGATTTTGGTCACCAGAATAGATAAATGTAATGTATGAGAGACAGCCAGTTATTGAGGAAATGTGATATAGTGTTGCAACTTATTGTGAATGCTTCATGGTTTTACATGTTTTCATTTAGACACCAGAATCTATGTAATATTACACTATCAAGAAGTATTATAATCTTGCATTTCTTTGGAGACTACATTCCTTTGCAGTCTCAATTCCTTTCATTCTTTATCTAGCCCAAAGATGACTTTCAATAATGCAAAACTTACAAATATTGAAGGTGATCTCAAAATATTATATGCACTTCAGTACACAGATCTGTTGTTTACAATTCCAACGAAAAATTTGAAGCATAAATTTAAACACAAATATCAATCAGATTCTTGTTGAAGAGGAAGAAAATGGCCCATAAAACCTTCTTAGTGGCATTTGTATTTCAAATTCTGAACTACAATTAATCATTTAAACATTATTATAAAATAAGTTAAGCAAGTTATAATATTTTTATTGCCTTTATTTATTGCAGACATCATCACCACCAGCATGCACACAATAATCAATCAAAGGGTGTGGAAATGGTAGACTTCCCATTTCGACGCAACCGTAAAGGTCGTTTAGTTCCTGTTGGTGAGATGCCACCTTCATTACGCAAGATGAACTTCAAATATATTCGCCTTCCTGATGGATCACGACTTCGTACTCGAATATCAGCAAAGTTGAAGAAGAAACTCCAGCAATTTTTATGGGCCTTTACCTCGTGCCCCGTTGTTTATCGCTGGAAAGATCTGGGTTTGAGGTTTTGGCCAAGATTCCTCAAAGAAGGTCACTGTCCTGCAGGAAAAGCATCTTGTTCAATTCCACCTGGAATGAAGTGTCGTCCTTCTGCTAAAGCTCATAAAACTTTACTACGATGGCATTGCACTCCACACCATCACAACCTGCTGTATGATACAGACTTCACCACCACCTCTAACACTGCCCACTGCCAGTGGATTAAAGTGGAATACCCCATTGTTACCCAGTGTGCATGTTCCTGTCCTATAAATGGTAGCTCTTACTCATAAAAACCTGCAATATAACTCAAAGATAATAATGAAAAGTCCTTTGTGTAACACCATGCGAGTGACTTTTATTGTTAATACTTTTGTACTTAATCCAATTCGCCAAATGAGCATTATTTGAGGACAGCCTTATGATGATCATAATCAAGTAATCTTTTTTAAATCACTATGTTAAATGAACTTTGTGTACAATACGCTCGAACATTTGGTACAAAATAATTATAAATTTACTTTATAAAACTTAAGTAAATATTGATACTGAAAAATGAGGATACAAAGTATGTAGTAGTACAAGCGAGAATAGGTACTTCATCAGAAGTAAGATACAGAATCAATGACCTCAAATGCCTGCAGCTCGTGATAGCTGATTTCATATTCACAGCCTTTATACAGCAACAATTTATTGTTCTTGCTATACTTAATGGAAATGTGCCGTCATGAACTTGGTGATATTATAGTTTTATATTAATCTAATATGAGCTTGTGACAATGTTCATTAAAAACTATAATGTCTTACATGTGATGCAATAACATTTATGGTGCTTGAAAACTTTAAATTACCATTTATATTTATAAAGTGGAGAAAATACTGACATCCAAATAGAAGTGAGAAAAACTGTTGCAAATGGAATCTAAGTTGCCAGGATATGAACAATTGCATTGTGTTGAAATATTTTCAAATAGGATTAAGTACCACCAAAGAACATGACATTGTTTCTTGTCAAATTAAGACAACTAATTTCCCAGCTGATCCATGCTGGTCTGTGTACTATTTTGTTTTTAAATTATTCATACAGAACAAATGATGTTTACAAGTTTAAATTATGTACTCTATGTAATACTATTACAGTTCTTTAACTTTTGTACATATTTCAAACTCTGTAATTATTAGTAACTTAACATCTGAAATTTAATACAAGAATATTAAGTAAAATGTTAGTGTTTTTTATCTTGCATCCACAAGTTCTATACATTGTACCATTTAGAACATTTCTGTGGCATTTATTAAAATGCAAAAATTGGATCAAGTGTTTTTGATTGGATAGCAATTATTTCATATTTAATTAAATATGCACACCCATACATGCACACACACAAACACATGTGCAAATTATCTATTTAATGTAAATTTATATTTGTTTTGCAGAAGTTATTTTCTGTATATCCTGTTTCTTATAACCTCATTGATAAATATCCTTCTGCTCTCTCTTTCTGCTGATTGGTTACTGGTGATCAATCAACTTTGAATGGTGATGATCATGATGCCAAACAAGCCTCATGTAATGCAAGGTGTGGTGATAAGGGCAATATAAACAAACTGTTGATAGATCCACACACTTTCATCTTCCTGAGAGGAAGGTTTAAAACAATTTATTCTCATACATTTGTTTATAAAAATATACTTGCATTCCAGGTGTGTTACTCCATTAAATAATATATTTGATTCATATAGTTATGATTATTTAAACTTGAGAATTTGAATATATCAAGATAAATGATCATGTTAAACAAAACTATTTTGTATCCCACAATACCCAATTCCACAGTATCAAACAATGAAATTTAACTAATGTATGTAACAGTTGAGTAGCTCTGTTAATGCATTTATTTCATAAAGTAATTTTATATCCTACTTTCCATTTCTCCTTCGCATATAACATATCTGCATTATACAAATTAATTTTTATGCTGCACATTTGTTCAAAAATGGATATTTTATTAATCCCAGGTCTACTCTGCTATATGTTCATTACTATTTGATGTGAATTTTTAATTTCACCTGCAACTGCAATTTGAAATGTAACTTGCAAAAATCTGATGAGTTACTTTCACATCAGTTTGCAAATTTTTATACAAGTAGAAAAAGTATTGCATTCATTCAGAAATTGAATTCCATCATTTCATTGGGAATATATGTTTTGAGGTTCCCTGAATAAATAATTTTAAAATAACTCAAAAATGAAATGTTAAATGCCAAACATTGTATTTTATATTCAATATTTACCAAGGATACAACACATAAAGGAAAATCCAAACTAATGTTTATATGGAAATATTTTCATCATTCTTAACTTTTCAAAAATGCATGGGTTTTATTAAAATGTTGTTTGCTTAAGAATATTTACATGACTATTAAAATGTATGAGGTAGGTTCCAAAAGTTTCCAGCTATACTACTTTTCTAACATTATAAAAATAAAAAGATGCTACTTCTCAATATAATCAACCTTTATTTCAATACACTTTTCACATCAGTGGATTAACAATTCTAAGCCTCTCAAAAAGTAATTTGGTTCTTTATTGACAAAATGTCCCATTACAGCATCATCATCCCCCTCCTCCTCAAATTTCCTTCCCCAAAGATCTTTCTTCGGCTTGGAGATCTGGAAATGTAGGGTTGGTGGTAAATCTTTTTTTAAGCCACACTCCTTCACAATTGCTGCCTTGTGCACTGTGAAGAAGATGAATTTCATGTGACAACTTTCCTTGCCATTTATTTGATGCAGCCATGTAATTTCTGCAAAAGTGAAGCATAATATTGTGCATTTACAGTGGTATTTTCTTTCTTTGAAATCAATGAGGAGAATTCCTTTAGAATTCCAGATTATTGCTATGATCTTTGTGGATTGAGTGACCTTTGCCTTTCTTGGTGGAGCTTCACCCGATTTACAACATTCAAGAGATTCTCTTTTCGACAGAGGGTCGTAATAAAAAAACATTGTTTCATCCTGTAACAATGGACTCCAGTACTTCTTTCTGGTTGCCAGAGCAAAGCTCCAAAAACTTAGTGCAACAAGTCATGCATGCGCTGCTCCTTCTGAACTGTAGAGAGAAATCTGGGTACCCATTTTGCACTGACCTTTTTCATGTATAAATGATCATGAATGATCTGGAGAACAGCTGTTTTAGATAACCCCAATCTTACTGAGATTTCCTTCAGTTTCAGCTGCCTGTCACTCAATACTTCACCTTCAACAATGACAATGGTTTCCTCAGTCACCACCTCAACCGATCAACCATCACGTGGATTATCAGCAATACTCTCTGCCCAGGCGAAACTGTTTAGACCATTCTTTCACTGTGGAATATGAAGGGGAAGCATTACCATAAACAACATCCGAGCGAAATTTTATTTTAGCAGGTGCAAGCCTTTCTTTTGTCAGGAAAATTATCCCTGCCCAGTACTCGATTGTATTCATTTTAGCAACACAGCATGCAAAAAGCCACTCCAACAAAAGCCACCACTCAGTTGGGGCTAGTGGGGTGAAATTCATGTGTGCATCCTGATATGTTGCTAGCTCCTCCCCAATGCATTATAACTTTCATGCTCATTTTCAGTTGGACCAGAAACTTTTGGAACTTACCTTGTATATATTGAACTTTTTGTAAATAATCCTCTGAATTCATTTTCATTTGAAATGAATGTTTTACAGTTTTCCTCTATTGATATATAGGGTCTTTCAAAAGTCATTCACTCAAATTTTAAACCATTAAAAACATTGTTATACTTGAAATATGGAGGAAAAAAAAAAGAAAGGAAAAAAAATAAGAAGCCACATTATTGGCAAACAATGGGGTTTTATAAAACCTTAGAAATGTGTACCATTTTTTTTCAGCAACTTCATGCACAACATTTTGCAGACAATGTTTTGGAATCTTAGTAATTTCTTGCTAGATAGCATATTTCAGTTGAAGTTGAGTTCTAAATGTGTCAGTAAAACTTGCTCTTTATGGTAATTTTAAATGGTCATGTTTTGAGGCATGTGTAGCTCATTTCAGCATCTCCAACTGCTGTCACTTTTTCCTGGTGGTTTTTTAAGTGGTTGGCTTTGACAAGTTATGAACCTCCAACAGGTGCTGTGAGGAAACTAATCAAAATCAGGGCCACGTGGCCGAGTGGTCAGACCATTCGCCTCTCACCTAGACAGCCCGGGTTCAATCCCAAGCGAACGCATGTGAGATTTGTGGTGGACAAAGCTGAGTTTTCTCCAGTTTCCCCTGCCACATCATTCGCCCCGCCAGGGCTCCATCTTCATGTATCATCAGAGTCATCGCCTGCGGTGCCAGAGTCGTAAAAGTGGGCGTTAATGCTACCAAAAAAAAAAAAAAAATCAAAATCATTGTTGTCTTGGTTCTTTATCAAGTGGATTTTCTCCTAAATATCTGCTATTTATCTTGCAGGTTTTATTTAAGTCTTGTTTTGATTTTTTTCATAGTTTGCTGACCAAAAGTGTTGGGCAATGACAAATTTGTCATATTTGTGCCAAGATATTCTTTCAACTTTGTTTCTAAATTTATGTTAGTTTTTCCTATATGTTTATATTTGCTCTCACTTCATTCAGCCCTGTAATAGCCTTCCCTGAATGCTGAGGTGTATTGCACATTGCAGGCATACAATTGTAACTAGGTGGCCTTTGTAACGCAGCCAAAACTGCTCAAGTGTTCCAATTCAGAATTTTTAAAATTAATTGCCAAAACTACAAGCACATGTGGAAAGAAAGAAAAAAAAAAACAAAGGAGCACTTCCAGAAAATAAGGTTTCAATAAATATACAAATGAGGAATTGTTTATCAATTTTGGATCAAGAATCACATCAATAAAAACCCAAAATTGCTGAGGTACATTAATGATGCATTGGAACTTCCAACTGGGAAAAGGCATCCATTATTATGAACAGACTACTAAACAATTTTATTTCTCCACATGCATCTGGAACCAAATTTAGTTCACAAGCAGCTGTGGATGAAAACACATACTTTCACAAAACATCCTAAATTATAAAAAGAACATCTATTATGAAACAATAGGTAAAATATCAATTCATATCATTAAATAATCAATAATCAAATTAGGTACTTTTGTCATCCACTTATAGGAAAAAATTAAATAACTATATTAAATTACTTATCTTAGTCATTAATACCTTCTGTGTAGTTTCAGTTTTCAATACAAATTTTATTACTTCCAAACTTTTTGCAACAGGTAATTTGTTCATGCACTACATATAAGAGCATCACTGGGTAAAACGCAAAAAGTATCTTTTACAGCATAAAAGGGATGGATAATTAAAATTTATTTGCTAAATAGTGTTTTAAAAATTCAGACCACCTTGCTTTTGCAAATAGATAGCAAAACACTATTCTAATTTTTCTAATGAAATTGATATTTCCTTGAGGGAGTATTAACAATTAACATATAAATTCTGGGACTTATTGGATATTTTGATAACACCAGATCCAATTTAGGATTGAGTAGAATTTACATAGAGTAAAAAAAATGTTCACGCCTAACTGCCCCACTTTCACAAGAAACACATTCCTTTCTGCATTGATAAATGAAATTGTTATACTTTTATTGAAACAAAATGGAAGCAAGGAAAAGGAAGTTGATGTGGCTTGTAATGTAACCAACTTAAATGTTTTAATAATCTATGGAATATCAGATATATACTTTAAATACATCTGTAATTTATCTGTAATTACCTTGATGTCAAGTCCATTCAGTTCACTAAAGAGACCGAACAGGAAGGAGTCCTACCATTCCTAGACATCAAAATAATAAGAATAGAAAAACATAACCTGACATTTGGAATACACAGAAAATCCACAAATTCAAATAACTACAAATATGCAGTCCTGAACAGTTTAACAATTAGATTAGTACACATTCCCATGGAGAATAGTGATTACCAAAAATAATACCAACAAATACTCCAAATAGCTACCAACAACGGCTTCCAAAAAAGGCAGTAGACAAGAGAATACACCAATACAAAAAACTGAACCGCATAACACACACAACTACCCTACAGAACCTCAGTGACCAATCTCAGTTCAGAAAATTTACCTATCATCCTTGGGCTCACAACAAACTTCAAAAAATCTTCGGGAATTATAACATCACCTTAGCTTCGAAAAACAACTACAGCATTCAGAAACTGCTATGCAGAAATTTAAAAGATCCTATCTCTGCAAACATATACCCGAGAATTTATGAAATTAAATGCTCAGAATGTAATCTAGCATATATAGGAAGCACAAAGAGAAGTTTGGAGATCAGACTAAAGGTGCACACGAGAAACCTAAAATACAAGCAAATAGAAAAATCAGCAGTTGCCTATCATTTTTGGTCATCAGGACACGAAATCACTCTGAATTAAGACTGTTAAAACCAGTATATAAACCCACAGAATTAGATCATATCATGAAGAGAAAGAGCCATATCATGAATTTTGATTTACCACCATACAGTAGTAGCCTCTGGAAGTTCATAAATCCAGCAACAGATGCCTCCACAAGTGACACACCACCACCCCGATCATTGATGCCAATGAAGCAAGATTTAGTTGGAATTAAGGGTTGAAAATGGGAACAAGTGTTCCCAAAACTGGTTCCAGTACGTAAAAATAAGTGATGTTTGTGTTACAAAAATTGACTCAAATTTTTTTGTTTTTTATTTACTGCCACAAGCTTCTATACATATCTGCAAGTTTTCAACCATTTGTTTTTCTGGAATTAATAAACTCTCAGCACTCTTGGCTTCATTCAAAATGTCAAATAGAATACAATCTACATTTTCAATAATTTTTATCATTACCTTCCATTTTCCTCTGAGTTGAAACATATGAAATACATCTGTTTAGCAACCATATTATGTAATACATCTGTTTAGCAACCATATTACGTAATACAGCTGTTTAGCAACCATATTACGTAATACATCTGTATAGCAACCATATTACATAATACATGTTAGCAACTATATTACGTAATACATCTGTTTAGCAACCATATTACGTAATACATCTGTTTAGCAACCATATTACGTAATACATCTGTTTAGCAACCATATTACATAATACATCTGTTTAGCAACCATATTATGTAATACATCTGAGTTCTCTGATACATTATAATTCTCATTTAGCAAATTTATTAATTATTTTTACATATTTTAATGCTAAAATTTCATAAAATATTGTATGTAACAAATGTATAATCTCACTGTAACTCATAGAGCTCAGGCACTAAACATATACTCATGACACAATCAATCAGATTATACACTAATTACATAAATAACTAATCATCACACAAGTAGGAAATGCCATCTACAAGTCACAGGAGGACACCAAGTCTATTGCTAACTCGGAAACATATTCCAATAAAGAAGCAAGGCTAGGGCGATTAAAAATTAATTTTGAGTGCTTAATGTTAAACTTATGTTAAATTTAAAATTTGTAAAAAGTATTAATTTTATGAAAAATTAAAAAATAAATTTAAAAGGGTACATTTCTCAGGAATACATTGTTGGGAAAAAAAAAGAAAAAGTTGCTCAAGAGGCCAGTGCATGGAAATCTCCTAAGTCTGTACAAAGAGTATTCAAATGTTTTCCTACCACTGTAATTGATGACTCTGATATGCCAAACAATTGATATGTGTAGAAAATAATTCATATGCCTGAATTATTTTTCCTTTCTTCTTGTAGCACCACTAGTATTGAAAATAATACAAGGGCCATTTTTTTCCCAACCTCCAATAGGCTATAAATAAAGGACAAGTTCATAGAAAACAATTATTTTATTACTAAAAGTTTTGTACAGCTATGGTTACTTTTCAACATAATCACCAAAATGATTGAGATATTTATCATACCTGTACACAAGCTTTGAAATACCCACTTCAAAAAATGTTGCCACCTATGATTTCAAATAAGCAATGACATTGTTTTGAAGATCTTCATACTTTACGACATTTGCGGAGAGCCATTCAAAACAAACAAAGAGGAATGCAGACTTCAAGAATTGTGTTGATCTATGACAACACTCGTCCACACACTGCTGGCACAACCCATCGGCTCCTTGAAAATTTCAATGGGACATTTTCAATCATCCACCGTACAGTCCTGACCTGGCACCCAGCGACTTTCACCTTTTTCCTGAACTGAAGACGTAGCTAGGAGGGTAACACTTTCAAACCAACGTCAAAGGCATGTGGTCTAAGGCATCATAGATGTAACTAACCTTTTAAAGCAAGGATTGAATCTGATTCAAATTCACAGTTTTGAATCAGTGAAAATGTATGTTCTGCATTCAAGAGAAACTGTGCAAGGAGGGCCCAACTAAAGCAATTAGAGTGGATGCCAACAGGTTTCGATTGAATATAGATACATATATTTTACAATTTTCTTTTTTGTGAAAAGATATTTTCTCATCATTATAAGCTCAGATAATACAGTAGCTGTATTTGAATGGCTGCAATGTCTAAGGCATGGTACGTGAAAGTTGACCATACTGGTACAGTTGCAGGTTCGCACCCCAAAGTACCATAATATTTCATTTTTATTAATTTTTTATTTATTTATTTTCACGCCTCACCTCTGTTATTGAGTATTCTTGAATGGAGTAGCAGGTAGGAAGACTATATTGCACTATATCTAACCAATGAAATTTCTCTAGTAAGGTATTGCATTCCACCCAAAAGTTCAATGCAAAGATTTGATCAGAATATTGCTTTGAGGCTCCCTAAATCCAAAAACAGCATTTTTAGAAAAAGGTTGTGTGGGAGGGCAAACAGCATAGCTCAAAAACAAAAATACTTAAATACCAAACTTGGTATTTATGCTTAATATCTTCCAAGGATGAGACACGTACATTTTCAAGAAACCCGCCCCCCCTCCACACACCACTCTTTACATGGAAACATTTTTGAAAATTTTGTTTTTCACAAAAATTGCTGTTTTTTTATTAAAATGGTGTATCTATAATAAAGATGTTTGCATCACAAGTAAAATGTATATTTTCAATTTTCTGGGAATAGCCACTGAAAACCTTTTTATTCTGGAGGAGTTTTACAGAATTTTGCATAATGGTTAAACCGTAAGATAGACAAAAACTTACTGCACAAAATATGTGAATCTCATTAAAACACATAATATGTCGTATACATTTTTATTGTGGAATTGACAGTTTTCGAGATATTCCTTGTTACTGGTTCCCATTTTAAACTATCTAAACTTTTTTCAAATGGAACCATGGAAAGCAAAGCGAACCTCAATTGTTTCATATAGCTACCGGCATTTAAAAGATTTGACTATTGCTTTAGTCTAATGCATTTCCTAATTTCCCTTCTACTTACAAGGAAGAAAGTAATAAGACCAATTATGCTGTGTTCTCTAGCAAAATATGTACAATGTACACATTAGAGAGAGAAGGTACTGTATTCCACCCAAAAATTCACTCAGATATCACCAGAAGTGCATGTTTTGAGAATGCACAAAAAAAAGGCATTTTTAAAAACATATGCATGTGTTTGTGGGTAGCATAGCTCTTGAACAAAAAGTTGGTATTTAAGTACAGTATTTTCCAAGGATGTGATCAAATATATTCAATAACCCCCACCCCCAAATACCCTTTATATGGAATATTTTTTGAACATTTTGATTTTCAAAAATGGCTCCAATGATTTTGATTAAAATACCATATGTTTAAGGCATTTTTATGACAAACAAAATGTATTTCCTGAATTTTCTGGAGAGTAACCTCTGAACACCTCTTCATTCTGGACAACTTTAGTATAACTTTTATAATCTGGTAAACCACAAGAGATAGACAACAATTTACTACACAAAAAACGTAGATCTCATTAAAACACACAATTCATGTCATACATTTATTTTATACAGTTACCTGTTTCAGAGACATTCCATATTATTGGTTTGTTTTAAGCTACTTAAACTATTCTCAAATAGGGAATTATCTTACTAATCATCTCTCTTTTGTTTACTCTTGGCAAGCAAAGAGAACAGAATTTCAATTGTTTCACATAGCAATCAGCTTTTAAGTATCAGTGATCAGATTTGTGTATAGTTTTAGCCTAGTGAATTCTCTATTTCCCTTCTACTTGCAAAGAAGCAGGTAATATAACCAGTTCTGCTAATGTTTATCTCAATTAGTATAATGTACATAAAAGAATAATCTTTTGTACGAAAAGTTTGTTTGTGGAACAGCTAAAGTCATTTGAATGGAACACATCAGATGTTTTTTAAACACTTTGATATTTCATATAATATTCTCAACTATCACAATGCACACAATAGTGTCAAAACTCTCTCTACAAAGCATGCATTCAAGTTTAAGTTAAACCATTACCTTAAAAAATGTCTGATGTGCTCCATTCACATGACTTTCTCTACATCTCTGTAACAAATTATTGTTAATAAGCTTATTCTTCTACCTAATGCTAAAATGGTCTTATTACTTAGTTCCTTTATAAGCAGAAGGGAAATAAGGGAATACACTAGGCTAAACCAACAGTCAATTGTTTTAAAACATGGTTGCTATGGAATTGAAATCTGTTTCTTTGCGTGGCCAAGCATTGACAAGTTACCATATGAGAAAAAAAGTTTAAGTATTTTAAAACTGAAATCAATAAAAAGTAATATCTCAAAAACAGAAAACTCCTCAAAAAACATGTATATGACATAAATTGTGTATTTTATCGTGACCTACATTTTTTGTGTGGTACATTTTTTGTGTGGTAAGTTTTTGTAAATCTTTTATGGATATCAGTTATGCAAAATTAAAAATCATCCAGAATAAAGGTCTTTAGAGGCTATTCCCATAAAATTCAAGATATACATTTTATATGGCATGTAAATATCTTAAATATAAGAAATTTTAATAAAAATTGTTAGAGCCATTTTTTGAGAAAATCAAAGGCTAGTTTGGGGTGTGGGAATTTTCCTGAAAATCTTTATGTTGCATCCTTGGAATACACCAAACTTTGGAATATACCAAACTTTGGTATTTAACAGTCTTTTCGTTTTTGAGCTATGTTGTACTCACACTTGCACACTCACCCACATGCACCTTTTTCTAAAAATGCTTTTTTTTGGATTCAGAGGGACCCAAAACATGTTTTTCCAGTGAAATCTCATTATAAAAATTTTGGGTGCAATACAATACCTTCTTTATACACTATATACATAGTATGTGTAGAGAAAGTATTAAATGTTTTCTGATTGGCAAGCAAAATAGTAAGACAGATGCAATAAATTCAGTTCAATATAACCAAAACATCCATTACAACTAAAATTCATATTTGTTCATTAATCAAAATGTTTATTAATCAGCAGGGATGGAAAAGATCTGTTTAATTGATAACATTGATAAACATTAAAATCGCAAAAACATGATGGGGATATTTTTGTATATCCAAAATGAACAGAATTTGTAGCTTTTAAATTGCAAAATTACACAAATTTTGGAATATTATGTAAAATGCCAATTTTTCCTTTCCTCTTTGTGATTTCAAAGCAATAATAAAATGTATTTCATAAACCAACATGATATATTCAAATTTAGCCTGCCAGAGTGCTATTAGTAATAGATTAATGGACATATTCATTAGTTCATCTTGCAGCATATTCTGTTGCTGGTAGGCTAGTCCCAATTCTCTTATTGTAGATATCTTGTAAAATATGATTAATAACTTCTCTCAACTTTTAGATTTGTTTAAATCTAGTAATTCTGCAGAATTATGGGCTTTAAAGAGGATTAGAATTCTTGGTTTATGACCACATACAGCTATTGTGAGCTAAACATGTTTGCAAGTTATATTAATTGCTCTTTACATGGAATTCTATAGTGTAATCTGAGTTTGACTTTGCCACCAGTAAACAATGGTAGATGTTAGCCCTGATCCACTGCTGATTGGTGGAACATAGGAATTCTTTGGGCTCTGCTGAGTGCAGGTTGGGACACTTTGCAATATAGGTTATGCAAATTAAACAGATGTATCAGAGTTCCAAAACAGTTGACTGTGAGATAAATAATTAGCATTTTCCAAGCCCTTCAACCTCAAACACCATCAAAAACATGTGGACAAATTAAGGTTGGGATCATCAATTTTCACAGGCAGCAATTTGATTAAAAGATGGGTATGTACAAGTCTTTATAATTTGAGCCCAAGCTCCTATCAGCAGGAGAAAGGTAATTATGCACTGAGGTGTTGAAGTAATACTGCAATATGTCACCATCAAGAGTTACTAAAGACAGATTACCTACAATCAGATGTGGATGTATTGTATGACTTGAAAATTAAGTTTTAATAATCACAATGGTATCACTCAGGTTGTCAGAAGCCCAAAACAATGTCAGTTTACTGTAAAAGGAACTGAGCTGTTGCCTTTTTCAACTACCAGGGCAACGACCATTATGAGTACTTGCCAGAAGAGTATACCATCAATATGAAGCCTTACCATACAGTCTTTGGTTTTCTTCCTGATGACGATCAAAACGCAAGAGACTGGAGTTGTGGACAGTAATAAAGAGCAGATGGATCATTTTATTTATTTATTTTTTTTTTCATTTGTATAGCCCCTTTTATCTTCAATAGTCATATCGAGGGCTTTGACTTGTGATACAATTTGCATTACTGTAGGTTCATTAGGTTAATCATTTTTATATTGTTAAACACATGCACATTTACTCTCACATTCATACTTCCAGACTCTGTGGGGGATAATTCTGGTTAAAGAAAAATTCCCCGCCCCAACCAGGGGACTTCCAGGTGAGAAGTCACCTTGCTGACCACTCGACCACGGAGGCAGTCCAGATGGATCATTTCATTTCATTCAAAACAAACAAATCAGAATCTCTGTAACAAGCACTTCTCTTCAGGTTCATCAGGCTCCCTACCTAAGTTACTGTGCTACTGGCTATTTCTGGTTGCTGCTACGGATGAAGAAAACCTTAAGGTACTCCATTTTCAAGTATTGCTACGAAATGTAAAATATGACGGCATAGCTGGTTGCAATTCCAAAACAGGTTTTTACTTTTTCTACTTAGTATACACAGGTAGATAAGGTATTGCACTCCATCCAAAATTTAAAAAAACAAACTTGATATTTATGTTCATCCTTCAAGGATGTGACACAAAGATTTTCAAGAAAATCTCCCCATCCCATACTACCCTTTATATGGAAAAAAGTTTCTAAAAATTTGTTTCTCTCAAAAATGGCTCTCATGATTTTGACTAAAATACTGTATATTAAAGATATTACATCATAAATAAAATGTATATCTTGAATTTTCTGACACCTCTCTTATCTGAAGACCTCTCCACTCTGGATGGCTTTTGCATAACTGGCAAATCGTAAGAGATAGACAAAAACTTACTGCACAAAAAATCTAAAACCATTAAAACACACAATTTATTTCATATACATTTTATTTGTGGAGTTAACCATTTCCAAGATATTTGTTGTTATTGATTTATATTTTAAAGGCTTGAACTTATTTCAAAGAATTTGACATTCTTTTTGTTTTACTCCTGGGAATGCAAAGAAAACTGAATTTCAATCACATAACGATGAGCTTGCAACGGAAGTGATTGTGTAACCTTGATATTTTGTGTAATTGCCTGTAATTTGTAGTGTTGATAGTTAAAAAGGGTGTTTGAAGCGTGGGAAATTCCCGGAGTATGCTTGAGTAAACATGTGCTTAATTGTGTTTTAGCCTAGGTATGAAAGATTATTAATGAGCGAGTGCTATATGAAGTTTATTGGCTTATGACAGATATAATGAGATTTAAATCTAAATAATCATTGAAAGGATGTCTGAGATGTTTTCGAACATATTCAAATATGAATGGAACTTACCTGTAAATGTTGGTTAAAACATGATGCTTTATAAGTCTTCAATATTAAAGTTATATTTACACATTTATTTCTTTAAGGAAAGGACAAAAGAATTAAGCATACAATGTCTCCTGATTTTGTTTAATTTCGCTTAGAGAGGGATGAAAAAAGAAGGAACACATAAGTATGATTTCGTGGAATATTACGATGGTGTCTTGTGTCAATTTTTTGTGAATAATGAATCTCATAATTAAATACATTTAATTATGAAAAGATTTGAAATTTTAGTGCAAATATTTTACATATTGTGAAAGATGAAAATGAAAAATTTATAAAGGAATTGATGTGACTATAAGAGAATTAAATATGCATATTAAACAAGCAATTACTAAAAGTGTAATCAGCCTGTAAGTAAAACTGATATTGTATACTATAATTCATCATGTTATTGATTTGTTAACCTAATTGAAATTTAGTTCCTCAAAGTTCATTAAGTAAAATAAAATCCTATAATTTGAATTCTAAAACTTACCTATTTTATTCACTAGCAGTTACTCCTCGTACTAATTGCATCCATGTAATGATATACATGTTGCAATTTAAATTGGATTTTAATTAACAGTAGTTGGACACACACACACCCACCCCCACACACACACACACACACATATAAATAACTCTTAACAAGAGTTGAAAGCTATTGAAAAACTCTTGCAAAAGATATGACTATTGTTTTAGCATAGTGTATTCCCTTTTATTCCCACTCCTTATAAGGAACTACATATTAAGACCATTTCTGGTAATGTTTATCTTCATTACCATTTAGATACAAAAATAAGCTTTTGTAAGAACAGTTTGTTGCAGAATAGGCATAGAACTTCACATGAATAGAACACATCAGATTTTTCAACACTGCATCTGATATAGCAAGCCCTGGATAACTGTAAAGAGGGTTAGGCATTAAGGATTATTTATAACATCATCTTTTTTTTTTTTTTTCTGTCCAAGGCTGTTGATATTTTGTACAGACCTTGCAACTGTAAAATACTGCAAATTACAACATGGGCAACATGTTTTATTGGCAAACTAGATTTATTTTTCAAAACTATCAAGGGGCAAAAGCACCTTGTAGTGATTTATTCAGATAACTATTCATTGGATATTACAGGATTAGAATACTGGTTTATTTTAAGTAGGTTTGTTTCTTTATTCTCTGAAAATAAATTTTGGTAGATCAAGTTGTGTTACACTGAGATTTCCTGATTTGCGTTTATTGAGGCAAGACAAATGAAAAGGCTCTGATGTCCCAAAATCATTAACCAACAATACAAAAGTTTTATTTAAATCAAAAATGTCAACAACATGTTTGAATTTTGGTAACAATAGTTAAGACATCTGTTATACGGTATAGTTGGGTAATTTGCTTTCCAGTCGTCGCAGAAGTGTGCTGACATGCATTGCTATAGCAGCACCAACATGACAAGCCACTTGCCAGTGGTCTCGCAGGTCCCAAACATAAATGCAGCATAAACACATTCCAAGAAAAACACCCCAACTTTCCCAAATGCGATATCGAGAGTATCGAAACAGCAGCAGCACCTGTAAGCACAAAACACATTGCTCTAATATGCTCTTTATTTTGGTTAAACTGGAATATAATACTGATGTTTAAAGCTTCATTAAGATGACTATGGAGGACAGATATAAAATATTGCATCAAATTCAGTGAATCATGATTATGTTACACCCTGTTTTGTGGTGGATTAACTGTTGCCATTTTGCATCTTCACCTTTTCTTATTTTGCGATGCTTAACAAAATGGAACAGCTACCACAATACACAACACATCCTTAGAAACTAGTTCTATTTTTAATTACTATCTCTAGTACGTATGTTCAATGTGCATAGTAGGTAAGGAAGGTATTTGTGTCCCATCAAAAAATTTCATACTGAGATTTCACCAAAAATACATGTTTTGGGGACCCCTGGGTATAAAAAATGTCTTTACAAAAGGGTTGTGTGCGCATGCATGGGGGGGGGGGTGTGCGTGTGCGTGCTGTGTGTATGTTGGGGGGCACATGTACACATACCTCAAAAATGAAAAGTCAGTTAAACAGAAAACTTGGTATTTAAGTTTAGTACCTTCCCCCCCACCCCTACTCTTTACATGGAACATTTTTTTTTTTTTAAATTTTTTATTTTCTAAAAATATGGGCTCCAATGATTTTAATTAAAATGTTTACATGGCAAATGAAATGTATATCCTAAATCTCTTGGGCATAGCTGCGTAGGTCTGCTTCATTCTGAATGACCTTTGCATAACTGGTAAATGTAAAGAGATGGAAAAAGAACTCCCTACACCATAAATATGGGTGTGGTTTTTATTAAATACGAATAGTTACATAATTTTTAATAATAATTTCATTTTCACACAATTTATTCATATACTTTTTTGTAGAGCTAGTTATTTCAGAGATACTCCCTGTTATCGATTTCAATTTTAAAATAGTTAAACTTTACTCAAAAGGAAAATTATCTTTTGTTTCAACTCTCTTTTGTTTTACTACCGGCCATATTGCATAGCTACAGCTTTTAAAAAAATTGACTATTGCTTTACCCTAGTGTATTTTTTATTTCCCTTCTACTTAGAAGGAACTAAGTAATAAGACCATTTCCGATAATGTTTATCTTGATTAGCATTATGTAGATAAAAGAATGTTTTTTTTAATTTTTTTTTTTTTACGCTACTTATCTTGGGTCATATTAGCTGTTGTTTATCTTAGGAACAACTGCTCATCAGTTCACTTACTTTACAGTGCTGTTTACCTTTGGGCTGGTCGCACCCCTCACCCCTCTGCAAGCACTCTAACAATAATCTTGATTAAAGAAAAATTATTATTCTCCAGCCAGATATCAAACCAAGGACCCTAGATTTGGACGATACCATCCCTAACACCAGTTCATGGAGGCAGTCACTATTTCTCTGTAACCATTACCATTACCATCCCCTTTGAATGCTGTTTTGGAACTACTGCATTATATATTCTATATTATCTTAATCCTTATTACCTCTTTTATTCATTTGTACTATGTCCTAAAATGGCAAGTATAGAAACAAACATTCAGCTATCTAAGAGCAAATAATAAATTTACTGATGGATAAGTTGTAGCAGATCTGGCTAGAGAATGACACTGAGTCAAGGCTGCCCACAGGGGGAAACCTTGGCACAAGTTACACCATCAGGCAAATGTGAGGTGGGAGGATTTCAAAATTTGGGATGAATAAAAATATTGAAACAGTTGTAAAACAACAATTTAATGTACATTCCGAGTTATTTAGATTTGAAAATGAAGAGAATATGGTTGTATTTTACAAAAAAATACTTTGTTAAGAATTCCTTGTTTTTAATAGCTTGTTATAATTTTGTTAAAACAAGCTGGCCTGGTGCAATCTTTGTATGCAACCTTTCAAACATTGGCAAATCCAAGTCAAAAGCAGGTGATATGATCTAACCTAATTCACCCTGATTCATTTTTCCCTCATCTATTTTTTCCCCACCTGATCTCCAACTGACAGAAAGACATTTTCCATTGCCTGTACCACCAACCCCATTGTCATATCCCACCAAGCATTGTCATGTATGCTCCATCAAGAAGACAAACAAAGCGAAAGCAGGTACATGTGTACCAAATGTGGTGTTTTTTGTGTGTACACCCCTGCTTTAAAAAGTAACTTTCAAATTTCTCAGGGATCTCTGAAAAACATTATTGTGAAAGAGTGAAGTGAAAACATGTATTGATTTTAGACCCTTTTTCTCTTTTGTACTATCCCAATTTGGAGACAAAAATCTAAATTTAAATATACACATTAATATTTCTTCTTGTAGCATAAAAATAGTGTTCTTTAGCTATAAAATCAAAGATGGAAACTTAGTTTTTTTTTTACACAAGTCGTGTGTATATGATAAATGTTTGTGACAGTTCTGGTCAATGTGCTTTCATAGAAATATTTTCAAAATGAATATTTGGAACATCTGGAGTATCTAAAACAGCCTACATCATATCTGCTGAGTTAATATTTCCTTTACAATAGTTTTGCACAGTTCTCTAAGTTTTTAAAATTTTGAATATTTCTGAAATTATGTCAGTAAGGAGGTGTTTCTTGGTTAAAAATGTCAGCAGTGAAAAGATTAAAAAGCAGCCATAAATTGAGGAAGGAGAAAAAATAGCAGGTGGATCATGAAGAGTTGTAAATAGTACAGAAATTTGATTATTTAGGAGTCAGACGAGTAGTAATGGAAGATGTAATGACCACATGATTAGAGTTTCAGCTAGGGGAAACGTGTGTATTAAAAATGGTTGTGGAAGCATACACAACACACGCACAAATAAATAAATAAAAAAATAAATAAATTAAAAAAAAATAAAAGTAAATAAAATATATCTGTTGAGCTAGAGTAACACAATTTTTTTCATAAATAAAAATGTATTGTTTGAGAAGTTGTCTACTCTCTTTAAAGTGTTATTGCATGTAAGTTAAAACATAGTAATGTCAATTTTCAGAATATCAGTGCTACCAATGTGATGGGATTTTGTTCTGTATGAGTTCTTTAATTTGCCAGTGTATCTATTGAAATCAGGCTGCCACATTTAAGCACATTAAAAAACCACAGGTATGGACTGGGTTTGAACATGCGATGTTGAGATCAGAGCTAAATACCAACTGAGCTATGTAACTACATTTGCGTCTTGCTGTTGTACTTTGGAACCAATGGTAATTCTTGGAGTGGGGGAAGAAATGTAGCATGCTTCCTTCAGTTACAGCACTGACCCACAATAATAATAATAAAAATAAAAATAATAATAATAATAATAATAATCCTATCAGGCTTTTCTAGGCAAAAAGGTGAAAAGTACAAATATAAAATAAAATATTATTAACATTAAATGTTTTAATAGTTTAATAATAAAACATTGGTCTTGTAAACCAAAATTAAGTCTTACTTTTAAAACTTCAAAGGAAAGAAATTCTTATCATTAATTTCCGGCTTGATTTTTCATGATTCACAACATAATCTATTATGTCCTTAAGGAATAAAACTTGCCTTAAAATCTAGTTACTTAAAATTATGAAATTTTTATGCTTTAGCAAATACCTCATTGTAACTTACCTGACAACATCGCAAAACACCCTCACAAAGAAATATTAAGCCATGGCTGGGACTTGGACCCTTATATTCCTGAAAACAAATTGTGCTTTTAATATCATTTATTATGAACATAATTAACGAGGTTTAAGAACCTTTAAGAGTGCACACAGAATTAAATATACAAATTATCCATTTAATTTCTAAAATAATTTACTTTAAATTTGTACACAACTTTCTCTACCCACTAAAACTTGAACACAATCCCACATATCATATTCACATAAAAAGTAATTATGTTCACATTTTTCACCTGAATTAATTGTAATTTTTATGGATTTGTTTGCACACAAAATATAGAAAACAGGACTACACATATTGTTAAAGAATCTATGGGAAAACAAAAAATTGCATAAAATGCTTTATTAAGTTCAATGATACTGAGAAAACTTATATACAAAATTAATAACAGTATATTGAATGAACCATGTAGAGGTTTAGAAGCTTTTATCTGTTATCCTTTACTATTTATGCAAACTTTATAGAATTCATTTGAAATGAGGAAAACTGCAAAGACTCTTTACAAAAAATTCATCATCTTTCCAAATGTTAGGCCTGTGGAGGTCTATCTGATGTAAAGTTACATTCTTGCACGCAACAGGTAGGCTGGCCCTATAGGTTCTTAAAGCTCAACAGCCAGGTGAGGGCGGAGTGGTCAGTCTGCAGGTGGAACAGCTGGTCTTACAGATATTTATGGAAGTGTTCTTGTGCTTTCACTATGCCAAGAACTTCTGCAGAGTAATGCAGTAGTTCTTCTTCGGCTTGAAAAGCGTCTTGCTGAAGTAAGCTATCACCCGTTCCTTCCCTTCCTGAATCTGGTAGAGGGTGCCTCCGATAGCATTGTTACTTGCATCGGTGTCCACGATGAAACTTTTTTTTTGTTTAACGCCGCTTTAACTACTTATGGCACCACAGGCGGTGACACTGATGATACATGAATGATGGAGCACCGGTAGAATGCGATGCAATGGCAGGGGAAACCAGAGTACCCAGATAAAAAACCGGCCCCAGCGCCGCTTTGTCCACCACAAATCTCACATGTGGTCACTTGGGATCGAACCCCGGCCGTCTAGGTGAGAGGCGAGTGGACAATGAAACTGTCACCTGGTTGGGGAACCCTAAAACGGGCAGATGGCTGCCTTCAGCACATGGAACGTGACCTCAGTATCTTCTGTCAACAAATGAGGTCGGTATTTTTCTGTCAGGCAAGTGAGAAGGCTTTGCAATGTTGGAGAACCCTCTGACGAATCAGTGGAGTAGCTACACATACCCAAGAAATTGAGCAATTCCTGCTTATCCCTTGGGCAAGACCAATCTCTCAGTCCAAGTAATTTACTTCCTTACAGAGAATTGACACTTCTTCCTGTTCAGCTTCAGGTTAGTCGCTTGCAATATCTGTGGCACCTTGGTAAGATTAACAAGGTCGTCTTTGAAAGTTCTGCCCAAGACAATGTCGTCGTCCAGGCATAGTAGGCAGGTGTCGTAATTCAGACCCCATATTATGGACTCCTTTAGGTGATGAGAGGTGGCTGGCACAAAGAGACCAAAGGGCATAACTGTAAACTGCAAAAGCCTTGGGCTCCTGTAAGAAGTCCAAAGTGTCATCTATACAAATAGGGGGAAACAGTCCTTACTGGTGAACAGCATTCAGTTTCCTATAGTCCACTCAGAAACGTAGCTCAATGCTCTTCTTTTTCACTAAGACTATGGGGGAGCACTATGAACTACCGAACTCTTCTATAACTCCTGTGGTACTCATGTCTTCCAACATGCCCCATACCTCCACTGGTTTCGCCATTGGGACACATCTTGGTGGTTGATGCATTGGTCAGGCATCTCCAGTATCGATCTGATGGAGCTCTCGGTCGATGCGGCCGTAATTGGCTGAAAACAGACTGGTATTTTCAAAGTAGATGCCGGACCTGATCTAGTTGTACCGCTGTCAATAGCCTGCCACCCTCCTCAGCAAGCCTTCCAGTCGGGGCTCCAGATTTTGCATCGCTACTGACCTTCGGTTCCATTGAACAGCAATACACTTGCAGCTGGCTCACATTTCCCCAACTCCTTTCCAGCCCGTAAGTACTAGCAGGTGTCCGATGGGTTCAACAGTATCACTTGCACTCCTTCCTGGCAAGGCAACAATGCCCTGGTGATGCATTACATTCAATGGAGTATTCCAGTTCAATAGCATACTCCTTAATCACTGACCTTCCAGATGTGCTTTAACGACCATTTTGCTCCTTGCAGGCATGACCACATCCATCAGGATCACTCCCAGTTGTTCATCGGGGATTTGTCCCGGTTGAGTCGCAAGACTCTCTTTCCAATGTCTACCATGGCAGCGTTTCTCCTGAGGGCATCCAGATCCAGGATCAAATCCTCAATCCTCGCACAGCCACAACCTTATGGTACTCAGACCAAGGATTATCTCCAGCAAGACCTTCTCCACAGGCAAAATGTCACCTGAATGCCGTTACCAGTTGGTTAGGACAATTTGGCAGGTCTGTTTATGCTCACTGGGGCATCCATGTCCATTAGAACCCGACCAACTCCAACGTATTCAACCTCCATGACGAGGCTGTCATCCTGTCATCTGCTCAAGGTATGCAATGTCACTCGAGGGGATGTGATGATGGCACCGATGTGCCACTTGCCACTTCGTTTCCCGTTTGCTTCTCGGATTTGTGTGGGCAGTCCCTCATCAGGTCCAGGCTGGCCACTTCCCCAACACATGCTGCTGAAAGATCCTTACCGACATCCCTGGGCTGAGTCTCTTACCCCCGCTGCCCCTAATCCTCCAGTTAAGGACTTTTATTACTCTGACCACCTCTACCCTCAGCGTGGCTGTTAGTGCCTGAAGAATGGTCCTGTGCTCGCCAAGCCTCAGACGCTCTAGTATCTCGCCGTCACACATCCCGTCAACAAAGAATAGGTGGCCTCTCAGACGACATAACTGGACGAAGGTCTACCAGAGCTTTGGCTGCTAATTGTTTGATGGCCAATACCAACTTCTGAACCGTCTCTCCTGGTAGCTGTTACCTCAACTTGAGCCGACTATAATATGCCGCAGTCAAGAAATGGTTCCCGAAGAGGTTCTCGATGGTCTCCCAGATGTCTCTGGAACGCGAATGTTGGAATTGTATTCAAGATTTCAGCTGCCCGCCCCTGGAGGCTGGCTATCAACTGAGCTGCTTCCTCTTCTGCCGACCAACGGTTATGGGTAGCGATGGCAGCGATCTGTTGGCAGAAGACTTTGAATGTACCATCATATTTAGGTGGTTTGACATGCACCGATGTTGTGTCACGTCCAGGCGTCTCAAACTTCTCGTCCTTAAGTCTTCCGTTAAACAAGTCATTATCATGGCATTCACTTCCTTGAGCTGCTGTTGGCTTTTCTATCCACAACACTGATGCATTCGCCGAGGTCTTCCAGGGCATCAACGCAATGGTCAAGTCTCTTTATAGTTCCCCCTAGCTCTTCCACATTCCTTCCCAGCTCCCTCATGTTCTTCACCTCGGACAGTTGTTAGTAAATTTTGCTGTAGAGTTCCGGTTTCACTTTTCTATGCTGAGTTGCATTTCTTCCATCTTCTCCTCCATATTCTCCACTGCGGTTTCTGTCTGCACCTTCTCTAATGAATTCACTATCATAATTTTGCCCCTCATTTCTTCCATGCCAGTGTTCACACTCTTCACCTCAGATTTTATTACCATCTCCATCTTCTCCATCTTAGTCAACAATCTCTGGAGCATCTCTTCCATCTTGGCTTCTATATCCAAATCCTGACACCAATGTAATAAATGAGACTATTGGCCACTAGATCACTATAAGTAATACAACACATTAGGTGAGTTCACGTCACTCACTTTCTAAGCAAGTGTCACTTGCTAGATTGATCTTTAACTTACTTCAGTTCACTTTACTTTAGTTCCCCTCTCTGCAGTTCTTCTCTTCTCTGGCACTTGTGTACTTATATAGTCCATACTGGCCTTAGAAGTTTCGAGAATATTACATTTGTCCATTTAAAAGAGATTACTCAGGAAGAGAAATGTTCTTAGTTTGGGAGGAAAGATGGTTCGAGAGGTCTTGCTGGGAATCAGACAAAGATCTTTGTTTACTTGGCTATTATATCCATTCGTTCTATTATAGGCAGCAATCTCTCAGGCTGGGGAGCCCCTGTTACAATATTGTTAGCAGGTTCATTTTATTTATGAATTAAGAATGAAAACAGTTTTATTAAAAGCGTACCAGGTTACCCATACAGCATGTGAATGTCAAGTAGATTTGGAAATATTTATGAAGAATTACATCATTTTCATTGTGTAGTGTGAGTATGGATGAAGTATGAATTAATTACTACACACTGGAAACAAACTGCAACATTCTAAATTAAACAGTGGACAAGGAGATCAGGCTCCAAAGCAGGAAAAATATTATACACACACCTTTTCTTGGACACTGGTTTTGTGAGGAAGCGAGGACAAGGGGTAGAAGTCTTTTTGCAGTGTTGTCAACCAAAGAAAAGTTTCTTTCTTTGAGGCCCTCAGCCAAGGTTATCTAATTTACCACAAACTGAATTATAAAATGAAACACAGTGCATGTGCATAAACTTTGGGACCTAGACAGAATGAAACCTTAGCATTGAAGCCTCTATATGTCAGGGTGTATAACATACTTTATGTCTCAATGTAAGCCACCTTGCTTTTCCTCTCAAACTGCAAAAAAGCCTATGAATGAACACTATGGAGTGCCCAAGAAAACTTGTTTGCATAGTATATTCAATTTTCTGGAAAAGAGATACTAGAGTTTTTTGAGACACAAAAGTTCTCTAGACTGACTGGCTGCATAGAGAAGTGGAAAGCATTACTGCAAAATACTATACACCCCATTGAGGTGAGTGAAGTCTGATCATGGAAAAATGCCGGAAAACAACCCTAAAGAAAGTATTGTTTCACCATGAGAAATGCGCCAGTGTATTCAAATTGCCGCTTACGCCAAATTTAGTGACCTACCATTTAAAATGTTTCTGCACATCACAGTATTTACTTAATCTTGTTCCATCAAATTACCATCTTTTCCCAAAACATAAGAACTTTCCTAAGAGGGCTTTTGGCATTCAGGTGAATTCTAAGTATATCAAAGAAATCATTTTCCATGAAGGAATCACAAAAGCATTGAACCGAGATGTGACATGTCAAAAAATAAGGTATGCTACAAGATTGAATTTGTTCTACATTAGACCAAATTATTCATCCAATCACTACATATTGCCCTCTAATGTTTACCCATTTTATTTAACATATTAATGAGGACATGATTAAAAATACTTCAGACAAAAGTTGTTTGCTCTCTATACAGAAACAAAACTAAATGAATAACAATATTGATGTGTTCCATTATCATGACCTTCTCTACCTATTCAGCAACAAATTATTCCTACAAAAACTTATTCTATCCACTTCATGATAATCCGCTAAACATTAGAAAAAATGGACTAATTACTTTGAAATGGTTAACTTCATCAAAAAACACATTTAACATAAACTGTGTGTTTTAGCAGGACTTACAATTTTTTTAACAATAATAATAATAATAATAATAATCTATTTCCACAGGTTTCACAAATTAGTATACATTTCTTTACTTATCATTACACTAAGTTGCTGTGTACCCTTACCCTAGGGCCCAATAGATGACTGTGAGGTTGTCGAGCTATTGGGTCCTACTTATATATTCTATCTAACATATACTACCTCTTATCATTTAATTTTCATCTTCGATCCACCTTACTAATTTTCCTCAATCATTTGGCTCTTACTCCACCCCAAAAATTTCCAATTTTGAGTAAATTTGTCTTAGATTTTACATTCATTAACTTTATCATTTGAATTCCTTTTGGTAATATTGGCCACTCCTTTTTACTAATTCTCTCTCTAAGCATCCTAGTTTCTTCACATTCTAAAACTATATGCCATCTATATTCTTCAGGTGTCACAAGGAGCATTTCTCCAAATTACTATATTTTCTTAACCCCTTATTCTAGTCCATGCAAAGCCTTTTCTTGCTGCATTATATATCAATGTAGTTTTCCCTGTTCCAGGCCAGTTTCATCTCTCTAAACACAGCCAATGAATTTTTTCAAATTGAAACTCACTATTATTTCTTGTCTTTCAAAATCTTACATTCTTAATGTAATTTCTTTCTAAAACCCATTTTTTATGTAGTAAGATTTGGTCTAACTCTTGTAGTTTACCAGTTATGCAAAAGTCGTCAAGAATGAAGAGGGTTCTGAGGCTATTTGCAGAAAATTCAAGATTTTTTTTTGGATTCAGGAGCTCTCACAACATGTATTTCTAGTGCAATCTCTGCATCAATTTTTTGGGTGCAATGCAAAACCTTCTCCATTTACTATATATATACAGGGTTACTACAAAAGAAATAGACAACTTCAACTGCCTGTAAAACAAAAACTATTAGAGATAGCAACCTAATTATTTTGGAGGTATGTTGAGAAACTCTCAAAGTTTCGTTTGTTACTATTGGTAACGCTGTAGTGTTTGTTTGTTGTTGCAGAAGCTGAAATGGCGGAAAATCCTGTGGAAAAGGCATATTGCATGTTGGAATTTGCTAGAACGCAATCAGCAACTGTTGTCCAACGACATTTTAGAACACGTTACCACAAAAATGAAATGATGCGCTCACAAAAACCAGCATCATCTTCATCATGTTGCAACATGTCGATGCAAAAGTCACGCCGTATGACCTTATCTTCTTCACTCAGAAACTGCAACATCTGTAATCTGTAAGGCATCATGTGCAGTCGCTTCCGCAAGATTTTCCGTATAGTTTGCTGTGGAATTTGTAATTGCATGCTTGCCCTAGATGTCGATTTCTGTGGGCTTCTTATGTAGGCAAAACGAACACGTTCAACGTTTTCTTCCGAAACTCTTGGTCTTCCCGAGCTCTTCCCTTTGCACAAACATCCTGTTGTCTCGAATTTTCTATACCAGTCGTAGATTGACTGTCTAGTCGGTGGCGTTTTGTGGTAACGTGTTCTAAAATGTCGTTGGACAACAATTGCTGATTGCGTTCTAGCAAATTTCAACACGCAATATGCCTTTTCCACAGGATTTTCCGCCATTTCAGCTTCTGCAACAAACAAAACACTACAGCGTTACCAATAGTAACAAACGAAACTTTGAGAGTTTCTCAACATACCTCCAAAATAATTAGGTTGCTATCTCTAATAGTTTTTGTTTTACAGGCAGTTGAAGTTGTCTATTTCTTTTGTAGTAACCCTGTATATTGTAGATGGTAGAGAAAGTAATTTAACCTCACATTAAAAATAAGGGCACTCAAACGCACAAAAGACAAAAATGCACAACCTTTAGCATTAAGGTAACTTAAGTGTTTAATTCTAGCTAAACATTACAGCTTACCTCAATACTAGATTCACTGAGTGCTGACATGCCTCTGTAGAATCCCACCATGGCAAGTAAGACAGATAACACAGTTGCTACAATTCCATGCCAGCCCAGGGGTTCAAGTTTTGCTGGTGGTCCAACTAAAACAAGCAGAAGTTTTATTATTATTGTGATTATTGTGATTATTATTATCATCATCATCATCATTAGAAGGTGGAACAGGGCGACTGTTTTCTATGAGTTTGACTTACCTTGTACTGAAGTCTGTGTGTGTTGAAGGGGAGAGGGTGAGTCCTGGTGTCAACAATTGATGTGCCTGCCTGCAGTGCTCATCATATTGTATGAAAAGAATGCATACACTGTGCTGTACTTGTCTATTAATATGCTCATTCCATTATTGAACACTATATTTTACATACAGATAAAATGAAAACCATAGTCAATGCATTACAATGGACAATAAGGTACATGAGAAGATTGTCGAAAGTCAATGTTCTATGTCTTTCACTTAAAAGGTATATCATGAGAAACTCCTTTTGACATCACAAGATGTAACAGGTGCACATGATTAATATATTATGTCAATGTCTGATATATTTCTTACACTTTTTGATTTGAAAGGGTCAGTTTCTTTTTTTGCAAGACATCTTGCACAGCACACATGATTGAAAAACCAGCACTTGTTTCTAACACAATCTGAAGTTTATCAGTTTTTTTTTCCTAACTTCTCTGTCTTTGACTTTCTTAATTTTCACACATACTTCTTTCACTATGCTTATAGCCTTTGGCATGTGTAAATAACAGAAGTTATTCTTTATGAAATCTAAACTACTTGAAAGACCCACTGAAATTAGGGACTTGCAATTTGAATTGCGAGTGCCTTTTTGGAATCTAAAGCACTGATCATTTTCACAATTGCATTGTATTATGGCACATAATAGATGGCAGCCTCCAGCCAACTACCCCATCTTGTTATTATGGAGTTTGGTGGAAAGGGAATCCTGGAAGCTCTTTCCTTGAACTTTTGTATTTGAGAAGGAGCTTTCAGAAATTTGAATAGTTTAGATTTCATAGACATTAAATTTTGTTACTAACCCAATGCCATAACGTCGTTAGAAATGCCTGAGTTGTAAATGACAAAGGCTATAAACATAGTGGAAGAAGTATGTATAAAAATTAAGGAAATCAAATATGGAGAAGCTAGGAAAACAGTGAACTTCTGAATATGTTAGGAAAAATTACTGGTTTTTCAATCATGTGTGCTATGTGAGATGTCTTGCGAAAAAAATAAAGCAATCCTTCCAGACAAAAAGTGTAAGAAATATATCAGACAGTGATATAATGTATTACTCAAATACACCTGTTACGTCTTGATATGTTGAAAGGAGTTTTTCACAATATACTTTTGTTTAAGTGAGATACATAGTACATTATTCACTTTCAACAATCTCAACATATACCTTACTGTCCACTGCAATGCATTGACTATGCAGTATGCAGTATTAACTTTACCTATATGCAAAATTAATTGTTAAATAATGGCATAAACACATTTACAGCATAGATTAGGCATTCTTTTGATACAGCCTTATGAGTAGTGCTGGCAGGCATGTGCCGGTTGTTGACATCTGGGCTCACACTCTTCCCTTTAACACATACAGACTACAGTAAGAGGTATGTCAATCACATAGAAAATGGTCACCCAGATCCACCCTCTAATAATTGTTTCTACTGCCACTCCTGCTCTTACAGAGTGTATAGAGAAGGTATTGTAATGCACCCAAAAATTTGCTGAAAATTTATGTTTTGGGTCACAGTGAATAAAAAAAAAAAAAGCATTTTTAGAAAAAGGTGTGGTGTGGTATGTGGTGGTGTGGTGTTTGTGTGTGTGGTGTGTGTGGGTGTGTGTGTGGGGGTGGTGTGGTGTGGTGTGTGTGTCTGTGTGTGTGTGTGGGTGGGTGTGGTGTGGTGTGTGTGTCTGTGTGTGTGTGGGTGGGTGTGTGTGTGTGCATGGACAGCAGAGCTCAAAAACTAAAAGGTTGCAAAATACTAAACTTGGTATTTAAATTTGGTATTTTCCAAGGATGAACATGAAGATTTTCAAGAAAATACTCCCATCCCAAACTACCCTTTACATGGCAATACTTTGAAAAATTAGTTTTTCTCAAAAATGCCTCTAACGATTTTGATTAAAATACTGTATATTTAAGCTATTTACATAGCAAATAAAATGTACATCTTGAATTTTCTGGGAATAGCTTCTGAAGACCTGTTCATTCTGGATGAATTTTGCATAACTGTTAATCCGTAAGTGATCACAAAACATTACTACCCAAAAATGTAGATCTCGTTAAAACACATTTATGTAATATACATTTTCATTGTAGAATTGACTGTTTCTGAGATATTTCTTTTTATTGGTTTCAATTGCTCCTATGCATCTTCTCAAACATCAACCCTTCATTTATTACTCATTTGTTTTTCTGGAAATGCACAGCAAACCGAACTTCAATTATTCACATATCGATCGGCATTTAAAAGATTTGACTATCAATTTAACCTGGCATATTCCCTTTTTTCCCCTTCTGCTTATAAGGAACTAAGTATAACCACCAGTTGTGTTAATGTTTAGTATGGTATAGATAGAAGAATATTTTGTGCGAATAATTTGTTTGCAGAACAGGTGGAGGAAGTCATGTGAATGCAGTACATAAGATTTTTTGGTGCATTCCTGACGTTACACACCTAACAGACCCTCATTCAGCAACATTACCCCCCTGTGTTTCTAACACAATAAAAGCTAACAGAAAGTATGTTCAGAACTATTAAAAAATGACAGGTTGTAAATCACTTCCAGATGGTGCTATACTGTTGTGCAGTATAGCACAACAGTATATTTGCAGAGATTGGCTATGATTGTTAGAAATTACACGCAGGTTGCTGTTATGTGAGACGCAATACACTTCACAGTCTTTGATTGGTTCTGTCTGCTTGCACATGAGCACTGGTGAACCTTCGGACTTTCTCATGTCACATGCTATAAAGTATCCCGGTTTTTCAAGAAAATTCTCCCATCCCATACTACTCCCTTTACTTGGAATGTATTTTTAATTTTTTATTTTCTCAAAAATGATGATCGATTTTGATTAAAATATCATATATTATAGATTTTACAAGATAAATAAAATGTATATCTTGAATTCTATGGAAATAGCTTGCAAAGTTCTGTTCATTTGGAAGGAAATGTATATAATTTTGCATAACTTTTGCATGGAATTTTAAGGCCAGCATATAGCACCGAGTTCTTACAAATTTCAATATTGCTATTCCTTGTATCTATAATTAAATATAATGCAACTATTTCCAAAGAATTATCTTAGTTTAATGCTGAAAATGAAAACTGTACGAACAGAAATGCTAAAGTTGAAGCCTGGAAGAAACAACAGAGTCTGCTGAAATAAATTTATCAAAAGAGGATAAACTTGCCATTTTTGTTTATAGCAATAAATCATAATATAGCATAAACTATCAATAGTGAAAATCAACTTACAATGCATATTTACTTAACAGTCAGGTACTGAATGGAGCCAGAATCTCAAAGCAGTGGTTTTAAAAATAGTGAAGGTAGACATATGCAGTACAGTGCAATGTTTTAACCCTTTCAGACCTGACTTTTTAAGCTTCATTGAAAAAAGTATCTGTGAACCTCCTTGTCCATCTTGTAACAAAAGCTCCAAAGTAGTTCTAAACTTGGCCATAGATAGCAGCAAAAAACTGGAAAACTTGAAAAACATAACAGTTCACACCCCCAAGTGATCTAAATAGTAATTACAGCTTTTAAATTTATTGCATAGTCTGTAGAAAGTCATGTCCACTCCAGTGGACACCAGAACTGAAAGGGTTAAAGCAGTAAATTACTGCCAGTGGAATCCTTGCCTATGAGAGATACCATTAAGCACATGATAAAGAGTGTATACTGGATTATACAATAATGGTAACAATGATTACTTATAATTCCAGTGGTAGACTGCATTCTATTTTGTTCAAACTGGAACAATTCTCTGGAAACAACTTGCAGTATCACATTTTGCTCATTACAGGTAATGTCCTTTCTATATATACTTGAAATTACTTTGTCACATTATTTTCTCAATTCTTCTGCCACAGTGATGTTCTATTGCAGCCATGAAATTTTCTCACTTTTATCTTCTTTGAAGATGTGTCAGTAACATTTGATTTAATTCTTCTTCTCTTCTAACTCTACAGTCCTTAATGAGCTTTGATCTACCTTCTGCTTTATTTTTCCACCTCTAATGCTAATCTTCTTTAAATCTTCTATTACATCATCTAACCATCTTGTTTTGGACCTTCATTCTAACTTTCTCTATCTACAGTAACAGAAGTATTGTATTCCACCCAAAATTTTGATGTTGAGATATCAAGAGAAATACAATTTTGCTGGAGAAGATTATCAATCGACATCATCATGTTAGTAATATTTATGTTACCATGGGTACACTTTTTACTGTTAGAAGCAGCTGAAAAATTCAATGCCACAAACGGAATTTGAACATGGCTCTCTGTGTAGTTGTTCCATGTGGTTTTATCAATCAATATTTTATGCCGATAATTAGTGTATCAGCTGTTTTTTGCAGACACACAAAATAGTTTTCAAGAATGTTGTTCCATTAGTGATACCTTCTTAAACAGACAACATACATTTTAGCTTGAATATCAGAAATGCCTAAAATACTGTCTGGCGCAACTACATGATTTGCACCTTAATGAAACATGAGCTCACAGGGAACATGAATGCATTCATTTACAATTTTCTCCAAAACTGACAAATTAGTTTAAGTAGTATCTGTCTTCTCTCCAAAACTTCAACACTGACAAGGATCAGTTCTTGGTGTGACACTCTTCTTAGTAGCCCATCAATGAAATGCATTCCTGTTTCCAGTCTCCTATTTTAAAGCTAGCTCTCTTTGCGGATGACTTAACTATATTTTGCAGCAGAAAAAATATAAGACTACTTGGGAATTATTACAGAATACACTCTACAAATCACAGCAATGAAGTTATAACACCAGATTAAAATTCTCTGCTCCTGAGAGTTAATGCATTCTGTTTACTCCTCCTTGTGGAGAATCAGTCACCCCTCCCTCTTCTATGGAACCTGACAATTCCTGTAGTTTCCAATGTTCACATTTTAGGGCTGATTTTGACTACTTTTTAGCCTAAATCGCACATCTAAAGCTTTTGGAAGCAGAGTGCTAACATTTCAATATCATGAAATTAATAGTAGCTAAGACTTGGAGAGCCGATTTTACAATACTACTTTGCATGTATAGAGCCTCCTTGTGGAGAATCAGTCACCCCTTCCTCTTCTATGGAAGCTGACAATTCCTGTAGTTTCCAATGTTCACATTTTAGGGCTGATTTTGACTACTGTTTAGCCTAAATCGCACATTTAAAGCTTTTGGAAGCAGAATGCTAACATTTCAATATCATGAAATTAATGGTAGCTAAGACTTGGAGAGCCGATTTTACAATACTACTTTGCATGTATAGAGCAATTATAGGTTTCAAGTTGGATTACATTATGTATCAACAATCCAATAAGCCTGAAAATACTTGATCGTATTCAATCTTTGGCACTGAGGATTTGCTCAAGTACCTTTCACACTAGTACGTAAGCAGTCTCCAGATTGAAGCAAATGAACCTTCACTGATTATAAGGAGGAAAGTTTTAAGCCTCATATATGCTATACAAATTGCCTCCAGCAGTCCATCAACCATTTTCAACCATATTTTTCCTACCAAGCCTCAAAAAGTATGTGCCCATTTTGTACCTTCTTCCAGAAAATTCTGCTTTTCCTGCAAGAATTTAATTTGAATATTTCCCCCAATAGTTTCTTCTTCCTTTGCTCTCAACACTGTTCCTTGGAAATTACAACTACCTATCATAAACACTTCCATGGCACATTACAACAGATTACAACTACTTCATATTTATCTCCATTTATTCACAGCCCTTTATACCTCATATTCTAAATCACAAAAAAATTGACACCAATGGTTTCAAATGTGAAAATCCATGCAGTTTCACAGTGGTTTTGCCATACAAGCTCTTCCTCTATGCTTTACTGCAGTTCCTATCTTCTGTTGACTTTTTTTTTGATAGTGTTTAACACCTGCTTTTACTACTTTAGCATCACAGATGATCTCTCTTGTTAACTGATAGCTATTTTCTCACCTTGGAGTACGCCCTTGGGGCCACTGCTCTCTTCTACACTATCTTTACCAACTTGATGAGCTCTCTTCAATCTTCAGCAGTGAGCTCCAGGCAACAAGCTTATCTTTTACAATTTATCAACCTCAGATAAACAGGTTCTTCTTGTGTGTGTACCTTCTCATGCTAGCATATCTGGGAATGAGAATGCTGATGCTGCAGCTAAGGAAGCAACAAGATATTCTTTCAATTTGTCAGGCCTCAGGATTCCTCATCAAGACTTCAACCACTTGGTATGTGATACTGTTCTCTGGCACAAGAAACAACAGTGGTTCAATTCAACTAGAAACAAATTCTGATGCCTGTCCTTTTCCCCTTTTTGTTTACTCTCTCACACATTTCAAGCATCATCATCAAGTTCTATTTTGATGTCTTGAATATACTGTCCTTACTCATTCCTACCTTCTGTCCAATGATCTTACACCCAAGTGCAACTATTGTCAATCTTCACTTATTGTCAGTTGCATTTTCACCAGCTGCAATTTCTACAATGTAAGAACTAGATGCAATATTCCAGCAACCATATTAACTGCTCTTGGTGATCCTACTTTCTCAAAGAATGTATTAAAACTTTGTTAATGAAACTCAATTATGTAAGGAATTGTAAAACTTATTATGGTCACGATTTTACCTCATTGTTAAAGCAATATTAAATACACAATAAATTTAAAAAAAATTCTAAAGAAAATGACAAAGCTATTTCTGGGAAAAATGACTTTGAATTTGAGCTTAAAAAGTTCAACCATCATGGTATTCATCATGACCAAAAGTGCATTTTTCTCGCTGTCCCTTAAATTTCTCACATTTCAAAATGTGTACAGTTATAATTTAAGTATTTTTAAAAGTGTATTTGTTTTAGTTATGTTTTAATGTGCTTGTGTTAGTTTTTTGTCTCTCATTGCAGTGGTATTTTGCATTGTCCATAACAATAACACTACATGAAGGAGCCAGAGGAAACTAGGTTTTCACCCATTTTTGAAAATTTTAAAAGTTCATGGAGGTGACCTGACTTCTAATTCATTTTAAAAATGAAACCTTTCTTGCAACCTCCACAAGCAACAATTAATTGTTGTCCTGCTCCAATACTTGCAGTTACCAACATTTTGTGACATTCCTGAATGCAGATATAAATGATGTTCCACCCTTCTTGATACAAGTATTTTGTCCTCCATATGATAATGTCTGAGCATTAATGAGGAGCTTTCTCTTATATATAGATTGGAATGACCGCCATTTAAAGCCCGATCTTCCATCTTTTTACTTTCTCTATATGTACTATGTACATAATGCATAGAGAAGGTATTGTATTGCACCCAAAAAATTTGATACAAGATTTCACCGGAAATATATGTTTTGAGACCCCCTGAATCAAAAAAAAGCATTTTTAGAAAAAATGTCTGTGTGTGTGTGTCTGCCTGCATGTGTGTCTGTGGACAGCATAGCTCAAAAATGAAGAGTGTGTGAAAAACCAAACTTGGTATTTAAGTTTGGCATCTTCCAAGGATGCGACACAAAGATTTTCAAGAAATCCCCCCCCCAAACTACCCTTTACATGGAAAAAATGTCGAAAATTTTTATTTTCTTATAAATGGCTCTAACGATTTTTATTAAAATCTTCTATATTTAAGATATTTATTTGACAAATAAAATGTACATCTTGAATTTTCTGGGAGTGGCATCTGAAGACTACTTGATTCTGGATGAATTTTATAGATTTAAACCATAAGAGATGGATAAAAACTTAGCCCACAAAAAATGTAGAGCAGATTAAAACACAATTTATGTTATATACATTTTTTTCGTGGAGTTGATCGTTTTTAAGATATTCCTTGTTTTCAGTTTCAGCTTAGAAAAACTTATACTTTCCTCATGCAGGAATTTGTCAATTCCATACAAACAAAGGAACTTCAGTCACATAGCAACCAGCTTTTGACTATTTCGCTTCTACTTATAAGGAAGCAAGTAATAAGACTATTTCTGCTAATGTTTTCCCAATTAGCAGAAGTAAATAGAAGCCTAAGCTTTTTAATAATAATAATTTGTTGCAGAGATGTAGAGAGTCATGTGAATGGAACACATCAGATTTTTTCTTAACAACTCTTTACTGCAATCAAGAACACCATCTTCTTTGAGAGCACTAAGAAGGTCACCATTTTTCGTTGTATAAAACAATTAATAATTTGTCCTACATCACAAATATAAAGTTGTCTATCTCAATTCTCCTCTTTCTTCCCAGTTGGAGTTAAAAATGTGAGGATGTTTCTTGTGGCAGACTACTTCCCTTCTTTCGGAATCCTAGCTACAGGGTTCATACACACACACCTGTAGCATCACTTGTCATTGACAAAATATTTGCATGCACTATATTATTGTTTGCTTTAATTTCCTTAAAATACTGTGCCACATTGTACATTATTGTGCTTGATCCCTAAGAGATTGCCAGACACATTGAAAGATTTGATATAGGAGTCATCATAACTTTAATAACACACTTTGAGCATTATAGAAAACCCAAAGTATAAAAAAATGTATTTCTTTTTTTCTTTCTTCAAAGTGATGGTGCATAGGAGTAGAATTCTATGTGAGTTTGTGTGGAAATCTGTGCATATATTTCAAATCAGACTAAAAATTGCCAAAATTCAATTTTCAAAATTGCAATACACACACCTAGACAAAAATTGATGCTGAGGAAAAAGAAAATCCTAACATGTTCCACTCAATGACTTTCTCTAATCTTCTTTGTGCAAATTATTCTTACAAATGCTTATTCTTCTAATTATTTCATGTTAATAGAGAGAAACATTTGCTGAAAATGTTTCGAGTACAACTTTCACAGGCAATCCAAATTTGAGCGAGTTGAAAATATTAATGACTAAATTTGAAATTTGCTAGATTGCTAAGGTTTTTAACTTCTAGAGATCACTAGGGTTTTAGCTTTACAGGGCTATGCTTTGCAGCTTAGGGCCCTAAAAGTTTATAAACAGACCAGTAACTACAAAGCGGCTTTAACGTTATCTTACAAAATCTACATCCCATAATGAAACAAGTGGTCTTTTAGTAATAGTTTCTTGCATGAGGTTATGGGAATAAAATTGGCATTAATAGTAAAATCTCCTAGGAAAGAAAATTCAAGATTTCATTTGTCATAAAACATCATAAACATATGGTATTTTAATCAAAATATCTTAAACACATGGTATTTTAATCAAAATCCTTAAGAAGTATTTTAAAGAATATATATTTTTGGAACATTTTCCATGTGGAAGATAGTTTGGGGATGAGGGATTTTTATGAAAATCTTCAGGTTTCATCCTTGAAAGATATTGAACTTAAATACCATTGTTAATCTTAGGGCCTTCAAATTTGCAGTACCGTGCAACTATGCTTTGCTCATATGCAGAAAAATCTGGGGAATGTATAACCAAAACTTAACTAATCTTTCCTATTAAAATGTAATAGAATTCAACTTAGAATAATTACTGCTTTTCTCACAAAGCACACTCTTGTAAAATAAAGCATCTTAACACGATCGGGGCGTATCCGAGTAACTTAAGACTGCAGATTATGCAGGAAAGAGACTGAAACAGCCCAACATATCCTATACTCCTGTGAGGCTTTGGCTTTTGAGGAAATGTTTATAGAACCAAAAGAAGTAGCATCCATACCCACTAGAAGACTATATTTCTTTCCAAGTGATGCAGGTGTGGTGGGCTAGTCCTAAAGAATACAGGAGGCATTGTAAGCTTTAGGCTGAAGTGCACCCAGAGAAATGACCGGAATCTGTATTGGAACAAAAGAAGTAATCTTTTCCTTTTTCACATCAGTGCACTCTAGGTACAGTGTACTTTCTTTATTCCATACTAGTAAATCATTGCTCATCTCCAACATTTGTGATAATTCATGAATGAATGGCTCAACCAAACACTTCAATCAAATGAACCATGAACTAACCATTTTTCTGGTGAACTGGTAGTTCAAACACTTCATAATTCATAACATTTACAACTCACTTTGTCATTCATTCTATCTATAATCTATATCATTTACTTTCCCTCTCTCTCATCCCTGACATTAAATTAGAGTATAGCAAGCTGCATGTACAATGCTTACCTTGGTGGTCTGGTAGCAAAGCATGATTAGAATCCATCTACGATATTCAATGAGGAACATTCTCCAAATATGAATATTCATGTTATAATACGTCACTAGTTAAAATAGTATTTTGAGGGTTAATTTTATTAAAGTAAGTGTAGTACATGAATAGAAATAAACAAGATTTATCACATTTAGTGCAAATGTCTATAGATTTCTGTTTAAAAATATAATTTTCTCAACTCTTTTCCCTTTTAGATGATTTCTTCTCTCTGTTAAAAGATGTCCTGGCTTGGAAAACATTATTTCACATGGGGAGGAGGATGCAACAATACACAGCCGCTTCTTTGCAAGTTCATAGAGTGTTGGATATGATGATTGCCGTTCAGACCACCAGTGAAATGGATTTTCTTTTCTCTGTAGTAAGGGTTCTTGCAGATATGTCTCCACTTCCAATGCTGCAGCAACTCTAGGGTGTAAACCAGAAGCAACCTCATCAAATTCGGCCCAAAGACAGGATTCAGATTCGAGAGTTGGAGCTGGGACCTCTGTAGTGGTTATGGATGCCTCAGACACAATTTTTTCACAGTGCCTAATCAAATTTTGCTTTGTTCTTTCAGCAAAGTGTTTATCGGAAAACCCATGAAGTTTGAACCGGGGATCCAATAGAGTAGCTTCTGCATAAATTTCATTTTCTTCTATTTCTTCTAATAAACAGTTCAACTCTTCCTCTAGCTTCTCAGCCATTTGTTGTACCTCACCAAAAATTTCAGTGTTATTTATGAATCTACAGCACCATCTTTTAAGTGATTGACTGAGGAGTAAAATTTTTGATGCAGGGACTTGTCGTTCACTGCTCATCTCCTCAGTGCAATCTTTGAAAGCTTTTAACACCTTACAGGCTTGTGTTATGATTGTAATGTCATTAGCGGTAAAATTTACAAGAGCTAGATGGTTGTTTTTTATGACTGACATCACTGAATTCTTTACTTCAACTATCCTTTGCAGCATGTCTAGGGTTGAAACCCACCTATAGTCTGTTTCTCGTTTTAATGTGAGGACAGGCTCTTTTAACTCTTCTTGCATTTGTTTAAGCTCCATGCTGGCCTGTGAACTTCTTTTGAAAAACTCAACAACCTTTTTCACTTTGTTTACAATGGGCTGAATGGATTTAAGCCCATTTTGAAGAATTAAACTCAAGCTGTGTGCAAAACACAGTATATGGTTCCAAGTTGTGAGTTGTGTAGCTGCCACAATATTAGCAACATTCTCACAAACAGCACAGACAACTTTGTTTTCAATTCCCCATTCGACTGCAACACGGTGGAGTTCTTCAGCAAGATCTTCTGAAGTGTACCTTTCATTGTATTTAAAGCACTCTAGGAGGGATGACTGCAACTCCAGGTCTCTAATGTAGTGTGCTGTAACTGATAAGTAACACTCATCTCTGATTGAAGTCCAACTTTCTATTGTCAATGTAACTGCTTCTGCAAACTGAATTTTAGCTGTCACCATTTGTTTTGTTCTGATGTATTGCTCTTGGAGAATTGTGTTGGAAATGGTCTCCTGTGTTGGAATTCTGTAACCTGGATTCAGTTTACCTATAAAGTTTTGAAAATACTTACTTTCAACAATGCTAAAAGGCAAATAATCTTTCACTAAAGTTTCTAAAAGTCCAAAATCTATTTCTTGACTTCTTTTGTTCAAAGAAAACTTCAGAAACTGTGTTTGATTCTGTGGGTGAGTTGCTGCTGTTGAGGTGGTTCTGTCATCTTGTGGCACAAAGTTCTGTTCAGTTTTGGCAAATGTTTTTTCGATTATTCGGGGACGTTTTACTGCTGTCGAGATGTTTTTCTCATCTTGTAGCATCGAGTACTGTTCGGTTCTGACAAATGATTTTCCTAGTTTTGGTGAATGTTTTATTGTTGCCACTGATGTGCTTCTATCATGCTGTGGCACTGACTCCCGTCTAGTAAGTGATGATGTAGCATGCTCACTATCTACAACCGATAAAAAATAAAGGCTGTCCTGGTCTTCCGAAATTTCAACAAGTCCAACAGGAGCTACGCGCTTGACACACACAGGCACAGTTGGGTGCTTAATGCGGACATGACGGTGAAGATTGCATGTACTTCCTCCTCTATACGAAATACAATTAGAACAAAGGTTACACTTAGCTTTAGAGTCACCTAAATCAGTGTAGACACTCCAAATTTCACTTGTTCTCCGAGCTTTTGACTTGCTATCCATTGTACTGACCGCGTACGCACGAACAAATACACTGACACACTGAATTTCAAGTTGACCGCCCGTTTTATTCAACTGGTGGTTCAATTATTTCGCGGCTCTCGCTTCTTTAGATTCGCTAATGATTCGGTTCCAAAGACGCTTCTTATCTATTTGGACGCGGTTCTTTCTGTATCCATGATCCACAACACAACCACACATGGAGAAAACACAAACTTTGAGGGATAAAAGCACTAGATCTGGGGGGAAACGTGCTAAATCATTTTTTCAAGTAAATTTACAAAAATTTTTATGTATTGCTTTAAAGTACCCCATATTTTATTATATATGGGCGCACTATGCATGAACACTATGATGTACTGCTACGTTTATTAAAAATCTTACGCATTAAAACTGTGCTACACCATAGTATGGCATTCCTGACGTGCGCCGATTCACTTCGGTACACATTCGGGTTCTCTCGGCATGCAACTTCACCATTACTGATAGTGATGGGCAGAATCGAATGTTTTCAAGAATCGAATCCTCTGTATTCGTTTACTCTGTAAACGAGATCAAGGTCTCGAATATTGTATTTACAATGGTTTCGAAACCAGTTTGTTCATAAGTAAGTTCTCGGATTCCACGTTGTCATCACTCGAGTGATGTTCTCAATTCTCGCCATGGTTGTTCTCGAATACTAAACACCTTGTGCTAATCGAAATCAGTTCTTGGATGCTACGTTATCGTACTCGAGTGATGCAGTTCTCGCCATGGTTATTCTCGAACGATGAATTCAATTAAGATGTACAAAAAATATGACACGTTATTCTCACAATGTTGAACTTTCTATTCAAGAGTATCGTGAATTACATGTTATGCACTTTCATTCATAATTGTTAATTCAATTAAATTGAATACAACATTTTTAGAAATATACTAGAGTAATTTGATTATTTGTCGATAAAAATATCTTCAAAAATTACGATTGAAATATTTATATATTTTTATGGAATATATTTGCCAGATTCTGTTCATAACAGTCGCAATATTTGGAATCATAAATTTTAAGATTCTAGAAATACAAACACTTGGCTCACAAAGCAACCTTTCTCAAAAATGTAGCAGCACGCGCGCACGCGCTCGCATATATATATATATATATATATATATATATATATATATATATATATAATATGATGTACAATTTTTTTTGCATTAGTATTACGTAATTAACACGCTAGTCTCCGTTTCCCAAGGTCGCGGTTTCAAACCCCGCGGAGGACGGTGGATTTTTTTTTCGAGCTTAAAAATCCTTAGCATGGCTTCTTTCAGAAGGAAAGTAAAGCCATTGTCGTAGATGTACGGCACGTAAAATAACCTCAAGAGGCCTCTGAGCAAAATTAAGCATCTTTCACGCCCATATAAAATGGGACGCTGAGTACTGCCAACAGCAAAATAGCTGAACTAAGTACTCTCCCCCCTCCCATCATCGGGAGTAGTCAATCAAAATTATCCAACAAAAACAGTTTTTCACAAATTAAACACCAACGGAGCAGAGGAAAGGATGCTGCTCCTAAAAACTACAACCGTTCGAGGAGCCTATCTAGCGCTACCTGCTTAACATCATCACCCGAAAACTCAAAAATGCAAAACCTTAACCTTCACCTCATTCCTGTGGTTAAACCCTTACCAGGGTAGGTACACAGCAACAACACCTAGGCTCACCACGAGCCTACCGGATCTCTCTCTCTCTCTCTCTCTCTCTCTCTCTGTCTCTCTCCTCTCTCTCTCTCTCTCTCTCTCTCTCTCTCTCTCTCTCTCTCTCTCTCTCTCTCTCTCTCTCTCTCTCTCTCTCTCTCTCTCTCTCTCTCTCTCTCTCTCTCTCTCTCTCTCTCTCTCTCTCTCGCTCGCTCGCTCGCTCTCTCTCTCTCTCTCTCGCTCTCGCTCTCGCTCTCGCTCTCGCTCTCGCTCTCTCTCTCTCTCTCTCTCTCGCACGCACGCACGCACCAGTTAAAGAACGTCCATAAATTAAACCCTTTATAATAATTAGCATGTTTCAAATGACTGTTATTACCTCGGTTGGTTGCGACTGTTGGCAATATTATGTATATTTAAATTCCTCCTGGCATGCCACTTTTGATCGGTGGATGCTATTTAATAATTACAATCATCTGGATAACGACGCATTTTGGGCCGCGCCGTGGCGAGTGTTATCCCGCCCAACTCTCACCAAGGCCCGAGTTCGATCCCAGGCAACCACATGTAAGATTTGTGGTGGTCAAAGCGGTGCAGGGACGAGTTTCCTCCGGTTTTCCCTGCCATCACATTCCATCGGTACTCCACCTTTATTCCATATAAGTGTCAACGCCTGCGGTGCCATATGTAGTAAAAGCGGGCGTTAAACACTATAAATAAAACGACCTATATAAACATGTCATTTATGATAACTGTACAGAAAATATTCACTCTTTTGTTGGTGTTTTAAGACCACAGCATATTTCATGAACAGCTGCTTTGGAAAATGGAAAATAAAATTGAACATTCGTTTGAGCGTTCTATATTTTCACAAAAATGTATTGAATAAGCTTTGAAAACATTTGACTATCGCTTTAGGTAGTTTCTTCTACCAACAAGGAACTAAGTAATAAGACCATTCTGCTAATATTTATTTTGATTAGCACAAAGTAATTAAAGAATAATGTTTCGTAAGAAAAATTTGTTTGCAGAACAGGTAGAAAAAGCCATGTGAAAGAAACACACCAGATTATTTTTTTAATTTTTATAGTCCCCTTTAAGTTATATGGTTATATTGGGGCTTTGACTTGAAAAACAACTGCTGGTGTTTTTATCGCTAGACTGTAGGATTTCTCTTTTTTTTTTTCTTTGTGTTTTTTCATTTTTAAACTATTATAAAAAAAATCTGATGTGTTCCATTTACATGATTTTCTCTACATTTCTGCAATAAATTATTGTTAACAAGCTTGTTCTACTTACTTAATGCTAATTGAAAAAAATTAGCAGAAATAGTCTTTATTACTTGCTTCCTTGTAAGTAGAAGTGAAATAAGAGAGTACCATAGGTTAAAGTGATAATCAAAAGGTGGTTGCTATGTGACTGAAGTTCCTTTATTTGTTTGGACAGGAGTTGACAAAGTCCTGTGTGAGAAAAGTATAATTTTTTAAAGCTGAAACCAAAAACAAAGAACATTTAAAAAACGATCAACTCCATGAAAAAAAGGCATATAACATAAATTATGTGTTTTAAAGTGCTCTAAATTTTTTGTGTGGTAAGTTTTTGTTTTCCATCTCTTAAGGTTTAGCAGTTATACAAAATTCCGTAAAATTTGTCCAGAACAAAGTAGTCTTCAGAGGCTATTCCCAGAAAATTCAAGATATACATTTTATTTGTGATCTTTAATATATGATATTTTAATCAAAATCGTTAGCTATTTTTAGGAAAATCAAAATTTTCGAAAAATCTTCCACATAAAGGGCAGTTTGGAGTGGAGGGATTTTTCTCAAAATCTTTGTGTCGCATCCCTGGAACGTACTAAACTTAAATACCAAGTTTGGTATTTTACTGACTTTTTGTTTTTGAGTTATCGTGTTCACACCCACACCCCCACCCACACACACACAGACCTTTTTGTGAAAATGCTTTTTATGAATACAGAGGACCCTAAAACATATATTTCTAGTGAAATCTCGGTATCGAATTTTTGGGTGGAGTGCAATATCTTCTCTATATACTATGTACATAGTACATGTAGAGAAAGTAATGAACATACATTCACTCCTACATTCATACTTCAGACTCTGCGGGGGATAGGGAATGGTTCTGGTTAAAGAAAAATTCCCTGCCCCAGCTGGTAATCAAACCCGATATTGCAGAAGCCATCATTTGCTATGTATGATGTGTGGACGCTATGCTGCAGGGATTCTAAAGCTAATGACAGGAAAACAGTTCATTTGAGTAAAGGCAGCTTAACATATTATTTTAAGCCAGTATTTAAGCACAAACATATTTAATTTTAATTTGATACAGTCATTGCATGTTTACAAGTTTCTTGGTAAGTATTAATGGAAAGTTTAAACTTTATAAATCCATAGGTCCTTTAAAACCCGACCTTTCCATTGCAAAATAAAATGGTTTATTTATAGATCAGCAAAAGAAACATTGATTAAAATATATCTGGAGGCATCTTGTTGGGAACCTTTATTGCCATACATTCAAAATTACAGATTGATTTTGCTAATATATTAAGGCAAATATATTTTAATTGCTGAATTGGACAGATGACTGCTACTACTGATGATAGTTTAGCAACAAAATGTTATTATTGACCACTTGCATAATAACGCATGTTAATAAAATCATGATGTAAGTTTAGTATAATATGCATAATTTTCATCATTATATTAACAGGAAATTATATATAGTTAGGTAAGCTCCAAGTTAAACGATATACTGTTCTTGAAAATCCATACTACGCAAGCGTTACATAAGAATTTAGTTCCAATTTCTAATATTGCTGTTCATTCGTTGAATTAACCGATTGCACATTTTACATTTCATTATAACATGATATACAATTAAAATTAGGTCACGTATATGTAACAATTGCATGGGAATCATTCATTAGCTTTGGGATGGTAAAAAGCTCATGGCTTTACTTGATAACATATTCTCACATTCCATCCTGACCAGCTGATTATCTCGTAGGATGTTTATCAGCTTACTCACCCCTCTCTCCGCTCAACCCGCCAAGACCTAAGATTATTAATGACCTTTAAAGAAGAGCACTAATCAGATTTAGGTGGTAAAGCTATTCTCGAGACGAGATCTTGATTCAGTTCGGTGCACCTGCACCTATCCGAGACCCGAGTGCAGTATTCAAATATTCGAATACAGCACTCAGGGCATTTTCAAATGAGAACTCATCCGAGTGAAGGATTTGAATACAACATTAGGTTTCGAGATCATCCAAGAATCCAATACATCAACATTTTGCATTTGAATACTCCCATCACTAATTACATGCAACCATATAGTATAAACTTTATTTTGGTGTCAGCTGCTCTCTTAGAGAAATTGGCATGTATCGCATGGAAGCATGTATAGCTCACATAACAACAAATCAATATAATGAAGTGTCTAGTTCCACTGTGAGTTTGAATCAGCATTGAATCTAATTGTGTTAGAACTTGTATTCCTTATACAACAAAAGCATTCAAAACGGTACAGTAAGAAGCAAGGACTGCATTATTTATATGCACTATGCAATATACCATCCATAAGAATTCAACCCTCAATATTGAAACAAAACAAAAAATCATTTTTAGAAAAAGGTCAGGTGTGTGTGTAAGTAGAGCAAAATTGTTATAATTCCTGACTGGTACTTTTAATCTGTCGGCTAAAAACCTATTTTCACCACAGAAAATATGTAAACAAAATTTTCTCTAAATATGTGTAAAGAAATTTTTTTAACCCCACATACAAAACTTATAAATGTGTGCAATTTTCAATAAAATGGAAAATAAATCCTGCATATGTAATAATGCAAATATGTTTTAAAAATCAGAATTTTCTCTCACATAATTCAGAGTTTAGAATTTTAAGTGATGATATAACTTTTTGGCATATAGTGTATACTTTCAGAAATAGCAACTGGATGTCCAGTAATAATAAACGGCTTAAGCAGCTATTGCTTATATATGGAAAGCATGTTTGCTTTGGTTTGTATAAACGAAGGAAACTATAATATTGCCATAGTCAATAAAAACACCCTCCACTTGTTTCAAAGAACTTACAAAGTACTACTGTGCAGTGCTATTCAAATTTCAAAGATCTAAAAAATGTCTGTAAATGGGACAGCCCACCTTTGTGATAGCACATCTGTAAGATTCAAGTTCAAGTTTCTGGAAACAAAGTTGCTTGAATATAAAAAGAAAAATGTAGGAAAATCAGTTTTTGGAGAGCTAGATTGATCTTAGCACTCAGCCATTCTGTTCCTGCAGACCTGATCTGTTGTAAGTAAACTTATACTTGGATAGGTAGAGTCAGACTGAAAAATTCAACGCCATAGCCAGGATTTGAACTATGGATCTCCTGGTCTCTAGCTAGTTGCTCTACAACTGAGCTAACATAGCAATACACTGGCATGGCATTAAATATGTTTCCAGGTAAACCACAAGATGATCTCAAATTATTGTTTTTTCACACATGCCATGTAGGACAGTAGTTGGATAGGTAGAGTCAGACTGAAAAATTCAATGCCATAGTTCAGATTTGAATCATGGATCTCCTGGTCCCTAGCCAGTTGCTCTACAACTAAGCTACCATGGCAACATGCCGATAAATAAAAAAACAAAACAAAAAAAAAACTGATGTTAGTATCACATGATTTTTTCTATATCTCTGTAACAAATTATTGTTAAAAAGCTTATTCTTCTATCTACATCATGCTATTCGAGAAAAACAGCAGAAATTGTCCTATTACTTGGTCCCTTGTAAGTAGAAAGGAAAAAAATCTAATGTGTTCCGTTCACATGATGTCCTCTAGCTGTTCAGCAAACAAACCTTTTATTCAAAACATTAATCTATTATCTACATCATGCTAATCAAGATAAACATAAGCAAAATTAGCCTTATTACTAGCTCCTTGTAAGTAGAACGGAAATAAGAAAATGCATAGGCTAAAGCAATAGTCTCATCCTTTAAAAGCTGGTCGCAATGTGAAACAACTGAAATTCCAATCTCTTTGCTTTCTAGGAGTATACAAACAAGATACGAGAAGAAAGATGTCTTCCCATTTGAGAAAGTTTATGTGGCTAAAATTGAAACTAATAATCCAGAATATCTCAAAAACGGTTAACTCTACAAAAACATGCATATGACATAAATTGTGCATTTTAATGAGATCTACATTTTTTGTGTAGTAAGTTTTTGTATATCTCTTACAGTTTGCCAGTTATATAAAAGTCATCCAGAATGAAGAGGTCTTTTGAGGCTATTCCCAGAAAATCCAAGATATTCATTTTATTTCTCATAAAAATATCTTAAACATACAGTATTTTAATCAACAGTGTTAAGAGAAAAAAGCTTCATGAAAAAGTAGTTGAGAGTGGGACATTTTCTTGAAAATCTTCATGTCACATCCTTGGAAGATACCAAACTGAAAAACCAAGTTTGATATTTAACAGTCTTTTCATTTTTGAGCTATGCACACGCGCACACACACGAACATGGACATTTTTCTAATTTTTTTTTTATTCAGGGGGTCTCATAACATGTATTTCCGGTAAAATCTCGGTGTCAAATGTTTTGGTGCAATACAATACCTTCTCTGTACACTATGTACATAGTGCATATTGAGAAAGTAAAACGGATGATTTAGAATTTATTTTAAAAAGACTGAATCCATATAATGAATGGGTTCAAAAAATAAATTTCACCAAAACAGAATTTCTAGCAATAAATGCAGTACAGAAGTTTCAGTTAAACATAAAAGACAATGTTATAATTAAACAAGAAAAATTGAAAGTATTTGTGGATAACCTTAAAAAAAAGATATAAATTCTGAAGATATCACTAGCAAAATTGTTAAAGGAAGACAAATAATTAACTGATACTTGAATTCATTATGATGGGATAGACACATCTTTGAAGACCAAATAATGGTTAGAAAATGCCAGCCCTGTCCAAAGCAGAGCCTACATTTTTTTTTACTTGTATTTGCTGTATGATTACTGAATTGCTGTTTTTTTTTTTTTTTTTTTTTCTTTTCTTTTCTTTTACACACACATACACACTCACATACACACAAACATATAACATCCATGCCCAAGGTGGGACTCGAACCCACGATCCCCTGCGCTACGAAGCACCAAAGCGAGACACCTTGGCGAGTGCGGCCATGGGGACTGGCACAATTAAAGTCTACCCACTGGTGCCATGGTACCCTAAATGTAATTTCTTGGCACCCTTCATGAACCAAATTTTTATTCTCAGAATTTTAATTTTAAATCAAATTTCAGGACAAAATTACCTCGTTCCTAGAATACATCCATGACCATGAAAGTTTGTACATCAAAGCTGTATTCATTGTTTCCCTCAACAAATAGTAGACTTTAACTGTTGGGAATTTAATCCAACAAAGCTTCATCGCAAACAGTATGTTTAGTCCTTTAAACATTGCTGTTTGTAGAATTAACAAGAGAAGGGGTCAGGCTTTTAAACATACATTCAGTATAACTTGTAGGTTCAGTTATGAGTCTTGAGTTGGATGTATGTTCTTAACATAATATGGCTCAGAGACAAAGAATTTAAAGTTTTAACAGTGATTGGGAGGAGCAGTATTGTTTGTGGAATTCAGAGGAAATCCCACGAGTATTATGTAACAGTAGTGCATCTGTTTCCAAAAAAAGTATTGCAGAACATCATTTTTCGGCAAATCACACAAATTTTAATTGTGATATTTCTGCTAATTCTGAATTACAAAACACAAAGTTAGAGAATTATTATTCTTGATTAGCATGAAGTAAATAAAAGAATAAGCTTTTTAACAATAATTTGTTGTAGAGAAGTAGAGAAAATCATGTGAATGGAACTTATCAGACTTTTTGTTTTTTTAATCAAGTAGTAGTCATATTATGCAATACATAAGTAATAAAATTATTCACAGCAGCTTTGGTCATCCTTGGAGTATAGATGACATGTCAGAGATTTACTGCATTCTGAGGGCAGAAAACACCAAAGCAATTGTGCCATGCATAAGGAATGTATAAAAACATACAAGATCGAGGCTAGTCTATACTCTTCAAAGGGTTTCTCTTTATGCAAGAATACAAGTCCTACATATGAAGTTAGCCCCACCAGGCAAATACCTGGAAGATAGAGAAAGAGAAATGACCACCGCCACTACTACCATCAAGCATATACACTTTTTCTTGGGCAGCACTAGTTTTATGGGAAATGAGGGCCAAGGAGAAGAAGAGAGAGCTCGCCCACCTGACTTTTTGCAGTGTTATCAAAGAGTTTCTTTCTGACTTTTTGCAGTGTTATCAAAGAGTTTCTTTCTTTGAGGCCCTCAACCATTATGGTGATTAGATCATCTAATTTACCATGAACTAGCTAAATTAAATAGTGTACTGCTTGTGCATGAACTCTGGGATCTACAGACAAATGAAACCTTAGCATTAAAACCACTAGATATCACTCATCTTAATGTCTCAATGTTGTCCTCCATAGTCTAGGGGTAATATGCAGCTCAAACCTGGCAGAAGACAATGGATTTTTTCACTCATAAAAATTCTTAGCGTGGTTTCCTTCAGAAAGAAGGTGAAGTCATTGGTCCAGTTTTTAGATTTATGGCACATAAAAATCCTGAAGTCTGACAAAAATACCTCTGAGAAAAATTAAGCAGTCTTTCAGTGACTCAATGGGTCACTGAGAACCACAGGAGATAAAGAGTGTCCATTTATAAAACTTAATTCAATTCATGTTGTCGGTGTACTCTTCTTTCGAAATTGTGCAAAACCTATCGAATGAAGAATAGGGTATCAAGCACCCAAGAAAAGGTGCACATTTAGTATTATATAGTGGAAAAGTGGGAGGCTATGATAAACAGATCCTGCAAAATCAAGTGTTATCATGATCCAACAGTAACTGTATATTGAACTGTGTGACCAACTTTGTGGCTGTTTACACATACAAAAAACATGTAAAATATCTAAAGGACTTTTATACACAATAAAGTGATCAGAGTGTGAAGGTGTGTATGTGATAACACCAGAACTTATGCACATTTACCTTATTGTTGTATTAATCTTTATTACAATTTATCTTTAATTACAATAAATGTCTTTAATTCAATGCTATGGCATAATTTTATCTCTTGTCACTTTGATGCTCATACACAGTTAAGGATTGCTCTCTCCAATTGAAGTATGCTCTCCAAAGTCACTGTCTAAATTGAACTGCTGTGATCTGGTTGTCTGCCTTTTTATATAGTAAGAAATTCCCAGAAGCAGAAATCATTATTTTAGTATTCTTCACACACAGGTGACCTATTACATGTTGAGCTATGGAAAGGAAGCCACTAATGCAAATACACAATTCGTACCACAAGGTATAGGATATAGCAGTGCATTTGGCACATACCCACACCGTTCTCTCCTCACGGATGGTCATCCCGACCAACACTATCATAGCAGGCTAGACAATCTAAGTGTAGCATTAGTCTCTTCCCTTGGAACATCCTTTGGATGCAGTAGATAATATCATTAATTCCCTTCACCAAAGTACATCCCTTACTGTTGTTGAAGTTTGGGGCAGCACCCTTGGCCCAGGTAGGGTAATATAGCCATACCAGATCATCCTGCTGTGTAACTCAGCTGTTGGCTTATTGGTCCTTATGGGTGTTCATCCGATCCCTTGCTACCCAGGCTGGATGAGTTGATAGGCCATCTCATGTAAGTTGTGAAGTGTTATCAAATGTCAAAATTAATTGTCTACTAGATTATCTACATAGTTGACTGCTGACTGTTCTGCCCCAAGAGGACTCCCAATCTTTTTTACTTAACACACCCCTCACAAACCAATCCAACATACCCGTCACTCATTAGGCTGCATGGTAGCCATAGCTCCCTGCCAAAGAACATACTGGCTGGAGTCAAGCTGATGGTATCGTGGGTTGAAGAGCGATAGGCCAGCAAGAAAAGTGGCACTTTGACATCCCTGTCTCTCTTGTGTTTGGCCATAACCTTCCTCAAATGTTTGATATATCACTCAACCTGCTAACAGTTGGCGAAGATGTGTTATGTGTAACTTGTGCATTTCAAGTCATTCTAGTGTTTCCCTTATCAGGTTTGACTTAAAAGTTGGTATCTTGATTGCTGTGCAGCTCCAAAGGAACAGCAAAACAGTTCTTCTATGAGGCAGTTTGCGATGGTCTTGGCCTCCTGGTTAGGAATGGCATACACCTTTGGCCACTTGGTGAAGTAATTCATAACCATCAGTAGATACTTGTTACTCCTATCTGACACAGGGAATGGTCCAGCAATGGCTATAAGTAAATAAACTAAACCAATGTTTTAATTAAAACATTAATGGGAATGTACATGAAGTAATTAATTAATTAAGAATAAAAACTAGCATCACACTCCAACTTCACTAGTTGAAATAAGTAACTTACTTTGTACATGCTTCGGTAGCTTCTTCAGCAGAGATTTACTGATGAACTCATAGTAGCGGCCTGTAGAGATCTCTCTTCTGGGTAGATGAGTTTTGAGATGAGACCATTTCCAACTGTTTCCAGTTTGGATTCTGCACTGATTTTAATAACTTGGGTTTACTGTGAATCCAAAAATGGTATGCTACAGCTGACTTATCTGTCTGTTTATGCTTTAAATACCCCATGTGATGCTGTGTTTTTACGCTTAATTAATTAGTTACTTCATTGGGCATTCCCATTAATATTTTAATTGAGAAGAATGTCAGCTCATCAAGGGAATTTGAGATTATAGAAGGGCCAACAGCATAGCAGCAAACATGGATGTGAGACTGTTACCATGTTTTAATATTGACCATAATGGAAAAAAAAACTCCATATTAAAAAGTTCATTGATTATTTATATAAAATCCTTACATACATGTCTCAGGGATAATTTGACACTAGTATGTGTACTGAAGTTGGTAAATCAAAGCGGGAATAGCAAGGCAGAGAGGGAAGCCGAAAATAAAGTTATATAAATTGAAAAACATTACAAAACCTTAAATGATTTAGATTTGATAAGTTGTAGCTTGCATCTAAAACTTATAAAACTTTAGGTGAGGCCTCTGGCAAGATTTAGAGCAATGGTTATTTGAAGTTATGAACATACGCGTAAAGCAAAAGTGGAAAATGCTAAACAAAAAGCTTAAAAATGTATGCCAATAGCAACAAAAAAACAAAAGATAATACAAGCTATCGCTGCCAAACTGAAAATAATGAAACAATTTTTGTTAATTTATCCAAGGAATTCTTCACTCAGAAATAAAAAGAAGTTTAAATAAGGGCCTAAATACTTGCATCAGTTTTTCCCGCAATGTTGATGAATATGTTGCAGACATAGAAATAGCAATCTTTGATCTACCAGAATACCATAAGAACTTAATCAGAGCAGGATGCGAAAAATTTTAAAGCAACTAAAAAAATCCAAAAGCCACCACAATTCATACGAGTATTAAAATCATTAAACAAAAAGGAGTTTTTCTACACAAAATCTGATAAAGGAAATAAAATAGTAGACATGAGCAAATCAGATTATGAAAACAGCATGGAAAAACTTATGCAGTCAGAAGAATATGGGAAATTCCAAAAGATCCCACTCAAACATATACAAAATTCCTACATGAATCCTTAAACAGTGTAAAACTTATCAGTGATAAAAACAAAAAGAAACTAATTCCAAGTAACCCCTACACACCAAGAACATATGGACTACCAAAAATACATTAACCAAGAAACAAAATATGACCAATTGCAAACACCATCAACTCCCCTACATACAAACTAACAAATTGGCTCACAAAACAGTTCCAAACCCTACCACTGTACAATAGTTTAAATATAAAAAAAAATCCTTTAAATAATAAAGCAAAAAACCTAAGTGATGATGACATGTTGGTTTGATATAGGTTTGATATAGTGCCACTTTTCCCCAGTATCCCGAGGGAAAAACTACTAGCTGTATTAAAAAATGGCTAACTACCACAGACATTTAAGATGAAATAGTAGAGGATTTACTAAAGCTCACCTAGTTATGTTTTGACTAAACATACTTCACATTCAGAGGCAAATTTTATTCACAAAAGTGCGGTTTAGCCATAGGAATTTCATTATCTCCAATACTTGTAGACATCTATATGAGTAATTTACAAATCCACATAACCAAGGTCTTCGCACAAATATACAAAACTTGGTATAGATATGTAGATGACATATTGGCAGTAGTAAACAGAAAAGTAGTCAAGGACAGTCTTAAATTGCTAAATCTTCAGGATAGTTCCATAAAATTCACAATAGAAATGAATTGAATGGCATGCTTCCCTTTAAAAATTATCAGGAGCCATAACAAAACTAGAATTTGGAATCTATAGGAAAGAAACACAGACGGATAACTAAATAATAAACAACAGCTACAACCCAATTTCACACAAACATGCCATGATCAACAGCCTTGCATTCAGACTAGTAAACCTACCATTAAGCCAGAAGGAATACAAATTAGATACAAATTAGAACTTAGTCAGATCACATAAATTGCACAAAAGAAAGGCTACACAGAACATCTGGTAAAGAAGAAGATTAATAAATTTATGAAACAGAAGAACGTAAAAGAAATTAACTCTAAAAAGAATAAAATCAGAAACCAGCTTCAAAAAATTCACCTACCACCCTTTGACACAACAAAAATTTCCAAAGGTTTTCAAAAAATGGAACATCAACTTAACCGCAATTAATAACTACAGTTTAAAAAACCTCCTCCATACAAACACAAAAGATAAAATTCCCTAATTGAAATAATCAGGGATCTAAGAAATCAGCTGCAAGAAATGTGAAAAGGTATATATACGGAAAACAAAATGAAAGATTGGATGTTTTAAATTACACATGAGGTATTTAAAAAAGACAGTAAGTCAGCTGTACCACACCATTTTTGGACTCTAAACCAAAAGTGAACCCAAATTATATAAATCTGTGCAGAATCCAATTAGATTAACAGTTTGGAAAAACTATTAATTCTGAAGAACAAAAAAAAAATCATAAATTTTGATATAGCACAAAAAAATGGTCTCATCTCAAAATTTATGTACCAGAAGAGTGACTGCTACAGATGCTACCGCGAGTTCATTAGTGTATCTCTGCTGAAGATGGCAGCAATAGCCACCAAAACATGTCCGTAGTTATTTATTTCAACTAGTGAATTTTGAATGTGATGCTGCGTATTCACTCTTAATCAATGTTTTAAATTATCTTTAAATTGAATGTTAGACTAAAATTTGATTTATTAGGAGGATAAGCTTTTGCTTCTTTTTATTCAACACTTCCCTCACAAACCGATTGCTTGAAGGGTGCTCCCATGTTATATTGCTGCATGTGACACCAGCACCTGGTCTGTGGGTTCTGATTTGCTGCACACACATGACATTGGCTGCACCACCTCTCTCCAATTGCCCATAGCCTAAACCAGTAGTAACATTTGCCAGTTTGGTCCCAATTGTCCTCATGAAGCCCCTGCATGTACTTTCTCCAGGACTTCCAACATTCTTAGTCCAGGGGAGGATCAACTACTCTCTCTAGGTGTTTCTGTCAGATAATTCTAAACGGTACACCTCCACTGGGCGCAGTAGAACTTATACACACTACTCCTGGGTGTGATGTCTTCCCAGCTAGGACTAGTCCTGCCTCCACTTCTCTCAGGAGTAATCCCAAGTCGGCGTCTGGCAGCTGCTTCCTGCTCAGGCCTGTGCCATCCCATCTATCTTCAGACATTGCCAAAAATACAAACAAGTGCAGCACACACCTTCTCCATCTTAGTGCACTGACCACACTCCTCTGGACAGAGTCTTTTTGACATGGAATTTCTGGCTCCTTCCTTTCTGATGTTCTGATGTGAAGTTGTATTCTTGGAGCCTCTGGACATAGTTGGCTGACTGGCCTTCCAGATTTCTGAAACTCAACAGCTAGCTCAGGGCAGAGTAGTGAGTCTTCAGGTGGAATGGCTAACTGTACAATACTTGTGGAGGTGCTCCAGCACCTTTACTACTGCCAGGAGCTCTTACCAGGTAATGCAGTAGTTCTTTTCTTCCTCGGAGAGAGTTTTAATATTCTAGGCTATTACCTAATTTTGGCAATCTTGGACCTGGGATAGAATGTCTCCAATACTGGTGTCACTGATTCGGTGTCCACAAAATTGCCGCCAGGTTGTGGAAATCCTAAAACAGGCACACTGCAGATTGATGACTACGGCCCTAGAACATGCTCTTGACCACATGTAAAACCAATGCTCTTCCGTCAAGACAAGTAAGGGGTTTCACGATGTTGGAGAAACCTCTGACAAATCATGATAGTAGCTAGTATGCCATAGCTCTTGTTTATCTTTCTGCTGGGGCTAATCTGTCACTGCCTGAACCTTCCCCAGGTCTATGGCCATGCCAGTGGTGAGACTATGTGTCAGTTCACATCCTTCAGAAGAGTTGGTACTAAGTTATTGCCCACAACAATGATATCCAGATACAGCAGGCAGGCGTCGAAAGTCAAATTCCTCATCACTGTTTCCATGAGAAGCAGGATGGCAGTTGGCACATTTTAGAGCCCATAGCTACTGCAGTAGGTGCTGCCAAGTGATAGTTCCCGAACCAGTTCTCAAGTGTCTCCCATGTGTCTCTAGACACAGCAGATATTGAAATCGCATTTAAAACTTTTGCTGCCAGTCTCTGGGGGGCTAGCTATCAGCTGTGCAGTTTCCTCCTCTGTTAACCATCTATTATGGATGGTAATGGTGGCAAACTGTCAGTGGAAGACAGTGTGTAGAACACTTCAGCAAGCTTTGTATTGTTTGTAGGTGGCAAGTAATGTATTACAATTCAATTCAATGACTGTATTTAGGCACCTTGGTGCTAGGGTAACCATAATTTCTTTGGACAAAAATGAGATTTTCATACTTTTTTTGGCCAAAAAGTGGGACAAGTAGAAAAAAAGTTTTAGATGAACATAAGGAACTAATGTTCTTGTGGAATCCATACTCCAATCATAGTTCTTTGAAGATGAAATTTCATTCAAGAACCCTGGTTTGCCTAATAGGTACAAATAGAAATCAGTACAATCACATTTACTGAAATTGATACAGGTCAATAAAATACACCTAACATTCCTCACAGTAAATCTGTTCCTCTCATCTGTCCACTGCAACAATAGTAAGCTGAAAACTATTTCAATATTTGTATTGTGGGCAAAGAGTAAAAACAAGTACTGTACTATGTTAGGAGATTCTCTGAATTGTTCATTACATTTATCAGAACTGAAAAACATACACCATCTTTCATGCACCATCAATTGATTTCAATGTTCACTGTCTGTTTCCACTTGTTTTACAAATGATGAATGTGAAATATTTTATCAAATAACCATTTTTCATGTACCATCAATTGATTCCAATGTTCACTGTCTGTTTCCACTTGTAGGTTCACAATATTTCATCAAATAAGACTATCATTTACTAGAATGTCCTTTTCTTTTAGCCACATTAAAATATTTACAACTACTGACCATTTTGGAGGTTGTGAGCAGCATCCATGAGAATATAGAAAACTCAGATATTCCATGTAACCAAAAGGATAAATAGTCTACTGAAACATCATGAAATGTTGATACTGCTATGTCAAATTTCTTAACAGACTGGTCATCAAAATCATCCAACAGTTGTTTCACACTTAATGGTACAAAATGTTCACATTTCCTTGAATTTAGACTTTTCAAAACTTTACTTAAGACTGCTAACCATTGCAATATCCAAACCATCAGAAATCACCTTTAAGAGGCCTTAAACTTAATTATACCTTGGCTTGACAACTAGCGTATTTCGTTCAACCAGCAAAAATGTGAAGCAATGATCATTACACTATGCAGACAGAACTGTCCACCACCAGTAATGTTCACAGTGAAATATACCCTGGAAAACTGAGACAAAAACAGTGAAATATCTTGATGTACTCCTGGATCGATGACTCACATGGAAACCACATATAAGTAACAAACTCAAACTAGCCCAAGCAAGACTGGCAAAACTCTACCCTCTTCTCAATAAAAGATCTTCACTCAAAACTAAAAAATGCATACTAATTTACACAACTCTATTAAGACCACTCCTACTATATACCTACCCAGTTCGGGGAGGAACCAGTCCTTCCGAAATCAAACGTATCCAGACATTTCAAATCAAAATATTGCAAATCTAAATGAATGCACCACGATTTGTCAGGAATATTCAACTATATAAACTGGAATCAGCATTATTCAACAGTCAATTTCTTCACAAGCTGAACAGTTCTACAACAAGTTAACAGACATCTCAGGAGCCATTCATTATTCTCTTTGCAGAAAATCTGGCTATCCAACTTGCATCAAGACCAGCTCTCACAAGATCTTCTGTAAAATAAAAAAGAAAAAATGCACCTACTCATGAGGGGCTCAATGGGGCTTATCTCATTTCAATGTTATTCAGTATCATGCATGTAAATGTCTAAAAATCAATGGTCTGTAGAGCACACATGTGCTAATCGATCAATAAAAAAAAAATCCTTTCTATGGCTGGCAACAATGAAAACACCTTGTTTTGGAAAAGGAAAGTAAATTTCTGTGACATCAACAAATTCAATGAACTCAATGAATTCTGCAACATGAATAGAAAAAATATGAAAATGGTCATACAACTCATAACAATGCAGTCAACATCAATGGGAAACACATCACAAGCACTTTGAAGTGTGTTGAGAACAACATGTGTTGGGTAACCTCTGCCAACAATGTTGAAGTTTTTTAATTGTACTTTCAGATGTGTGAAAACATTATTACCTTCTTTCTTCTTTAATCCTATAAAATGGCAATTAAGTATTGTCTACACTAAATGCAACATACTTTGAGGTTATGTTCAATGACTGTATAATATGAGAAAGATAACTGGAAATTGATTCAGAGTTTTCATTAACCAATTCATCAAAGTCAAGCAATTTAATCTGCAGTCCACCTTTACTTACAGAAAAATACTGAACTATCACAGGAAAAATTTTATGATGCTCATTTTTATGATGATATCAAAAAGTATCTTGCACTATTTACAGCAGCTATTATCAGTTTCAGAGAATGTGGAGCTGTAACATTGTTGATAAGTGCCTCACACTTGATTCTTCCACATGAATCTGGAATTTTTTTTTTCTGTAGTTGAACACAACAGTCATTAGAACAGTAACTTTGGTGGTGTTTAACAACATAGAATGACATGGTTGCAGCTACTTTCTTCTGTTCCTGTTTATTTGAATTCACAAAATATGTAGTAATTTTTAGTAAGGAATCTGTCAATCGAAGATTCTTTCTGCGTTCCTCAGAATCCATGTGATATTTGAGATCTGCACCACCCCCACAGATACAGCACAATTATATATCTTACATTTTGCTGAAAAATCATTGTCTGTGTTGGCACTAAAGCAAGGGAATTTCTTTTGAAGTTCTCGAAAATTTTGATTTCAGTTTCAGCATTATAATTACAACTGGTGAACAAAACTAGCTGTAACTACCACCACCACCACGTACTAACACTTCACAAAATAGATACTCAACTAGGTAAATAGATATTATATTGACCCTGATGCCAATGACAAGCAAGAAGCAAAAGCAAAGAAAATAAGAGTATACAATGATTATAGCTCTTAATCTATACACATAACAGGTGCTACCAACATGAGGAATGTGAATTTCAATTGTTAGTTTATAAAATCAATAGTTATAAAATATGTTAACCAGTAGGGAAATGTCTAAAAGTAATCCTTTAAAAATTGCGACAAATTTCTAGTTACACTCTTCTTGGCACCATGGCTGTTTAGGGAAATTCCCTCTTCAGTCAAGATTATGTTTTGTTTGGTGTGTTTGCAGACCTATTGTTATTTTATTTGTGGTTTGCAGCATCTTGTCAGCAATCAGTATTATTTTTTTAAAATTATATAGTTAATATATATATTTTTGTTTAGATTTAATTTTTTTTAAAGAAATTTAATTTACCTAATTTTTTTTTAATACCCATTTGTGTCAAATATTAAAACCGAGCACATGGAAGTGTACTGCTGGCTGCAATCCACACCCTTATAATGAACAGGTATAGCACAGGATGAACGAATGGAGTGGAGCTGCGTGTGATGGGGAAGTGAGAGATATATATTGCACTATGTTGTTGGTTAAATTAGTCAGAGTGCAGAATATTTTCATCTAAGTCGTTGTATTTTACGCAGTAACTCTACTTTTGTCTAAGGTTGCTAGGAGGAAAGATTAATGCTTCTGCATGTAATGCTTCTACATGCTCTATTTTCAAAAGTTGGATCAGATAGGCTAGCGACATGTGTTCACCTAACATGTCATACATCACGATGTGATAATAACGGAAACGATCCTCATAGAGAGAGTACAAAAGACTAGTTTTAAATTATACTTAAGAAAAAATGAATAATTTAACAGAAATTGATCTAAGGAATGCTCCAGAGGACCAAATTAAATAAAATAACGAAAGAAATGATGAAATTAAAATTAATTAAAAAAAAAAATTGGACAAAAGAAACACTTTGAGTCAATATTGCATGCTCTTTGAAGTGCCAAAAAATTTTCATATTAAGGCACAAGAAAATGGCCATTGGTATTCGTAATTATACCTCACATTTAGTTTCTTATCTTAACCACAAATTAAACAATAAGGTAAACAAGTTAGTGAATAAGAGAAATACAGAGAAACCAAATCAATCAGACATTTACTTCTACATACATGGGGTCTATTTATTTCATGTGTTTACTAAAATAGAGAGTTAACACCAACATCTCTATATTATAGCCTCAAATGACGACTACAGAAAAATAATGTTTATAACCGGACAAACAATGCAACAAATAAATAACAAATAATGCAATAAATAAAGCAGCTGTAACATAACTATAACTGCAAAAATAGAACACACTAACTGTAGGATGAAGCCAAGAGTAATGTGAGGACTGAATACCAACAATGAACAAACACACAGTAATCTGGCAACAAAGCGGCTGCTACCATAGTAACAGGCCTGCTGCACTCATTTTTAAACTTCTTGGTAGATCATCAATGTAAATATCATTCAGCTGTTAAAAACAGATATTTTAATAACTATGTATGTGAGAATATGATTAAATGTGTGATTGTCATGTATAAATGCTCTATTTTGCTTTGAGTTTTATTTTATGATGAAGATGTACTGAAGATCCATTGATAAAATATGGTGTGAATGATTTGAAACATCTTCATGACTTTCCATGAAAAAATGGCTTATAAATAGCACAGTTATAGATAAATGCATAATGAACATGCTGATGAAATTTGAAAGTGTCTAATTGTTAATAACTAACATTTACAAATGAAAAATACCCATAAGGTCTTTATTACTTTAAAAAAATTGAAATGACAGCAACCTATAACTTTGTGAAACATTAGACTAAAGAGGTACCAGCCACTACTAATCAAGTTATTATTTTTTACTTTCTCTACACATGCTATGTACATTGTGTATAGAGAAGGTATTTGTAATGCACCCAAAATTGTGATACCGAGATTTTCCAAGAAATACATGTTTTGGGACCCCCTGAACCTAAAAAAAAAAAAAAAAAACATGTTTAGAAATGAGTGTGTGTGTGTGTGTGTATGTGTGAGTGCATGCATGTGTGTGTGGACGGGAGGGTGACTATGCGTGTGCACACAAATCCTACTACCCTATACATGGAAAAATTTGTGAAAATTTGATTTTCTCAAAAATGGCTCTAACGATTTTGATTAAAATGTTGTACATTAAAGACATTTACATTACAAATAAAATATATATTATGAATTTTTTGGAACAGCTTCTGAAGACATCTTTATTCCAAAATGAATGTTGCAGAATTTTATAAGAGATGGACAAAAACTTAAGTAATAGAAAATGTAGAACTTGTTAAAACATACAATTTATGTTATATACTTTTTTTGTGGAGTTCGATTTTTTAGATATTCCTTGTTATTGGTTTCAACTATAAAATACTTATACTTTTCTCATACAGAAAGTTGTCCCTATCTGTGTGTGTGTGGGTGGAGAAAGAGTGAGTGAGTGAGTGTGTGTGTGTGTGGGGGGGGGGACCCACTGCTTTACTTCCCTTCCGAAGGAAGCCATGCTAAGGATTTTTACGCCCGAATAAGTCCATCGTCCTCCGCCGGGTTTGAACCCGCGACCTTGGGTATATGAAGTTAGCATGGTAACCATTACACCACGGAGAGCGACTGTGTGTGCGTGTGTGTGTGCGCGCACGCATGTGTGTGAATGCGCGTGTGCATGTGTGTGTGTGTGGGGGGGGGGGGGCAGGGCAGCATAGCTCAAAAACAAAAAGACCATTAAATACCAAACTTAAGTTCAGTATCTTCCAAAAATGCAACACAAAGATTTTCAAGAAGATACCCCCAACCCCCCAACTACTCTATACATGGAAAAATTTTTGAAAAGTGTGATTTTCTCAAAAATGCTCTAATAATTTTGATTAAAATGTTATATATTAAAGATTTGTACTTGAGAAATAAAATACATATCTTGAATTTTCTGGAAATAGCCTCTGAAGACATCTTTATTCTAGATGAATTTTGCATGTAAACCATAAGAAATAGACAGAAACTTGCTTAATAGAAAATGTAGAGCTCTTTAAAACACCTAATTTATGTTTATATAAGTTTTTTTTTTTTTTTGTGGAATTAATCGTTTTTGAGATATTCCTTCTTATTTGTTTCAGCTATAAAATACTTATACTTTTCTCATAGGGGAATTTGTTAACTTCTGTCCATACAAACAAGGGAACTTCAATCACATAGCAACCAGCGTTTGACTATCACTTTAGCCTATGACACTCGCTTATTTCCCTTCTACTTACATGGAAACAAGTAAAAAGACGATTTCTGCTAATTTATTCTTGATTAGCATGAAGTAAATAGAAGAATAAGCTTTTTAACAATAATTTGTTGTAGAGATGTAGAGAAAGTTATGTGAATGGAACATATCAGACTTTTATTTATTTAATGAAGAAGTAGTCATATTATGCAATACATAAGTAATAAAGTTATTCACAGCAGCTTTGGTCATCCTTGGAGTATAAATGACATGTCAGAGATTTACTGTGTTCTGAGGGCAGAAAACACCCAAGCAATTGTGCCATTCGTAAGGAAACTTGTGTCACAGTTAGAAAAGCATTTCTTCAGGTTAGAGTGCAGTGCATATTACCTGAATGCCAAAACAAAAATTATCAACTGCTAGCGGTTTAAGACAATATGTGGCAGAGTTCGGGAAAAACATGTTCTCATCCATTGGAAAACATGTTCTCATCCATTTTGCAAATTATGCAAAATTAAAGTTGCTGCATATAAACGGTTTACCATGCAACAACATATTGGGCAAGAGAAAAATTTACGAGCTGTTGAAAATGCAATCAAAAAAGAAAAGTGTCTCAACTACTGCTAAAAGAAACTGCTTCCACATCAAATAGTAAGTCATCTTCATTTTATAAAGAATTATGTGAAGTGTTTGTGAGTGCGAATATTCCACTAGGAAAGCTATGCAATTCTAAATTACATGATTTCTTGGAATGCCACACTCGTCACACGATTCCAGAGGAATCCATGTTATGTAAAGGCAACTTAATAAAGTGTTACAAGGGCACGTTAAACAAAATACGTGAAAGTGTAAATGGGAAAAAAATGTCTGTATCAATTGATGAGACTACTGATGTGCAGGGTCGGTACGTAGCTAATGTAATGATAGGGACTTTAGAAACAGACAAATTTTTCATCTAACCTCAGAGGTTTTGGAGGTGGCCAACTACTCACACTCATCAAATATGTAAACTTTTCGATAAAAGCATGTTTACTCTGGCCTAATGGTGTACAACATGAGAACGTGCTCCTTTTGTAACAGATATAATAAAGGTAGTAAGACGGTGCATGTTACTTGTCTCGCTCACACTTAACATCAAGTTGTGGAGGAAATAAGAACAAAATTTCCACAAATAGTTTCAATAGTAAAGAAAGCCTTTGTTAAAGCTCCATCCCAAATTAAATATTTCAAAGACAAGGGTCCTAATGTAGCTCTACCTCGCAACCCATTTTATCACAATGGTGTACGTGGTTGACGGCATGCACATATTATTGTGACAATTTTCAGACAGTGAGTGAAGTGGTGAAAGGTTTGATAGGGGAGATTCTATGGCAATTAGGAGTGCACAGGACCTGTTTTCCAATCCTAAACTGCAAGGTAAATTGGTGTGCGTTAAGTCAAATTTTTCATTTTTGCCAAAAATCATAACCAGCTTAGAAGAAAATGGTATGTAGTTAGACAAGTCAATAGAGTTAGTTAGAAAAGCTGAAGAGTGCATAAAAAATGTAAAAGGTGAAACTGGGGTCATTGTTAGGCAAAACATGAAAAATGTTTTATACAGATTTAAAAAATATAAGGCAATCTGTGATATAGCCACATTTTATCAGGAGCAAATTTCAGGGTTGACATTTTGGAAGAGGATTTAATTGCCAGTGCCACTGTGTTCTTCAAATATGCTCCAATTACATCCGTAGACGTAGAAAGAAGTTTCTTCCAGTATAAAACAGTGCTAGCGTTAGACTTTCTGTTGCAAAAAAATTGCTAAAATCATTTTAGCTACCGCTGTGCTAGAATTTCATTCCACAGGAATTCTTTTACATACCAGTAAACCTACTGACATGGGCTGCCACTTTTAAGCATACTGCATTCTTGAAATCAGAGAGCATTACCTAACTGCACCACCAAACCAACATCCCAAAGCTTGCCAATCTTATGTGAAATTCAGTTGAATCCTGTTGTTAATATTTACAGCCCAAAAGTAGTAGCTGTTAATGAACAAAGAGGCAGTGCTCATAAATAGAACTTCTGAAACTCTAGTACCTACATAAATATGGATGAGCTAAGGCTACATATGATATTGTACTTTACTTCATTACTGCCATGAGAGAGTAATTGGGAGTAGCTTGTTATTGTTAATGAAACTTCAACATTCTTACCTGTAATATTAGAAAGATTCACAGCATAGTATCCATTAGTAACAGGTTCCAATTCTCCAGCTCGTACTTCATATGGGGGTCTCAACTTCAACTCAGTGCTAAGATCTTGGACATTCATTTTAGATGAGAGGCTCTGTGGTTTATTGTAGCTCTCACGCATTTTGTGAATCACACTGTCTGAGAAAAGCATTTCTATGATAAATTTTCTAGTAAACATGAGGATCACTTGAAAGTAATCAAAATAATGTTTCAGCATACATCCCTAGCAGCTCTTTCACTTTATGAAATTTCAGCATGGTATTGTAGTTGATGAAGCAGATTTATTTATATGTTGACTGTGACAATGAGCATGCTATTAACTCAAGAGATGGGAAGTGTGATTTGTTTTCTGCAGGCAGAAGCTGTTAGGACTCAGTGTTACAGTCTTTTGTGAATATGGCCAAGTATGGTAATATTGCATAACATTCTTGAATGTGCAAAAACAAACATTCATGAAAGGAAAAATCAATGAGCCTTTGTAATCACGCATATGCTTAAACAAAAGAGGAAAAATGTAAATGGCGATTTATTTATGGATGCTCTTTAACTGCTGTGATTCTCAGCATTCCATTCTATACTGGACATGAAAGACTGCTTAATTTTGCTCAGAGGCCTCTCTATCAGGCTTGAGGTTATTTTACGTGCCATAAATCTGCGACACAGGACCAACGGCTTTACTTCCCTTCCGAAGGAAGCCATGCTAAGGATTTTTACGCCCGAAAAAATCCATTGTCCTCCGCCGGGTTTGAACCCGTGACCTTGGGTATATGAATGGTAACCATTACACCGCAGAGGGCGACAAAGAAAAGAGGAAATGCATCATTCAAGACAATTGAGTGCGACAAGCCTGATGGATTCCAATGGGTCCTCTGTCTTCTAACTGAAGAATACATATTACACTTGATATGTCACAGTCTGTAGGATTCAAAATTAGTTGTTCACAGCTTAGTACACTCATCACATGGGAAGGTCCAACATTTTACTAAACACAACAAATGAGTGACCAGCAATAATGAGTGTTCCTAGGGAGATGTATATAAAAGCCCTACTTTCCAATTGAACCTCTAGTATTGACATAATCATACATAAAGCAGATATACACATGCATACACACAGAGGTTATTATGTCTTGGCAAATTCAAATATAATAAAGACAATGTTTAAAATATAAATAAAATGATATGGGTATCTTAGCAATCTAAGCAAAATCTGAAGTGCATATGAAAAAGCAATACATTGAAGCATAAATATTGTGTAAAACGTAGGCAAAATTAAAGATAACAGTTCATTGAAATTTCAGTTTTTTGAAAACTATAAAACTAGCTTAAAAGGATTATGGTACCTAACAGCCTTATAATATCAACTAAATCTTAGGAACATCAACACTATATAGGGCATTCTTTGCTAATTCCCAGAAAGAAATGATAAGCAAGTAAGATCATGCAATGACAACCGTCAGTTCTAACATCAATCTTCTCACACTCCTGTTCTATAATTTCTTAGCTTCAAGTAATAAGCAAATAGCAAATAGAAAACTAGGCCGTGCTAAGGCCAAGTGGTTAGACCATTTGCCTCTCACCTAGGCAGACTGGGTTCGATCCCAAGTGACTGCATGTGGGATTTGTAATGGACAAAGCAGCACATGGGTGAGTTTTCTCTGGGTTCCCCCACCATTGCATTCTACTGGTGCTCCATCTTCATTCCATGTATCATCAGAATCATCACCTGTGGTTCCTATGCAGTAAAAGTAGGCATTAAAACACTATAAAAAAATAGCAAACCACTCCAACAGTTAAGTTTTAAAGATGAGCTAATGTGCCTACTGAATGAACAAAAGCACCAATAAGTAACTAAAATAAATCCAAATTTTCCTTGCAAATCACCTATAATAGCAAACATAAGTTTCTGGGAAAAGGCTTGCAAAAAATACTATACAGTAGAGCCTTGGTATTTCAAGGTTCCATGTATTTCTATCTGGTCTTAAGAAAATTAAAATTTTACATAAAACTAGAGCAAAACTTCATTTTATACATTGTTGCATAAATGTTTTACACACTTCCAAATGTGTTACATTTTGAACTTTATTTCTTTCAATTTTCCATGTACTTTCGTTCATAATGCACAAAAATAACTATGGCCTCAGACTGCTAATGCATTTCTATTACAGATTGACAGGTATTGTTAGGTTTGGAGAAGTGCACTTACTCTTTCTTTGTCGATCCTTCACTTATTGGGACCACATGACAATCAACTGTACAGTGCATACCATCCTTTCAGAAAAAAATACTGTATTGGTACAGTAATCCCTACTCAGTAACAATCGCCATTAGAATATGTTTAATTAAAGATACACATTTTACAGCATAAAGTATGACCACTGTTGTAGATAGTATGTACCTGTACACACTGTACTGTACCGAGCCTAATTGTGTCACATTGATTTTATAGTGTTTTATCTTCCCATTGTGTGAGTGTCTGCCATTAGAAAATATCTTTAAAATCTAACTTATATTTTTGCACATTGGAAATGTTTGCCCATATAACACAGATATGTACTATATTGTGTTTTTATTTATTAACCATGATAGTGCTCATTAAATATACATTTATAATTTACCCATTGATTCAGTGATATTCCAATTTTTTTGTAATTCAAAGTAGCCTCAGCACCAATTAGCTGAATTAGCAGAGCTCTACAGTATTACATGATTTTTTCTAATCAATCTTCTGCAAACTATTTTTAAAAAAACCTTATTGTTGTATCACTTCTGTTTATCAGTATTAACTTTTATAGAAACTTTCATCACTTCACAATTGGTATCAGAGGGATGCAATAAATTGGAGAGATTTTTTAAAAAGGATCATTCCATATCAAATCAAGCAACGGAATAGCTTTTTAGACCACACTATCTCTAATTTTTATAAAACTATTAATATGGTTTCACACCAGGAAGGGAATCAGGTTTATTTATTATTGAAATTTTCTGAAGATTCCATTTAAAAGTCATAGTTGTTGCAAAATGTCAAAAATTGTCAAAAATTTGCTTGCAGATCTAAATAGTACATATTAGTTGTTCTACAGATGTAGATGAGATCTCATTTTAATACTTATACATAAACTTTATTTTCATATGCAACACAACTTGTTTTGGTAATAAAGATAAAGTAGCTACCAACCCCCCCCCCCCAAATTGAGTTTTTCATATGCTTTTGAGGAATTTATTCAGTTTATCAAAGTGACATCAAAATGGGATCATAACTATATTTACTTAAATTACAACAGCAAAAGAAATTATAAAATGTATAGTAATACTCCATAAAGAGGTTGGAACTGTAAAATAGTAAGAACTGTAAAATGATGAATTAGTTTATTTTAGATTTTAATCAGACATAAACATGAAATTACAGAAAATGTTACAAATACTGAGGCAAATGATGTATCCCAGTCAAGATGTTCTAGCTTGTGTAGTTCTAGGCTTAGTCCCAGTCATAGCGATTAATTTTTACTGTGTTCTCTTAAGAATAGTTCAGTGTGCATCTGTTATAGAAAAAGTAGTTTTCTTTTCCATTACTGTGATCCAATAAAACATTTTCATTATAACAAGAAGACAGTAGCCTACAAACAACAGACCAGTCATTTGCTGAAGATTTGTTGTAAGCCATACAAAAAACGAATCAGTGCTATATTACAAAAGACTTCAAAAATAAAACAGATTGGATGCATGCTTTAAATTAGACATACAAATGGGGATGAAAAAATGTATATCTTATACAGTGAGAGAAGACAATTTCTTTGCAAACTCCTATAAATGACCAGGATACTGGGGAGATGATGAAATATTAATATAATAATTAATAATTGTAACAAATCTTCACTTATCTTTTGGAATCCTAGTTTCACAATAAATGTATCTATTGCATCCTCAGCAAAAACCAGATCAAAACTGAGACCATTATGCTGAGGATGCAATAGACACATTTATTGTGAAACTAGTCCAAGGATTCCAAAAGATAAGTGAAGATTTGTTACAATTATTAATTATTATATTAATATTTGTGTTATTTCATGTTACTAGCTTCTTTTTACATTTATGAGATAATGAAAGTTCAATAAAAGTGACACTCAGCCACCATATTGCATCAATGTCATTTCTGAGAGTATCTCCTATAATAGTCGACAAAGCGAACATGCTATCAGAAAATGTGCTCAATATCAAGGATGCACGTCAAAGAAGAGCATTTCAGTTGCAGTACATTTACTGCAGCTACAATAGTAGCAATCATGTCACAATGAATACAGAGTGCTATTCATTGCATGAGCGATAAGAGTTTTGTGACTAATAAGACTAATTGTGATGATAATTAAGAAAAAGTTTGATTGTTGGAATAAGAAGTTGAGAGGTTAAGGTATCTATATGAATAGATAGCAATGATAGTGAACTGTGAGCATCTTTCAGTGGCAGTTCAACAGCAGTTCATGAAATTGTTGACATTACACTTGCCACTGAATAGATCACTCGCTAGAAATTATTCCAAATGTACAGACTGATTGCACTTCAGAAAATTAGTTATATTATTCTAACTACTAGAGAAGCAGTTACTTAAGAAAAATGCAGTGATCAATTTAGTTTGTTTTCTCTGTCTTCTTTTTTTTTTTTTTTATATATATAGAGCCTCCTTTATCATCTAAGTTCATATCGGGGGCTCTGCATTAGAACATTTATGTGGCTTAAATCATTTCAGAAAATTAGTTATATTATTCTAACTATTAGAGAAGCAGTTACTTAAGAAAAATGCAGTGATCAATTTAGTTTGTTTTCTCTGTCTTTTTTTTTTTTTTGTTTATTTATTTATATAGCCTCCTTTATCATCTAAGTCCATATCGGGGGCTCTGCATTAGAAACAGCTTGTTGTCTGTAGGTTCTTTATGTGGTATAAATCATTTTATTTCCCTCAAACAGGTGCAATTTCATTCTCACATACTACTTCCAGACTCCGTGGGGGATAGGGAATAATACTGGATGAAGAAAAATTCCCCACCCCAGCTGGGAATTGAACCCGGATCCTCCGGGTGAGAAGTCAGCTCGCTGACCACTCGACCATGGAGACAGTCTTTCTCTGGCTTTGTTTCTCTTCTAAACACAATGTATTTCAAATAACCTTTTTTGTGGCACCACCAATTCCAATATAGCCATTACTAATTGTTTGAATTGTTCAACACTTGTTTGTTCCTTCAGCTGTTTCTCAAGATGTAATGAAAACAATATGAAATGCAAGGCCAGCATATCCAGTTCTAAAACATTTGACTTTCACTATTTCCTTTGTATCTGTAACAAAAGGTGTATTACAGCTATTAAGCTCTACTTTAATTAAAGTAAAGTAGATAGTAGATAGAAGCCACGGAAAGTCAAGCGAATATAAGACATATCATTTCTTTTTTCCATGTTAAAAATTGCAGAACAATTTACTTCCATAGATATGTAATACACATACCATCATAAAAGGTTATGTGCTTGTTTAATCACAGTTATGAATAATTAATCACATAACATTTCACATCAAGATACATCCAGCTACAAGTGCTCCATGTACTGTGTGCTGACTTTGTAGTATTTTGCTCTTCTAGAAAACAGATTTCAAGCAAATGCAGCACCTGACAGGGTCCCTTTGCCAAATATGAGGTGAAGAAATCAAAACAATAGCAAAGAAAAATCTGGTGTGTTCCATTCACATGGACTTCTCTAAATCTCTGTAACAAATTATTGTTAAAATGTTTTTTCTTCTATTTACTTCATGCTAATCCAGATAAACATTAGCAGAAAAGGTCTTATTACTTGCCGTCCTGTGAGTAAGGGAAATAAGGGAATACACTAGACTAAAGCAATAGACAAATCTTTTAAAAGCTGGTTGTATGTGCTTGAAATCCATTCTTTGCATTGTCAGGAATTGACAAATCTCCATATGAGAAAAGCTTAAGTATTTTAGAAATGAAGCCAATAGCAAGGAATATCTCATAAATGGTCAACTTGACAAAAAAAAAAGTTTATCATATAAATTGTGTATTTTAACAAGATCTACGTTTTTTGTGTAGTAAGTTTTTGTCTCTCTCTCTTACAGCTTACCAGTTATGCTCTTCAGAGGCTATTCCTAGAAAATTCAAAATATACATTTTATTTGTCATGTAAATATCTTTAATATATGGTACTTTAATCAAAATCGTTAGAGCCATTTTGAGAAAATCAACATTTTCGAAAAGTTTTTCATGTAAAGGGTAGTTTGGGGTGAGAGGATTTTCCTCAAAACCTTTGTGTCGTATTCTTGAAGAACACCAAACTTAAATACAAAGTTTGATATTTTATAGATTTTTTTTGACAAAATTTCCCGATTGAAAGATAGGCTTCTCAAAATTATCTAAACTGCATAAATGCAGGGGGAAACTGTTTATGCATGCAATACAAGGAGCAATTCTCAAGGAACTTTATTTAGGTAATGATGGTCAACTGAAGAATCATTAGCATTGTCTAAGATTACGTACAGTTTTCATGAAATAAAGTTTGCTAGACGAATTTCATTTAAATCCTAGGGTAACTCACTTTGCAGCTATTTTACTGAAGTATTTAGAAAAAGAAATGTTTGAAGTCGTTATAAGCAGTAGATTGTTACAGTTTTGAAACTATCATCAAGTGTATAAGGAACTTTTTTTTTTCTTTTTTTTTTTTTTTTTCCCAACCAAATGTAAACTTCTGAAGAGACATGACTTTATTGCAAAACAGGAATCAACATTTTTTCTGAGAAAAAAGAAATGACTAACTGCAATGATGAGGCTGTAATAGTATGAGATTTTTGAGAAAATGATTCTTTTGTGGAGGATGAAATCCAACCTTTTCAATGTTACGAATCAAATGAAACAGCAGAATCCGAGTTCCCCAGAGGTCATTAACCATAACCAAATTAGCTACATCTATTTTTGAGAAACTAAATAATAAGCAATTTTCCCAGAGCAATTTGGGGTGAAAATCATGTATTTTTGGAACATGTATCCAAAATTTTATTTTGTCAAAGCTTATTCTATCTACTTCAAGTTATGCAAGCAGTTCATCTGACTATCTAGCTTGCATATATAGTTTTGTTATACACTTTGCTACAGTTATAAAGGAAATAAAATAGGCAAATCTTTAAAAATTGGCTGCTTTATACTGGCCTGAAATTCCATGCTCTTTCCATGCCATTAAAGAAAAACTACTGAACATTGGCAGCACTCCAGAAAATGAAGTAACTAAAGTACTGAAATTCAAATCAATAAGAACATATATCTTAAAAAGACTATACAAATAGAAAGAACATACGAAGTAGACTGTGCATTTAAGGAATTCTGCAGGTTTGTTAAGTGCATTTTTGTCTATCTCTTCTGGTTTATCACAAAATTCCTTCTGAATTAAGAGGGATCATTGGCTATTCCAAGAAAATAAGGGACCACATTTAATTTGTAGCCAATTATCTTAAAAATGTGGATTTTAATAAAAAATGGTACAAGCATTTTTGGGTACAACCATTTTTCTATGTCAAAAGTAGTTTGGGTTAAAAGGATTTTACCGAAAGTCTCTTGTCACAGCTTCAGAGGTGTAGAAAAAATACAAGTTTGATATTCATCCCATATTTTATTATTGATTTATTTTCCCTTTCTTTTAATAATAATTCAAGGAGTCTCAAAACATGCATTCTTGATGAAATATGGTTATAACATTTATGGATGGAATACAATTATTCAATAGATACATGATAAAATTGCTTTATTTTTATTCAGAAAACCTTGAAACATATATATCTCATGAAAAATTTGTAGCAAATTTTTGGATGAGTATAATCTTTTACTTCTAGTGGCAGAGAAAGTAAAAATTAACATCTGAAACTTTTAATGCATTGAAGTCATTCTGAGCCCGTTGCTTTATAAGTATAAAGAATTATATAATTAGTTAATAGTTCACTCACCAAATTCAATAAAACTATATGGCCTCCGAGCTTTATTCACTCTTGAAAGTTCATACTTCTTTATAAATTGCTTCATTATTTCACTTAAAAAAGTGAAGGCAAACACAGCTGGATAGGAGCCACTGCATAGAGCGAAGTAAGATAATCCCTGAACTGTAATAAAACTGAAGAAAACTTAGGTAAGAAATAATTCTATTCAGTGTATTTAGGGCTATATCAAACTTAAGATGACATCATACATGCTCATAGTACTTAATCTGATGATTTATACATATTTATAATAATTTGAAGTTTTAATTTTCTGCAAGTTTATTTCTGAATGCTTAGATATAATTTTATATTCAGAGTAATTTTTATGATCCATTTGTTTGTTTACCGTAAAAAATGTATTTTGCCTGACAAAGAACTATTATTACCAGGGTTAGGATTTTTAGGTGTGCACCTTCTTTCTTAGCGTTAATTAAATCTGTTCTGAAAGATATCACAGTGCGAAAGAGGCATTTTTTCACGCACTTTTTCTCATTTTTGGAACCTTTATCCCCTTTTACTCCAACAATATCTATAATCCCCCATTTCCCCCTTTTTTCTTTTAAGTTTCATTCCAATTTATTCTATAAGATTTCTAATTGATATAAAATATGTAACTTTCAATTGCAGGTGTGCAACAATGGAAAATAATTGAGTGTTCGATAAAATCTCTTTCTCTAGCTTTACCACCATAAAGTAGACCACAATAATGTAATTCATAATGAACGATTCTATCCCTGCTGTTCAAGAATGTGAGTTTGTTACTGTGAGACATCATCTGTTTGCATGGAGGTGGAGGCTGACCACACAGAGACAGCAGTAACTGCACCTACGTAGTTCCAAGAATTAAGAGACTGGGTTTTGCTCAAAGTTACTATGAGATACTGTAGTTGAGAATGGAATGTCATGAGCAAACTGACACATTCCTTCATCATTAATAAAGATCCAGAATCAAAATGTGAGACCTACAACACACCACTTACTGTCCTACATATCCTGCTGCAGTGTCCGAGATACGCCAAACAGAGACTTCAGGCTGGCTTCAGTGCCTTACTAAGTGCTCTACATAACCACCAGACAATCAAAAAGACAGTAATATTTATAAGATGATGTAAACATTTTGAATTATTGTAAAGCATAAATGTAACCATTTTGTATTTTACCAATGTGTAAATAACTATTTTATGTACAATTTGTAAGGTCGCGATATGACCATGCTGTTAAAGCGATCCAAAATAAATTATATTAAAAATAAAAAAAAATAATGAGAACATTCTGGTAATTGTTGTGGTGTTATAAGTGAGCGAATGGACACAAGAGTGAGCTGTGTAGCAGTCACATTGAGTTAGCAAGTGAACTGGTGTTAGCTCTTTATTACACTAAACGAGTGTACTACTTGATTTTACCACATAAAAGGTGTCCAGTGCCCAATTTATTGTTCTGGCTTAGGAATTCAAACAAGATTTCATAGACACTGATGGAAATGTGCGATGTACCATTTGCAATTCAGAAGTTTTGTTAAGTGAAAAGCACCAGCGAGACTGCATCAAACAACACATTACCAGCTCTAAGCATCAAATGAATAAGATTCTTCAAACAAACAAATTGCGACCTCTATTGCGAAATGTGTTTCAACAGAATTCTTCAAAAGCCAAAATTTGAAGGAATTAAACATTGATTTGAGTGTAGCTCTTAACAAGTAAGAATTCCACCCAATAAGATGATCCATCCAGCCTTGAAAAATACACAAAGATGTCAATGCCCAATGGGAGTACTTAAAGAAAAAACTACATGAAGCCCTGTTTACCAAGAAACCATACAAAGAATCTTGGAGAAAATGTCAGATTGTGATGTGGAAATCATAGTGGATGAAACCATAGACTCAATGGAATGATATATTTAGTTTTTCCCTTAGCAAAGGAGAAAGTTAAGTCCATGTTGCTAAAAATGAATGGGCTGCAGAAAGCCAATGCCAGTACAATAACACAATCAATTATGAATTTTGCCAAAAACTCTGGCATGCAGTATTGAGTTTGAAAAACTACTACTTATGGTTACAGACCAGGCTCCATACATGGTTTCAGCTGTTAATCAATTGAAACCCATATTTTCTAAGTTGAAGCATGTGACATGTTTGGTTCATGCCCTTCACATAGGATTTGTGAATCCATAAGGAATGAATACGACATCGAAAATTAATTCATCTCTGTCCTAAGAAAATTCTACTGAAAGCTCTGAGTCATGTTGTTGCCTACAGGAAAACCACTGACCTGTCCCTTCCAAATTTCCTTGATCTTGGGTTAAATGTGCTATGTTGTGTGAGAATTTTGACAAAATTGGGGTTTGTGCTTTCTTTGGCTCCAGCCGACACAAGTGCATTTTCCAAGACAGAGTAACTTCTGTTACCAGAGAAAATACATCATTTGCAGACAGAATTATATTGTGTCCATAGTTACAAGTACCTCACAATTGAAGCTATTAAACAATTAGAAGAACAAGGTCTGAAAAAGGAAAAACCATTGATATTGATATTTTTACTTCCATGAGGGAGCAGTTAGAGGGCTTTGCCAAAGACAAACTTTTGTCTAGTCTTCAGAAGAATCCAGACATTGAGGAATTAGCTACATCTGCAGAGTTGGCATTCCAAGAGATACAAGGTTTGCCCCACTGGTTTCTGTGGGTAGAAAGAAGCTTTAGCATTTCAAAGACATTCTACCTCCTAATATAAACAGATTTACATTTTAAAATGTAGAGATGATTAATGTCTTGAAGTACAACAGCTTCATGTTTTTTCCTTCTTTTGATGAGTGATAATTTGATGTACTTGTTTCTAATTCAATAAATTAGAATAGAGGAAAGAGAAATCATTGAATTAGTTGAATAAACCAGCATGTTTTTGTCCCTTTTTTTTTTACCTTATTTAAGCACCTTTTTCCTTCCTTTTTTCACCTGAAACTTGCACCTAAGAATCATAATCCTGATTATTACCAAGCAATAATTGCTTAGAAAAACTGCATTATAAGGTAAGCTTACTTCCATCTTTGGAATAAAATTACTTCTTTTTTTTAACCGAACTGAAGACATCTCGGACATGTTAAAGATATCTTGTGATTTGATATAGGGCTGTAGCAGTCTAAGAGTACTGAAAAGTCAAAATATACATTTAACAGAGTTTATGGATGAGATGAGTTATGGACTATGGAGACATATAATTCACACTTATATTGGTTTAACAAAGATAATGTGCATTGCATAAGAATCACATGAAGTAACAGATAGAGGATTCCTATAATGATAATTAAACATTTTTAATTCTTTTTTTTTTAATATTTATTAATGAACGATCAGCATTACATGCTTTACAGATCTCTGTGAATGTTAGAATATAAATACATAATCATTAGTGTCATTTAAGGAAAATCTAAGAAACTTCTTTTAACTATGGAATATGGAATTGTATTTTAAAAAGTAGATGTTAACAATTTAGTACCTATGTTTAAAATAAGTAATGAAATAATTATGATTTTTATTTTAAATTTACATCTGTCATTCATTCTATTGAGAGTACTGTAGATACACAAAATGCATTCATATAAAGTAGAGCTGTACTCTTTGACTCTCTTCTTTTTTGATTAATGCACAACTAAGCCTATAGTGACAGGTGGTTAAAAATTGGATGCATTGTTACAGACAGGTAAAAAAGCATAGGAAGAAAAATATTGCATGTTTCATTGATTGACAAAATAATAGACAAATACTTCTGCTTTACTAAAAGTGTCTGTTTTATACATTTATGTACATTTTCCAGTATAGCATTCATAAGATGTCCAGCTTTGAAATGTGATGAATAATGAGGTTTTAACTTCTTGGGATCATGGGATTTTTCAAAAAACCCTCAGCTATGCCTCCCCAATACTTAGTGTCCATGAACAATCATAACTGCTTTGCTCCTCTACTTATAAAAAAAAATCCCTTGGCTATGCTTTACCATTTAAGGCTCTAAAAATGAATTACAAGCTCTTGCATATGAACAAAGCGGCTAGTGTTGAATAACTTAACTACCAAATCTGGATATCTCATATTGAAGAATGAAGAAGTCTACTAGTGCTACTTGTGTTTATCCCCACATTTTTAAATTACTACCGCAGATGGCGTATATTGTCAAATAACCATTCTGAAGGACTGCATAAACGGGATTTTGGGGATTCCCTCAGCTACGCTTAAAAGTTTGGGTCCTCGAGCGCAACAAGTACCGGATATTATCTGCAATAAACCTACTATATTAAGTTGTACTCACTATATGTTATTCCCATTAACTGCCATTGTGCACCTATCAGGCAAACAACCAGCTCGTTTAGCAAGCAGTTTCACGCACCGTTTGGCTTCTTTTGTGTTTTGATTTACGTCGTTGCTGAAATCGGTTGTAGCTGACAGTGCCATGCCGTCTGCTGACCGTACAATTAAGGCGTACAAGATCATTATAACAAAAATATATTTCTCCTTCTATCATAATTAAGACGACTAAAAACCTATGTGTCGAACTCTGACACAAGTTACAACTCCAATTTCACTGTGCCATATCCCTCATGCTTCAACTTATGTTTGTATTATTGAAATGCTAGCTTCCGCCTTCCATTGTTTTTCTTAGTTTCCGATATTAGACATCAACTGTCAACACATATGTGTCAGCAGCAGCATAGCCAACCTCTTCGTTTAAGGTTGACCACAATCAAACATGCTGTGAAAAATTCGCATGTCATGTGTATACCATTTTGGTCTTCTCTGTCATTCTCCGATATAAACTTTGTCCTATTCTTGTATTTGAGTAGTATCTTATGCACAGTATCTATTGTGCAGCTCCCACACAATCTGCGCTGTTTCTTTTTCCCTTCTTCTTCCTACACTTTGAAATGAAAGGTAGGAGTGATGCACCACTATTCTTGTCACGAGGTGCCTCAAGTTGGTGTACTGCAGGTCCTATAATATATTCTCCGTAACCGAACGAGGCAGCGCCCCGGTAAGTGTACAAATCGTGGGTTCGATTCCCATGGCCGGCCTTCCTGACCCATATTTTTTTCTCTCTCTCTCTCAGTGGTTTCCATGGGTAACCAGACGGATACTGGTCATTTACATGCTCCCACCCCCCAAATTTCCCGGTTCCACCATTTACCTGTCATTTGTTTCAGGGTTGAAAGATCATGTGATGGTGCTCGGCCAATTGTGGCCATAAGGCTGCTAGCATACTATAGAGGCATCGTCGTGGTGACGTCCGATTGGGACCCTCCATTGGTGACATTTAAGCTAGGGCACCGGTAGGGGAGCCCCCGGAGGCTCCGGAACAATGCGTTGGGACCTAAGTCAGACGTGTTCAATATGGAATAGCTAGGGACCCCCTTCATGCTTTCGCCCGCCGTTATCCGGATCTGGTCATCCTTTCGATCTTTCCTCCTTAAAGTAAGCCGCAAAGGGACCCAAGGGTCTACGTACCCGCCCAGTTCAACAAGTCACGAGTTCGAATCTCGCTTAGGGTGAGTTACCCGGATAAGGTTTTAGTTTTTTTTTTTTTTCCGGGGAGTTTCCCTTATCCTAAGAAGACGAATGTCGAGTAACCTCCGTAGATTCCGAGATAATTTGAGCATCATTTCACCATTTCATTCATTCGATATGACCAAATAAGTTGGGGGGACGTTAAGCTAAATAAAGTTTTAAAAAATCTGTGGACGGTCCCTGCCCCAATGAATGGGGACCCCCAGTGTGTAATTCTAATCCATATCCTCCTGTCATGTTTTTCCCCTTTTCTATTTCAATCTCTCAACCGCTTTTTGTAAAGCCCATTAATATGTTAAATTTAATTTATGTAGTTTACATAAAACATTAGATTTTCATTATAAAAATAATTCATAACTTATTATTTCTGTAAGTAACGTACAGATAAACGAAACAAAACAAATTTGCTAATATTCATGAATGTGCAAAATCCACCAAATACGGGTGCAACAGCCTAAAAGACAAACATTTAAGGAGACCTAACAGTTTCAAATACCTAGGAATAACAACACATGCAGGAAAGAATTTCAGAATTAATTTAATAGAACGAATGATCATAGCAGCAAAAACCAACGAAATATAGATAATTAAGAGAAATGCCGTTAAAGATTGCGAGGAAATATTTCGGATAAAGGCATGGCAGTGCTAATATAATATGGACCAGAATTAATTTGGCAATTCATTTCATATGAAGAAAATAGAAAAGATTAAAGCATACTATGCCTAAGAAAGTGAACAGGTGCACCAATAGGCCAAGGAGGAAAGAAAACGCTTGTATACACCTTTCCCAAACTCTGGAAGTTTCTTGCTGCGAAATCGGAGAAGGCTATAAAAGGAAAGCAACCAGAGCCGGGGATCTGACTCCAACAGCTAAGCTCCTTACTATCCTCCAAGAGTTGCTTGGATATCAAAGTTAAAACTCAAAAGTAAACATTTTTGAAAAATCATCACACCAGCGGTGCACAAGGGCCGTTGCACCATAATTGGCAACTGTCGAGGAGCAATACTTGCCTCCTCCTGTCATTCACAACCTCATCTCTTACCCGCCATCCTGTAAACCCCACATTCCCGTCATAACGTGGTTAAGTTCTGTAAAGAATAGGAACATGTCTAAAACACCATCGGGCTGCCCTCAGCCTGAAAATATGTATTTTAAAACTGAAACTAGCAACAAGAAACATCTCGGAAGTGGTCAATTCCACGATAAAAATGTATACTACATAAATTGTGTGTTTTAAGACATAAACATTTTATTTTTGTGTGCTAAGTTTTGTTCTCTTATGGTTTAACAACCTATGCAAAGGTCATCCATGACCTTTAACAATTGGATTAGATTCAATTAAAAATATTGATTTAGGTTGAAGAGAATTTTTTGGTGCTCAAAGTTTTCAGAGGCTATTCCCAGAAAATTCAAGATATACATTTTATATGTTAAGGTAATATTTTATTGTAAGTCTTGGGAGGGGGGTCAGTCCTAACCAGGGGAGGATAAACTGGCTTTGAAACGAAAAAGTTAATTATCTTTAATGTATATTTTAAGTAAAATTGCTTGAGCCATTTTTTGAGAATATCAAAAGTTTCACGATTTTTTTTCCATATAAAGGGTAGTTTGGAACGGAAGAATTTCCCTCAAAGTCTTCGTATCGCTGGAAGATACTAAAATTACATACCAATTACATTACCGACTTTTCGTTTTTGGGTAATGTTCACACCGAGACACATACACACACGCGAACGCGCAGGCCTTTTTATAAGATTACTTTTTCTTTTCTTTCTTTCGTTTTTTTTTTTTTTTTTTTTTTTTTTTTTTACGGGACAGTAAACCGTATTTTTCTTATGAAATCTCGGTATCGAATTTCTAGGTGCAATACAATACCTTCTCTACTGTGTACATAGAGAAGTAGAAAAGTACAAATTAAGTCACAAATGAAATACAGGAATGAGAAGATCGAAGAGAATACGAAAGGGAGAAGATGCGTTGCAGAAAAAATGAAGACTGAAATTCCAAGATGAAGCTGGAACTATAGACCAAAAAACGAACTGGCCGACGTGAAGACGAATGTGGAAGAGATTGACGGAAAGGTGGAAGACCTTGATCAACGTGTTATCGGTCTAGAAGTCGTCGGGGCACGCGTTAGTGTCCTGGAAAGAATAGCCGATGGCGGCGCCAAGGAACTGAACGCTATGATAGGATATGTGCCTGATGGAACGCAGAAGCACTTGAAAGTCGAGATGCCATGACGCGACACGACACGCGAAACGATGAAGCTACCTAAATACGACGGCACGTCAACCTTCAGAATTTTCCGCCGTAAGTTCGCCACCGTTGCCATCCGTAACAGATGATGAGGAATCCGAACAGCTGATACGCAGGTTTTTAGGGTTCTGCGGGAGACCTTTTAATGTCATTTCAGACGTCGGCGGTGTCTTGAGACAACAAAAAGGCGCTGAGTAACCGGTTCGGGAACACCGCTTGGCCGAAGCTAACCGAAATCAGCTCAAGTCAAATCTGCAACAGCCGGGGAGACAATGTAAAATTTTCCCTGGAATTGAACAAACCCCTGATGAGCTTCCTGTGTAGTTACATATCCCAGGAAGCTCTCTCGACGGGTTCGTGACACCGGCAAACGACAGTACCTGAAACTCGACAACTATAGGACAATCCAAGAGCCGTTAACAGCCGCTTTAATGATGGAGACGAAAGAGATAACAGCTACGCCCACCTAGAGGACCAGAGTATTCATTGCGACGGGGACAGAGCATTAACACAAAGTCGACGATAACCTTAAATGGTGTGCTAGGGGTGACTAACTAGGTCACACAGCGCAGACCTGCGCACAACTAACCCGAACAGCGGGCGGGAAACAAATGAGGACTAATTATCCAGGGGCAATTCATAGCCTTATCGCTACCCTTCAAGTGACGCCGCATGCCCTAGGTAGACAAGTGGATGAGACCCTCTTTGCAGTCTTCTGAATACACAGAAAGCCGCGACTAATAAATACTAGTGGTCTCAGGTTTAGCAGTAACTTTGTTTATAGTGTTTAACGCCCGTTTTTACTATGGCACTACAGAAGTTGTGACGTGATTAAACCTGAGAGGCGAAGGGCTTACCGACAAAAACGTAGTTGGATCTAACAGCTAGCAATGGCGTTGAGCGACGTCTTGTCTGTGAAGAAGGTCTTGAATTGACCTTGGATATTCTTTGTGAGGGTGGTTCAGGATTTAAGGGTGACAAAGAATGAGGATGTGATACTGGGACTGGAAGCCCTCAGGAACCATGAGGCGACGGTTGTCGTCGGTCCAAGGGTCTTGAAGCTTGGCGGGGACCATTGATGCTATGGAGCCTCCACGAACGACCGGGGATATGCAGGGTGATCCTAATGGACAATATAGTTGTGCTCACAAGAATCGAGATAATGGTGAAAGCGCGCCTAGAGGACCAACAAGTAACTTAGTTATGGACCAGAAGAACCATTGAATGGATTATACGTGACCAAGGCATTGTTACCGTTCCGAGAGGACGTGCCCTTGATACTGTGAAACCACTGGATATCGACCTAGATATCCAGACCGGAACGGTCCTGGGGAAGTTCAAGCGAGCTCCAATGCGACGCATCCCCAGAATATGGGGGGGAGTCACTACTGGAGGATTTGTTGAAGCTGGCGGCCAACCAGTTTCTCAGTGGTAAGAATTTTGATTTGTCTTCTATATCCGGTCATCATCGTCATTGGTATCAACGTCTAAGCCCTAGAGAACCTGATAAAACAGAGGCTGCAGATAGGTAACCTGAAGCTGAACGCGATTTTTATTGGTAGTGTTTAACGCCCGCTTTTACTATTTGTGGCACTGCAGGCGATGACACTGGTGATGCATGGAATGAAGATAGAGCACCGGTGGAATGCGATGGTGGGGAAACCGGAGAAAACCCACCCCTGCGCCGCTTTGTGCACCACAAATCTCACATGCGCTCTCTTGGGATCGAACCCGGGCCGTCTAGGTGAGAGGCGAATGGTCTAATCACTCGGCCACAGCGTGACCGAAGCTGAACGCTAATTAGCAACTTAAGGAAAAATGGAAATGGCGTGTTATTTATGGACTGCTGTGGTTCTCAACGTCTCATTCTAAATTGGGCGTAACAGACCGCTTAATTTTGCTCAGAGGGCTCTCTATCAGGCTTGAGGTTCTTTTACGTGCCGTAAATCTACGACACAGGACCAACGGCTTTACTTCTCTTCCGAAGGAAGCCATGCTTAGGATTTTTAAACCAGAAAATATCCATCGTCATCCGCCGGGTTTAAACCCGCGACCTTGGGTATATGAAGTTAGCATGGTAGCCATTATACCACGGAGGGTGACTACAACTTATGGAGGTAAACTAATTGGGCACATAGTCTCATTAAAAGGAAGGGGGGGGCATGTAGCCGAGAAGGTTTGAGAAAAGAGAGATTAACCTCACCCGAAACATAAACGAGAGTTGCGAACTTTCCTGGGACTATGCTGCTTCTGTAGGCCTGTTCGTCAGAGCTTTGTCTAATAGCGCGAAAACGCTCCTCGTCTCACCTAAATGCACCAGCTTTAAATGTGATTAGAAGCGGCCGATAGAGCCCTCCAGGCACTTAAATCAGATTTCTGCATAAAGCCTGATTTAGGTTTTCCACAAACCGGTGGTGATTTTATTGTGGACACCGACGCCAATATCTGAATTGGAATTATTGAAAATGAGTTTTATTTATGAATGCTCTTTAACTGCTGTGCTTATCAGCATCCCATTCTACGTTGGGCGTGAGAGCCCGCTTAATTTTCGCCAAAGGACTCTTCATCAGACTTGAGATCCTTTTCGCGCCGTAAATCTTTGACATGGAACCACGGATTTACTTTCCGCCCGAAGGAGGACATGCTAAATTCACCGCCCTCCGGTATTGGAGGAATGTCCGGCTAGGAGCGGATTATAGTATAGTACAGCTCTGCGTTTCTCGGCGAAAATTCTTGGTAGTAATAAAGGCGCTGGAACACCCCCATAAGAACTTCCAGAGCCCATCGGGTTCAGAAGCTTCGGGGGTAAATCTTCATACATGAACATCGGAAAGGAAGGAGTCATCCAACGTGAATATTGTGCTAATAAGACCCTGTGTTGTGAAATGCGGCCATAGCGCTAAAGTTGAGAAGATTGAGCCTCATCTATCCGTGATTTTGGCAGTGCCTGCAGACGGATAGAAATAACACAGACCAGAGAAGGGAGCGGCTGGTGGACGCCGATTTGGGGTCGCACTTGAGAGAAATAGATAGCGACAGGGACTGAGACAGAGCTGGGAAGACATCGCACCATGGGGCTCACTGATGACTAAGCCAGGTGTTCCATTTAGAGTTAGAGTGTCACCTAACGTAAAGTTCCTCAAGGAAGGTGACGGAAGTTTTTTTTTTTGTAGTGTTTAACGCCCGCTTTAACTACTTATGGCACCGCAGGTGGTGACACTGATGATACATGAATGAAGATGGAGCACCGGTGGAATATGACGGCGGGGGAAACCGGAGAACCCGCCCCAACGCCACTTTGTCCACCACAAATCTCACATGCGGTCGCTTGGGATCGAACCCGTCTAGATGAGAGGCGAGTGGTCTAACCACTCGGCCACGGCGCGGCCGTGACGGAAGTGCTGTAGTACTTGAGGGGACTTCTGGGGGATATCTTGGATCCAATCGATCATCGACAGCCTCCGACAAGGTTATTACTGATAAGAGACTAGAATAGACGTTACAAAGTGATGCCATCGATGTCAATTTCGTGTGGGAAGTTGCGGCCGACAGAGCAGGAACAGGGATCGCATGCAGTAGTTTAACTTCGGAGCATCTTTCGAAGGCATCAGCATTGACATACCAGAACTATTATCTGTGTCCGAGAGGGGTAACAATTATGAAAGTAAGTTGTTCCTAACCAAGAAGACAAGACCACCGTCAACCACCTCATGGAAGAACTATTCTGACGCTTTGGGGTACCGTTGCAACTATAGAGGTCCAAGCAGACAAACAACATAGTTGAGCAGTATATCAAGACATTTGAGGAAGGTTATCAATGGACAGAGAGAGCAGAATGGCAGGGCGCCACTTTTCTTGCTGGCCTATTGCATTTCAACCCACGTCACCACAGGGTTGGTACCAGCAAAGTTGGTCTTCGGCAGGATCTACCATGCGACCTAATGTTTGGGAGCCCCCTGGGTAAAACAGTCAGCAATCGAATACATGTAGAATCTCATACACCGATTTCACAACATGCATGGATGACCCGTCAACACATTCAAGTTGCGAGCGACTGTAAGAATACCCGTTACAACCGATACACCAACAGCCGAGATTTCCAACAGAGCGAACTAGCGTGGCTATATCGCCCTATCCGACTAAGGGGTGTTGCCCAAAGCTTCAACCACGGCAAGGTCGCGCCACGTGATGAAGAGAATTAATGTCTACTGGATACAAAGATGCCCCGAATAGAAAGACCAGTCTCTCCTATTCTGCATCCACTGTAACCAGAGAGTCCAGGAGTCTGCTGTCACACCCCATACTTCACAGGATAGATCATCCGAGATAATATAAGCGCCTTGTAAAGATGTAACTTCAGGTGGACCGGTGTGGTGGAAACCAGAAAATAGTGTAAGATGGTCACCACACCCTTAAACTCTATGAGATGTATTTTGCCTGGTTTGTCCTTGTCTTTGTGATGCTCTACCTGTTGTGTCTAAATTCTTGGAAAGCACCCACACCCTCCCATCACTTAACATCTGTGTCAGTTGTGCTTAGTTTCTTCTAAAGCAAAGAAGCATGAGAACCGAGTAATTGCGATTGAGTTTTGTGTATTTTATTCTGCTATGTAGCTAAGCAAAAATGTTTTAATATGAGAACTTAGCTTCAATGTTGAAATTCTTTCTGGGATGTGTGTTTGTTGTAGTGATAGTTCAAGGTGGTATTGGCAGACAGCGCAAAGCTGTGAAATCTGATGGCAGGGAAGTGATATTTAATGTTCTTTTTGTGATTAATATGAGGCACTAAAATGTGGTAGACCAATTATATATGTGTGCAGTATGGTCGAGAGAACTGCGGCAGCCATGGATGTTACTTCTCGCACTCTTAACAAGATCTTAAAGGAGTAGAGAAAACATCAAGAAAATGGAACTGTTTTATGTTTTCCAGGTAAGAAACGTCCAAACAGAACTCCCACAAAAACTTCAATCGATTCATTCACCACAACAGCCATATGGCACACTATTTATTTATTGTATCTCAATAATTTTCTGCCCAGCTTAAAAGATATAAATGATGCATTAAGAAATGATGGATTATTGGATGTCAGCATCTGGAGCTTAAGGCACATTTTGAAAAAGAAAACAAATTTCACATGTGTCAAAAATGAAGACAGGAAATAATTAATGGAAAGGCATGACGTCACTAAAAGATCATGTATGGACATTGTGTAGCAAGGCTCCCTCCATACCATAGTGATTTGAGTGCCATAGAATTACTTTGGGCATAGATGAAGAACAATATTGCAAAGCACAACATAACTTTTAAATCTAGCGATGTAAAAGAATATATTGGAAAAGTTACATCAGAAAACTGGAAAAATGCTTGCAAGCATGTTAAAAAGCTCTAACAATTTTATTGGGAAAAAGATACTTTGGTGGACGATGTTTATTATAACTTTATAATTAATTTGGAGGACTAGGACTCAGAGAAAGAAAATGATTCTGAAATAATCAAAGTTTGTGAGATCCATGGAAAAAATGAACCAGAGTCCACAGACAAAAATTAAGGAACAACCCGGCCTCAGTGAAAGGAGTTTCAGTCCTACCTTTGTCACTGAAAAGAGAGAGATAACAAGAGAGTGTTTCTGTCTCTTTCTTTTCTAGACAAATTAAATCTCAAAGAAATTCAGAAATCAGAGGGAAGTTCCCCACTTCATCCTTTGACCCATATAAAACGGGTATCTGTGCTTTGGGATTTCGTCCTCTGATAAACAGAACACCCGTCAAATAGGTTAAATTGCTGTAAAGCGTTCCCATATCTGTGAAGGCACACCTCAGACCTACCCCTGCCATGGCTCCAAATTTAGAACACATATATGAGCCGTGTCTTAAGATTTGGCAGGAAACCTTATTTTTAACAACTGAAGGGTTAAGCCAAGGCCATGTCTTACACCATGTTTAAGCAATTGACCCAAAAATGTTGTGCCATCATCATACCCTTGTCTATGAAGGTTCAAAATGTCTTTCAGCATTAATTTACACAACCCTTCCACCCCTAAATCATGTGTTACAACAAACCTTAATAATCCTGCTACATAAAACACTTTTCTAGCTCAAATAAAATGCACCAAAAATGTTATTGTTGTATTGTTCATTTGTACTGATGTGCATAGTTTCGTCAAGTAGAAGAGAAAAATATTTCCCTCTCTTAACAGCATCTATAGTTTTGTTTTCAGTTAAGACTGCACAATGATGTTAGTTTATCACATCGTTTTGTATGGTTTTACTTCTTGGAGTAACATTTTCAGGCGATTTTGCAAGATGGGCCCTGAGAATTTCATCCCTTGTGAATTGAAATTTAAAAAGTTCCTTAAATTTCCCCTATTTTCAACTTCAAATCTGCGCTTTAAATCAATGAAACTGTGATCCCTGTAACCTCAGTGGCAAGTTCTGGCAACTGTACAGCGAGCCCAATGTCATAAGATTTTCATTTCTTCTTTTTTTCATTTCATTGTTTAATCAAACTTCAACATTCTTAATTTCCCTTTCATACACTCTCCTAAAATTCTCACTTTTAACGAGGGTTGTTTTATGACAACTGTTCTCTGAGTGTTTCCTTAACATTTTAGGTATATTTTTGTATTTAGACTTCAAAACTAGAGATTGTAACTGAACTCTACTATTTGGTTATTTGGACCAAATAGAAAACACATCGACAATGTGTCTTCTTCCTTTTTACTATAAGCAAGTCAAGGGAAACTGTCTAACCAGAAATTCTGGACATCCTACAAAACTCTGGTTTTTAAACACTCATAACTTTTTGGTGGTCAGAGGTCTATCATTAGTATCATAATTGAAAAACTTTTGGTTCACAAAAGTTCTATGTTAGGTTACTCACAATGATTACACACAATTGTTCTTCCATGATGTTTCCTGTTCATTGCTACTAGTGGTGTTGACATCCAATTAACTTTGTAACAAACTTAATATATTAGTCTAAATTTTGCATTTTGACTAAAAAAGGGCCTCCAAGGACTGAAATTCAATCTGCACTCTTTTCTCCATTGAGCACTGGTGACAAAGTTCTTGTAACTGAAATGTGTATTCTAATTAGCAATTTGCAGATCACAGTTTGAGGTTCAAATTAATGAAATGGTGTGTTTCAAATGGATACTTAATTAACATGTCAGTTGGTATGTTTTTTCTTTGTTGTTCTTCCATTACTGAAAACAGAGCTCTGCAAATCATTGCCGCCAGACCTATATTCAATGTTTTATTATTAAAGTCATCTGTGAAAACTAAATAAATATAATTATGTTCATTTATATTTCATTGTATTATAGCATATAAAATATAGGATATTAAGGTATTATAATAATAAAATCGTTGCCTCTCACAGAATAAGCCAAAGTCCCTGGTCAGACTCATTTTATGGTAAACACTTTCTATTTCAATACCTTCATTTAATATTAACAATATAAATGAAATAAAAATAAAAAACATAATTGCTACCAGACATTGGAAAATAATGTATGCAAGAAGTACATACACATGGGACCATTAACCTTTGAAACTGTCTGAATCCATGCATCTTCTTTCATACTGAAACAGAATGAAATGTCTAGAATATTTCTAAGTTGGGTTTGTAACACTTAAGTATCCCTTACATATAGTTTTTTTCCGGACTGGTTTCGAAGCCATGTGGGTTTCCAACTGAGTCTGGAGAAACTGTATGTAAGTGATACAAACCCAACTCAAGAAATATTCTATTCATACGTATTACTGTTCCAAAAACCCTTTCATTAAAATTGTTGTTAGTGAAATGTCTCTTTGGATAACTTCTTTTGAAGCTCTCAAAATCAGAAATAAAAAAATTTTCATCATTTTTTAAAAATTTATTTCATCACTGAAAAGCATTTGTTCCAAATGATTATGTGGTTCTATTCTATCTTTAGATACCTTCATGATATGGTTGATTAGGTTATATGTGTGCTAAATTTAGGTATAATTTCGAAGTTTAGGATTTCTTCAGGTAATAATAATTCATCATCTAATACTGGAAATAGGTATGTCCTCTTTTGTTATAAACTCATCCTCAAGGTGTTTTATGCACACGAATGAGATATTTGTCAGTACAAATGTTTCACATTGGATAAATCTTGTCTATTACTACTGAAAACTTTGCTCTTATAAACTTAAATTACTGAGGCATCTGTAGTATGATAGTTGGATCCAGGAACACATCAAGAACGACTGATACCTACATACAAAAGCACAGACAGTTATACTTTATTTTACTTTGCACAACTGCCTCACAATCTTATCAAACAATGTATTGTAAGATTTGCAAATTTGTTAAACCACATGCGATGCCATTTTGTTATGTATAGCTATATTAGCATTAAGATGTGATATACTGATATGGTCTTGGTCAAGGCGACTTGGATGTAACAAAAATAACGCCTCTAAGCCAGCGTGATTCTTAAATATTCCAAGTAATATGAAGGTGCAGGAAGGGGAGGGGTGGGGATTACATAAGAACAGGAAAATGCTTAACTCATCTTAAAGGTGCTGTAAAGTCACTACAGATTATTGTAATACCATAGTTCATAAATTTTCACTTTTTTCCCCTATGATCATTAAATCCAAAACACATGCATGCCAGCTAATAAAATTGATATTATTTCATAAATTCAGCCACACACAGAAAAATAAGAAAATTAAGCAAAATAAAAATGCTAAATTAATTAGGCTACAACAGCACATGTGAATTTTGGAGGGTAAATCAGTTAAAGTTAAACACACCTGTTTTTTTTAAGAATAAGGAAAACCTCATTTTAATCACACTAATTGTTCATTGACACTTTTCCAGATTATTACACAACACACATTGTTAAAATAATGTTGAGATATACAATTTGTATTAGTGTGGTATAAATCTTTTTCTGGATTGGACCACTGCTACACTGAGACTTTTTCTTCTGTTGTACTGCATAAAAACATTGCAATAAGTGTGCTTTTCACAAATAAAATAAACTTTTATTATTCAAACAAGTTCCTAAAAGTATGCATGGTTTATACATATTCAAGCATGTCAAAAACTTCATTGTCCACTTCACTGTCACAGTTCTGAGTCGTCATATTTTGAGGAATCAAATCATTACAAAATTAATGATAAACTGGTGGAACATATTTCAAAAGGTCATTAATATCTTTAATTTTACTAGGATTTATTTATTTGTCTTGGTTTGGAATATTTAAGTTCCATGTTAGAGTTGTATTGAGTCACATTTATTTACACTTAAAAATCTCCACTTAATATGTTAAAAAACACTGAAACGTTTACCAGGAAATTCACCCTCTTCTTCAGCAGTTTGGTGACTGGCGTTCCTTTCCCTTTCTCTCTTCCTCTTCTTGTATCGGATCTTGTTGCCATCTGGTGTTGGGAGTGCAAAGTTTTAACACTTCATCCAGTGGTGGGATTTCAAAATTTAAAACGTTATTGCTGTTTTTTATAATGTGAATTTTTTCCCAGATGTCTAATTCTATTGGTGACTCTAATGGTTTCAACAATTTTATATTTTGCCCAATGTTGTGGTTTTCTTCCCAAAAATGATATGAAACAGCAGATTTGTCTATTTGCTTTAGTTTTATGTTTCTCTGATGTTCTTTTAGTCTAATTTCCAAGTTTCTCTTTGTTTTACCTATGTAGAATTTTTCACAATCTTCACAGCTGATCTGGTAGATTCCGAATTTCAGTGTGTTTTGAATTGTATTCTTAAGGGGCTTATTCAGAATGTTCTTCAGGTTGAATTTGTTTTTGAAAAGTTTTAACACTTCATCCAGTGGTGGAATTTCAAAATTTATGACTTTATTGCTGTTTTTTATAATGTGAATTTTTTCCCAGATGTCTAATTCTATTGGTGACTCTAATGGTTTCAACAATTTTATATTTTGCATTCCCAACACCAGATGGCAACAAGATCCGATACAAGAAGTGGATGAGAGAAAGGGAAAGGAACGCCAGTCACCAAACTGCTGAAGAAGAGGACGAATTTCCTGGAAAACGTTTCAGTGTTTTTTAACATATTAAGTGGAGATTTTTAAGTGTAAATAAGTGTGACTCAATACAACTCCAACATGAAGAATACTTCACTGTTAATAGTGCTTCTGTTTATAGTAGTTATTTAAGTTCCAGTTTAACATTTTCTCTTTTGCCCTTTTACAACATTTACACAATTACCATCTTCTAGATCTGAGTATGAAAACTTTACATTATACTTCCAGAGTAGGATAATGGAGAACTTAAAAGATTGTAATTGCAACTGAAAGCAATAGGCCTTTTGTCTTCTGCATATTTTCGATTCATTATTTTATCAGTTACAGGCTTTGAACTGACAAAGTCAGCCTGCTGCATTTCAGTCACATTAAATCTCTTTTTACCTGTCTTAGTGTTTTTTATGAGTTCTGTCCAATCAGTAGGTGTATAAACCAAAGTCCCCATCACATGATTGATAACTGTGGTCTGATATAAGATATTTGTGTTCCAATTTCCTTGACAAAAACTGTTTATGTATAAGTAGTAACCAAAAAGTTACAAGAGATACATTTTTGTTTTGGGCAAAACAATTGTCAGAGTAAACTATTAATTTGTCACAGTTTTGAAGATTACTGGAGGAGTATTTAGGTAAACATGATATAAATTCATCTGCCCCACACCCTGCAACACTTTCTGGCCATACATATTAACATACAAAAGTTGTAAGTCCAGAGTTGTCTCTTGCAAAAGAACTTCACTTGTATGCAGATCGAGTAGGTAATGCCTGCCGTAAATCAAAGGTTATCTATTGCCTTCACTGAGCTGTTAGCTTTAGAATAGGCTACATCATTTTTCAGGTTATTATATGCCCTCTGTGCCTTTAACTGATGCAAATCTAATCCCTGTTTCAATTTTGGTTTTTCAACTCCATCATCAACTGCTGAATGTTTTATGTGAAATGCATCACAAACCTTACAGGTATCAGTAGATGGTATGGAAAAAGCAAGATTGAATTTAGTATTGAATATCTCCCTATAAACATATTTGCTCACAATATCACTAGAACAATGTTCTTGTTTTATTCAATCTACATAGATTGAATCTACATTTGTACATCTTTGTTATATTGAGACCTTCCAGCAAATATTTTTTATTTGGAGCCGAGCATCAGAATAGTGGCATTCATGTAATGGAAAGCTATTAATGAGATTTATAACCAAATTACATTGAGTTCGCTGGTTTTATTTGGTCTGTTCCCGTGTTTGCCATCACCATCTGATTTTGGAGTCCCTTTGGTCTGTTTTTTTTTTTTTTTTTTTTTTGTTCAATGGCCCTCGAAAGTCTGACATTACTAATCCCATGCAATGATATAAATGCCTGTTTGCAAACTCTCTTGTCATGGAAATACAGCACTCACGAGTATGCTCTTCCTGCTTTGCTCACCATTTGCTCCATATCTTTCCTTCACTTCATTCACTTTCACATATCCACTAATATATGCAATTTTGCAAACTAAAATCACAGAGTTGTCAAAACTATTTAAATATGACTATGTTCTTCTGTAAACAACTCGTAGCACTTACTTTCACAAGCACATGGTGGGTCCTGTTTGCATTAGTTGACTTTCTTTGCTGTTCTGTCGAAATATTCCTCTCCTGAATTTCTTTTCATCTTTCTCATGTTTCTATACCATGATTCCTCATGTCTTACATGTTTTCTGACACGGTATGCCACAATCTCAGTATGATTTTCAACATTTTTACCTCTAGAGGCATCATTAAAAACATTAACATTAACCATGTGTTTTTTTTTTTTTTTTTTTTTTTTTGTTACACCTCACCAAGATGCTGACTTCTCATTGGCCATTTATGATAAGATTACAGTTGCACTAAAACAAGATGGATTTTTGCCTCAGGGAAAATTTTAGTAGATGTAATTTAATATAATGAGAAGGTTTCGGTACAAGCCATGTGGTGAGAAGTTAGTTCATACTAAAATCTCATAGATGACATCAAATTGGGTGTTGGGGAGGGTTAGACCACTGTTGCTCTGACCCTCTCAATTGCAAACAGTTGGATTGTTGCTAGCAACAGTATCCACAAATTCAGTTATTTAGTTTGAACTCAAAGTAAAGGTATACAAGTGATTTGAATAAATGTCACAAATAATGTGCATGTGTGTGTGTTGTGTGAGTGTTACAGTAGTGAGTAAAAATAGAAATGCTGTTTAGATAATATTGTGTGCAATCACACTGTTGTTACTTGCTCTAATATCCAACAAAAATATGCGAAGCCTATGCATTAATGATACCTTGCCATTGACTTGACTGCTTTAGTGATTTGTTAAAATATAAAATCAAAACATTCCTCTATCATTGCACCATTAGTATTTAATTTATCTTATTCATTCTGAACTGTAAATCTTAGTCAAAGAACAACGAAAGAAAAATGCTGAGATAAATCAAAACATGAAATAGTTACAAAAACTGAAAAACAATAGATTTTATAGTGCTTTATTTGTTCAAACACTCGACTAAAATCAAATTGCTATTATGCTTCTGCACGAGACCAATTTAAAAAATTATAGTTATATTTCACAGGCATAGCCTTGCAGTATGATGATACACAATACTGATAACTGGGTAATTAATGTCCATATTCAAGTTTGCTTACTTAATGAACATCTTTACGGCTAAAATTCAATTTTTTGACCACATAAATCTACATGTTTAAATCTATGCTGCAAATATAATTTTAACATAATGTAGACCAAATACAACTAACTATATAATAAACCACAGCCCACCTCTATGGGTGGGGGTAATGTGTGTGCCTCAGATACAAGGTTTTGAGTTTGAATCTCGGTTAGGTTGAGTTACCCAGACAAGGGGTTTTCCCTTATCCTGAGAAGACAAATACTGGGGATCTTTAAGCTCCAGGGACTCACTGAGGCTCATTTCAACTAATTCAGTCATTGACATGACTTTTCAGATTAGACGACACTAAACAAACAAAACAATGAAAAACAAACAAAAACTATAAGACAATCAAACGAAAACAGTTTTTGGCACCATGTATTACAACTATATCTGTAAAACATTCAGTTGACCCATCAGTAAATCATGCGACAGTGTTACTATCTACTGCAGCGGTCTGAAGTAATTGCATCAGCTAATTCAATTAAATGGAAATGTTATTACAACACATGTTGTGGCTTCAATTAAAAAAGGGAATAGCTCATCAATTGATGAATTTTCTTCCCAAGAGATAACAAACAAGATACAATGTGATATATTGCATGTGCATATTGAGTTAAGCTTTATAGGCCACTCAATACAATTCTATATAATGCCCTTAATTTAGGCCTAAATTTGTGGGAAGAATATCAACTGCAAATAAGACACACTTTGAAACTCAATATGATCATTCATGTGTTATGCAGTGCCACCAAAAAAATCTGATGTGTTGCATTCATATGACTTTCTCTACATCTCTGCAACAAAGTATTGTTAAAAAGCTAATTCTTCTATTTACTGCATGCTAATCGAGAAAAAATTAGCAGAAATAGTCTTATTACATGCTTCCTTGTAAGTAGAAGCAAAATAAGAGAGTACCATAGGTTAAAGTGATAGTCAAAAGCAGGTTGCTGTGACTGAAGTTGCTTTGTAAAAAAAAAAAAAGTGATGTGTTCCATTCATATGACTTTCTCTACATCTCTGCAACAAATTTTAGTTAAAAAGCATATGCTTCTATTTACTTTATGCTAACTGAGAAACAGCAGAAATAGATTTATTATTTGCTTCCTTGTTAAGTAGAAGCGAAATGAGGGAGTACCATAGGTTAAAATGGTAGCTATGTAACTTAAGTTCCTTTGTTTGTATGGACAGGAGTTAACAAATTCCTGTATGAGAAAAGTATGTTTTTCAAAGCAGAAACGAAAAACCAAGAATATCTTAAAAATGATCAACTCCACAAAAAAAATGTATATTACATAAATGGTATGTTTTATCGCGAGCTACATTTTCTGTAAAGTAAGTTTATGTCTATCTCTTACGGTTTAGCAATTATGCACAATTCCGTAAAATTCATCCAGAATAAAGTAGTCTATTCCCAAAAAATTCAAGATATACATTTTATTTGTCAGGTCAATATCTTTAATATACAATGTTTTAATCAAAATCGTTAGAGCCATTTTTAAGATAATCAAATTTTTTTCCATGTAAAGGGTAGTTTGGGGTGGGGGGATTTTCTTGAAAATCTTCGTGTCGCATCCTTGGAAGATACCACACTTAAATACCAAGTTTGGGCTTTAACGGTCCTTTCGTTTTTGCGCTACACCAGGCATGCACGCACCCACCCACCCCCACCCACACACATTTTTCTAAAATTTGTTTTTTATTCAGGGACTCTCAAAACATGTATTTCTGGTGAAATCTCGGTATCAAATTTTTGGGTATAATACAATACCTTCTCTATACACTATATACATAGTACATATAGAGAAAGTAAAAATCTAATCAGAACACAATTGTTTAACTCCAAAAGCTAATTTTGGAAAAGATCATAAATCAAAGTTTAGAAAAGCTGATACCAAAAGTGTATAAATGTAAATGGCGTGTTATTTATGGACGCTCATTAACTGCTGTGGTTCTCAGCATCCCATTCTAAATTGGGCGTGAAAGACCGCTTAATTTTGCTCAGAGGCCTCTCAGTCAGGCTTGAGGTTCTTTTACGTGCCGTAAATCTATGACACGGGGCCAACGGCTTTACTTCCCTTCCGAAGGAAGCCATGCTAAGGAATTTTACACCCGAAAAAATGCATCATCCACCGCCGGGTTTGAACCTGCGACCTTGGATATATGAAATTAGCATGGTAACCACTACACCACAGAGGGCGACTCCAAATATGTATGCCATCCATCATACTTAATAAGATTTTATTTTATTGTTCTTCTCAGCAGCCAGCAAAAATAGCGGATGAACTATTGTTTGGTGTTCTTTCCATATCAATTTTGGAATGTGACATTGTACAGAAGAAAACAGCTGAAACTTGCAGTTTACAATTACCTCTAAGCTAAAACAAATATTGCAGTGAAAGGTATAATTTAACTAAAACCATACTAAATATTTATTTGAACAAACAGCTGCAGTTTTCCTAAGTGAAATTATCGGTTATAATTTTAAACATTATTGCAAATTATCTGTCAAAGTACCACTTCTGTAAACATTAAAATTTTGTCTCAGATACCCTTACTTATTGATTTTGGAGGGTCATCCCTTTTATAGAATAAAATTTAGCCACAAATAAAAAATTGCAATTATATGTTTTGAATATGTCATACACATACTAACAATTTTTATTCAATTCAGAATCAATTCTCTGCATAAAGTACATTTTTAAATCTGAAAGAGGCACAGCTTGTTTCCCATTAATAAACATCAGTCTTCAAATATTTTTTCCATGTACTTTATATTTTCTCTTTCACTTAAAAAGAAGTTCACAACAAAAATTTAGTCAAATGAATAGAGAAATAGATTACTGGAGAACACTGAATGATGAAGTGGTCTGAAAGAATGAAGGAACCTACAAATAACTTACTTTCAGTCCACTTAATGGGCTCAGTTCGCTTTTGAATATTTTATTACTTTTATTATTCAGAATCTGTTTTGAGATATACACTATTTTAAGTTCATTTTGATTAAAATAAGTTTGAGTGTGAAACATAAAATATTCTGATGCTTAGGTGTCCATCATAAATCCCTGAGAGGGAGGGGAGGAGGGAAGGAAGGAAACTGTAGTTTCTCACAATAAAATATTCTTTATGCAATTCTTGTTCTTAAAGGTAGCTGAAGTTCACACAAGTGCCATCTGCAAAGGATAAGTTGTCTGCTTGGAAGCTTTCCCATTTACTCATGTTACATGTTTACATGCAGATGAATTCTCTTTCAGCATGCGAGTTGCTTTCTTTTCCAGCCAAAATGCCTTATTTGATGCTGTGTGTTTTCTAAGGCATCATGTTTCTTTAAGTCTCACACTAAATGAGTTAATGCAGTAGAAGATTTTGAGTTTCAAACTCTATTAGGATGCGTATCTCTATCGAAATGATGTGGGATGCAGTCTGCCTAGTAATACATAAGCAGATTATAACACAAAAATAATATTTAAACTCTAAAGTCCTCAATTTTGTAGAATGCAATTATTCCACCAATTTGGAATACTATGGATGATAAATGATTCTAATAAAGAAAGAGTGTTATTTTACAAAATGGGGGCAGTATATTTGCAGGAGGCAGGGATAGGTCTTTGTCAATCAATTTTCAAAACATCACTCTAATTGAAAGCAAACAGTGAAAATAGACTAGCCATCATCAAAGATTGTCACAGAAAAGATACAATGGCAGTTATAGTATAGAGTTTTAAAGCATTTAAGAAAGGGGGATTTGTTAAAATGTTTCCTCAAACATGCTCAATTTAATGCCTACTGAAGATACTTAATTTTGGAAATTTGTACCTGCTCATCAAATCAACAATTACAACTGGAGGTAATAAGGAGTTAGATATTGAAAGGATTTTTCAGTAATGCACATAGAGGCCGACTCACAACAACCAAGAATGGTAAAGTTTAATTGCATGTATTTCAATGGGAATGTTCATAACTGACGGGATGTTTTTACAGCCCTGGGAGTGGAAAAGACGACTTGGTCAAGTTTCGAGTTTCTTTTTTTCATTCCTGGTCAAATCATATTGGTCAATTTTGTGCATACAAGGGTTATGCTAACAGTTTTTAGTAGAGATTCAGAAATAATATTTTATTTACAATATAACCATTACAATTTTTCCAAATACTCTCCCTGAGCATTTATTTTTTCCATCCATTAAAACCAGTCCGAGCTTCTTTAGGGAGGTCACTTAGAGGACTGTAAGCTATAGCAAGAAATCACATGGGACCAGATCTGGTGAAAAGAGTTAGTGAGCCAAGATGTCAATTGTTCTGGCAGCCATATATACTAAGAGATTGTCATGATATAGTAGAAGGTGCCTTCACTTCAATTTTATGTGCTGTGACCTCCATATGGTGATGAAAATATTAAGTACCTAACAGACCTCTCAGCACCTTGGAATCTAAGGTCATAAAGATGAAAAAGTGGCCATCATCATCTTTCCAGAATTCCTACTTCTCTGAACTTTTGTGAGTGATTGTTCACCTGGAAAGTACTATACTGAATAGTACCTTTTTGTTTCAGGGTCATAGTGGTACAACCATGTTTCATCACCTGTGACAATGTTGTAAGTATCTTTGGACTGTCCTTTGTTGAATTACTCAAGCATAAGATGAGACCAATCCACTCTTGCAACTTTTTGGTTTTCTGTTTGGCATCCTTTGGGCACATTTCTTGGAGAGACCTAAATAATTGTAAATATTGGTATACACTGCAGTCGGTCTAATATTTAGACTCCCTTCAATATTGTAACAAATGAGAACACCAGTTTCTGCTTAATTCTCCGTATTCGTCACTAGGGCACTCAATGTAAACACAGAATAGCTGAGTCATTCCATTCATTTCACTGCCTTAACATTCATCACTCACTAGATTGACTTTTAATGAGATATTTTATTTTATAAAAAATATAACCTGAAATAATCAAATTATAATTCCATTTTTAATAAAAATTGCCTGTGCATTATTTCATTGATGATTACGTACAGAGTTGAAGGTCTTTCATGAATAAATTGCTTTATTATTTTATCAACTCAAAAGATTGCTCCTTTAAGCCCAGTGGCACTTGTCGGCTCCTTATACATATAGTCTGTAGCTGGGCTTGGAAAAGTTCCAGTCATAGAAATTACAGGAAATTACTGGAAATAGAGATAAAAAATCCTTGGGAATGTTTAGCAGGGAAACACACAAAGCTATTGTACCCATTCACTATATTGTTAGAGCAATCCTTCCAATGGTTACTTGGCCTCATACACTACCATTACAATATCCAAAATGTGAGATGAGGATCGTCTTTGATCATTTTCCTCATAGCTTCACCATTGCTGGCTGGCTAGGATGAGGTACATCTTCAAGGTACTCCCAATACCTTGAAAATTCATGACACCTATTTCCAACGGTAGTTCTAGAGATGAGTGGCATTCTTCTGCATTTAACTGCTTTATGCAGTCATATAATTACATGAAAATCGCAGCATACTAGATCCATCTTGCACTATCAGCAATGAGTCAGGTATAGTGCACAGGCATATCTTCGCTCACTATTCATCCTTTTCCAGGAGAACTGTCACGCACACACTGTAAGGTCAAAAAGCATTGTCTTTTCAAACTAAAACAATGCCATTGTCAGACACTTTTGGCACAGCTCCCATATTAGACTTTCACCGTATCGATTATTTTAGACTGCTATGACATAAAACAGGCACTAGAGCTCACTCTAGACTTAATTCTTTCACATTTTTATGTAGGCTGATCAAGATTAAGTTAGCTGAATTGGAAGTAAACCGGTCAGTAAAAACAAATGAAATCTCAAAGTGCAAAATTGATCTTATACTTGAAGATTGAAGTCGTTATTGATATGCATTCCCGTTCTCGTTACAGGTTATTGTGAAACAAAATCTTGTATGCTGCATTACTTCCCACTCTCATTTCAGTTTTAGTTACCGTTTTCGGGTTATTGTGAATCAGCCCTAATAAAGAACATTTTACGTACTGTTTAGTGTTAAAAAAGTTTATTGCGATATAAAAGTGTCTCTTAATCGACCAGTGTCACGTACATGATGGTATCTTTAATACTGTTGGTTAAAAATAATATCTCAAATTTGCTCTGAATCCAAGTTTCAGCAGCCTGTTTAATGAAATTTGAGCAATTCTTTTTTTATTTAGATAAAAGTTATTTTTAAATTGCACATAAAACCTGGCAGGAATTGTGATTGGTACTTAGTAATCACAGTAAGAGGTGTCCTTCAGAGTCCTGGATTAAAATACAACTTTCTGAATCCTCTATTTTCATAGCTTGATGTCTGCATACTGCCATATTCTGATGCCAGTTTTTCCAGCTTCTGATCCACCTAAAACATGTATACAGTCGATTATATTATTTCTATAAAAGGTTTGTTAACTTACAATTACTGATTAGTTAGTGAAATATAAAGTAAATTCTTTGTTAGAAGAATGATATATTTTCACGCATTCGAAATTTCAAATATTTCCCTTTCTCTAGAATGTCTAAGCAATACTGTATATAGACTAAAGCCTCTGATTTGTAATTTTTCACATGACTTTTTCTACTGCCAGGCATTTATTTCTGAACTACTTTATAATTTATTCACATTAACATTATATTTCTCTTAATTATAATTAATATTTACTAGAAATAGTTTCATTTAGATAACAAAGTGGTACAGTATAAGGGGAAGGGATTTGGGGTTACAAATCCTCAGTTCCACTGAACATCTATTTAAAATATATCAAATAAGATTGTGAATGTCACTCAAATCTTGCTTCACATATCAACCAAGAAATATTAGATTATAGTTTGCAGCAGTGAACTGTGTTGCTCAGGGTCATACAATCAATTACTAGATGTTGTCAATGTGGAAGGCTGGTGTTGTATACGGCACTGTTTTGCTGGATGTGAAGACAATGTCAGAAGTAGGTAAATGCATGTTAAGAGTAATTAGCAAGAGGATGTATTTTCAATAGAATATACATCTTGCGGCCATAATCGCTAAACGTGTGTGTATGGCTTGCTTTCTAAGTCATATCTGATTGTTGGCATCCATTGTTATATGTGCATTAGTGAACATGTAACTTGAAGAAACATGGCAACACTGTATATCATTGTCCACCAAGTCACTGTTACTACTCTGCGAGTAACTGGCTTGCAGTGTGCCAGTAACAGGCAAGAGAGAAAGATGGAGTGGAGAGTGTATGAAATTGTATCACTGTAATTTGTGGAAAGCAAGCTAAGAACATTTTTTGACACTGAAACCTCTTGGCACCAATGAACAATTTGGGTTTCAGACATTAGCACAGTTTAAAGAAAGGGTGCAACTGTTGATTGCTTCAGATCTGGCCACACTAGGTGCGTATGTGCAAAAGAAGTTATGAATGCTGTTTGTGCAAGAATTCAATGTAATCTTTTGCATAAACAAACAAACAATTTTGACTAGTGAAATGAACATCTCTTCATGAATAATGTCTCTTTTTTTTTTTTTTTTTTTTTTAAGGATGATTTATATCTTAAGGCATATAAAAGATAAACAAGGTATTTGCAACTGAAAAATTAAAGGAGTTACATTGGGTTTGATTCACAAAATTGACCAAGAAAAAAATAATAAATGCATTCCTGTTCTCATTACCGGGTTATTATCAACCAACCTTTAAAGGGTTGTTTGGAGTGGGAAACATTTCCTTAAAACCTTTACCATGAATCCATAATTGTGAAATGATGACATTTACCTGACTTCTGATTTGTATATTACACTGTTCATAGCTTAAGACTGAAAGATAGACCCCTCTACAAATATTTTGTATTGAGGGCTCTGCAAAACAGTGTTTTTTCAGTTCCTTTATGTTATGTCAGCATATACCTAAAGTGTTTTCTTGATCAAGTGGAAGTTCAGCCTAGCGTCTTCTTTCCAAGGTATGGAGTTCTTTTACATACTAACATACATTATACAAGACCATTGGCTTTACTTTGCTTCTGAAAGAAACTATGCTAAGGATTTTTATGTCTGAAAAAATCCATCACCCTCTGCCAGGTTTGAACCCACAAACCTCAGATATGAGAGGCTAGCATCTCAACAACTACACCTCAGAAGACATAGTTTTCAGTGAAATCCCAATTATATACTGAGGTAAAATTCATATTTTATTCACCTAAACTGCCTAAAGCATGAAGTAAAAACATCCTATGTTAGTATAAAAGAATTCAAATCTATATGAATTGGGGAACTGCATCTTCTAAAACCAGTCCCTGAAGAAAGTTACAAAAGCATTGAACAATTAACCAAACTTTTTATCTTATCTAATTGGAACAGGATGACACATTGAGCCCTCAAACATTAAATGCAAGCAACCAAAACATTTCACGATAATTTAATGGAAAATAAAATAAAACTAAAGTAAACTTATTAATAATTAACTCTTGGATAACTTATAGGTAAGAAGTCTTCTAAAGCTAAAGAAGTTTACTTCCTTGCATTGAAATGGAATGTGATGTGATAATCTACTTGGTGGATAGGTTCAGATATGAAGACAGAACATCATTTAGGATTCTAACGCATTGAGCATAGCAATACTGCCATAGTAGATGGAAGCTAAACAGACATAGTGCCCAGCTATACCTGAAAGAAGTAACTACTTTCTATAGTTTCACGTTGGATAAAACTACATTAACTTCTTAATGGAATGAAATTATTGAGGGCATAAAATACCAATCTTACATTAGCTTTTAAATTTGGTAACACCTTTTTCCACTAGAGAGGGCAACATTATTATACATTCAACCCTTCAACAGCATAATTCATTGTATTTGTTACATGTAATAGCACCAAGCCAAAGGTAGGCAAAAGAGAAGCCAAGAAGGGGGAGAAGAGATATGTGTGTTGTGGGAAAAGGGGCATGGATAGGGGAGAAGAACCAGTTAGTAGACAAGAAAAGCAAGGGGAAATACCAAAGGACAGAGGTGTGGAGTTGGACTGAGGGATCTACAGGAAATAATAACAAGGGAAAAGAGTGTGAGATAGATAATGAAACATTTAAGTGTGAGGATAAAGACACTGGGGATGAGTGCATGTGTTTTATGGTAAAAAAGAAAGGCAAGCAGTCACACAAGATAAAAGTGAGGGAAAATAATAAAAGGAAAATGGGACATAGAAGGGGAAGGTGGATTTATAAAGTGCATGTTCTGGAAGAGCATTGGGGAAATAAGACATGACACAGTGAGTGATTAGACAGAGCAAAAGGAAGACAAATAAGAGGAGTTGGGAAAGAAATAAGGAAAGTGCAATTATTAATAAGCTAAAGAAAGTGATTTGAGACAAGAAAACTAAAAGGGGGAAAGATAAAATCAAAAAACATTCTAGTAAGATTAAAGTAGAAAATAAAATAGTAAAGTTAAACATGATAGAAAATGGGACATAAAATTGGAGAAGCAGAAAAGGGAATTTAACAGAATTCACAAAACAGCAAACACTTAGGGAAGGTCGCACAAAAATCTCTAACTTGTTAAACATGTAGAGGGCTATTCAATGACAAAAGGGAAAGATCTCAAGCTCCAAGAGCAGCTCAAGTAACGTATGATTTGTATTAAATTCAATTCAATACATGTAAGAAAATGCAAATATATTTTTGTTCACATGGCTCAAAATTCAAGAGATAAGCAGTTCTATGTGGAGAGTTAAATCTAAAGAAGAAACACTTGAGGACAACAGGTTCGGCTCTACACATGAATTCAGACATTCAACATTGCTTACTCTATATTACTAAAACTTTGGTAATTATACTTTGAATACATTACATACCATCTTAAGCATGTCTTCTATATCCACATCATGGGCATGCTTCATGAAGATGTCACATATAGACTGAATATACCAGGTACCAAGAATAATATCTCTATTTGATATGTATCCAGGTAGAGTAGCATTGCATATCAACATGTCTGAATAAGTACGCAGAATAGCTGAGCTATATCCATCATATTGAATTCTTCCTGTTGTCATTCTTACACCAAAGTCATAGGTTCCTCCCCTGTTAAATATACACAACCAATTACTTACTATGCTAAGACTATAGGACAACTTATTCAACTTGGTCATCTGATTTATAAATGTTTATAAATTTATAATTTTCTTGGATTTGAAAATAATAAAAAATGACAATAAATTGAATCTTGGAACATACAGAAAACAAACTCACACTGACAATTACATAAAACATGGCTTTAACCCTTTTTCACATAAATTTGCTGTTTTTAATAGTTTAATTTATAGATTAATTAATTACCCCTTAGTAAAGATGAATTCTATAAAGAATATAAACACATTATCAACACTGCTTTAATTAATGGTTTTAATGATTTTATTAATAAAAAAATTGAGAAGTTTAAATATCAAAAAGGTATTAAAGAGATTTCTACACTTAAGACAATAAAGATAATTACATTGTTAAAAAATGTATCATCAGATCCAATAAGTTATCACTCTATCAAAAGAATCATTATAGCAACATATAATAACAAAATTAAAGAAGATAATCTATTACAAACAAAAGGAAAACCATGGGAAAATTTATGTAACAACATGACCAGAATCACTACATTACCAAGAAAATCCTCTGTAGCAACTTTTAGACTCCTAAAGGCCATGACTGTCTCAATAAACATTTATTCAGGATTGGTATAGTGAGATCTCCTCTGTGTCCTTTCTGTACACTTAAAGAAGATATGGATGGAAACCATCTACTGTACTGCCCAACTTTGAGTCAACATGATAATATGACATCAAAATACCGGAATGCAAGAGAGCGAATGGCTTCACTGCCAACTGCTCAACATTAGATACCAAACCAAACCAAACCAAACCAAACCAAACCAAACCAAACCAAACCAAACCAAACCAAACCAAACCAAACCAAACCAAACCAAACCAAACCAAACCAAACCAAACCAAACCAAACCAAACCAAACCAAACCAAACCAAACCAAACCAAACCAAACCAAACCAAACCAAACCAAACCAAACCAAACCAAACCAAACCAAACCAAACCAAACCAAACCAAACCAAACCAAACCAAACCAAACCAAACCAAACCAAACCAAACCAAACCAAACCAAACCAAACCAAACCAAACCAAACCAAACCAAACCAAACCAAACCAAACCAAACCAAACCAAACCAAACCAAACCAAACCAAACCAAACCAAACCAAACCAAACCAAACCAAACCAAACCAAACCAAACCAAACCAAACCAAACCAAACCAAACCAAACCAAACCAAACCAAACCAAACCAAACCAAACCAAACCAAACCAAACCAAACCAAACCAAACCAAACCAAACCAAACCAAACCAAACCAAACCAAACCAAACCAAACCAAACCAAACCAAACCAAACCAAACCAAACCAAACCAAACCAAACCAAACCAAACCAAACCAAACCAAACCAAACCAAACCAAACCAAACCAAACCAAACCAAACCAAACCAAACCAAACCAAACCAAACCAAACCAAACCAAACCAAACCAAACCAAACCAAACCAAACCAAACCAAACCAAACCAAACCAAACCAAACCAAACCAAACCAAACCAAACCAAACCAAACCAAACCAAACCAAACCAAACCAAACCAAACCAAACCAAACCAAACCAAACCAAACCAAACCAAACCAAACCAAACCAAACCAAACCAAACCAAACCAAACCAAACCAAACCAAACCAAACCAAACCAAACCAAACCAAACCAAACCAAACCAAACCAAACCAAACCAAACCAAACCAAACCAAACCAAACCAAACCAAACCAAACCAAACCAAACCAAACCAAACCAAACCAAACCAAACCAAACCAAACCAAACCAAACCAAACCAAACCAAACCAAACCAAACCAAACCAAACCAAACCAAACCAAACCAAACCAAACCAAACCAAACCAAACCAAACCAAACCAAACCAAACCAAACCAAACCAAACCAAACCAAACCAAACCAAACCAAACCAAACCAAACCAAACCAAACCAAACCAAACCAAACCAAACCAAACCAAACCAAACCAAACCAAACCAAACCAAACCAAACCAAACCAAACCAAACCAAACCAAACCAAACCAAACCAAACCAAACCAAACCAAACCAAACCAAACCAAACCAAACCAAACCAAACCAAACCAAACCAAACCAAACCAAACCAAACCAAACCAAACCAAACCAAACCAAACCAAACCAAACCAAACCAAACCAAACCAAACCAAACCAAACCAAACCAAACCAAACCAAACCAAACCAAACCAAACCAAACCAAACCAAACCAAACCAAACCAAACCAAACCAAACCAAACCAAACCAAACCAAACCAAACCAAACCAAACCAAACCAAACCAAACCAAACCAAACCAAACCAAACCAAACCAAACCAAACCAAACCAAACCAAACCAAACCAAACCAAACCAAACCAAACCAAACCAAACCAAACCAAACCAAACCAAACCAAACCAAACCAAACCAAACCAAACCAAACCAAACCAAACCAAACCAAACCAAACCAAACCAAACCAAACCAAACCAAACCAAACCAAACCAAACCAAACCAAACCAAACCAAACCAAACCAAACCAAACCAAACCAAACCAAACCAAACCAAACCAAACCAAACCAAACCAAACCAAACCAAACCAAACCAAACCAAACCAAACCAAACCAACCATTTTTAAAAAATGTACTTATCCTTGGACAAATAAAAATTTCACAAATATTTTCAAAGGGAATGGTATAATATTGGTTCCTCATAATAAGTACAGTGTAAAAAACTTATTAGTTTTTTCTAAAAAAATATGAAATTTCAAAAAATAAAAATATCTGGCACTTATCAATTAAATTGTTTAAATTGTGACCTTGTTTACATTGGTGAGACTAAACATCATGTAGAAACCAGAGTAAAAGAGCACTTTAGGAATATAAAAACAAACAAATTGATAAATCAGCTGTGGTCGAACATTTTTGGAAATTTAATCATGAAAAAATCCAGATATTAAACTATTAAAACACTTAAATGGACCCATAAATTAAATGGTTTGGGAGAAAATACTTATATTAAAGTATAAAAATCATGCAATTAATTTTGATATACCACCAATTGACTCTCTGATTTGATTCCAGTAGTTAGCAATGTACAATATACACAATCCACCAGTAGCAGTAACCAAAACAATGTAAATAAACAAGAAACTGAGCTGACAATGCAATAGACCATTTTATTGCAAAACTAGTTCTTGGATTCCAAAAGATAAGTGGAGAATTGTTATAATTATTAATTATTATATTAATATTTGGTCAGTTGAAACATTTGAAGTCCTTGGGATGTTAGCTACGATTATTCCACTGTATTTCTTTCTATGTCTTCCTGTACACAAAATAAGTTTTTCCTTGACTTTGCATATCTTGAAAGCCCTGAACACTAGTTCAACGAGGGTATTTGAGTACAAGGGCAAAGCTGGCATTCTATGCGGCACTGGATGACACACAGAAAGCTATACTTAAAAATCACATACTGCAAAAAGAGCAATAAAGATGAAGGAAATATTAACAGGAAAATGTAAAAGCAAGCATACAGCTTTCTGAAAGCATAACAGCTACAGACCATCATATGTAATTTTAGAAACACCCTTAAAAATGGATGTCAATACAAAGAAGAACATATAAAGAATATATGAGAAACACATTACATTTTTAAAATGTTGAATTAAACAAGAAATAGCTAAATGAGCCAATCATACAGTCGCATGAATAGTTGTAGGAATAAAGTTATAGAAGTAACAATAAACGTTGAAATGGAAAGAACATTTTCTTTATACTAACTTTTATTACACCGAATGATCCAAAAATGCCCGAAACCGACTGCGCTGTATTTTGCCTGTCTGCGCCCTTAACACCTGCTGCAGTCTGCCGCTATCATAAAAAGGAACAGATGTAACCATACAACATTTTTAAAACTACTTTTAAAGAGTTTGTTATTAAAGGAGATGCTGAAACTGACCACTGCCATTGTCCATACATTTTTGGCACCTCTTTAGGAAACTATCCACCATTCACCATAGTTCACATTGAGAAATGTTGGCGGATATTTTGTTTTAATTCTTCCAGGGTGTGTGGGTTTTTCCTGTACACTTTATGCTTTAAGTTACCCCAGAAATAGAGATCGCAGGGGGTTAGGTCTGGGGATCAAGGGGGCCACAAATCTCTATTAATAATTCTGTCCTGAAACACACTTTCAATTGTTTTTAGAAAAAGACTGGCTGTATGAGCTGTTGCAGAGTCTTGTTGAAGAAAAGGCAACATCTCACTTCCAGTCTGTTAATTCTCTGAAAAAGGGGTGCAAAATTGTATTCACGTATGTAAGGGTGTCAACTGTTGACCCGAAAAAAATTTGGGCTTACAAATCTTTCTTCGCTAATGGTGCACCATACACCAGTTTTTTCATCATGAAGAGGTACTTCATGAACAATATTAGGTTTCTCTCAGAGCTCCAATAACGATTATTTTGTGTACACACGTATCCAAGCCTTGTCCGTGGAAATTTTAAATGGCAAATTTCGCCATTGTATAACTCTGTTAAAAGTCCACTCACAAAATGTGTTAACACATACAAATCATAAATAAACACACGCTGTACAGTAGAAAAAAATGCTGAGCCATAATGCACTTTGTGACTAAGTTCAGGGCACAATAATAAAGCACACTGGTAATATCTCAACAACAAGATATCAATGTCAACTTAATACTGCACTTTCAGAGCAGAGAAAAACAAGTCAGCACCGTGACCTTATGTACAGCAGCTGTGTGTTATGTTTGCATGTGTGCAGTGGAAAAGTACTGCGCAGCGGTTCAGATGCTACCTAATCAGCAATGAAATCTAATATGAAACTGTGAAGAAAATGAAGTAAAGACTAACCTTAATTTATGCAAAACAAAAAATAGCAGAATGGCATATATAATTGCATCATAAGCATAAATAAATTAAGTTATACAAAGCGTAAAAATACTTTCAACAAAATGGAGGAAGAGGGGTTTTTTAAAGGGAAATGATGCCTGTCTGAAGTGCAGGTTTTGCCATATAACAGTTGTAAATAGACTGATGGAGAAATAAAAGTAATTTCAGGTATTTCAGCAATCACAAATTATCATTTGCCCACCATTCACCATGAATAGTGAATCCAGAGACCATGTCACACGGATTTCAAAGAGAAAAAGATAAAAGTTCCTTCCTCCACCTAGAACCAAAGTCCAGAACTAGCTCTGTACTGTACTGTACTGCCACTGCTAGTGCCATCGTCCCATTTATATATCAAGTACCTTTTTAATAGAATATTTCTCAGTTGGATTTGTAACACTAAGTATCACTTACGTTAGAAATATTCTATTCATACATGTCACTGTTCCAAAACATCCTTTTATCAAAATTGTTGTTTCACCTTTATAATGCTTATTTAACAAAGAAACTCTGTACTTAAAGATGTAAATATATTTATGTCCCAACTCCTGCCATCTGTGAAAGAGCATTATCTTTAGAAATGTTCTAAATATCTTCCTAAAATGGATCTTTTACAAAAAGGAAGCTTAGAATAACATGATTCTTAGTTATAGAAAATTCAACAAAATTAAAAGAACTTCAAGGTAATATTTTATTTACCATACAAGTATCTTGGACACATTAATATTTTAATCAATATTATTACAGCCACTTTTGAAGAAAATAAAAGGTTGTTCAATGTAGTGCTTTTTTTTGGGGGGGGGGGGGAGAGGATTATGGAAATCTTTAACTTGAATGAATAATTAAGTTTGAAATTTGTATCTAGACTTTTAATCTCTTACTTAGACTCTCTCTATGAAAACAAATCATAATGGGTAGAAAAAAGTTACATGAATCTGATTTCTTTCTGTTTAAAGTATTTACATTTTTAAGCATTAGAGGAAAATTACACTAATTTAGCTGAAGTATTCATCTTATTCCTGTAGGAGGTTATGGTTTTAAGACATTCACAGCACAGTGTAGTAGAATCTCAATTTTCCAATACCAAAGTTAATTTTATCCTCATTTACAACGTCCTTCCTCATATAACATATTTAACTGGATATTTAGACTTTTAGACTTGTATAATTTGCATATAGTTTTAAAGATGACATAAAACCAAGCTCAAAATTACAGAGGCCTTCTAATCAATAGTCCTGGATATACATAAATTCTAAAATAAGGAAAACATGGCTCAATAATATTTGTAATCTTATAGGTACTAGTGATGATGTTTTAATTATTGTGTTAGTAAAGCATTCTTTAATGAATAGTTTAGTGAAAGCTTACAGTTTTTGGTGAAATACTCATAATACTTCTACTTACACATAGGCGTGCAGAAACATTAAATTCCAAAGACAATTCTTTCACTGGCATAGCACAACCAACACAAAAGGGTTCTAAGTTGCAGGGAAGAATCCTGCATTGTGGCAATAGCAATCACTCTGAACGGAGTATGGGCACAACTTATTCATCATTGTCACCCACTCTGATTAGTGATGCACAGAAACTTTTATAATATCTCAGGATGAAATGGACCTGGGTGAAAGCAGTTATACCTCATGACTTGCGTTGGCGAATGTTTGCTTCATAATGTGGTGTAATTTAAATACTTTCACAATAAAAATGAACAAAAAAAACTTTTATAAAATGTTTTCAGCTAAGCAATAGATATTTTTTTTTTCTCTCTTATATTATTTGCTTTCTCTCACCGCATGTTTGGAGTCCTGCAGGAAGTTTAATGCCATTTACTGCAGTTGGAATGTGATTCCTTTCTTCCAATATTTGCACCAATAAGTTTAATAATGAACTAAAACAAATCTGATATCTTCCATTCACATGACTTTCTCTAGCTGTTCCACAACAAACTTTCCTTACAGAAGATAAATTCATTTATTTAGCTCATGCCAATCAAGATAAATATTCAAAATCTTCTCGGGCTTCTAGCCAGGTAAAAACTTGTCAAGCCAAGTTTTTACCTGGCTAGAAGCCCGAGAAGATTTTGAATTAACACGTCGCCAGGAAAGCTTCAGTTCTTATTTTAAGATAAATATTGTCAGAATAGTCCTATTCCTTGCTTCCTTGTAAGTAGAATGGAAATAAGAGAATATTCTAGGCTAAAGCACCAGTCAAATCTTTTAAAAGCCAGTTGCTAAGTGAAACAGTTGAAATTTGCCTCTCTTTGCTTGTTAGGAATAAACAAAAGAGAGGCGAGAAGAAAGAGGTTTCCTATTTGAGAAAAGTACCTTAAAACTGAAACCAGTAACTGGGAATACCTCAAAAACAGTTAACTCTATAAATAAATAAATAATAAAAAATAAATAAATAAAAAAAAAAAATATATATACATATAAAAAGTATATAACATAAGTTGTGTGTTTTAATGAGAACTACATTTTTTGTCTATCTCTTACGGTTTATCAATTATACAAAACTCATCAAGAATGAAGTGGTCCTCAGAGATTCCCAGAAAATTCAAAATAGACATTTAGTTTGGCATGAAAATATTTTAAACACATGACATTTTAACAAAAATCATTAGAGCCAGCATTGAGAAAAACAAAATTTTCGAAAAATGTTCCATGTTAAGGGTAGTTGGGAATTTTCATGAAAATCTTTGTATCGCATCCTTGGAAGATACTGAACTTAAATACAGTTTGGTATTTAACCAACTTTTTGTTTTTTAACCTATGCCACCCACAGACACACACACGTTTCTAAAAATGCCTTTTTTTGGGATTCAAGGGGTCTCAAAACATGCATTGCCAGTGAAATATTGACAAATTTTTGGTTGGAATACATTACCCTTTCTATCCACTATGTACATTGAACATATGGACTAGAGAAAGTAAAAATGTAATGTGCTATATTTCATTAATTCTGAAACCCACAAATAGTGGGTTGCAGAATTAATGATAAAAGAGTACATGAAATGTACCTACCTACAGTTCTGAAAGATGAAAACTTTAGGCTTTCCTCTAAGATTAGGACAGTTGGAATTATGAAATTGCTCAATCACCCAATCAGTCGCTAGCAAATGAGCATCACTTGAAACAATATGTGTGTCATTAATCCCCTCTCTACAATCTCCATGGCTCATTAAAGCAACAACACACGAATCAACACGCTTGTGTTCTTCCATTTGGGAGAACTCTCTTATTATACGTTTCATATCCTGGAAAGAATCACATAGATAGAACCTGAACAACATTTACAGACACATTTATTAAACAGAAGAGAAATTATACCTTGTTACAATACAGTGCTCTGAATGTATTTCTGTAACACAATGGGAAAAAAGAAATAAAACAAGCACACACAAATATATCAAGCATACAGTCTGTCTATTAGTGGCAGAGATTGATTTTGGGGGCTTTCAAACTTTTGATGCTTTGCAAAATTATAAGAACATACATTTTTGGAAAACAATGAAAAAAATCAGCAGTTTCATTAATCCCTGCATATTGTAATGATGGTCAAAATTGGTATAATTGTTTCTACCACAGCTTCATATAATGGCTGCTTAGCAACAATAATGTATTGTATGTTGAAATGTATGCATTTATAATAGATTCAATTCTCACTCCCTCTTAACATACAAAATTATAAAGCTTTTGGCTATATCTCCCTTTTGATTCTTTTTAATCCAATTAGCAATTAGGTTTAGTCTCAGACATAAAACATTTGCCTTGTGTCATTGCTTCCTAATTATATCCAGTCAGCAAGGCGTATCAGTACAATTTAGTTTATATATTTTTCAGGGGCCTTAGGAAGAAGAAACAAACAAACAAAACTGTAACTGTGAAAAACACATAAGTAAAATAGGGGTTTCATTAAATAAGAATATGGGTGTGTGGAAAAGAAAATTATTTCAATTTTGTTTCAGAACAAATATTATATTGCATTATACAAGAAATCTAAGAAATTCTGGATTCTATGCAACAACTATTTATGATGACTGCACATAGCCTAAATGAACCATTACATCAAAATGGTGTCTTTGTACATCAAAATGGTGTCTTTGCTGGATGTCAGCTGTTATGTAACAACACTGTTAGTGTTAAACAGATGCATGTTCTCTATATGGGGAAATAAAAGTGAAATGTGAATAAGTATTGCTATGGCACACTAAATATGCGGAGCTAGTCTATACGAACACAGAAATGAAAAGCAATAACTCTGCAAAACAAAATGCATAGATGAAACACAAATAATAATTAGATAGGTAGAGTCAGACTGAAAAATTCAATGCCATAGTCAGGATTTGAACAACAGATCTCCCAGTCTCTAGCCGGTTGTTCTACCACTGAGCTATCATGACAACATGCCAGCATGGCATTAAATTTCTCAACAGACTCACATGTTTCCCAGTAAACCACAAGGTGATTTCAAATTATTTTGAAATGATATGCCCCAAAGGGGACTTACAATGTCGTAGGTACTTAAGTCCCAGGATTCATATAGCCAACTATTATAGTCAATTAATATTTATTTGTTTTTTCACACATGCCATGTGTAGGACAGGAGTTGGATAGGTAGAGTCAGACTAAAATATTCAGTGCCATAGCTAGGATTTGAACCACGGATCTCCTGGCCTCTAGTTGGTTGCTCCACCTTTGAGCTACCATGGCAACATGCCGGCACGTCATTAAACTTCTCAACTGACTCGCATGTTTACCTCTCCAACTCCTGTCCTACACATGGCTTATATGAAAAAACAATTGAACCAATAAAAATAATTAATATTAAAAACATCTCTTGTTGCATCAGAAATATAAAAGGATCAAGAATCAAAGAAATTTCCTAAACTCATTGTCTTATTTGAATATTTGTGGAATTAGGTGTTTTTTTTTTTGTTGTTTTTTTTAACATTACATCACTTACACTAATTTATAAGGGAGTAGTGTTTGGGAGCCATCACTTTCATTTTCAGTCTCAGGATCACGATAAAGGTATCTTTTTTTCATTGCCATTGTTCCAGAAAAACTCTTAAACAATGCACTCAAACTTCTTAATTCACAAAACAAGTCCATTCAGTTTACTATAGAGACCGGAAGGAGTCCTACCATTCCTAGACATCAAAATAATAAGAACCGAAAAATGTAACCTGACATTTGGAATATAAGTCCACAAATACAGATAACTACATAAAGTTTGATAACTACAACCCCACAACACACAAACATGCAGTCCTGAACAGTTTAACATATAGATTAGTACACATTCCCATGGAGAACAGTGAATACCAAAAACAAATACCAACAGATACTCCAAACAGCTACCAACAATGGCTTCCAAAAAAGTGCAGTAGACAAGAGAATACACAAATACAAAAAACTGAAGCGCATAATACACACAACCACCATACAGAACCTCAGTGACCAACCTCAGTTTAGAAAATTCACCTATCATCCTTGGGCACACAACAAACTTCAGAAAATCTTCAGGAATTATAACATCACCTTAGCTTCGAAAAACAACTACAGCATTCATAAACTGCAGTGCAGAAATTTAAAAGAGCCTATCCCTGCAAACATATACTCGAGAATTTATGAAATTAAATGCTCAGACTTTAATCTAGTATATATAGGAAGGACAAAGAGAAGTTTGGAGACCAGATTAAAGGAACACATGCACAGAAGTTAAAGACACGTTTCCTGATAATTTTGATATGCGTATGGGAGTCCCACAGGGCCCGATACTCGGCCCTTTAATATTTTTATTATACATAAATGATTTATCAGAATATACAGATGTGGGAAAAGTTTTAATTTATGCTGATGACACCTCTATTACTGTTTGTTCCAATGTATATGATACTTTATTAGACAAAATCAAAGTAGCTATCTGTTTAAATTGTCGTGTGATAAAAATAAACTAACAGTTAATATTGAAAAAACTGTGTGACTAAAATTCATAAATAAATTAGTTGATACTACTCTAAATGTACAATTTGAGAATAAATTGATCCAAAGTCAACAAAATTCTAAATTTCTTGGAAAAAAATATAAAAAAATCACCTGTATATTCTGGTGTTATGCTTTTAAATAAGTTACCATTGAATATAAAAAAATTGCCTTACAACAGCTTTAAGCAAAATGTAAAACGATTTTTAATGAATCAATGTTTCTATTCAGTGAAAGAGTTTTTAAGTTACAAGTTTTAAAATGTTATAAGTTACGTATTTTACCATGTTATAAGTTATGTATTTTACTGTGTTTTTCTTATCATACTGATGTGTAAATCCATGTACTATTGGCATGTTACAAATAAATTTCAATTCAACCTAAAATACAAGCAGATAGAAAAACCAGTTGCCTATCATTTTTGGACATCAGGACACGAAATCACACCAAATATAAAACTGTTAAAACCAGCATATAAACCCACAGAATCAGATGTCTAGGAGAAGATCTATATCATGAAGAAAAAGAGTCATATCATGAATTTTGATTTACCACCTGGAAGTTCATAGATCCAGCAACATATGCCTCCACAAGTGATACACCACCACCCCCATCGTTGACGCCAATAAAGCAAGATTTAGTCGGAATTAAGGGTTGAAAATGGGAACAAGTATTCCTGAAACCGGTCCCAGTAAGTAAAAATAAATGATGTTTGTGTTACAAAATCACACACAAATTCTTTTGTTTTTCATCTTCTTCTTCAGTTACAATACAGATTCCTACCATTTCTCTGGGCACACTTCAGCCTGGGACTTATTGTGTTATCTATATTGTTTAGAGCCAACCCATTACACCTGCATCCTTTAAAAAGGAGTGCAGCCTTGCAATAGTTATGGATGATACTTCTGGTTCTATAAACATTTTCCCAAAAGCTTTGTATCTCCTGCGAGTCAAAGCTTCGCAAGAGTATAAAATGTGCTGGGCTGTTATCTTGAAACATAATCCATCAAGTACCCTCTGGAAGTTCATTTCACCACCTACCATAGCAGATTACCAAAACAACAAAAATACCAACACAGACCAGTTGCAAGCCATCGGAAGATGGAAACAATTGTTTCCATAATGTTAAAGTGAGAAAAAATAGGTGGTGTTAGTTCCCACTCATCTTAAGTATATTTCAATATCACATCACTGTTTCTAGCTTCTTCTTATCTATTAACGTTACGTGCATTTTCTGTTAGTACCCTAATTATGGAACAATATTGATAACCTAATTAAGCAAATTTCACTTTTAAGACAATGGCTATTAATTGGATATAGAAATATTATGCATAGTATTAAAAACATGATTTGTATTTTAAAAAAATATTTACGCTAATTACAATATTATTCCCTTATAAACTAAATGGTTTAGTCTTAGAGTGAGCTTCAGTCTAATGAAAACAGTCTGTCAGTATCCTAAGTGTCAACGATGTTTAAAGTGGTACTGCCTTGCCTATATAAGCTTTTCAAGAAATAAGAGCAAAGCAACATATTCTATGATAACTAAGCATTACCTCAAGAGTCTGATCCCTATGTTTAAAAACTTCATAGCCCAACTGTGTAAACAGATCTTCTAAATTGACTTCATCAATTTGGGCACCTTCTCTCATAGGTTGTACATTATTTTGAAACTCTATGTTGTTTATCATTAGAAGATATCCTCGTGGTTTTGATCTCATTGGATAGACCTGCATACAGAAAAGTTCATATTAGTAATAAAAACAAGATGTATGTTCTCTATTTGAATATTTTATCTCCACATTTCAAGATATTAAAGTGATAGATAGATGGTGATAATGTCAGTGATGTTTATTGGTTTTATAGATTCACTGAGTTACAAAGAAACTGTCAGCACAGGGAATAATTAATTAGTTTTCTGGATGTATATCAACTTATTAGAAAGGAGGTTGTTAAAAGTTCAGCAGAAATTTTAAATGTATTTAAGGGCATCAAGATTTGTGATATTTACTGATGCTTGGATTTTATTTAACTGCTCTTTATTTCAATTTATACTGCTATTTGTAGTTTATGCCTTATTTAAAGTCAACATCCTCATAAAGGTGTTGCTTAAATGTTAATGGAAAATGTTAAAAACACTATTTGTTAACAGTTCCTTCTTCTATCTATATATACACTATTACAGTTTATCTACATTGTTCACTTGAACTAGGATGTACTTTATGACCCCTATTTAACCTCATTATTCAAACTTTTTTATCTTCACAATGCATTTCCACAACTTCATTATTAGGATTTAATTTGCCAAATTACCTTAATTGGCATTTTTTGAACACACGCATCTGAATGCACTTTCTTTTACCACAACAGCAAACTAATCTTTCACAACATTCTCTTGAGCAACTAAGAGATGGGGAGTTCTTATGTAAAGTTAAGATGAAATGGTCATGTCATGGCTGGCAAACAGATAAGGCTAATGAGAGTATACTGTGAACAAATTTTATTGTACAGATAATGTCCTAAGCCACAAGAGGTTGCTACTATTATACTGAACTCAGTCATTCTCAATTCTCTCTCTTCCTATTGCCACCCCAAATGGAATCTGAACACATCAGATTTGTTTCTACTTTTAAAACTTCTCCTGTTATTTGTCTGCATAGTAATTCTTAATGCTGCACCTCGATCTCCTTTAGCAGGGTAAGATTATTCTTCACTCGCTTCTGCTTAATGTTATTATACCCACCAAAATGAACTTTTCAGCATGGTCCTAATGTTTTTCCTTGTGCTTCATTCCTTCTGGAAATTTTTTGCAAGCTAATCCACTTTTTCTCCCTTAAAACCATATAATTCTCTTTTCATATCTCAGCCCCTGCATCTTATATCACTTTGTGGTTTCTTTACTACTTACATACAGTAAGAAGAGGAAGTACATTCTGCTCTAAACTTCCTAATTGAGTTTGTACCAGAAATACCACCTTAAGACTTCCTGAATGAGAGAGAGAGAGACAGAGTGTGTGTGTGTGTGTGTGTGTGTGTGTGTGTGTGTGTGTGTGTGTGTGTGTGTGTGTGTGTGTGTGTGTACACGTGCGTGCATTTATGTGAAAACAGCATAACCCAAAAGAGTCAAATATCAATCACTGTATTCCAAGGATGCAACAAAATTTATTAGAAAATCCCCCCTAGCCAAATCTCCCTTTAAATATAAAAATATTCCTAATTCTATATTTTGTCATAAATGGCTGCAACAATTTTAATTCTTCACCTACGTTGTACCTATATTTAAGACATTTGCATGACAAATGCACTTTCTATCTTGAATTTTCTGGGAATACCTAAGAAGTCCTCTTCATTCTGAGTGACTTTTGTTTAATTGGTAAACTATAAGAGATAGCCAAAATCCCATTAAAAATATGTACACATGTGTTTTTGTCAGCAGCATAACTAAAAAATGAGAACTTGGTATTTAAGTTCAGTATCTTCAAAGGATGCAACACAAAGATTTTAAAGAAAGGCCTTCATCCCAAACTACTCTTTATAAGGACAATCTTTTGAATATTTTTTATCAATTTTGGTTAAATAGCATATGTTAAGCATAATTTCACTTCAAATGAACCTTGAATTTCCTGGAAATAGTATCTGAAGTTCTGTTCATTCTAAATGTCTTTTGCATAATTGGTAAACCTAATGAAAAAATTTTACTATACCTACAAAAAATGTGGATTTTTTTTTTTTTTTTTTTTTTTTTTTTTGTTGTATGAGAAATTAAAGCATTTTCTTTTAATTTTCAAATACTCATATTTTCCTAAAATTGGAAGTCATTGTTTGTTTCTAGCAAGTGGAATTCCAAAGTCCTCGTATAAAGCATGCTCATTAAAAATCTGACTTGCTTAACCTACTGTATCATGCTATAAAGTGATAAATGTAAATAGAACATTTATCTAGATTAACAAGAAGTAGCAGACTAAAAAGCTTTTGCAAAAACAGTTTATGGAAAGTATGAAGAGAAAAGTATGTGAATGTAACAATCATAATGTTTGTTATTTCTTTTGTGATCATCCAAAAAGAAAGGAATTACAAAGCTTTTAAAAGAACTGACATTACCTTTACTTTACTGTATTCTTCTTATGCCGACAAGGAAGTAAAAGTTTATCTCGATTTAAAAGTAGAAAAAAAGGCTTTTGTAAGAAATTTAAAGGAATGAGTGGAGAAAGTCACATGAATCAATATATCCCATTTATATTTTCCACTCAGGTACCATCATAATGAACTCTGCTATGGCACTAAGAATATGAAGCCTGTGCACCCATACCTTGTCTACCACTGCCACTATTTGTAGTCTTGTCAATTGATGGTTGTACAGATTGTATGTGTGTATCTCAGTATGTATGCATTATCAGTAGCAAAACATAGGTATTTATGCACAACTCCATATTCACTGCTGTTAGAGAACTGTATATAGCAAGAGCAATTCACTTGTAAAAATAATAGATGCTTAAATATATTGTATTTATCCTAATATAAGACAATGTTTTTTCCACAAAATATTAATGTTCAGAACAGGGGATCATTTTACATTCGCAATATAATATGTTTTTTAATACCTTGAGGGAAAAAGATAAGTTCCAAACTTTGTGGGTACAGCAGTGGCAAAGCCTGAGGGAAATAGAATAGATTGCCGCCAAAGTCAAGACATTTGCAGCAGATTTTGTGCATTTCATTTTGCACCATAAAATTAGCTGTTAATAGCTGATGAGCACTCTCATTGGAAAAAAGATTACTCTCCAAGACTAAAATAAAAATTAGAGGTTTTCCTTTAACACCAGTGGTTGCACGTAATGTTGTATTGGAAGCCAATGGACAAGCAGAAAGAGAATGGTTAACTGTACATCCCTCCCTTCTGCCAAGCATATAGTATATGAGTACATATCCGCCTTTCCCTGTGCTTCTCACAATATGAATTTACACACAAATTCAAATTAGGTAAGGTTATATTAAGTAAGTTGTCTTAATAGAAAATAGCATCCATAATCTTCATTACACCGCCACCATTCCATTTTACCATTGCACATATTCTGCACTTACATACTCCCCTCTCCCGCCTCAAAACATAAATTTATGTGCAAATTTGAATGAGGTAAAATGTTTTACGATATATTATGTATGTTGTCTTTATTGAAAATCATAACCATAATCATTGTTACAGCTAAGCTACCATCATCACCACCAAACACAAGGATACTGGTACGCTTCTGCTCTTCCTTCTCCGTCTCTCTTGCTCACGATGTGAATTTCTGCACCAATTCAAAATAGGTAAAAACATTTACCATGTGTTATATTAAGTATGTTGTCTAAATACAAAATCTTATCCATCATCGTCATTACAGTTACGCTGCTGCCACTGCCACCATCATGTTCTCCATCACAGCCATACCATAAATTTCGTACTACCTTCCCAGTTTCCAGCTCAAAATTGGGATTTCCACGCAAATTGAAATTAATTAAAAAAAAATAATAGAGTTAATCAGCTTATGTGTTCCTTAGTTTTTATAGGGCTATCTCTAAACTTTGTTTAAAAATGAAGTTATATCTTTATTTTATATAGATGATATGCTATAATTTCAAAATTATAGTGGGGGGTCATCTTATATTTTAATAAATATGGTAAGGCTTTAAATTTAGAAGTAACTAAACATGCTATGCTGTTTAAATACTCAATAATTTTAGTTGTTCCTTCGGAAAATTATTAGTAACTTACGTGCAAATCCCTTTCTGTCGGAAGATCTCTGAACTGTGTTGACCTTTTTACACGAACAATAAGTGGCTCTGTGTTGCAATTGATCTGCAGTCTTGCCATATCCATAGCATGTACACCAGTTCCAAAGCCTCCTCTTTGTTCTTGAATATAATTTGGCAGTTCAAAAGGAATAGCCCTGAAATAAAAAAGTTAAGAGTTTGTTATCTGTTTATTATGCTATTCAAAGCTTTAGTAAATACTTCAGAATGATTTCTCATAGCTAGTGCCTGACAATTTTTTTATATTTCAAAACAACACAGAGATGAGTAGATGCATGTGTATTTCTTCAAATCTCAAATGAACCCTAGAATAGACAAATAAAGAGATAGCGATACATAGAAAATAAGCAAGTACTGGTTATTTTTTTAAACATTATGGCCTGGAAAGAGTTTGTGAAATGTGTGACAAGCTAGGTATAGTTGTTATGGAAATGACAGAAATAATATTGATGATATAAATAAGAAAATATATCAACCATAGATTTAATGCTTATGAATTACAAATTCATGAATACTATATGGGAATTTAAAAGGGTCATATCTGCAAAAATAAACTGAATTGTTGCAATAGGAAACACCAGTTATTTATTTTAATGCCTAGTCTAAAAATTATTTGTATCTTAAGTTTATTTTGCTTTATACTTCCTGCAAATCATGACAATATTCACCAGAAATGGTTTCAATTAGGCAGTACTAGATAAATATTCTGTAGTGTGAGACAACAGTCATTTATTTGACACAGTTCAAGAATTATTTACTAGTTGTACTACCTCTCCTAAGCATGACTTCAAAAGAAACATAGGAATGACTTCAAATGTGAAAAAATTCTGAGCAAATATTTCAGAAATGGTTTAACTACAACAATTTGATTTCACATCAATTATAAATCCTTACGAGATCAATACTTTTCCTGCAGCAAGATACTGTCTACCCCTTAACCTTCTGATTATATAAAATTCAAAACACACCTTTGTTCAGCATTCCAATATCTCCAAATAGGTAAATCATTATATGCTCAACTGTAATCATAGTTAGTGCCACTGCATATTTTAAAATATGAATTCAGTTTCTGTACATTACTTTTCACTTTAAATGCAAATTTTTTTCAATTTTTCAATCTAGCTTCAGTATACTTTGACTTTAATGATGTCATTTTGAATTGTTCATAAATGTTAGCTTCTGGCTTCTATTGGGAAAGATATTAGGCAATGTTAACTTGTAGAGAAATACAAGAATTACTAATCAGGGTGAAAAAAATATTATGGCATGTTTTCATCAACTGAGAATCTCATTAGCTTGTACGTTGGGATGAAAAGAATTGAACTGCCCTTCCAAACTGCAGGAAAAGATTAATGTACTTCATTAATTTACTTAACAACATTAGTCCTAAAAAGACAGAACACAGAAAAACAAATTTAGTGACAAAGGAAGGGCTCAAATTTAAAAACTATCAAAGATACTTCACATTATGAAAATACAAATTCAAATTATTTAGAATGGAATAACGATTTTGGTAATAAATAAATTTAGCAAATAAGCAGTTGCATTCTAAATCATAGTAGTTTTCTATGCCTTTGTTATTTGTTTTCACAAAAAAGATAGTGTGGCAATCTTCTGCAATAGAGCATTTTTCAACTCTAGTTTTTACATATTTAGTTAAAGATAATGATCTGTACTACATGAGTGAAGTACAAAGCATGCTTTTATCTACTTTGTAATATTAAACTAAGGACTATGTAGAAGGTTAATTAATGTTTAAACTCTTTAATAGCTTGTAACAGAACACTGTCAATTCATAGACTGCCATGAAAATGTTAAAATAGTATAAAAATAGACCTACTGAAACTTTTTGAAATTTCAAAGCCATAGATAACATGCAAAACAGAGTTGCACAGGTTTCTGCACAAAATAAAATTTACCTTCTAATGTAACAAATGCAAAAGTTTCTGCAACTTGATTAATAGTGAAATTCCTAAGTATTAGATTTTGCCATTGTCAGTTCAATATTTAATAATGCCAGAACTTATATTTTAACAACCAAATAAGAGTTAACAATGAGCATATCAAACCTTTTTTGCTGAAATCTAGCCCGAATGCTCTGTGAAGAGGCCTGTGAGAGAAGAAAATTAGTAATTGTAAAAAATGTCTAAATAGTGAATTTGCAAAATTGTAAGATAAATTGTAACAAAAATATAATTACAATAAATGTGTATGTTCATATTATGTAGTTTATACTTTGTAACTATCTTGAAACGTACTGTTATAGTTTTTAGCCTAAAACGAAATACAGTGGGGCAATACTGTACTGGACACAATTCACTTCATTTCTCCTCCCAAAACAAACTTCAAGCAGTCAATCAAAACCACCCAATCTAATCAAAGAAGTAAATACAAAGGGTTTTTCCACACTTAAGCTCAGGCATTTTTACTTATATTTTTTCATGGTTATATTCTTTTTTGCCACTACTTTCTTTTTTGTTCAATATGATACCTATAGGCTCAAACTATGGCTCCACATGGGCAATTTCCATTGTAAAAATTACACTGTAAAACAGAGGGTGGAACCCTTGTTCTTGGTAGACTTTCTGAGGATTCTCTTGTGACGGTATGTCAAGAAGCAAGGCACTGTTTCAGCAGACCATGTCTGCAAAAATCCATTAGTGAAGGATTTGGTAACTTCACAGGGATCCTTTTGAAAGGTAACATGTTTACACCCATTTCTGCAGCTTTCTGGTGGTAGTAATCTCATTAAAATCTAGATGCTTTATCCATATGGATCCTAACATTCTGGGTATCCTCATCAAAGATTGGATCCCTGACATTTTTTGGTAATAGGTTGAACTAATGGCAACTCTGAATGCTGCCTTGCGAGCATTATCCTGCAATCACCATAAATGCCTCAGAAAACTTTTCCTTGTTCTCCCAAGTAAAGTTGGAGCAATCCTTTTGACCCATTTAATGGTAGTAAGTGGCACTGGCTTTGTGGCATCTTGATAAACTCGTGCTTCCTATAAGGAAACTACCCACTGCTGCTTTTCTCCTGCCAGGTGGGGTTCATAAAGTTTTCTTGTTTTGGTACAGTTTTCTCTGATGTGTTGCTTTTTCAACATCCACCCTCACTTTATGCCACACCCATTTTTTTTTTTTTTTTAAATCTTCCCCTTAAATATTCTAATGCGGTTGGCTATGCTTCTTTGCTTTGGATGGTCTTCTGCGTTGCTGATCCCCTCATCTTGTCCAAGAGCCAGACTCTTTTTCTCATAAGTGTTTTTGTAGATTAGACCTCATGTGGAAATGCATTTTTGTGCTCCTGTGTTATACGCCCAAATTATGGCTTATTTTTGGTAACACCTTTCTGTTTACATCTTTCTACTAGCATGAAAAGCTGCAACCAGCATCAGATGTGTGTGGGCAGCATAGCTCAAAACAAAAAGACTGTTAAATACTAAGACTAATCTGCAAAAACACTTATGAGAAAAAGAGTCTGGCTCATAGACAAGATGAGTGCATCAGCAACGCAGAAGACCATCCAAAGCAAAGAAGCATAGCCAACCGCATTAGAATATTTAAATGGGATCATTTATAGAAGATTTAAAAAAAAAAAATGGGTGTGGCATAAAGTGAGGGTGGATGTTGAAAAAGCAACACATAGAGAAAACTGTACCAAAACAAGAAAACTTTATGAACCCCACCTGGCAGGAGAAAAGCAGCAGTGGGTAGTTTCCTTATAAGAAGCACGAGTTTATCAAGATGACACAAAGCCAGTGCCACTTACTACCTTATGTGGAAATGCATTTCAAGGTTGTCCAAGCTTAGCAGTGTAACCCTCTTATTGCTTTCCTATAGCTTAAACCAAATATTTTGATGTTTCCAAAAAGTAATATTGTAATTCAGGTTTTTGAAGATGATTGCAAACAGTAACACTAATAATTCAGGTTTTTGATATTTCATCTGATATATGAGAAAATATGCATTAATAATCAAAAATGTTTAGTTATTCCCCAAATTGGCTGATAGCCCAGTCAATAAAGGTTTTAAATGGGAAACATTTGTAAAGCTGAATTTTTAGCCAACTGATAGATCACTAACAAAGGAGCATTTTTACAAAAATCCCCAAAAATTCACCTGGAGCTTTCTCTCCCTGCCCCTCTCAAATATTCAAAATTCCAGCATTTAGGGAACAGCCATTATCTCCGTTATAAATTATTGGATCAAGTTCAATCAATGTTTTTAGTTTTGTTTGCTCTTGGATAGGCTATAATACTGATTCTTTTCATATTTATCTTAAACTTAATGATTTAAGAAAACATGTGGAAAAAGTGGGTTTTTTACTGTTTTGATTTTGCAATATGTATATTAAAAAAAAATAAAAATCTCCTCTAAAAGTTAGAGCCTACACAGTTTTTCACCTATTTATACCTTTTGTTTAGTTGTAGCATATGCAATGCTAAGCAACACGTTATGGGTGCCTACTCTTGAGCAAAACATTATACATAGTAGGCTTAAAAAGTGGAACATGTGACATAGACGTAATGAAACTACACCTCTCAAAATCTAAAATAGATAAGTGGGAGTATGATTATTAGAGGTGTATTTTTCTATTGGGTATACTGAGGAAATAACCATACTAATTAACACAATATCCTATGTTTATGCCATTTTTGATTTGAAGGGTTTTCCTAGTGCTTTAAACTATGAGCCATTCCATTATCCATCATCACTGAAATTCCATAACCCAATCTATTTAATTATGCAGTATCATGTAGTAATACACATTTTCAGGAATCATGGACCATCCACACACAAAACATGCTGTATACTTGATTATCTTTTACTATTCCCTCTTTTTATGTTTCAATTTTATTTACATTTCTTCCTATCTTATATTCTACCAATGGTATTATGTAAAGCATTACTATAAAGAAGATGGATCCACATTATCTTCTGTCATATAAACAGTTGAGTTTAAACATGATACCTATTTTCACATATTGAAAGAAGAGACTAAGTTGATTTTTTTTGCACCCACAGTAACCACCACATCCTGTTTGCAAGCACAAGATAGTTAAAGCAACAACTCTTCTAAAGCAAATAGTTTAAATGTTATAAATTAGCATTTTTTAGAAAAAGATGTGTATGGGCAACATAGCTCAAAACAAAAAGACTGTTAAATACTAAGACTAGAATTTATGTTTAGTATCCTCAAAGGATGCAACACAGAGATTTCCAATAACATCCCCCCACCACAAACTACTCTTTACATGGAAAAATTTTTGAAAAATTTGTTTTTCTCAAAAATGGCTGATGCCTTAACCCTTATACATTAATCAACACCACCTTCAGATTAAATCACTATCTTGAACCCTTTCTTCCCCCCCTTGATTTGCTCTAGCTTTGCACTGATTCTGATTCTCATTTAATGCATTACTGCATCTCCTTTCCCCAACTCCAATTTCCAATATGCTTCCTTCTAGAGTTGACTACCTTAAGACCATTACCAATGATGTATTCCTCCCATTCAGCTGAAAATGACGTCATTGCCTGCCACAAGAAGCACGCACACACACACACACACACACACACACATACATACACAGAGATAGTATAAAAATCTGCAGAAAGAAACCTACTTCTTCCAAATAGTTTCTTAAATTGGTCATAAGCAATTAGGCTTAATATAAATATGAAGAGAATCGATATTATAGCCCATTTAATAAAAACAAAATAATTAAATGTTGAACTAGATTTGATAACTAATATGAATATTTATTTTCACAAATTTTACAAATTATTATATATTTCCTTACATTTTTATCTCTCTCTGTGGTTGTTGGGTCCTACTATATCTTAAATCTAATACATACTATCTCTTAGTGTTTAATTTACTTCTTCCTTGTCCTGCTTTCTAATTTTTCTTATCCGTTTGGCTCGTACTCCACCCAAAAAGTTACCAACTTCAATTAAGTTTCTCTAAATTTTACATTCATTAACTTACTCGCTTTGATTTATTTTGTTAACATTGTCCATTCCTTTTTCCCTATTCTCTCTCTAAGCATCCTAGTTTCTTCACATCCTAAAAATATATACCATTCTTTATCCTTCAGGTGACACAGTGGGTATTTCTCTATATCACTCTCTCTTCTGAAGTCTTTCTATTTCATCACGCCTATTTTAGCCCAAGCAGAGCCTTCTCTTGCTGCTTTATGACAAATATCAATATAAGTCTACCTGTTCCAGACCACTTTTATCTCTCTATGGCATACCAATAAGCTTTTTGTATTGAAATTTGCTATTGTTTCTCATCTTTCAATATCCTCCATTCTTAACCTCATTGCTTTCCAGAACCCACAGTGTAGTGATTCCCTAGTTTTCCAAATATCTCCAAAACCCAATTTGTAGTATAATTTCCTGTAATACCAATAATTGATGTGCAATATTCTGTTCATCTAATTTTCTAATTCTCACTCAATACTTCAACACTCTTTCCATAATTTTCCCTCTTCTGCCTAATTCTGCTTGTGCCACCCCATTTGATGATATTTTGGCAAGCCAAGGATTTGTTTGCAAAAATGTCTATGGATCATATCCATGATTATGCCCCCTTCCTCCAAACCCCATAGAGCATTTTTATGCCACTACAGCAGTATTAACTTTCTCTAGCCATTTTATTTGCATTACTGGTAATTTATATAAGCATGCTTTGATAGTTTTTAATGCAATTTTACCATTCTCTTTTGCTCACTTTTGCAACCACCTTTACCACTTAGCCGTACCCCCAAGTAATCAAATTTGTTAAACATTTCAACCTCTCTTCCTTGCTAATACCATTTCACATCTTTTCTTAACTAGTTGCCTTTTTTAAATACCATAATTTTTGTTTTACTTATATTAATTCTTAGACTTCATTTGTTACAGAATTTATCTATGGCTTTTACTGACCTATCTATTCCCATTTTAGATACAGCTCCTGCTACCAAAGAGAGTATAACATTGAAGCTGTTATTGAGATAATTATTATCTTTGAATATATTTATAAAAATAAATATTTTTATTTTTACAATGAAAATGTAATGTTTTATTTAAACTATATAAATAAATTAGCAAGCCAGGTATTTCTTTATTGTTAATAATTGGCATATGCCTATTCTTCACTCTAATTGTGTATAGGATATCATCTATACACATATTAAACAATTATTGTTAAGATTCATTTGTGACAGGATGTAAGTGGGCATACCAGACTTCCTTAGGATTGCCCCAAGGGACTTTCTAATTGACGTTATTTCCTTGGAAGTTTCTAGAACAATGTTGCATCAGACAACATGGATCAATCACATGTTTCTGCTCAATCTGACACACAAGTAAGGCATTGGCTCATCACATACAGGAAACAGACGTCATTAGGATTGAGTAAAATTGAACCAATATAAGGGAACACAATAGTGCTGATTGGGTAGGCAGTCACATTCTGGAACAAAGGTCAAGACGCTACCTGTCAATCTTTTCGTCTCGCAGATCCGCCATGTTCGAACGATGAAGCCTGTGGCTCCTCCTCAGTACATGGCAATGCTTCAAGTTAAGACTCAATAAGTATTCTAGGGTTGCTCCCTTTAAGATCATAAACTCAACACTGCTTAGAATTAACACTTTAATTTGTCTGCATTTTTTTTTTTAGTAATAAACCTACTCCACCTGAACTTCTCCCTTTATCTTTCCTTTTAGTACATTTTCCATAGAAGTCAAATTCCCTCAGATCCACATTATTATCTCTAGACAACTAAGTTTCTACCACCCCTATCACATCAGCTAAATTTCTCCGTTCCTCATGTTCTCCCACAAACCTTCAATATTGCAGGACATAGCCCCCAGTTCTTTTCTCTATACAGATCCCTTTCTCTCAAATGTGAATTTCTGCAATTTAGCCTTACTCCTGGTTAACCTTTTCATTTCTGATGTCTCCCCCTCATTGTCCATCACTTGCATAATGCTTCCCCCATCTGTTGATATAATGCTGAGACCGGTACCTTTCCATATATCCAGTCTGTGACTGCTCCTTGTATCTTCCTTCAGCTGTTTATCTGGCACAATTTGTTTATTTGGTGATGCATCCTCTCCCCCTGCTAGGTGATGTATGCCTCTCTCCTCCACTGTTCTCCACCCCTCTTCTTGTTCTGTCAACACTTCCTAAGTTTCCTCTGTGGTTGTCTGTCTACAATATCTCTGCTGGTGTTTGTTGTTTCTGCAACACAGATCTTGTATTTAGCTGACGCATATCCTGCTTCCTTCCATTTATCCAAAGGTATTTTCTTCCTTGACCCTTGCATTTCTTGAGCAGCGTGTTTCTAATTTCCCTCTCCTTTTTACCATAATCTTATTCAATAAATTTTCTTGTTCTCTTTAGCTTTCTGATATTTGATGAAATTGTTCCATTTTATTTTCATTGTAGCACCTCAGACTATTACTATTACTATTATCAGATTCTGGCCTTTCCTACCAACTCGGAATATATCACTTATTTCCCATCCCTCTGATTTTAATCCCAGTTTATCTTTCAAAATTTCTTCAACTTGATCCCAAACTCTTTTCTCTCTTGATTCAACTCCAAAAATTATCACGTTCATTTTCTTCTTCTTTCTTTGGCTTTTTCCAAGTGTACAGCTCTTTGCTTGCATTCTGTTAATTCTCTGTTCACTTCACTTTCAAATCTTACCTGCATTTTTTTTTCAGTTCTTCAAATTTTCCATCCATCTTCTTAATTTTCTTGTCCATGCCTTTTATATTTGTTATGTCCTCTGCAATTCCTTTTAGCATTCCCCTAAATCTTTGTTCCGACTTCAGTCCTGGATTTTGCTCAACCCTGTCAATGATAAGTAGTACTAATAACAGGAATTTGAAGCAGGACATAATCAATGACTGTTTTTCTGATTCTCCTACTTTCAGACTTAAACTGGATCTATCGAAGAGCCCAATTATTCCCATCTTGACTTTCGCGAGCATGTGCCAACACGTCTGCCTCTCACTGCCTTCCATCAGCAACGCCTGATAACTTGTAACAGAGATAGTTGCTCTTTCCTAAATATTTGTTTTTGAAAATCTCAAGAGGGCTGAGGGGGGGGGGCTCAAAGAAATATTGGGAACTTTTGTAAAAACAAGTTTTATGTTTTGGAGTTTTCTATGACTGAGCTATGAATTATTTTAACTAATCATATTAATGGTACAACTTAAGTGCTCTAGTGCATAAAGTTGGTTGCTGGGTAAGTGCACTGATTTTACACTTGATTTTAGACTTTATTTACAACTATTAGCTCTAGCCTTTTTATGACAAATCACTTCTGTAACCAAACTTTACAGGTTGGTTTTGGCATGAAGGCTTGTTGCTTCCCTTTTAAGAATCACCTTGTTTGGAATTATGTTAGCTTCTGCCTTTCTCCAACATTAAAATAAATAATTGCAGTGAATATGTAATCAATTATATCTACATGAGCAGGATTATTAATATTTCATTGTAAAAATAATGCATGATAAAGTATGAAACCAAAAACAGTTCTATTCTGTAATTCTTTCTTAAAACACCCGAATATAAACTACGAATAATTAGTACAATATTTCATATAGGAGTAGTACAAAAGAAAAAGCACTGGAGAAAGTAGCAGGTAAGCACATTAAATACTCCAATTGTTTAATACAAACATTTGAATGGAAGAGAACTAAAGTATGTATAATGGCAACAGCAACAGATGCAGAAGTTAGCAGAAATAAAGACTACATTGTAATACATACCCAGGGAAACTGACCCCCAGATTTCCTGTGTGTGCTGCTATGTCAAATGTAGGATCAAGTGTCTGCGCCAGATCCAAATGATTTGTATGTACCAATGCAGTGACAAGTTTCTGGAATGCTTCAGGACCTCTAGTCTGAATATCCAGAAAGAGATTACGTTTTCGTTCTTCCAGACTACAGTTTGCATTCTGTTAATATAGAAAGGAAATTGTGAAATGTTTCTACATTACAAATGAATAAATAAAACTTTTTAAGAGTAAAACTGCTGAAAAACTTGTAGAACATATCCAATATCAAAAAAGTTTAGTTATAGGAGAATGTAATGCTGTAAAGCAGAAATACTCAAACGTTGGAGGCTGTTTCCAACAATTAAAACCAAATCAGCAGACAAATATACCGTAGAGCCCGAAATAAAATTATTATTCAGGGTCGGCTGATAAGTCCTGGGTTTTCAATGAAAAGAGCATTTAAGCATTTGTTTTTTTGTTTTATTTCTTGACATAATCTCCAGAAAGGCTAATACATTTGTCATATTGGTGTTCTAATTTAATTAAACCATTTCTGTAGTGCGATTTATCAAGGTCCTCAAAATAGCTGTTTACTGCATCAATGACCTCCTTGCTGCTGTGAAATCTTCATCCTCCAAAAAATGTTTTGAGATTTGGGAACAGGTGGATTTCACTTGGTGCTAGATCTGGCAAATAGGGTGGATGTTTAAGCTATTCAAACTTTAATTCACACATTTTTTCCCATTGCAATGAGTGAATGATAGGCCATAGCATTGTCGTGATAAAACAAGATTTTTTTTTGTCAAATGAGGTCTTTTTTTTTTTTTTTCACATCACTCAAATGTTGCAGTAAGCTTGTGTAGTAGTCATCAGTGATACTTTTACCCTTTCCCAAATAATCAATAAAAATAATTCTCAGAAAACTCTCACCATAACCTTGTTAGCTGACAAAATTGACTGCCTTTTTTGGAGTTGGTTCACCTGGCACAATCCGTGTTTAACTGAGGTTTACTTTCTGGAGTGTAGTGATGTATCCAAGTTGCATCCATGGTAATAAGTCATCTCAAAAATTACTGGGATTTTTACGGTAGAGCTCCGCATTCTTAACAGAAACAGTTTTTCTTTGCACATTTTGATCAGGTATTAACAAATGCGGCACCCATCTTGTACAGACCTTGTGAAAGCTCAAAACGTTACTTAAATATTACCTGCATATTCTTTTGATATATTTACAGCCTCTGCTATCTCAACTTTAATCTGTGGTCTTCCAGTACCAAACGAGTACTGGAGCTATCACTTCTACAGGGCATCCAGAGCAAGGCTCATCACTAATGCTTGCACGTCCCATTTTAAACTCCTCAACCCACCTTTTAATCATTGAATATGAAGGGTCAGAGTCTTTCAATGTACTGTCCACTTCCTCCTTGATTTCTTTAGGAGTTAAGCCTTTCAAATGGAAGTATTTAATCACTGCTCATTTTTCCAAATCCTCCATTTTCATGAAAACTTTAAAGTTGTATTGTTTAAAATGCTGTCATTCAAAAACTAAACAAGCTATTGAACAGTTACTATGAATACAAACTAGTCTTGAGTTAAACTATATGATGCTACCGCATAACTGGCCTAGTGGTGCCATATCTGTGTGAAGCCTGGGACTTATCAGCCGAATTTAAGTTCAGAGCTTCACAAATGGTCTGCACACACAAAACAACATTGAACATCTGCAGTGCATTAATGAATGCTAAATTTGAAGCATGTAATGCAAAAGATACATACATACTCAAAATCTTGCTTCACTTATAAAATTGTGCAGATAGGACACATGCTGTCTGTGCACCACCTAGTAAGCAAGATATTTATGGCACATTGAAAATATGAAACTGTGTAGAACTGATACATTTAGAAGTATCTATTTTGTTTCTCCTGTGAAATCTGAAAAAGAAAATCTTTGTCCTTTACCTACTATATGCTCCATTTGATAACTGCAATTGTAACTTTTCACAACAATTTGCATTGAAAATGAATGCATAAATGACATTTTTTTCCAAATCGCATATGTGTGTATGAACTTCCAATTAATGCAGTGAAAACAAATGACTGATTATGCAATCACTGTTTACAGTAAAATAAAACTTTGATTTTAGCCCATCAATCACATATCTGCTCAATTATGTGCTACAGCTTCTTCTGCCACCTTCAGAAGAATATTTAAACCAGAGTACTCAGTGAAATCTAATGGTGGGTCTCACTTCCTCAGTAATCAACACACAACACTTAATATATACAACTTGAAAAACAAGTAATGCAAAATATGTTGAGTCAATCGAGGATGACTTTTCGAAAGTTTCTAGCAGATTCACAAAAATCTTACAATTGAGTTATAACTTTTACAACTTTTCTAAGTGTTCTCCATTATGACAATACACTTCTGCATTCATTCAAACCACTTTGAAGTTTCTTTTGGGAGATCACTCACATTTATGCATAGTAAAGCATGTTTATACCTTTAAAATAGCCCTCTTTCAAATGAAAGCAGTCACATGGTTGCCACTGCAATGGTTTAATTGCTGCTAAAAACTTTCGGAGTAACCTTATGTGTATTGAATTCCCATCAACATTCTATCTCCACTGTATAAACAGCAAGCCAGAACATTTTGCATTTATTAACATCATTTATGGCCACAATATGTGCTTGGTAGAAGATCCACAAAAGTAAAAGAAAAAAATCTGATGTGTTCCATTCACATGACTTTCTCTGCAAGAAATTATTGTTAAAAAGCTTATGCTTCTATTTACTTCATGCTAATCGAGAAAAATTAAGCAAAAATAGTCTTATTACTTGCTTCCTTGAAAGTAGAAGCAAAATAATAGAGTACCATACATTAAAGTGGTAGACAAAAGCTGGTTGCTATGTGACTGAAGTTCCTTTGTTTGTATGGACAGGAGTTGACAAATTCCTGTTTAAAAAAAGTAAGTTTTTCAAAGCTGAAACCAAAAAACTGGCATATCTCTAAAACGATCAGCACCATGAAAAAAATGTAAATGACATAAATTGTGTGTTTTATCCTGATCTACATTTTTGTGTTATGAGTTTTTGTCCATTTCTTACAGTTTACCAATTATACAAAATTCAATAAAAATCATCCAGAATAAAGAGGTATTTAGAGGCTATTCCCAGAAAATTCAAGATATAAATTTTATTTGGCAAGTAAATATCTTAAATATAAGGGATTTTAATCAAAATCGTTAAGAGCCATTTTTTAGAAAATCAAAATTTTCGAAATTTTGAAGGGTAGAAAGGGTAGAACTGGGGGGATTTTCTTGAAAATCTTTGTATCGCATCCTTGGAAGAATCCAAACTTAAATACCAAGTTTGGTTCTTAATGACTTTTTTCATTTTTGAGCTATGCTGCCCACAGATGCGCGCACACACACAGACATTTTTCTAAAAATGCTTTTTTTGGATTCAGAGGGTCTCAAAACATATTTCCAGTGAAATCTCTTTATAAATTTTTAGGTGCATTACAATACTTTCTCTATACACTATGTACATAGTACGTGTAGAGAAAGTAAAAATCTGATGTGTCTCACTCAATGACTTTCTCTACCCTCTATTCTCTACAAAGTATTCTTATGAATAGTATGTTTCTATCTACTTCATTTTAATTGAATAAACCTTTCCAGAAATAGATATATTACACACTTTGTTATAGATACAAACAGATAGAAATTTTGTTTAGGGTATTATGTACACTTCTGAAAATTTTTGTACAGTAAAGTAATACTTTGGTCCTCTGCATTCAGTTCTGACTGTGTAATGGATGTGACAAAATTTGCAGCATGTTTTCTGCATAGATTGGTATTTTGGTCAATCTCTGTTAATGTTTTGAAGTAAATTAGTCAGATTTTTTTCTGTAAAACAGTAATACATAACAAACTGTGTACAGGGATTTTCCTATTCTATAAGTACAGTTTAAGAGTTACAATAAATTATTTTTGCTGTAACGAATGTGACTAGTGACAATATTATTTTCTATTCTTCTTAGTTTTAATAAATTCTTACTTATATGTATTGAAAATAACATGGCCAACATATTTGAATGAAAAAAAAAACACTTCTAACTTGCACTGTAAACAAATTTGGCACTTTCATTGCAGTTTACACAAAGATAATCATTAATATTTTAGGAACAGTTCTGTAAAATTATAAACAAAACAAAGAAAAAGTGCAACAATAAAAATAATCCTTCACTGTTCACACACATCTATTGGTTGAAGGAATTCATACAGTATGTTGTCCAGTTTTTTCACTTTTGGTTCCTCCAGAATATCTCCAAAGGGAACCAGTTTCTCATCATTTATGAAGCATCTGATTTAAGGGTAACATATACTCTAGTCAAAGACTACAAAATTTAGATTTTGAGATGAAGGTTTCTTGAATTCTTCATATGTTTTACTGATGTCCATTGTCATATGTCTTATTTGCTTCAGACTATTTCTTCCAGTAGTTAGATCTTTCACAGACTTCACATCACGTTTCCCTGGGGCCTGTCTTGATATTTCATCATTGTGCTAGAAATCTCCAACTTTATTAACACAATCTTTTGTAAGGCTTCTTGGTCCCATTTTCTTAGCAGCAAAAAGTTTCTTAGTAACTTCAGGTTGAAAATTTTCAATTATAAGTTGCTTCATTACAGCACACTTCTTTCCTGCACTTTTAGGAAGTGTATTCTTCACTTTCTCACTTCTTTACCGAGCATTCTTGGACTACGATAGGTACCTAGAAGGGAACCATCAGTATCCATGTTACTCTCTGCTTTTTTCCTCATTCTGTATAGTATTTGTCTTAATGCATCTTTTCTTCTTTTCAGTGAGTAAGACTTCATTAAACATACATCCTTCCTTCAACTTAGCCCTTTGCATTCTATTTCAGTTTTTATCTTTGTTTAGATATTCCTTCCATTTCTCTTTATTGTTTTTCATTCTTGCTCTACATTTGGCCATTCTGTTATTATATATACCTGCCATAAACTACAGAATGAAAAAAAAGAAAGAAAAAAAAAGAAAAAAAAGAATTATACGCTAAATATCTCATTGTTTTGACCTCTCACATAGTCGTAGCGCATTAACAGGTCACTCTGTTAAATCAGTATGTAAATGTGAACGAGATGTAAGACAACTTAGAAGAAGTTCTTAGCCTAACTTTCACAAAAGCTTTGGTAAACATAATATTTTCTATAGAAGTTGCACAAACTTCATGTTTTCTGTAACGGATGTGACAGGACTACATCATCTTAACAAAATGTGAGAAAAATGTACGATTACTAATCTGCGCAAGCTGAAAATTAGTATTTGAAGAAACAAAGAAATGCTCTTTCTCTTCCTGTAAACATTGAAGGACAAGATACTGACAATAGTGCTGTACAACTGATTTCAAATCAACTGGTTTTGTGGTCTAAAATGGTTTGCTGTGTTTCTCATTTGTAAAGTGTAAAAATATGACAAAAGAAGAAATCCAAATAGAAACTTATTTTAGATATGATACAATTGGACATTAAGCAACATGAATCAAAACAGTTTGCAGCCAGTTATTTATTTTTAATTTTTTCCCCCTGATTACATTTGTAAAAGAATGGCTGAAATACCTATTTACTTATATTTGTGGATACTCTTGTTTACATAACATGGAAATGTTCTATTGTCGCATTCTATTGTAAATATTTATACCACTACTACTACCATTAAAAATAAAACTTTCAATTGAATTATCCTGCTTATCCTTTTCAAATAATTTTTTGAGGCTATTAACAGTAATATCTCATCTTAAGCTGTTATTGAAACTTTTAAATAAAAGGTACTGGCATTGTGTGCTGTACTATATATTCATTACTCCCCAGATTTGCTGATGGTAACTGCAAAAATTGGACTGCTAGAAAAATTATATGAAATGCCAAGTTAATGGTAGATGATTACTTTATCCTTATAACGTTCTTAACAGTCATTTTTTTTTCTCCCCCTAAGAAAAGCTAGATGCCAATTTTCTTACATATACCCTAAAGATGCTTGATTTGCTTGTTAGCCTTAGTGAATAAGGGGGAGCACCAGCTCAGAGAAATCCAGGTGTTCGTGTTTTCTTACACATTGTCTATGCAATTCCAATGATATCATGTATGCATATACAGTGACTCCCATAAACTTTTGATTTTGTGATATTTCAAACCACCGAGCTGTCGTTGCATTTATTTGCAACCTTGTTCATAATAAACAAAATAATTACCCTTTTAACGTTCCAGGACATATACTTTCATATTAAATAACCATTAATCTTATTTTTGTCCATATTCTAATATAACTGAAAACCTTTACCAAACAAAACACATACTAAACATTCAGTTTTCCCTTTGGTTCTTGTGTTTTGTGTCCATCAGTAGTTACTTGGAAGTCTCTTTTGACACAAAACAGCAGTCACACAGTTTGGCATACTAGATACAACTTCTGTGTGTAGTCAGAACTAATGCTATTCCATTTTTCTACCAGTCTTCTTTTTAGCTCCACAGCTGAGCAAATTGTAAAATTCTTAACCTGTGGTTTCATTCATCCCACAAATTTTCAACACTGCGCCGGGGTTTGAATTACTTTGGAACAATTGTACAGCAGCCAGGAACACACTTCATATGTTGTGTGTTAGGAATCATTGCCTGGTAAAACTTTAATGTTTAGAATTTCCCTAATTCTCAGTACTTTTCGGCAAACTTAGCAATTATAAATATTTATGCTTGTTCAGAATACCATCAATAAACACCAACTCTCCATGTCCACTAGCACAAATACACCTCCAAATCATCCATCATACCTCCTCCATTATGCTGCTTCACAACTGGTCGTGGATTTATTTTTCATAGCTCATGAGTAGTCTTCGCCACACCATAGTCTGCTCACCTGACCGAAAAGCTTTGTAGGGACTCTCATCAACAAAGACAACATCCTTCCAACAGTTTTTATCCTTTTGAATGTACTCCTTAGCAAATGTTAGTGTCCTCCTGCTATTTACTTCAATGAGGCTACTCTTCAATTAAAGGCTTCTGTTTTTTTGTGTCCTCCTCATTGTTTGTGTAGTGACCTGTTTGTTCCACTGCTCATTCATCTGTGCAGCAATTTGTGGGGGCAGTAAATTTGAAGAAAACAAGTTAAAAAATAACATTAATATGTCATATTAAAATTATTAATAAATTAATACTTCTTTATTTCTAGGAGCTATATTTGCCATTTAAGCCAGATTTGTACACTGATATCCACTATTTACAGGATTATCTCTTAACCAAGGAGGATAAAATATTTATTTAGTATAACAAAGTACTCTTGATTTCCAATCTATCTATATTTTTTTAATATTACATGTTCTTCTTTGTGTGTTAATATTTTTTGCCCTACCTGGTGGAAATACCAACTCCACTCTATCTTCATTTTTGTACCTGCTAATGATTTCACCGAAAGTACTCTTGGGAATTTGTAACAGTTTTGCAACTTCTATATACTTACGACCTTTGGCATGATGAAATATGCAAAGTTGCCTTATTTCAAACGGAGTGTAACATGCTCTTTGACCCATTTGACTTTTGAGTTAGCATTCAACTCAAGCAATACACTGCCACTCGGTTGAGCAGCCCTTAGAATACTGAATGCTTCATTTTTGCACGACTAAGGTAACACCAAATGGAAGGAGGTGAAACCGAATGATTATGAGCAGTGACATGTCTCTCTGAATGCAAATAAAAATGTTCTTTGCTATCAAACAATGCCAGCAAATTATTCTATATTGATCGTAAACTAGAAATATATGCCTAATTTCAAAAATTACATTATTAGAAAATATTGTTTAGATGTGAGAGAAAAGGAGCCCCTCAATCGAATCATTATGGATCGCTGTAAATGCAAACCCTAAGGATCACCTCGAGCTAGAAAACACAAGTTGACAGAAGTCCTATGTTTTCTAGATACTTGTCATAAGTAATTGTTCTAGATACTTTTCACAAGTAATTGCCTATTATCAGTGTGCACACACACCAATCCTTAAGATTGTCTCGCGCTTAAAGTATCTATTTATTCTGATGCTAAATGATATTTACAGAGAGCATAATAAGTGATCGTCCAACGACATAAGGAAGCTTTACCGCCACTATAAATAAAAACATAATCATAAAACAATATACTAATAGCAACGCAGTTCCTTTTTTGGTAATTATAGAGAACTTGGGCCCCTCTAGAAATTAAACATATTGTGGTTTGACTGTAAGTTTGGTTTATACTTGTTACGTTTTCACCAATTTTTTTTATCGGAAAAGCCCCCTAATTAAGTTAAACGCTTATTATGTGCGCGTAGCGATCCTTTTTTGTGAATTTATGAAGTATATATCGCCCTTCGTGGTGTAATGGTTACCATGCTGACTTCATATACCCAAGGTCGCGGGTTCAAACCCGGCGGAGGACGATGGATTTTTTCGGGCGTAAAAATCCTTAGCATGGCTTCCTTCGGTAGGGAAGTAAAGACATTGGTCCCGTGTCGTAGATTTACGGCACGTAAAAGAACCTCAAGCCTGATTGAGAGGCCTCTGAGCAAAATTAAGCGGTCTTTCACGCCCAATTTAGAATGGGACGCTGAGAACCACAGTAGTTAAAGAGCGTCCATAAATAACACGACATTTAATTTAATTTTATGAAGTATGCTGCCTAGAAGGAATAGTATATAAATAAAGAAGTCTTGTAGTACTTTTGCAATGTAAATATATAATAATACTACACATTAAAGTGCCTAAAACCTGAGTTTCATTGTCGGCGCCAGGCGAATAGTGTTGTGGAATGCAACACCAGCATATGTCGCTAGACGCTGTGCTGATGTATGACAAGTATGTTTCACGCAGATACAGCTGTTCAGAGAATTTTATTATGCAGAACTTCGGCCACTCTAAAATCGAATGAAACTAAGTAAGATTGATTGACTTTGTATTTATGATGACAATTTCAAAGCCTGTGGATTTCAAATTTAGCGCGAGGTTAGGTTCCAAACCGTTTAGGTTAGTGTGTGTATGTAAATTTATATTTCTAATTTTATATTGTGGTAGTACCTCATTATCGATATTTCCATCAACTCCTAACAGCGCAATGGATACAACATTAGTTTTTTAAACTATCTCCCCACCCATAATCCTTCTCTAACCACACCGGTCTCATTAGAGTGCAAAACTGGCACAAGTCGCAGCGGAGAGAATTAGCAGCCCAACTTGTAAATAATTACCAAACAAAATCGATAAGCTGAGCTTAGAACTATCAAAATGATTAAATATAGTACCTACCGTGTATTTGTTTATCATGTTTGCATTGAACACACCACATTCCAAGAGTTTTGGCAAAAGCAGATCTAAATCTGTTTCGTTAACAAGTCGGCTAAAATTCTGGGTTATTTTTCTACGTTTTGATTCCTCCATTATTATAATTACGAGTATCCGATGTAAACACAACACTGACAAACAGTACTGAAGGGTACAGTACCTGTCTGAACTTGAAGGATGGACGCAGACAGCCCGCTTGCGTTAACACAAAACTTATGTATTGACTCTTTTGAGACTTACAAACGTAAAATCGCTCCGTGCAACATCGCCCGTTAAATTACCCATTCCTCGTGTAAGCGTTTACCGCATAATTAACATACACGTGTAGTACCACGTCTACTATAGAATACATGCTATGATGTTCGTAAATTTGGTTACAGAGTACGGCACTGAATCCTTACACTTGACGGCATTTGACAGTTGGGAGTTAAGTTGGTGCAGTCACGATCAGAAGAATCAAATGGCGCTGATATCAACCTTTTTTTTTTTTTTTTAAACAGTAACGGAGTCTGATCAGGACTCCGGTACTGTATCCCTATTTACATTTCCCCCCGTAGGTTTTACTGATTACCGGTTTACTGGTTTACTGGTTTTACTGTTTCTTTTACAAACATATACACATTGCACAAACATATAACACCCATGCCCAAGGCGGGACTCGAACCCACGATCCCCTGCCCACGAAGTACCAAAGCGAGACGCTTTAGCGAGCGTGGCCATGGGGACCGGCATACCTTTAGATACTCTAATGAGATGAGATGGAAAACAACACTGCTGGGCAAAAGTTCCGCATCGGAATTAACAATGCAACTAACTAAATTTCATTTTATTCCATTCAGAAATTACATTTGTTTAACGTGTGCTGAATAAACTAAGTATATTCTGGAACCAGCACTGAATTTTGGTTAGTTATATTTAAAACGTTTCAAATACACACGACTCTAGAACTAGCACTAAAGTTTGGTTAGTTATACATATTTCTAATAGGCATACAACGGCGCTTGATATTATACACAGCATTACGACATGACCATTTCGGTGCAATTAATTATACTGCTCAATCATAGTGGTTTTTCCATATTTGATTTTTCATAACTTTGGGAAATAATACGGCCTCCTTCATCACACATGTTCGTATTTTTTCACAAAAGTAGATACCCATGTTCTGTTAGGAGCGCGTGAAGGGCGTTCTCGCATTGAGAGTATGAGAATAACATTGAAATACTTGCTACCATGCTCTTTTGCTGTTCAAAGGTAATGGTGGCCATACCCCCACCTCACAGAGCCCACCTTGGCAATCATTGTAAACTAATGGGCAAATATTATAAATGCATTCAATGCATCTGTAGAAAATGAGCTGGTATTGTGTTTCGGTTAAGTAGTTTAGCAGAAGTAAGAATGACTCCAGTGTTGAGTACTCTACTTACAAACGTAACCTTAATTAGCAAGGATACATACATCTTATTAGGATAGTTGAAGTCGTTGAAACGGGACACTAGTAAACGATTAAGGAGTCAGAAAGTGGATTGAATCCCTTTGAATACTAATGCTTTTTTTTTTCTTCTTCTTTTTTCTTTTTAACGGAACTGCTTATTTATTAGCTTATGCAAAATATAACATTTTACAGTTTAATGGAGCCTCTTTCTGATAAGAGAAACAAACTTTATAGTAGCAAATTACAAGGCTTTTTACTTCACATGGCGTTGTAATATTGCCGTCATCTTGCACACAAACGCTTCAATACCGTTGAGACAACGGTTCAATACAATTGAATGTTTTATAAAATATCAATTGCAAATGCTGCAAATAAAACAAGAAAATACGCCTACCTCAACTGTCAATCATTCCTCCCAAAATTAACAATATTTTCTATCAATATCCACATTCAACGTCATCTGTATAAATCGCGAATTTTATTACTGTGTTAAAGAAATACTTCGATCATGCATTGTTAATGTTTACATTAATCCACAGTGGATCTAAGAAAGCATTATATCTTCAGTTATAAAATCTCGCTTGACATGAAGCAAATTAAAATGTTTCAGGCACAAGCCTCGAAAATAATTATTTTAGAAATTTTGAATGAGCACAGCATGAATACATTCCTTATATAGTTAACTATGCAGTTATTCAACACAAATACAATAGTATGTGATAATAGGACTCATAGTATTCAAAGCACACAACATAGACAAGCCTTTAATAACATAAAAGACGACGTTAATGGTTAAAAAAACATGCCTAAAAGTACCGGACTACAACGAATAAAGAATATTAATCAGAGCACAACGGACTTGTAATTAGCTGAATGTCTAGAGTAGCGCCTTTCACCTGATTCTCCATTCCTGACAATAGCAATCCCGAAGTATTAAATAGATTGTTGTTGTTCAATGTCAGAAAATAAGCATGCAGGACACAATATTCGAACCCGGTCAGTCGGTCAGACAACGTAAACGAATGTAGATTCCGCACCGTTGCAATAGCTGGCTATTTCAAACCACGTGCTCAGTTTTTGAACTCCTAACACGTGCGCTGAGTTGTTCTGTGCAAGCTACGTACTATTCGTTATTAGTTATATTTGTGGTTATTGTTGATGTTTGTACGTGAGGAAACATGATAGGACTTTCACAATTACAGAGGTGGATAGACTTTTGCGGGAAGGTATGGCGAGAGTGAACGCGGTTTCAAGAAAGAAGAAAGTGAACCAGTGCACAAAATAATGCAAAAAGCACAAGATTTCTGTCGGATTCACAATGGAAGCGATTCGCGACACCGCGTTGGTCATGAAAACTAGTGTTCACAGTAGGCCGGTACAATTTGACATTCTGACTTAAGACTTAGCACACTTGAAGCAATGGCTGCGGGTTTAAAGCAAGTACTAGCTTTGTATCTTCTAAAAAGAAGAAACCTTACCATTTGCAAATGGTCATTCAGAACATGAGCCACAAATACTTCTCATTAAAGATATTAACCTAAAGCTAAAACCAAACTATACATATTGTAGAACACGAAAAGTAGATGAAAGAACCCTCACATTGTTTAAGTATGCCTTTTAACAAAAATCATGGACTGAAATGTATTAAATAAATGGAGTAAATGACAAGTTCAATCATTTCCTACAACATTTCAACTCTCACTTTGTAGCATCCTTTCCAATCAAATATCGTAAAATGCATAATCAGAAGGAAAATAACACCTGGATTACAACACGCATTAAAACTTCTTGCAAACGTAAGCGAAAATTATACCGAGAATTCAAACACAATAAGACCCCAAACTTAGAATGTCATTACAAAAAGTACTGTAAAATTCTAAAAGAAACAATAAAAGCTGCTAAAATATTGCATTATAATAAAGAGATATCCAACTCTGATAATAAAATAAAAACTATCTGGAATATAATAAAAAGATAAACATGTAAGGGCTCTCAAGAAAGCTCCTCAATTGCACTGAATTCCAGTAATCAAAAAATTGATGATCCTCTAAACGACGCAGATATTTTAAACAATTTCTTTTCGAATTAACAAACAAATTAAATATAAATTATGGATGTAAAGAATCAGCATTAAGTTTTTTGAAAACTTATTTTGTAAACAGAGTCCCTGAATTTAAAGTAAAGATGACTACGTGCTCAAGACCAAATATTCCTCTGGATATGATGAAATATCAAATAAAATCCTAAAAGCATGTTCTGACCTAATATGCATTCCCCTTAGCTATTTGTGTAATGAATCATTAAAGAGTGGACTATTTCCTGAGAGAATGAAGTATTCTATTGTCAGACCACTTTTTAAAAAAGGCAAACAAGATAATGTCTCAAATTATAGACCAATATCTCTCCTGTTTTCTCAAAAGTGTTTGAGAAAGTAATGTTCAATAGGCTTTATTATTACTTGGAAAAGAACAACTTACTTGCCAAAGAATAGTTTGGTTTAGCAAAGGAGTAGTGACAGACAAAGCAACCTACAAGCTCACGCATAAAGTGTTAACAGCGTTAAATGAAAAGGTACATGTCGGTGGAATCTTTTGTGACCTAGCGATGGCTTTGACTGTGTGAATCATGATATTCTGATAGCAAAACTACATTTCTATGGAATAAAGAATTACATATTAGATTGATTCATTTCATACCTAGAAAAGAGAAAACAAAGGGTTGAAATTAATAACTCCAATGGGTATCAAAATAGTGGCTCAGAATGGAAATCAGTAAAATATGGTGTTCTCCAGGGAGCAATCTTAGGGCATCTTTTGTTCTAGGTTTACATAAATGACCTCCCATTATACATTAACAATATTGCAGGTATTTATTTATTCGCAGATGCCACTAGTGTTCTAGTAACAAGTAAAGATTTCAATGACTGTGTAGTAAAATTAAACTATGTTCTAAATTGTATGTCAAATTGGTTCAAAGCAAACTCTCAGTAAACCTTGAAAAAAACAAAAACAATTAAATTTATAATAACTCGCTCACCACAAAGACACATAGAAACAGGAATTAATGGTACATTGTTAGAACAGCTAAATGAAGTCAAATTTCTTGGGTTCAGGTAGATAAGCATTTGGACTTGAAGTCACATATTAGCTACATCTCACCTAAACTTAGCTCAGCATGTTATTCTCTCCGTGCACTGGTTAAATTTCGCTCAAGCAATACACTTAAGTTGGTGTATTTTGCCCACATTAGCTCCATCATCGAGTATGGAATAACATTCTGGGGTAATTCATTGGATAGTAAATGCATATCCCAGATACAGAAGAAAGCTATACGAATAATCTGTAATGCTTGTAGCAGACAGTTTTTATGAGACATAAACTATTTAAAAATTTGGTACACTCACCTTACCTTGTGTTTATATACTAACCATTTTAAAATTATATGCAGTTAATCGACATAGTTTTATAACAAACATGGAAATTCATAACACTAATACTAAAGAAAAGGGATATATTCATCGTCCCAATGCCAATTTTCGTTGTTTTCAAAAGGTGTATATTATGAAACAATTAAGATATTTAATGCTCTCCCCAGTAATCTCAAAGAAAATGTTGGGAATTTCAGGACTTTAAAGACCTCTCTTAAGGAGTATCTTAAATAATTTTACTCTGTAGATGAATATTTAATTGACAAATATGTTTGACAATACTGTCAACAATCATTGTATTTATAAGTATTATAGTGTATTGCGTTTTGTGTATATTAATGTGTGTGTATTTTATATTAAAATTAAACTGTTGTATTCTTTGGCTTGCACGAATGTGTCCAATGAATTTTTTAGTCTTTAGTAATGACACAAGGCCTGTAAAGCCTGATGCTTTGATATTTTACACTCTAGTGCATAATTGTAAATCTTTGCATTGGAAATTCTATAACATATTTGTGGATATGTATTGTAATTTTTTTACATTTATTAAGAGTACATAATGCAATAATCATATTTTAGTTTTATATAGTCGCTAGTAGTAACTATTATGTCGATATCACCTGGCATTGCATCAGTGTTGTATATAATGTAATTATATATATATATTTGTACATGTAGACACTAACTTTTGATACTCCTTGTTTTTGTGTGATTGCAAAGACAAACATAAAAAAGAGGTGCTTTTATGGAGCACATTAAGTATAGAAGAGGCCTCAAATGGAAATGGTGTGATTATAGGTCTATTCCGTTGTTTCTGTAACCCATGCTCTTAGCACGGGCTTTATACGTTGTTGTTGTTGTTTTTTTTTTCATAGTATATAAACATATGTACACATGTATATGTCTTGACAAGTTCTATGTTCAGTGGCTTCCTGGCTTAAACGAACCTACAGAATGCTTTCTAATCTAATCTAACGACAGAAACATTCGACAAAGACGATAGCAGAAGCTCCGTCGTTGGTGGATTCGATCTGTATTCAAGAAGCGTAGCCAGTTTGGGGATTTTCATACCCTAATCCCGAATATGATAATGCCGGATCTCGAATCTTATTACAATTACATGCGAATGACACCATCACAATTTGATGATATTTTGCACATCATTGGCCCTCATATAGAGAAACAAACAATTCAAAAGCCATTATCTTCAGCAGAAACTTTGTGAAACTTTGAGGTTAGGAGCTTATTTATTATTCAGTCCAGCTATGAGTGGTTTTAAATAAGAAACAATCAATTCGAAAGGCAATATCTTCAGCACAGCGCCTTTGTGTAACTTTAAAGTTGGTATGGGCTTATTTATTATTCAGCCAACAGCACATACATGATTTAATTAGAGCGCAAGATTATTCTGGAATGTAGGTATAATTTTGGTTGACTATGGCAGTTTGCATTTTCTGTAGCGTTTGTATTACCATTGTTATACAGTTAAAAAAGCATAACATAAAAATATGAATGAACTTCCATTCATTTTGCCACGCGTGCCGCGTCGCCAATATCACTTCATTGTGAATCCGGCATCACAATTGAGCGTTATTGGTAATGCGGTAAAACGATTGACCAATAGGAATTCAGAATTGACGCGACGAATCCCGTGCGAAGAAAATTGAATTGCATTTAAATTTTACCGCACGGCATGGGCGTTACCCACAGAATTCCTGTTGTTTGATATTCTGTGGTCCTTGTTAAAGTTGTTAAAGATAGCGTCAACATCAAGAGAAGTTCATTCGTTTTCAGAAGAAATCGTTATTGAAATGGTGAAGCTGCATCCCGAACAGTGGCGGCTCGTGGATTAAAAATTCAGTTGTTCACAAAATCAGCATTTCACCGCCGCCACAGCCGCTGCCGCTACTGCTACAGCCGTCGCCACATCAAATCTAGTAATATTACAAACAATGATAGTGCCTTATAACAAGAATTATAAATTTGTTACGCAAATCTTCACCGACCCAGTATTGTAAAGATGTTGAATTTCTTAGTCTTCGAGAGTTAACAGCAATATGAGGTGATGAACGGGTGAAGTCATGTGAAGAATGGTATTTACAATAAATAATATTTACATGGTTTGAATCACACAATTAAAACCAAATTTATTTGTACAGAAATTCCACGCGCCGGTTTTTCAAATGTGCAAACGTTTCTATCACTCGGTAATTAAAGTATTTTATGCTGTTGAGCAGTTTCTTCTCCATAGCAAGCATTGCCAGTGCTGAAAGTCGGTCTTTACCCATCGTATTTCTAGTTAATGGTTCAATTCTTTTTATCGTGGAAAAGCACATTTCTGGTTCTGATGAAGTCATGGTCGTAGTGATAACAATCTTCGGAATAGTTCCTTCGTTGAGGTTGTTTTTTGTTATGAACTGCTTAACTCTCGCATAAAATGCAAATTACTAAGAAAATTAGCGCGTCTCACAAAGACTGCAGTTGCACTTCCGGATAGTTTCAACTAAATCTCAAAGATAGTAGCACCTCCTGCTGATAAACAGAACTCTTGAGGTGTTAATGAGAACGAAAGTGCACGGTCGAAGTGTGCTCATTTCAGGCTGTTTTGTTGCCCGCGCAAGCGCAGAACTGCTAAACGTTAGTAATACGCTAGCACACGAGGCCTGTGCTACAAGCGTTGTTGTCACATACTCAGGTTCTTGGCTGTGTTCAATCTGAAGAGCAGAGCACGGTATATTCAAACAAGTGGCACCGGATAGCGCATTTTGTGAAATGTTTCCTGAAAGAGAAAAAGGAGATCCACTAAGAAATATTGGAAGTTCACGTGCCCTTGTGCTACTACACAGCAGCCGCCGCTGATCCCGAAACTGTCTTGGACAACCAAAATTATACCTTCATTCCAGAATAATCTTGCTATCTAATTAAACCATGTATACGCTGTTGGCTGAATAATAAATAAGCCCATACTAACCTTAAAGTTACACAATGGCGCTGTGCTGAAGATATTGTCTTTCGGATTGACTGTTTCTTAATACGAGGACTAAAGATGTGCAAAAGATCATCAAATTGTGATGGTGTCATTCGCATGTAATTGTAATATGATTCGAGATCCGTCATTATATTCGAGATTAGGGTATGAAAATCCCCTTGAATACAGGTCGAACCCACCAACGACGGAGTTTCAGTTGTCTTTTTTGTCGATTGTAATTTCTTCTTTTTAGAAGATACAGAGCAAGAACTTGTTTTAAATCAGCAGTCATTGCTTCAAGTGTGCTATGCACCGGCACCGCCCTATTGTGAACACTAGTTTCTATTACCAATGCAGTGTCGTAACATGACCTATGTCGCGTCGCCAGTATCGCTTCCATTGTGAATCCTACATAAGAGTTTCTTGAAGCTTCTCCATGGAGATCGCAATACAGCTGGTGCTTCGGCTGGGATTCTCCAGCCGAAGTCTATGTAAAAAATTTGGTCGAAACGCAGCAAGTTACAATGTCCCAAAACGGGGAAAAAGTTGCGTGAAAATTTGCCTCTTTTCGCAACAAGAAACAAAGTTTCACACTGTGACATCTTTCCGAATAGCTTTTAGTTTACCCTAAGAAAAAAGGTCCGCACCTAAAAATTCTAGTTCTAGTAATTTTTACTTTCTCCATACGCACTATGTACATAGTGTATAGAGAAATTATTGAACTCCACCAAAAACTTCGATACCGAGATTTCACCGGAAATATATGTTTTAGGGTCACCAATATTTAAAAAAAGCATTTTCACAAAAAGGTCCGTGTGTCCGTGTGTCTGTGTGTCCGTGTGTCTGTGAACACGATAACTCAAAAACGAAAAGTCGGTAAAATACCAAACTTGGTATTTAAGTTTAGTATCTTCCAAGGATGCGACACGAAGATTTTGAGAAAAATCTCCCCACCCCCAACTACCCTTTACATGGAACTTTTTTCGAAAATTTTGATTTTCTCAAAAATGGCTCTAACGATTTTGATTAAAATTTCGGATATTAAACATATTTACCTGACTAATGAAATGTATATCTTGAATTTTTTGGGAATAGCCTCTGAAGAGTAGTTTATTCTGGATGAATTTTACTAAATTTTGAATGACTGCTAAACTGTAAGAGATGGACAAAAACTTACTACACAAAAAATGTAGAGCACTTTAAAACACACAATTTATGGTATATACATTTTTTTGGTGGAGTTCGTCGTTCTTGTGACATTCCTTATTTTTGGTTTCTGCTATGAAAAACGTATACTTTTCTCATACAGGAACTTGTCAACTCCTACCCATATAAACAAAAGAACTTCATTGAAATAGCAACCAGCTTTTGACTATCACTTTAACCTACGGTTGTCCCTTATTTCGCTTCTACTTACAAGGAAGCGAGTAATAAGACTATTTCTGCTATTTTTTTCTGATTAGCATAAAGTAAATAGAAGTATAAGCTTTTTAAGAATTATTTGTTGCAGGGATATGGAGAAAGTCATATGAGTGGTACACATCAAATTTTTTACTTTAAGCCTTACTATTTATAATTTTTAAAGAACGTTGCATTCTGCATGTAATACGCCCATGAAGGTAATATGTCCAACATAAATAAAAACATATTATTGTTGGGAAAATATATATTAGTTTTATTCTGACCTGAAAGTAAGTGTCGTAGCTGCATCTTAAACATAATTATTGGACTAATAATGGTCTACTTAGAACTTATTGTGACATGAGTTGCAAAGAAATCATCATGCACACATGATGGAAAAGTTATTAAACTACCAAACCAGAAATTACAGCATGAAAACAACCAGAAACTGGATACCTTTGCTCACATATAGGACATATGAATACGTCTTTATCATCTTCAGTAAGACCAACACATTCCTCATGAATGTAAACGCCACAAACGTCACACATTCACATATCCAACACCTTGTGAATTCCACAAACAGGTAAAACCAACCGACCTTGTCCTTTTGTGAACGAAATATTCCTTTTTAAGCATTTTCTTTAATCGGGCCCTTTTTCATGTCACATGATGCTTTTTCTTTTGTAGGCTGACTTTTGCATTTTTTGTATTTATTTATTTTACCGTGGATTGGTTTGAAATTACTTGACGACCAAGCCTTTTCTTTTTCTTAGAAGTTGAAGCAGCATTCTTTTCTCTAACACCCTGAAATAATGAGTTATTAAGAACTAGAGCTCTGCTACTATTAGAATAGCTTCAAAACTCGAGTTGTCTTGAGATTTTTGGTAAGGTATGGCATCTTCTCATGGAATGAAGTTTCACAATCATTGTCACCTAAGTTTACACAATAATCTAAGGAAGATGACAAGTCAACTATATTGCGACGCTGTGGCTTCTGCTTACCGCTCTCTGTTGACAATTGTTGAGCAGTTAAACCAGATGGATCTGCTACTGGTGTAGTTGACGTCATGACTAAAGGCCACACTGTGACAATAGAATCTTCATCTTCGCTGGGGAGCTGGTTGGTTACTAACGGCATTTGGTGCAAAAGCTTTTTCTGGTATTGCGTCTGGATTGCAGGGGCAAATGACTGTAAATGCACATCCTGCTTTTATGTTTTCAGGTTTCATAGCCTTGTCCCACAATTTTGATAAAAAAATCTCCACGCTCAGTGCAGCTGTTCAACACCAACAGATACATCCTCAGAGCCTTCATCCCTATACAGTGACATTTCCACCTCATCCAAGAGGGGTGCTGACGAATGTCCGTGTATGCGGATAAGAACCATGCAATTTTACTGACATAGCCCCACACTCAGTTACTAAGGCCAAAGGACCGAGTGACGAAACTCAATCGCCTTCCTAGGGGTCAAGCTGAACAAGGTCTAACGCGACCACATCCGCGAGGTCTCGGCCAAGACACAAGGGACAATCGCTTCCCTGTACCTCATGCTGAAGTCTGGGATGCTGGTTTCCTTAAAGATACGCCTTTTCCGAGCGCTGATAGTCACTCGTATGCTGTGCGCCTCTGTATTCAGGAGCATGGCCACAGACAGCTGGCTGCGATTGCTTCAACTGGCACAGAATAGAGGACTCTAGTCTATCTATTCTATGTGCCGTGCCTTTCCTGTGAGGATGCTGCACTGCGAGGCTTCCTCACTTCCATATGTGGAGGACAAATTTACACGCCGGGCCACAAAATTCTACAGGAGTTTCAATCAACAACAGAGCGCCGTAATTATGTCTCTTAGTGACTACGACCCAAGAACACGCCGCTTCAAGCGATATTGTTTACCCCGCATGACTTACGGTCATACCAGAAAACACTACAGGAACTCCACCAATAGCAAAAGCTGATCTCCATCACAACCTCACAAAGAGGTGTTTGCCTTCAAACATTTTCAAACGAACAAAATTTATAATTTGATGAATTATTAACTTATTGAAATTTCTTACATCAGATATGCAAAAGGGCTGCTGTGTCCTAAAGAACATCTATTGAGGAGCAACATGCTACCTCCTTAAACCCCAATCTATTCCAAAAGACAAAATCCTTCTTTAATACCCACCCCGAAACAAAACAAACAAAAAATTGTAAGTGTCTTGTGAGTTTGAGCGATACTGTAAAATTATTTTACATTTTTCTTAGTTTTCTGCAATAAATTGGTTATAAAGAAGGTAATAGATACATAAGTGCGGTGCTAACCATTGTGTGAAACAGTGTGTAATAACATAGCGTGCAGTATATATATGACCGGTTAAGCCGTACCTGTTGTGGATTTAAGTGTGTTGTCGAGGTTCGCAAGTTTGGCTTCATTGAGCGTGAAGTAGCAATGTTAGCGATGATGTGAGCAACAGATTCAGTATTCTTGAAACTATAGGCCAATCCCCAAATCCTCCTGTGAAGATTTTACACGAAAATTGCAATAAAAGCAAGGTTTTTTTGCTTGGGAGTAGCCGTGGTAGGGGCATAGCATCCCTGCTAAAAGAGGATTTGGAAAATAACTATGATGTTTTAGGCATAGTTAAACCTAATGCTGGGCTCTTTCATGTCACTGAAGATATGGCAAAACTGTCTTCTGGTTTTTACTAATAGAGGTCATTTAGTTATAGTGGGTGGGCCAGGGAAGAAACTGGATAGAAACGGTAACTATTCAGTTGAGAAACACTTGTGTGTCATAAGGGAATCTAGTAGCCATACCAATGTGAAGTTTGTGGGGTTTTTCATAAACACGACAGTAGCGGCTTCATAAGAGGGTGACTGAAATGAATCTGCAATTTGAGCATGCCTTGTTGAACATTGCTGCCTCTCTCATTGATATGATACATGTTAGGGGAGTAGGCCTAGATGATTATATATCTCATGGTCTACACCACAATTCTAGAGGAAAAGGGCAGCTTCCGCAGTTAATTGCTGACAGAATTATGGGTAAAATGAATACCTGTTGCAATATCTGATTGGACTTTTATAGGTTAAAGGAAATCCCCAAAATAGCCATGAAAGAACGCTAAAGTCTATTGAAATAATCAGAAGGTCATCAACAAAGAATTTTAGGAATACAAAAAAAGCAGTACTTTTATCAAGATAAATGATAGCAGAAACCCGTTGTGTATATTTCACCAAATATTAGGTGTTTAAAAAACAAAGTTAATGGACTTTCTCTTAGTCTTGCTTCTGAAAAACCAAAACCACATGTGTTATGTTTATCCGAACATCAATTAACAGAACAGGAATTCCTGCCTATTTCACTGCACTCTCTAGGAGCAGCACATTCGAGGCAAAATTTGTAAAAAGGAGGGTTTTGCATTTTTTTTTTTTTTGCCTTATAAAATCATTAATAGTAACAAGTTTTGCTTTGAGCTACACATAGAGAAGTATGCAGTTCAGCTAAACATAAATCAAGTAAATTTTGTAATACTGGCTCTCTATCGGTCACCACTAGGTAACTACCAGGTATTCAAAAACAGTTAGATGGTTCCTTAAAGTTTATATTGAAACTGAAACGATAGTTGATAATTTATGGTGACATAAATATTGATTATCTTATATGTAGTCTCCAAAAGTATTAACTTAATTCAATATGCTTTACATACAACAAGTCACACATAGTACATTTGTCTACAAGAATTCAGGGTGGCTCATCTTCAGCAATAGAAAACATTCATAAATATAGATAGATTAAAACTTCTATAATATCACCATTTACAAATGGCCTTTCAGACCATATTAAAGAGATAAGCATCCTCAAAATGATTAAATACGCCCTTCAACAAGAATCATGGATTGAAGTCTATGAAATAAAAGGAATAAATGAAAAGTTCAATCATTTCCTCCAATATTTGAACTCTCACTTTGAAGCATCCTTTTCCAGTTAAATATATATATATATATATATGATCAGGAGGATGATAACACTTGGATTATATTAGGCATTAAAATTTCTTGCAAACGTATGCGAGATTTATACCAAGAATTGAAACATAATAAGACCCCAAACTTAGAATGGCACTACGAGACATTGTAAAAGCACTAAGAGAAACAATAAACGCTGCTAAAATATTGCATTATAATAAAGAAAGATGCAATTCCGATAATAAAATAAAAACTTTCTTGGAATATAATAAAAAGAAAAACAGATAAGAGCTCTCAGGGAAGTTCATCAATTGTACTGGATAACGGTAAACAAGATTTTAAAAATCCTGAAAAGGTTGCAAATATTTGCGACAGTAATTTATTTTTGAATGTAACAGATAAATTAAGCATAAAATATGAATGTAAAGAATCAGCATTAATTTTATGGAAAACTTCTTTTGAAAACAGAGTCCCAAAATTTAAACTTAAAATGACTACACCATCATATATATATAAATTCGCTGAAGACCAAAAATTCCTCTAGATGTGATGAAATGTCAAGCAAAGTCCTAAAAGTATATCCAGACCTAATAAACATTTTCCTTGGCTATTTAAGTAACAGATCACTAAAAATTCGTTACATAAAGTTTTCCTGACACAATGAAGTACCCAACTGTCAACCCCCATTTAAAAAAATGAACAAGAATAATATCTCAAATTATGGACCTATATCTCTCTTATCGGTTTCCCCAAAAGTAGTTGAGAAAGTAATGTTTAATAGGCTTTATAATTACTTGGAAAAGAACAATTTGTTTGTCAAAGAACAATTTGGGTTTAGAAAAGGAGTATCGACTGATAATGCAACCTACAAGCTCACGCATAAAGTGTTAACAGCATTAAATGAAAATGAGCATGTAGGTGGGATATTTTGTGACCTATCGAATGCTTTTGAGTGTGTGAATCATGAGATTCTGATAGCAAAATTATATGTCTATGGAATAATGAATAACATATCAGATTGTTTCATTTCATACCTAGAGAAAAGAAAGCAAGGGATTGAAATTAATAACTCCAATGGGTATCAAAGCAGTGCCTCAGAATGGAAATCAGTAAAACATGGTGTTCCCCAGGGATTGATCTTAGGACCTCTTTTGTACTTGATTTACATAAAAGACGTCCAACTGTACATTAACAGTATTGCAAGATTTTATTTATTCGCAGATGACAATACTGGTCTAGTAACAAGTAAAGATTTCGTTGACTGCGTAGTAAAATTAAAGATGTTCCAAATTGTACGTCAAATTGGTTCAAAGCAAACAAACTCTCGGTAAACCTTATAAAAATAAACTCAATTAAATTTGTAACTACTCGCTCACCACAAACACACATAGAAATAGGAATTGAAGGGTGTAACCCAAATGCCTGATAAGTGACATTTTTGAAAGCAATTAGTTTTTGCATTACGACCAATCTATGTACCATTCCCAATCCATCCAAGACACGGCTATGTACCACAGTGATTAGTTCAGTTTATACATTCATCACAAAATGGAGGCTCTGCTATGTTGCTCACTTATTTACCCGGAAGTGTGCTGAGTACCAATAGCTAATTTCAGAAATTGAGGGAAATAGTTCAGGAGCTTGATGATGATGATGATGATGATGATGATGATGATGATGATCTTTCCTTTTTGTTTATCTGCTGTCACATGGAGGCTTTGGCATCATTGAACAATAGTTCCTAGTATCCGACCACAGCTACTTGCCTTGCGATAGGGATGTCACCCAGATTGAGAAGAGGAAGAGGCTGTGCAAGACAGTTTGTATCTGATGACCTACATATGCTATCAAATTTGAAGTCATTCCGTAACTGTAAAAAATATGTTTAATATTCAGTCTACTGCTGATTACTTGATGACAACGAAACATTTGAGGAACTCAAAGGTATCGATGTTACACTTCTCAGCAGGAAATCCCGGAGTCACAAGAGTGAAGTATACCTTTAGCGAATTGGAAACTTGGATCAATGTTAATATTCTAAAATAGGGAGTGACGGTTTCTGAAACAGAAATGCAATATTCCACGAAATTGAAGGGCAAAGAAAAAGAAGAAGATTTGTTATCAATGATACCATATTTGGATGTAAAATATAGACCATTCTATAACAACTTGTGTTATTATAATGTGGACTGATTTGTTTGTGAAGTTCTTTAATGTTTGCTTTAATCTCTTAAACATGAAACATTCTCTAGCGTATACATCCGAACTCTGTAGAGAATAGGGAGTGATTATAACCTATAGTTATAAATTCCGCGGCTCCAGTCGGTATCCATCCATGGACGTCTGGGTTGGTATTTATTGTTATTTATGAAATCATACTCTATTTCATTTGAAAACCTCAGTTGTCTAATAACTATCATTTCATGAACAGGCACTGGTTCATCAACTTGACCTTCATAATCTAAAGATTAATTCATCCAAAACTTTTCTGGCAGTTGCATTAATGTACTTTGTTGGCTTACCCAAAGGCAGAAGCTAAATGAATATTTTCATTTGCAAGAAATGGAAAAATCGCTGTATGTAAAGAATACTGTAAGCTGAATAAAAGTAATTCTGGAACAGTGTCACTATTTTGAAATAATTACATTCCAATGTTTGGCCAACAGAGTGTTTCTGTTTGTTCCCTACTTAAAAACTTTTTAAATCTGTAAAATTGATGTGGTGTTTGACGGAAATAAGTCTTAAGGGGGAACTATAAATAAACTCACTTTCAGAGATTGAAGGATTTTTAATAAATATAAGATGTAGTTTATAAATATATTTTACATGATATAAAAACTGCAATATATGCATTGAAGTAGTCGAATTCATCATCAGCACTTTGGGGATTGTAGCAGTCAGATGCTTAAATGCAATATGCAACTCTAGCTTGAAGTATTCGGTGGGCTATTTTCACAGTTTCTATAACAGAAATAGGAGAATTAAAAACACCTTATAGATAAACAATTAAATAGCGTGATAATATAAAACTGCATTACCTTATCTGATGGAGTCATGATGATTGTGCTAGACACATCGGAAGAAACCATCACCGTCCCTGAAGCATTGCCGTCCACGAGAACCACTGCAACAAACCAAACCACACATGTTATTTTTAAAGCATAGAAATTTGGTTTCTCAATGAAAAACATAGCATTTTTCCACTAAATATCTAAAGTGGATTGTTTACATTCAAAATATACTACAAAGGGCAAAAAAAAAAAAAAAAAAAAAAAATGCTATGCAATGAAACTCATCCATAACCAATCCACATATTTGGAGGGAGGCTGTCAGAAATTCAGGGGGAGGGATAAATAATTAAATCGTCCAGTTGCAAAACACTGTGTCCATATATCCTGATTTAGAGATTATCAATGAAAAATAACCCACAATTTTCTAATCATTTATTTAAATTTTACTTTCTCTATTTAGTACATAGGTAGAGAAAGTATTCAACCACCACCCAAAAATTAGGACTGAGGTTTCACTGGAAATACATGTTTTAGGGTTACCTGAATCCAAAGCGCGCGCGCGTGTGTTTTTATAGTGTTTAACTCCCGTTTTTACTACTATGGCACCGCAGACGATGACACCGATGATAAATGGAGCAAAGATGGAGTACCGGTGGAATTTGATGGCAGGGGAAACCGGAGAATCTGGAGAAAACCCACCCCTGCGCCGTTTTGTCCACCACAAACCCCACATGCGGCTTGGAATCGAGCCTAGCAGAGAGACTAGTGGTTGGACTAGCCTTGAATTTTCTGGGAAGGACCTCTCCATTCTGGATGGCTTTTGCATAGCTAGTAAACCGTAGGAGGCATGCAAAAACTTATCTGTGGAGTTGGCCAATTCTGAGATATTCCTTGTTACTGTTCAGTTTTAAAATACATACGCCTTTTTCATACGGGAATTTGCTAACTCCTGGCAATGCAAAGAAACCAATTTCAGTCACGTAGCAGCCAACTTTTAAAAGCTTTAACTGTCGCTTTAGCCCTGTATATTTCCTTATTTCCCTTGTATTTGTAAGGAAGTAAGTAATACGACCATTTCTGTTAATGTTTATCTTGAATAGCAGGAAGTAGATAGAAGAATAAATTTTAAAGTGCAATTTGTTACAGAGATGTAGAGAAAGTCAAATGAATGGAACACGTTAGATTGTTTACGATATACTCCTAGCATAATAGTACACTAAGGGTTTTAATGAATTACAAACCTAAACCATTGTTTAAGATGTTCTCGTAGACTTCCACAGCCAGTATCTATATAATATGGCTGGTTTCTGGTTGCCGCCGCAATATGGTTTATTTCATCCGATGTTTGGCCCCTTGGGAACTTCACTGCAAGAGGTCGAAACGTAGAAGGAAATAAACGATAATGCAGCGGCAACCTTAAACGGCCATGTTATACGCTGTAAAGATATTAACCAATTTGTTTGTAATTCATATTTTATGTGTCAAAATGAAATCACGTGCAGCTTATAGTTCATCGGAACTCTTCCCAATTTCTTTATTGAACTTATTATACAAAACCAAAGAAATTGTTGTACATGCATCGCTTAATTTCAATTAGTTGAACAAAAGTGTATTTGTATAATATTATTGACTTCTTAAAATATTTTCAGTATGAGCTATGAAAATATTTAATTTCAGCAGAACTGTTTTACTGGTGCAATAATGTTTCACCACAGAATATTCTGTGGTTTAACTGTGCACTTAATTTTAAACTTTTAATTCCTGAAGCTCACCTAAACATGCCAAACTATAGGTTACAAGTTGTGTCCAGGATGTATATCTGAGTATCGGCACAGAGTATTGGAAATAGAAGTTATGATTATAAATACGAGTATATTATAATTCTGAGGAGGCTTTACAATTTTTGTGAGGCCCCCTTCCCTCCTCCCCCTCTAATTTCTATTCTAGTACTCATTAAAAAGTATGAATTTAAAGTCACATTAATCATGCATATTAACATGCACTTTCCTGCTTAGTTGGTTAATATATTCACAATAGTTTTTAGCCCGCCTGGGTAGCGTGGTGGTAGCATATCTGCCTCATGTTCAACAGGTCGTGAGTTCGAATCTCGCTTAGGGTGAGTTACCCGGATAAGGGGTTTTTCGGGGTTTTCCCTTATCCATTGAAGGCTAATGTCGAGTAGCTTTAAGCTCTATGGACCTTGAGCATCATTTCACTAATTTTATTCATCGTCCGACATGACCAACCAGGTTAAAGGACGTTAAGCTACAAAATAATATTAATAATAATAACAATAATAATAATTTTCACAGATTATACTCATATCATTCGGGATTCATACCAAATATTCTAGAGATACTAATAGGATGAAATGCTAGAAAAATGGAGGAAACATGGAATGTTTTGAAATTCCAACCTTGGTTTTGGTTATATATATCCGAAAAAAAAAACACTTAAAAAATTCTCTCTAGGCCGGACTGAATCGGGGACTTTCCGAATGTCAGCTGTAAACATCACCTGAGCCACAAGATGTGCTCTCAACCTAAACCAATAGTTTGATAGCAACTTTAAAGCTAAACAAAACAAAAAAAAAGTTAAGAAGACAGAAAACGGATTTTGCATAATAGAAGTTTTAAATATAAATGGGAGAGGTAAAAGATTCACTACATGACATTATATGGTGGAATTTTAGTCGGTATAAATGGTAACGTTTAACGTTGCAGTGAAACTTAATGTTTGCCTGTTAGTAATATTTCGCATTTTATTATAGTATTTTATGCTATTACTCACCCCAGAGTACGCAGGAATCCATCTCCATCTTTTATCATGGTTGGAGTATTGGTATTCCTGCAAACAAGAAAATACAAATAAAATAAACAAATATCAGTTAAATTAAGTGTAAGACGAATCGGTTGTACTTTTGTGGAATCACTAGAATCTGAACAATTAGTATTTATAACGTATTTTCAGCATGCTCTTGTACATTCAGAATGATTCAAAGATATCAAACGCTGGAAGCTGTGTAATGAACATTGATAGCATTATTTTGCAATGTATTAAATAGGCACAATTAAGACAATAATGTGTCATTTTATGCAATATATTTTCTGAAAATAATTTCCCGCAAAGGGCTCTTGCTTCTGTGACGACAATCTCCCACATCAATGCACACTGTTTGAAAACTTACTCCTCAAGAAAGTAAACACAGACTGAAAAATGTGGGGAGTAAAAGGCTATAAAATGTCTTCATTTTTGGAGATGGCCTGGTATCCAAAGAGGGATGTACAGAACCTTGGACATTTTAACAATGTATACTATTGTACCACCATGCAGGAAAACCATGTTGGAATCTCCCTTAAAGACAATAATCAAGAAAATAAATGTTATTTCAGTTGAAATAGTGCAAAAGTTATTGATTTGCATCGTAGGCTGGCGGATTGACACCCTTGGAAGGGAGGTCATTTATGAAACAGTTTTCAAAAATGAAATGTATTTGTTTTATTTTTACGCAAATTAATATTATATCAAGGACTTGAAACTTTCCCAGCGCTGATTATTAATGTTTTCCTCTCGGGATGTCAGCCAGGTAAGTGTTGAATTAATTTCCAAGCTTTCAACGAGTACTCTGTGGCCATCAGGGAACTTCTGGCGATGGTATTTACACCTGGAGGGGAAGACTGAAGGACCGCCTCGTGTGCTGTCATTGGTCGGCACTGGGGTTGAGGTGGATGGGGCAAGCGGTTATGAATTTTAGGTAGCCACGTTTTGCTTATTTGCAGACCTCGTGTCTGCTAAAATTATTTTGTTTGCTTTTATGTAAATTGCTTCTTTTATTAGTCTGTCATAATATCTGGTAGATTTGTCTATTTTGGTGGATTTTTTTTTTCGGTAGTGTTTAACGCCTGCTTTAACTACTTAACTACTTATGGCACCGCAGGATACATGAATGAAGATGGAGCACCGGTGGACTGCGATGGCGGGGGAAACCGGAGAACCCGGAGAAACCCCGCCACAGCGTCGCTTTGTCCAGCACAAATCTCACATGCGGTCACTTGGGCCACTTGAGAGGTGAGTGGTCTAACCACTCGGCCACGGCGCGGCCATTTTGGTGGATGAAGAATTGATAGTATGACTAGTATCGTTAGTATGTTGTGCCATCTCAACCTGATGCAACGTTGGTGTATTTTGATGTGCTCTTCCACAGTCTGGCCGATGTAAATTCTTCCAAATTCCAACACTATCTGGCTGACATCCCGAGAAGAAATCATTATTAATATTATATATTTGTAGGTTTATACAAATATTTACTCAATGATTATTGCACAATTGCAAAATATTGGTTTTATTGAGCAACCGTGCAGCATTGCACACTGTAATCATGAAGACCACAATTTGAAAATTAATATTAAATTCCTTATTGTAATGAAGCATACTTACACGCATCGAAAGAAACCGTCACCATCCTTAAAACATTGGGTTTGGGCAGTGGCCTCAAATACCTACAAAGAAAAAGGAAAAACTATCTGTCACTGTTTAATTAGCTTTGTTATGGTCAAACAGTAATATTACTCCATTTTGAAAATAATCTGCATTAAAGTAAGATGGCACTTGGACGTTGTAGTAACCCCTAAAGTCCGGTACAAATACTGAGACATGGTGGAAAGCATTTGATAAAACGCTCAATGAGCGCGTAACATTAGTTAAAAACTAACTTTTGTTTAGAATCTGGAACTGATACTACAAATGCTGTATTTAAGGGGACCGATCGGTGAAATTGGAGACAAATTAATGAAGAAGCTACAATATAGGCGTTGTAGCTTGCTATTATATTCGATTGTCTAGGAACGTTTTCCTGTAAATATTCTTGCTAAATGGAGTGAAAATGAAAGATTTATGTGACTATTTAAATAACCCTAAGCAGAGGTCATGGTTGGGCGTTTGAGATTTTATTGATATTTCTCACATTTAAAAAACTTTTAAGATGTTTTGAAAAACCTCATTCTCTTTTTCTTTTTTTAAGCTTAAAGTTCTTTAACCTGGTTGGTCAAATATAACTATTAGAAACTAATAAGACGATGAAACTAATTAGTCCAGAAACGACTTAATAGCTATAGATGCACCAAAGTCTGCAGCCAAACTTCTTTGTACAGACATAAGATGTGGTAAACAATGCACACCTAGCGTAATACTTCGGAAAATTCACAGATTCCCTTTAATATAAGAAAAAGACCCGGGAGGAATCTTACGGCTTTGAAACCAAGACTTTTGAAGGATTGGGGAAGGGGGAGAGATAACATCAACGTCTTAAGAAATGCTATACTTTTTGTGTCAAACGAAATATTCTGAAGATAAGTGAAATGCACGTATTGCTAAATAAAGCAATAATATTTCACTAAACGAAGAGAGAATAAACAAACGTCTTGCATTCAGATGATTTTCTCTACCCGCTCCGCAACAAATAATTCTTACAAGATCTTAATTTTTATCTGCTTTATACTGTCAATATAAAAATAGCAGAAATGAATGGTTTTACTGTATATTTTCGTATAGATTCAAGGGAAATAAGGGAATACAATAAGCTAAAGACAGTCAAATCTTTTAATGACTGTCTTTGCGGTCGGGTGATCAGCGTTCTGGCATCTCATCAGAGGTTCCAAGTTCGATTCCCAACTGGGGCGGGGAATTTTCTTTTAATTAGAATTAATCCCTATCCCCTACAGACACTGGAGGTATGTATGTGAGAGTGAATACGTGTTTAATAGTATAATGCTGAAAAATTGATGCTAACAAACCCTACAGTTCAGCGAGAAAGCACCAGCAGTTGTTTCTAAAGCAAATATCCCGTCATGAACCACAGAAGTCTATATAAATGAAACTATAAAAATCTCTTTTAATAGTGATCGCTATATAATGATATTGAAATGCCGTACTACTTGCATGGTGAGGATGAAAAATGGAAAACGAAATGACAAATTGCCATTTGTGAATTGTATAAATATTGGAAAATTTAAATCAATAATAATAAATATCTCAGAAATGGTTAACTTGCACAAAAATTAAATATTTTCCATTCACACGACTTTCTCTAGCTGTTATATAAGCAAGTTTCCTTACAAAAGATTATTATTTTATCTACGACTTGCAAATCAAAGCAAACATTAGCAGAAATAGTCTTATTGCTTGCTTCCCTGTAAGTAGAAGGGATATAAGCGAATACATCAGGCTAAATCGATAGTCAAATCTTTTAAAAGCTGGCTCTATGTGAAACAAATGAAGTTCGCATGGCCTGCAGTAAAACAAGAGAGAGAAAGAGAAACGAAACGTCACTTCCCGTTTGAGAAAAGTACAAGTAGTTTAAAATTGAAACCAATAACAAGGAATACCTCAGCTCTACATTAGGAAAAAAAAAAAAAAAAAAAAAAAAAAAAAAAAACTAAGTTACGTATTTTAACGAAACCTCCATTTTTGTGCAGTAAGTTTTTGTCTATCTTTTACGGTTTAGCCGTTATGTATAATGCTGCAAAACTCATCCAGAATAAAGATATCTTCAGAGGTTATTCCCAGAAAATTCAAAATATACAATTTATTTGTGACGTTAATATCTTTAATATACGGTATTTTAATCAAAACCGTTAGCGCCATTTTTGAGAAAAACAAAAATGTTTCCATGTATGAGGAGGTTTGTGGTAGGGGGATTCTCTTGAAAATCTTCGTGTTGCATCCCTGGAAGATACTAAACTTAAAATACCAAGTTTGGTTTTTAGCGTCTTTTCGTTTTTGAGCTCTGCTGTCCAGACACACACACACACACACATACAAATTTTTTTCTATAAATACCTTTTTCGGACTCAGGGGAGCTCAAAACATATTTCTGGTGAAATCTCGACATCGAATTTTTGAGTGGAATACAATAACTTCTCTATGCACTATGTACATTGTACATACAGGCTAGAGAAAGTAAATATGTATCTGCCACAAATTGTGTGCTTTAACGAGACCTACATTTTTCTCCGCAGTAACTTTTTGTCTGTTTCTTACGGATTACCAGTTGTGTAAAAATCATCCATGATAAAAAGTATCTGAGAGGCTATTCTCAGTACATTGAAGATATACATTTAATTTGTGATGAACTGATGAAAATATCTTAAAACATACGATATTTTAACCAAAATGTTCCATACAATGGTAGTTTTAGGTGGGGAATTTTCTTGTGAACATCTTCGTGTGGCATCGTTGAAAGATGCTGAACTTAAATGTCAAGTTTGGTATTAACGGAGTTTTAGTTATTTGAGTTAGGTATGTTTTTCATAGGACACGCGAACGCGGATCTTCTCTGAAAATGCTTCTTTTGGATTCGTGGGTTCCCAAAGTGTTTTCCAGTGATATCTCGGTAGCGAAATAATTTGGATGGAATACTTGATGCTTACTTGGCAGGGAAAATAAAATCGGAACTTCAGGAGATAATTAAATGCGTGTTTGTTCGCTTACTAAATTATCGAATATTATTTCTTAAACGTGAATTTTGTATCAAATCAGCTTTAGATCTACTTAATTTTAAGTCACGATAAACTGGTATTTGAAGTTAAATTAAATACTAGTTTTGACAAAACTTAATCATTTATCTACACCTATATACCTTGACATGAAGGCATAGAGAATTTCAGAATGGAAAGGTGTTATGAATTGAAATAACGAACAGAGCACCACTTTCTGGTTGTGAACTTAAACATTTAAAATCTCTTTAGATATTCCCCATTGAAAACCTTATATTTAACAATGACTTAACCTTTCAGTTAACGCCACTTTGAATAAATATATGTAAAAAGGATTAAGGCTTTTGTCACTTCAAGATTTCTTATTAAGATTCTGGAATTTAATAATAATAATCGTAATAATAATAATAATAATAATAATAATAATAATAATAATAAAAACTACAACAAGGCAGAGTTGTTGAGAATTCTTAGCACGCGCCAATTTCTCACCCTGATTTGGTATGTTTAAAGTCTGTCACTCAAATCTAATACTTTATAAATCCTCATAAGCAGAAGAGGACGGTACGTGCTTGAAAGACGACATAAGGTCCATTGATTTGTTTTATCTTGTGTGTTATTTGTATTAATAATGAAGAATGATTATAATAATATTGATATTAATAATATCTTTCAAGTCAGGTTTAAGGTGCAGTAATGGCCATATCATGATGCTCAAATGATTCCATCATCCACGTTGGAATCACTCTACCAAGTACGCCATATGATGGACATCACTGAAAACAAACAATGACTTTCTTTTTTTTATTTTTTATAGGCCCTCATATATTTTTTGTTTGTTTGTTAACGATGCTGTCAATTGCCAGGATCATATCAGCGCCGCTGGAAGTAAATCTACTGACATGTGGCTGTCGCTTTTAAGCACACTTAGAAACCAGTGGCCTGGGCGGGTTTGAAATGAGACCTTGTCCTCTTTTATACGCATGAGCTCATTACTATAAAAGTTTACTTGTGGTGTAATGAGTATTGTTTCAACAACTTCCAAGTAAGAAGTTTCATTTTGTCTAATTGAACACAATTTCTACAAAAATATTTGTTTTAATTACTTAAGATAGATAGAACATTTTCTACGAAGATATCGATATATATATATATAATGGACAGAGACAGTGTTTTTTCTACACGTTATATTCTTTTTAATGTATTATTTTCTGAACTTACCTGCAGCAGTAAGAGAACTGCAAAGAATCCGAACACCATCTTCATGCTGAAAGCTTGGAGCTAAACTGCTTGTTACGATTGAGTTTTGGAAACTATGCATTTTGTTTCTCAGACATGATATTTATAGTAGAAGCTATGTCAGGATAGTGATTCCCTGTTTTCTTTAACCTCTCTTTCTGCACTCTATTTGACGGTAGTCTGTAACTCAACAAAGAATTGCGACATCCTTAAAGATAAGTTCAAGGAAAATTGTCTGCGCATCTCTTTTCTTAGCAATGAGGAAACTTTCTTCACAGTTATCAGTTCTGTACAGACATAACTAAGATTAAAATAAATATGAATTAATTCAGCAAAGGATATAAGAAACTTGCAAGGGAATGGGTGAGATGTGTACGAAAGTTTCGAATTGCCTTCAAAGCTGAAGTCTTATCTATTCTGCGCGTATTTAATAAGATCACGTGTAAAAATGTTAAAAACTAAATATTTGAAGGTTTTCACTAGATTCAATATATAGAATAACATTAAGTTGCTAAGTCCATGGAGTTTATCTCGAAAACCAATACTTCACGAAATACCCTCATTCCAATTGCCGTCTGAAATTAACATATTACGTTTCTTTTTTCTATTATTTAAAATACTCGATCAATGTGCTATTTGCCATAATAAATTTAATTGTGGTCAGTTTATTATGAAGTCTGAAATATAACCCCTTCAAATCATTTTCTTTAACACTGCTGTGGATTTTGATAATCTTTATGATGCAATGAACAATACAAACATATTTTAAAATGATATACATTTTAATTTTCATAAAATCTATATATTACATAGAGGAATTGCATAGAGGAATTCAAAAAATGTTTTCTTTCTCTATCATGTGCAATGTACACAGTAGATAGATTCCACCCAAAATTCCATTAGCGATAATTCACCGGAAATAGGGGTTTTGAAATGCCCTGATTAAAAAAAAAAAGTGTTTTTAGAAAATGGACCATCCTCTAAGGACGCGCGCATGAAGATTTTTAAGGAAATATTCCACCCCAAACTGTCCTTTACTTGCACAAGTTTTCGAAAATTCTGATTTTCTCAAAAATTTCTCAACAATTTTGATTAAAATACCATATTACATATCAGACATTTTCATGACAAATAAAATGTAAGATATAGACAGAAAGTAACTAGTTCAAAAAGTAGATCTTGTTAAAACACACAATTTAAGTCAAATACATTTTTTTGCAGTTATCCCTTTCCAGATATTCCTTGTTGTTGGTTTCAATTTTTCCATTCTTATACTTTTATTAAATGGGAAGTCGTTCTTAGTTTTTTCTTCAGCTGGCCAAGCAAAGAAAACACAGTTCAACTGTCACATAGCAACCACATTTTAAAAATTTAACTGCCGCTTTAGCCTAGTGTATTCCCCTGTTCCTATTATATCTACAAGGAAATGAGAAATAAATGCATTTGTACAAAATATATTTATCTCGTTTAAAGTAAAGTAGATAGAAGAATTCGCATTTAAGAATTGTTTAAATAATAGGTAGAGAAAATAATATGAATGTAACTCATCAGGTTTTTACTTTCTCTACAAGTACTATGTATATAGCGTATAGAGAACGTATTCCACCCAAAAATTCGATCCCGGTATTTCACCGGAAATGTATATTTTGAGATCCCCTGAGTCCCAAAAAGGTTAGTAAAAGGTCCGTGTGTATTTTATGTGTATTTGTGTGTGTGTGTGTGTGTGTGTGTGTGTGTCTGTGGAGCCTAGCTCAAAATCGAGAAGTTGGTTAAATTTCAAACTTGGCATTTATTTTCAGTATCTTCCAAGGATGCGACACTAAGGTTTTCAAGAAAATTCCCCACTCCAACAACCCTTTACATGGAAAAAAATTTAAACATTCTATTTTCTCAAAAATGGCTCTAACATTTTGATTAAAATGCCATAATGTCTAAAATGTTTTGATGACAAACGAAATGTGTATCTTCAGTTTTATGGAAATAGTAAGAGATAGACAAAATTACTACACAAAAATGTGTCTCTTTAAAACCAAAATATGTCATTTTTTTTTTTTTATTTTAATATTCGATATATTCCGAGTTATTGGTTTCAGTTTTAAACTACTTAATTTTTTTCTCAGATATCTTTCTTTTCGTCTCCTTTTGATTACTCCGAGCAAGCAAAGAGAATAGAATTTCAAATGTTTCACATAGCAACAACCGGCTGTTAAAAGATTTGACTATAGCTTCAGCCTGTGCATTCCCTTATTTCCCTTCTACTTACAAAGAAGCAAGTAATAAGACTAATTCTTATGTGTATCTAGATTAACATGATGTAGATAAAAAATAGTTTTTTTAAAGAAAATAGTCTTTTAAAGAAAATAGTCTTTTAAAGAAAAGTTGATTGTGGAACAGCTAGAGAAAGGCATATGAATGGAGCACATCAGATTTTATATTCTTATGGTGTGATCAACTTTCTTAGTATGTCAGGCCAAATAATTGAAGAGACAAACATTGCTTACATAAATCAAAGAGCCGAATCTTTAAAATAAAATCGAGAACTTGGAAGAAAGTTTTTCTCGATTACATATTTTTTTCTAAGGGCGTTAAATTGATAGGCTGGGAGTGTGGAATCTATATATTCACCCGTGCAGTGTCGCCTCCATTTTGTGTGTATGTTGATTTCTGTATAACATGGATACTGTATACTTTTTGTTATAAAATAAATACGGTACCAAAAAGAATTGCAAAGCTCTAAAAGTTCACCTACTGCATCTATCTAACGAGTTACTAGACCATTCTGATTGGTGACTGTTCTACCGCCAAAGGGTTCGTATAGGCTATTCAACATTTTCAAAACTGAAAAAACTCTTGGGGATAAGGTTCAGGACGTCATACGTTCCGCCATTACTTCACATGCTTTTGTGTCTCAGAGTTTTTCAGCTGTTATTAGTACTATTCGAGGTTGTACATAAATACAATTTTAAGGGGTAAAGAGGAGGATACACCACAAGAATCGTGTACGTCATTTTACAATAATTTAATAAACAACGGAAGGAATTGAACGAAATCACTTAGTTATTCCAACCTAAAGCTAAGAGTCGAGCAGCCAGCTAATTTTAATTAAAATGGAAGGTGACATTGCTGTCAATCCTAAAGCACAATTTCCCTTTAGACTACATCTGAAATCGCTATAAATGAGGACAAAATCCCCTATTGTTCTATAATAATTTTATTGTTCAAAAGCTGTAAAATCCTTTGTGCTTTTTAAGAGGTCGGGGAAAATTGTTATAAAATTGGAACATATTTGTTGGCGTTAGTTTCTACTGCATTTCTTTCAGAAATATCACAGTCTACCTCAATGCCAAGTTATTTTTTTTTTTATTACTGTTCCATTTATACCCCGCCTTTAACTGCTTGATCCTATCGGTAGTAATGTGGACATATTCCCAATCAACAATGGCGTAATCGTTAGATTTCTATTCATTTTTAGATTTAACATTAGAGCACATACATTCACACTTCCAGACTCTGGGGAGGATAGGGAATAGTTTGGGTTAGAGAAAAATCCCTACGACTAGCCGGGAATTGAACCCGAGACCCCTCGCACAGCAAGCAGGTGCCTCCGACTGAGTTATGGGACCAGTCGCTGATTTTGTTATAGAGAACTTGTAGTTGCATAAAATTGGGTCAGTAGATAGTTTTGTGGTGTTTATGAGCGTCTTCCACTGTGTTTTTCGCCCATTTTAGATAAACTCCATTAGAGAAATATTCCGGAATAAATGTATAAATAAAGATAACTGCTGAAGTGCAAACATGCTCCCACTGTCCTTCATAAACGTCACTAACACTACTATACTGTATCACTACTGTCTAACTAAATCTATTCGTCATCTCGTCAGGGGTCAGCTATGGGCCATGGAGTTTATCCGCGAATAATCGGGGATATCCTCGATTCAAGAACAGCGTGTATTGCGAATGCAGTCGCATGCCGATCAAAAGTGATGACATATTATATCACTTCTAGCTTCTATAAACTATTCTTTTCTCTACACGTACTGTGTACATAGTGTATAGAGAAGGTATTGTAATGCATCCAAAAATTGGATACCAAGATTTCAGCGGAAATACATATTTTTGGTCCCCTGAATAAAAAAAAAGCATTTTCAGAAAAAGGTCCGTGTGTGCGTGTATGAACGCATGTGTACAAGAAAGTGCCTCCACCCCCAATTACCCTTTACATGGAAAAACATTTTGAAATGTTTTATTTTCTTAAAATGATTCTGATGATTTTGATTAAAATCTCTGTATTTACTTTACAAATAAAATGTATATCTTGAATTTTGTATAAGTGGTAAACCCTAAGAGATAGACAAAAACTTATTACACAAAAGACGTAGATCTCGATAAAATACCCAATTTATGTCATACATTTTTTTCATGGAGTTAGCCGTTTTCGAGACATTCCTTGATATTGATTTCAGTTTTAAAATACTTAAACCTTTCTCATACGGGAACTTGTCAACTCCTGGCCACGCAAAGAAACGGATTTCAATCTCATAGCAACCACATTTTAAAACATTTGACTATCGCTTTATCCTAGTGTATTCCCTTATTTCCATTCTACTTACAAGCAACTAAATATTAAGACTGTTTCTGCTAATGTTTTAGCATGAAATAGAAGAATAAGCTTATTAACAATAATTTGTTGCAGAGATGTAGAGAAAGTCATGTAAATGGAACACATCAATTTTCTTTTTAGCATTTAATGTGTATTATTCGTTTGCGAGAATCGCCTAAAAGCTCCTCAGAAAGCAAACTTTCCCCCCTTCATATCCCCTTGAAGTACTTATTCCTCCAAATTCTCCCCTGGGGCAACCGAATTCCGCCAAATTTAGGGGGAAACCTTCAAATTTGCAACAGTAAAAGGTAATGTGTACTGCAATTTCAGGTAAAACCTAGACTTTAATGTTAGCATTTATCTGGCACAATGCTATTGAAAGCAAAATTAGTCATTCACAACGTTTGAGAATTTCTAATTTATTGTATACGTTCTCTACTACTAATAGTAAGTATAGTACTGTATCCCAGCCAAAAGTTCGATACCGAGATTTCAGCGCAAATGCATCTCCTGAGACTGACTGACTACAAAAACAGTCCGACTCTCTATAAGCAGTGTAATTTAAAAACAAAATGTTGGTTAAATGCCAATCTTGGTATTTAATTTAGCATCTTCCAAGGAGCAGACATGAAGCTGTTCAATAAAATCCCTTCTACCTAAACTACCCTTACCATGGGTGAATTTTCGGTACGTTGCATTTTTGCAAAAAGTTCTCTTGCATTTCTGATTTATAAACTTAATTTTTATCCGAACAGCCCGTGAAATCATCTTCGTTCTGTATGACTTTTGTATAATTACTGAACTGTAAGAGATAGACAAAAAAATCATTACTACAAAAAATCTGATATATTCGTTCACATGACTTTCTCTATAACAAATTATTGTTAAAGATTTATTTTTCTATATACAGCAGGCTAATTGAGATAAAAATTAGCATAAATGCTCTTATTACTCCTTCCTTGTAAATAGAAAGAAAATAAGGGAATACACTACGCTAAAGCGGTAATAAAATATTTTAAAAGCTGGTTGCTATGTAATTGAAATTGGTTTTTTGCATGGCCAGGAGTTCACAATATGAACAAAGTTTAAGTATTTTGAAACTGAAATCAATAACAAGGAATATCTCGGAAATTGTCAACTCCACGAAAAAATATATATGATATAAATTGTGTGTTTTAACGAGATCTACAATTTTGTGTAGTACGTTTTTTATTATCTCTTACATGGTTTAGCAAAAGTCATCCAGAATGAAGACATATTCAGAGGCCATTCGCAGAAAATTCGATGTATTTTATTTGTCATGTAAATAACTAACTCCATAGCACGACAGCTCTCAAGGAACCTTGACCTACCACTCGGCCGCTGCGTCCACCCCCCATCTCGGTTCATGACAGACGTCATGAATGGGGTGCAGTATTGGAGGGTGAACGTGGTCAGCGCCTCGAACCCTCCCGAGCGGTTAATGCGGCCCTCGTGACCTGGAGCTCTATCAAGTAGCTCCTCAATTGGCCCCCACAGGGACCTCACGAGATTGAGTGCACCCTGGACCAGGTCTCCCAGGGGGGGTCCCCACGCTGGTACTGGGAATCGAACCCAGGTCTCCCGTTTGGCAAGTAGCTGCGCTAAGGAGACGACCTTTGTCTTGTAAATAAATGACTTTAATAGGTTTTTAATATAGGTATTTTAATCACAATCGTTAAAACCATTTTTGAGGAAATCAAATTTTCGACATGTAAAGGGTAGTTTGGGGTGGAGGTACGTTTCTCAAAAGCTTCATATCACATCCTTGGAAGATAACAAACTTAAATGTCAAGTTCGGTATTTTACCGACTTTTCGTTTTAGAGCTATCGTGTTCAAATGCATACACAAGCACCCTTTCTGATTTTTTTTTTATTCAGGGGAGGATGAACCTTTGTCTCTGATGAAATCTCCATATAGAATTTTTGGGTGGAATACAATACCTTCTCTACCTACTTACTAAGTATAAGTAGGGAAAGTAAAAATGCAGATGTTACAGTATACCATACTTATATTGTGAATTTAAGCTCTTGCAAGATATTTCTAGGTAGATGTTTCCATAGTTAAAACAGGATTGTGTTTATAAATCAAAGTGCACTCTAATGAGCATGCAAAATACAATTACAAAGTTTTGACGACTTACTTGCTTTTATAAGTTCATTTAGAGTGCATGTCCGTTTTTTTTACAGTTGTTGAAGTGGTTTAGATCACATTTTTGCCCACATAATGTATAGACACATTATTCTTGAGCTTAAAAGTAAAAATAACACGAATATTTTAAAGAAAATATCCACTTCAGACTACATTTTGCATACATAAATTTTCATTATTTTGTAAAAAGTCTACTTTGTTCCATTCCCATGACATTCTCTAGCTATTCCGCAAACAGACTAGTCTTACAGAAACTGATGCTTCTCTCTGCTTGGTGCTAATCAAGATAAACAGAAGATAGCAAAAATTGTCGTATTAATTACTTTCTTTTAAGTAGAAGGCAAATAAGGTAGTATCCTAGGCTAACGCGATAGTCAAATCTTTTAAAAGCTGTTGCTATGTAATTGAAATCTTTGCATGGCCAGGAATTGGCAAATTCCCGTATGAGAAAAGTTTTAAGATTTTAAACTAAAACTAATTACAAGAAATATCTGGAAAATGGTCAACTCCACTAAAAAAAAGTGTTTGACATAAAGTGTGTGTTTTATGAGATCTGCATTTTTTTTTGTTTTTTTTGTTTTTTTGTTTTGTAAAAGTTTGACTCTTACGTTTATCAGTTATGCAAATGTCATCCAGAATGAAGATATCTTTAGAGGCTATTCTCAGAAAATTAAAGACAAGCATTTTATTTTCCATGTAAATATCCTAAATATATGGTATTTTAATCAAACTCGTTTAAGCCATTTTTTGGGAAATTAAAATTTTCGAATTTTTTTCCATGTAAAGGGTAGTTTGGTGTGGGAGGATTTTCCTCAAAATCTTCGTAGCATCCTTGAAAGATACTAAACTTAAATACGTTTCGGTTTTTAGTTATCGTGTTCACAGACACATGGGCACACACAAACACACGTACCTTTTTCTAAAAATGTTTTTTTTATACAGAGGGCTCTAAACCGTGTAATCCCGGTGAAATCTCGATATCGAATAATTGGGAGGAGTGCAATACTTTCTCTACTTATGTACCATGTACTATGTAGAGAAAGTAAAAACGATCTTTTTTATACAGGGGACCTAAAACGTATATTTCCGATGAAATCTCGGTATCCAATGAGGATAAATTTTAATTTCAGTCATATATGGATTACGCCATTGTGAGACTAAGCACAGAAAACAAAGGAAGTGTGTTTATTATCAGGGAAAAGTAAGCATAAATCAGTTGAAATGAGATAACAGCATTTCATTTCATTTATATTTGGATTACACCACCGTGAGATTATGAAACACAAAACAAAGAAAGTATGTTTCTCAATCAGGAAAAATTGTCCACGGTAATAAGATTTCATTTATAAGTAGTTAAAATCGCAACCCAGCAGTTGAAGTCTAGGCCACATAGACAAAAGTTAGAGGTCAAATTGCCGCGTATTCAGCTATGTATCTGCTACCCCCAATAAGCAGAGGTTGGCCTAAGTTAACACCGGCACGCACAAATAATGTGGTTTAAAATTTAGGCCACGTGCCGTACTAAGAGCTCTATTATATTTTCTTTAGAAACATATGAGTCGCCCATGAGATTTAAGAAACGACATATTAGCTAGCGAAAAATTAATGTAGCTGAAGAGGGTAAAAACCCTAAATAGTCTTGGGCAGGACCCTAAAATATCTTGATCCATCCATCCATCCATTCATCCATCTTAGCAGGTCAATGTTCAAACAGCTTAACCAAAACAACCAATGTGAAAAAGAAATCTAGAGACTGCAACTGCATTAAGAAACAATTTGCTTTAGCCTAAATCATAATTTATCATCCTCACAAGCTGTATGCAAAAATTCCTGTAGCCACAGTAGTTGGCTAAAACAGAAGACAAAGCGAGATACATGTCCATTTTCCATAGTAGAAATGAATGATCTAAGGTTAACTGTATCATCAATTTTAAATGACTGAAGAGAGACAACCTTTTGGGAGATTACTTTACAAACCTCACTAAATCTTTCATTACTCCTAATACGAGTACATTGCGATATTCCGGTACTCCTGTTGGGGTATCCCGTAATACAAGGTTCAAAGAATATGCCAAACATTATACAAATGCAGCTATTCTCAACTGCTGTAAATTTAGCTTGTACTCCATTGTAGACGCCGGAAATGTTAGCTGCTCCATCATAATACTATCATTAAGAGATATCGCCAGGTCGAAGCGCCTTAAGATGTCAATAATGACATTAAACTCTGAGCTGAAGTGTTTTCTATGTAATAAATTCCCAAGAAATGTTGATTTATTTCTAAAGAGTCCACGACAAATCTTAAACAAATACTGATTTGTTCTTGGGTTGACACATCCGTAGTTTCATCCCCTATTACAGAAAACTAGTTTATATCTTTAATATCTGCGATTAGTTTTCGATGTAAATTGTGATGCAAAATGGATAGCAATTCCTTTTGTATGTCTTAAGAAATCCACTTATAGGAATCACGTTGCATCCATTGTTTTAAAAGTGTTTTTTTTTTCATATGAGAAATGTAATGTAGAGATTAATTTTAGTAGATAGCACAATTTTCTTTCATCTGTTTTCGTTTTTCACTTGTAAGCTGAGAAGAAACGTTAATGCTTTGTTTTTGAGCACAAAATTTAACCACTGCTTCCCTGCGGCTGGCTAACCTTTAGTGTATTTTCAGTTTTTCTATTCTTTCTTTTTCTTTTCTTTCAAGTTACGGAAACGTGAATCAATGAAAGCAATTTTAATTATATAAACAAATTTCAGACGCTGCTCCTGTGTATTGCTTTACATATTTTACAGAAAATAGCATTTTAGTTTTTTCATACTATACCCATGGAAATTGCATACTCCAAGATGTCTGAAAACTACGCCACTAGCCCCAGTTTTGGTTGCTCTTTGTTTACTCTTGTAATGACAATACAGATCACTATTACTTCCATGTTTGCTATTACATGTCGATTCACCCTTGTGATTCCCCACACGAGGAACTTTATTTTCAACATTTGGTTTTATTAAGAACCTGTCCATTTTTATAACCTTTTGCTGTTTCGATGCACAATCACATTACTACAATGTTTAATAACACAATGAAATGTAATCACTTTAATTCACTAACAAGTCAATACCGCATAATGCATGATGATTGTGCAATTGCCCTAACTGCCACACGCATGTTTAAGTTTCATAATAGGTTAAAAATAATGAAACAAATATTAATAGATAGGTCTAATACTTCTTTAACAACCCGGTTGTGACACTTCATAGTTTTGAACTGTAAGGTAGGATCAACATATAGATGAACGACAAATTTTACCAGAACATTTGAGAAATTCGGGCAGGAAAATACCCGTGAAAGGAATTTACTATTTTTACGACTGTACAGCTGTAGTAAGCATGGATATCGGGTGCGAATGTTACATGTCAAGTGGAAAACATGCCCTCACACTTATATTGCATGCTTTAAAGCAGTGACTGATGATGGTGAAGAAAAAGAAGCAGATATGTAATATTTTCGTGAAAGTACCGCACTGAACACGATATCGAGCATATGCTCCGAATGCGGTAAGATGCTAGGTTGCATCATCATGACTGCTTTTGTTTAACGGGAGAGCTCAACATTTGTAATAAAAATTATTCCTCTTCAGCTCCTTGGTCTGTTTAAATATTATGTTAGTGTACTCTTTAAATTTCTGGAAGGAGGGCTTCCCTCAGTAAAATCGTTGGAGGGGTAATGTCCCTGTTGGGGGGATCACAAAGTCCCTTTCCCACATAGGTTGGCGCCTATACTCATCAAAATTCATACAAGAGTGAAAAAGGTTTCTCTCTCTCTCTCTCTCTCTCTCTCTCTCTCTCTCTCTCTCTCACGACTTTTCAAACTCCTCAGAGTGACAGAGCTTCGCAAAACTAACAGTCCTAGACTTTAAAAACCTGATGTATTCCATTCACATGACTTTCTCTATATCTCTGCAACAAATTATTGTTAAAAAGCTTATGCTTCTATTTACTTCAAGCTAATCGATATAATATCAGCAGAAATAGCCTATTACTTGCTTCCTAATAAGTAGAAGCGAAATAAGGGAGTACTGTTGGTTAAAGTAATGGTCAAAGGTTGGTTGCTATGTGACTGAAGTTCCTTTGTCTGTATGGACCTGAAATGTTAAATTCCTGTATGAGAAAAGTATGTTTTTAAAGCTGAAACCAAAAAACAAGAAGTAACTCAAAAACGACCAACGAAAAAAATGTATATAGCATAAATTGTGTGTTTTAAGGTGCTCTACATTTTTTGTGTTGTTAAGTTTTTGTCCATCTCTTACGGTTTAACAGTTATGCAAAATTCCGTAAAATTCTACCAGAATAAAGTAGTCTTCAGAGGCTACTCCCAGAAAACTCAAGAAATACATTTTATTTGTCAGGTAGATATTTTTAATATACGATATTTTAATCAAAATTGTTACAGCCATTTTTAACAAAATCAAAATCTTCGAAAAAAGATCCATGCAAAAGGTAGTTTGGGGTGGCGGGATTTTTCTCAAAATCTTCGTGTCGCATCCCTGGAAGATACTAAACTTAAATACCAAGTTTGGTATTTTAGATACTTTTCGTTTTTGAGTTATCGTGTTTACAGACACACGGACACACGGACATACACACATGGACCTTTTTCTGAAAATGCTTTTTTTGGATACAGGGGGTCCTAAAACATGTATTTCCGGTGAAATCTCGGTATAGAATTTTTGGGTGGAATACAATACTTCTCTATCCCTATATACATATGGGGCTAGAGAAAGTAAAAATCTGATGTGTACCATGCACATGACTTTCTCTACATCTCTGCAACAAATTATTCTTAAAAAGCTTATACTTCTATTTACTTCATGCTAATCAGAAACAATTAGCAGAAATAGGTTTATTACTTGCTTCCTTGTAAGTAGAAGTGAAGTGAAGTGAAATAAGGGAGTACCACAGGTTAAAAGCTGCTTGCTATGTCACTGAACTTCCTTTGTTTGTATGGACAGCAGTTGAAAATTCCTGTATGAGAAAAGTATAAGTTTTTCATAGCAGAAAAAAAAACAAGGAATGTCTCAAAAACGATCAACTCCACGAAAAAAATGTAAATAACATAAATTATGTTTTAACGTGCTCTACATTTCTTGTGTAGTAAGTTTTTGTCCATCTCTTACGGTTTAGCAGTTATTCAAAATTCCGTAAAATTCATCCAGAATAAACTACTCTTCAGAGGCTATTCCCAGAAAATTCAAAATATGCATTTTATTTGTCAGGTAATTGTCTTTAATATATGATATTTTAATCAAAATCGTTAGAGCCATTTTTGAGAAAATCGTAATTTTCGAAAAAAGTTCCATGTAAAGAGTAGTTTGGGGTGGCGGGATTTTTCTCAAAAGCTTGGTGTCGCATCCCTGGAAGATACTGAACTTAAATACCAAGTTTGATGTTTTACCGACTTTTTGTTTTTGAGTTATCGTGTTCACAGACACACTGACACGCGGACGCACACACACACGGACTTTTTTGTGAAAATGCTTTTTTTCGATATAGGGGACCCTAAAACATATATTTCCGGTGAAATCTCGGTATCGAATTCTTGGGTGCAGTGCAAATGTATATAGCATAAATTTTTTTTTTTTTTTTTTTTGTAGTTTAACGTCCTTTAACCTGGTTTGGTCATATCGGACGATGAATGCAATTGATGATATGATGCTCAAATGATCTCGGGGCACATGGAGCTTAAAGTTACTCGACATTCGTCTCCTCAGGATAAGGGAAAACCCCGAAAAAATCCTTACCCGGGTAACTCACCCTAAGCGAGATTCGAACTCACGACCTTTTGAACGTGAGGCAGACTTGCTACCACCACGCTACCCAGGCAGGCTAGGGATATATTATTTTAAAATTTAAACACTAGCTGAAAGCCTATAAAACAGCATGCAAAAGAGTGATTTTAGTTTGGATATGGCACTATGCCACTCATCAGTAACATGCTTTTTCAGAAGTCACTTGTTCGTCTAGAGTGGTGTGAGAAAAAACACACAGTTGGATGTCAGTACGCTGCGCAATGTTTAGGACAACCATTAGACCACGAAGAAAGTAGCAATGTAAACAAGGACTTAAAAATCGATGGAATCATTGAAATAAAATGACAAAATATTTGTTTAAAGTTTAGGAAAATGGACGGTTAAAGAATGCTGATGTATGATTTTGTTACACAAATAAGGTTCCAGAGCCTAATCAAGAGATAAAAAAAAAACTGTAAAAATGGAAGGTGACATGTGAGGGACTTCAATATTTTAGGGAAAATACAAGGAAACTCACTCTCGGAGATTGCAGGATTTTTTAATAAATATAAGATGTCGTTTATAGATATGTTGTACAGGATTTAAAAACGTCGCTACATGATATGCAGCAGCATCTGGATGAATGCAGCAGTCTGGCGGTGTTACTACAAACGCTAGCTTGTAGTATTCGGTAGGCTTTGTTCACAATTTCTGTAACAGAAATGGGAGAGTGTAAAGTATCTATATATAAGCTATTAATGAAACAGTGCGTTAATGAAAAACGGACTTACCTTAGGTGATGGAGTAGTGATTGTATTAAACACATCGGAGAAAGCCATCGCCATCTTTGAAACACTGCCGTCCCTGAGAACCTCTATAACAATAGCAAACAATACATATTATTAAAGATTTGAAACTTTCTCGGTGTTAATTATTACAGATGACTTCACCGGATAGCAACCGAGTTAGATTAGAATCAAAGAAATCCAAACTTTCGGCCATCTTGACTCTGTGGTCTTCGTCGGGGAAGTTCCACAGAGTCAAGAAGGTCGAAATTGGATTGGATTGCTTTGATTTCAATCTAACTCGGTTGCTATTCCATGAAGTCATCTGTAATACATATTGTTACATAGAAAGTTGTATTTTCAAGTATCTCAGTGCTAGATTTCGGCTGAAAAACATTGGTTTATTGCACTAGAATGCTAAAACGGAATGTTCACATTCATAAGATATCAGAAAAGGTCAATAAATTTGGTATGCAATGCCACTCATCAGGCCCGTAGCCAACCCACAAATTTAGGAGGGGGTTGTCATAAATTCAGGAGAGCAAAGAAGTGAATCATCAGTTGCAAAATAATATGTCCATAGATTTTAAGATTATCAATAAAAATCGTATCATTGCTTTAATGTTTTACTATACACTCTTAGCATAAAAACAGATGGTACACACAGAGTTTTAATGAATTGTATCCATTAACCATTGATCAATATAACCACTGTTAAGGCGTTCTTGTAGGCTTCCGTTGCCAGCTCGTGTATAATATGGCTGATCTGGTTGCCGCTGCATCATGATTTATTTCCTCCTATGTTTCGACCTCTTATCAAGACAGGACTGCACTACTTGAGGTACCAACATGAGGCCGAAATATTGGAAGAAATAAACGAGGACCAGAAACCAGTCATATTATACGTTGTAAAGATATTAACTTATTTTGTTTGTAACTAATCACTTTTTGTACGCCAATATGAAATTCTCCTTGGCGTCTACAGTTTATCGAAACGCTACCAAAGTTTAAAATTAGACTTAGTATACAAATATAAACAAGTTGTTGCACATACATTACTTAAGTTCAATTAGCTTAAAAGATAATTAATATAATTGAATACAAGTTACTCAATTTTTTGCTTCAATATGAGTTATGCGAATATTTAATTCAGCAGAACCATTTAACTGTTGCACGTTAATTTTAAAACCTTAATTCCTGAAGCTATCCTGAAAATATCAAACTAAAAGGTTATACTTTGAGGTCCAAGCAGTATTTTAAAGAGTGAAAAATATGTTGAATATAAGAATTATGAAAACTGAAGTGAACGGACATTCTCTACCTGATGTATATAAAACCATAGTCGTTTGGGGATTTAAAATTATCACTGAATCAGTTGTAGAGTATGAAAATACAGTATATAAGTACAAATGAATAATGCTAAGAAATAAATGAATGCTAAATTTCACCTATGCATGCCAAAAAATTGACTATAACCATAAAGTATAATTATGGATTTTCAGCTTTTTACTTTTCGCAGTATGACAAAAATAGCAATGCCTATAAGAAGCAAAAATATTAAATATGGGTTGTAGTAGTAAAGATTTTTTAACTTTTGTTTTAAAAAATGTATAACACACTTATCTAATCCATGTGTTAAGTAAAATCTTTATTATAATTCAAGATAACCAATTCTGCTTTTCTTTACACGAGTCTTGAGAGTCATTGAGGTGAGTACTGTTACTGTGCTGCTTGGAATCACCATTGTAGTCTGTTTTGATGAACCCTTGTAAAACTGACCCATACTGAAACATTTGCTCTGTAAGTACTTCAAGAAAAATTCTGTCTTTTACAAGATTGTGTTATAGCTGTAATTCGTTATTTAATTTTTCAGCGACTACTAACTTTCTTTTGTGTGAGTGACTGCAGGTATCGGTGGGTCTACACTTACCTACATACTCTGGACTCCAAATGTGTTTTGACTGTGGTGAATTTATATAAGGTGGTCCACCTGTCCCTTATTCTCTAGTTACAGTCTAACCTAAAACATATTTCTCGAGACTCATCTTCTGCACATGAATATTATAAACTTTGGCTGAACAGTAGTGTATTTGATTAACGGGCGATGTTAGCATGAGATCCGAGATCTCGATTCAGGTTCGAATCTTACCAAACGTTAACAATTTTTTCCCACTTTTTTCCTTCCTGATTTGTCACAAAGCTAGATGAGATATCGGAACGCTTTTTAACTTGCTTATTTGCTTCTTTTATTGTTGTTCTCTTTATTTATGTTTATTCTAACTTAATCAGCCCAGTTTCAGGAAACACAAATGAAAATGAACATTCTGAGGCATATTCATACAGTTTCTTCTAAATGTGCAGGTATAATACAATGTTTAAAAACTCATATTGGTGTTTCAGATAATACTACAGAACCAGACCCATTTTCAGGGTATCTCTAAAATAAAAACTACACAAAATATCTAGGCTGACGATCAGAAACTGTGCTAAATACATAGGTATTCACCAATACTTTCAGTTGAAAAGAAAATTAGGTTTAATGCCCATAATAAACTTCTCAATATCCACTAGATAAAGTGTTTCCGACATGAAACTTAGTGATGAAACATTCTCTAACTACGAAGAGCAATCGATAACATTTTAGGAGTTCTAGTATTTTGAAATTGTTTTTATTGACTTTACATGTTTTGAAAATGTTCTTTATTGTCTAAAGACTTAGTGAAGTTTCTTTTTCAAAATGATTAGAAAGAAAATTAAGAATCGAAGCCTGGTAAACACGTAAAATGAACCTTCGCTTGTTCTTCATTCGCATACCTTTTAATTTACACCTAAAATTATTAGAGTAAAAAACACTGAACTAGTTTTGCACCTCGATGGATAATACATAGAGAAGAAGAAAAAAGTGCACGCACACCGTGGGACTCGAACCGCTGATATGCGGAGGTGATGAGAGTAAATGAAATTAAGCAGTGTAGCTACATCATTGCGGCCGTTTGCTGCCTTAAAACTTATAGATATAGTATCACACATGTATCCCTCTCCGCTTCTGATCTCTTTATAACTGTTGTGGACCCCTTTTTGTAGCTTAAGTCGTTCATTTAGCCTTCATTCATTATAATTTAAGTTGTAGAACGTAGCGATCCTATTGATATAACATAAAATGTAACAGGAGTTAATAAGTGCATGTTTTTGGAATGGACTAACTACTGTTGCTAAGGTCTACTTTCCGATGAAGAGTAGGCTAGATTTGCATGGTTACCAAATAACCGATAAGGACGGTAATTTCGACCTTATTACTTTCAGAGTATGAAGTGTTGCCTATCTCCAAAAATAATAAGGAACATAGAAATGGAAATGGCGTGTTAGTTATGGACGCTCTTTAACTGCTTTGGTTCTCAGCGTCCCATTCTATATTGGGAGTGAAAGATCGCTTAATTTTGCTCAGAGGCCTCTCTTATCAGGCTTGAGGTTCTTTTACGTGCCGTAAATCTACGACACGGGACCCACGGCTTTACTTCCCTTCCGAAGGAAGCCATGCTAAGGATTTTTACGCCCGAAAAAATCCATCGTCCTCCGCCGGGTTTGAACCCGCGACCTTGGGTATATGAAATTAGCATGGTAACCATTACACCACGGAGGCCGACTTAATAAGGAACAGGTGAACCACTTTGTATATTAACATTATTTTAGTGTCTTAAACAATTTAAGTGGACGTCAGCTAAGAGTTAATGCTACCATCATAGAAAGTCTCTAATATCTATTGCTGCTACTGGAGGGATTAATTGTTTTATTCTGCACAATTTCCCATATTTAGGTCGTGAGACAATGCTAAAGCCAATCACGGATAACAGCAATACAGAAGGCTGCTAAGAATTATATAAAATGCTTGAATTAAGTACTGGTAATGAATGACAACTAAACTATTTAAAATGCAGATATTTGAGATGGAAGTTACAATTTTAAGTAGATTACTCATAATACTGGGGGGGGGGGGGGACTCCATAAATGTTGGGGGCCCAGATCTTCTAAACTCTCCTCCCTGATTGTGGGCCTCATTAAAAAGTAAATCCGTTCAGTGAATATACACATTAATCTGCTCTTTCCTTTGAAATATTACTTCGGGAAAATTCAATAGAAGCAAAACCTATATTTAGAATTCGGTTAAAGCTACAGGTTAATAAAACCCAACTGTAAACAGATATTTAAGGTTATGAATATAAGACCCTTATGTTTATATGCAAGGAACATTTGCTTATGTTAATAGTAATCTAAAAACAATTCCACAAACTCCGAGACACATTCATAAGACACCAGAAAGATCATTTTCACATCATTTCACGAAATACAAACCAATATAGCAAAATTCTTTTGTAAACAGGCCTCCAGTTTTATAATAGAATATCTAATTATCTGAAGCAAATACCTGTATTGCACAAACTCAGAATTTCTGTGCAAGTTTTTTTTGCAGCACTGTTTTAAAGTACAATAGTTTTATGAATATATTCAAAGTAGTTTTAAAAATATCGATAAATACATAAATATGTACCTAATCACATGTGTACTTTTATTCTATATGTACAAATTCATCTGTATATGCTGTAATAATATTCTTTAAATATTTTCGCAATTCTGGGGACAAACTATACTATGTAATGTTTTGCGAAATTGAGGCAGAATTTCACTTTCATGCAACAAAAATTAAAATAAAATCATTTTTAGTTCTATATTTATTATTTGGAGAGTAAAGAGGGCAGATATAAAATGTAAATTAAATAAAAAATGTCACCAAATGTGGAGTAAACAAGATAAGTTGCGGTGTGAATCAACATCGTAGTAATGGTAGTCTAAAGCATTACTAACCTTGAGTAACTCCATGATTTAGCTGTATCTTTTCTACGAATTTAACAGCAGTTTATTTCTCTGTGTAGAATATACGACCTATTAGGCGTCTATCTGGTTAACTACATATGAAGCAATACGTTACTTATAAATAATTCGAGTTTGTCTGTTTTTAGGAGGGGGGGGGGTAACTCAACGTACTTTAACCAGGTTGACCATATCAGATGATAAATTAAATTGGTGAAATGATACTTAAATGATATCGGGGAACATGGAGCTTAAAATTACTGGACATTAGTCTTCTCAGGAGAAAGGAAAACCCCGGGGAAAAAAACTCATCCGCGTAACTCACCCTAGGTGAGATTCTAAGTCGCGACCTGTTGAATGTGAGGCAGACACGCTACCACCACACTAACCAAGCAGGCACTTCATGGTTCCTGTACTGTAAACACTTTATTGTACAGTCAGAGGATGACATGATCTGTTATATGAATTTGTGTACATCACATTGTGATGAAATTGTGGAAAATGATAATAGAGCATTGCAATGCATATAATACGTTAACACAAAGGGAAAAACATACAAATACCGATTAACAACCAAGATGTGCATACAATTTTAAGTCAGTAGCATCAGAGTTAATGAAAATACAAATAACCATATGTGATGATAATTGAATCTACAAAATACCATTCATTTTAGAAAAGATAATACAATTTATTTAATTGTGCCATATATGCCCACAATATATTATATATTAAATTATAAGTTAAGATTTGTATTACTGATATCTATTTCTAGCCAGGTATTGGGGACCTGCTAGGCAGAACCAGATAAGAATCAAGTTACATACAGGAAAATTCAACTCCATCCAGAATAAGAGCAAGAACTGATTATTTTCTGAAAACAGCAAATATATGCAAATTGATAGTGCCCACCAGCCTAATAAAGATCATAACAGCTATAATTAAGCACTTCCCTGATTCAGTTAGATAGAATGTGATGATTGCCAAACCTGTACACTTAACAGATGTTCTGGGTCTTCTGATATCTTTCGAAAACTACAATACTTGTGAAAGTGAAATGAGGATATAAACGGGCGCAGTTCGACCAACCACCATCCAATATGCAAACTTATCAAAATCAGGACATAATCGCCTTAGCAGACGAGGTAACGAAATACAACAAATTCGTAGGAGGGGCTCGTGCTTATAACAACAATAATATGACTGACCCTAAGAATAGAAATAGAAATGAAAGGGAACAATTATATAAGAGCAGGAGGGCACAATTACAATGCTAGACCATGATACAACCTTACCAAAGGTATGACTATCCTAGATTCAGAGGAACGTTAGAGGAGGCAATAGTTTCCCCTCTGGGAAAATAGATATCGAGCGGACCAGAACAAGATCGCGAACCACATGATGGGGCATGACTCTGACCGTATAAATTCTTGCAACAGGACTCACACAACATTCCACACATGAGGAAAAATTGAACTAGGATATTACTGTGACTCCCGGTTATGATCATATGGCACAGAAATTATCAAAATTAAGAAGTTCCTTAAACACTTTAGTCAAATAAGATAGTAACAATAAAAGCAGTGCATCTAAGTAAATTAATAGAGTTACGGAATTCAGCCTGTATCAAGCTTGAGGTTATGCCAGAATTAATGGTCGTCGCGCAGAACTATCCAAAATTTTACGAAGCAATATTAAGACACAGGCTCTGCTACAGCTACATGTTCAGAAGCATTCTTCCAAGAATTGAAGTAAAGCCACAAATAATATTATTTACCTGTGAATGGCGTTTATTGCTGAGGGACTATTGGCAAAAAACACAGCACAGCTAAATAAAACTATTTTATATACAGGAGACCCTAAAATGTGTATTTCTAGTGAAACCTCGGTATAGAATGTTTAACTGGAATACAATACCTCCTTTAATTATGTACTAGTAGAGAAAATAAAAAATGAAAATAAGAAAAGGAAAAAATGAGTGATTCGCATTACCTTTGAATGAAACAAAACGAGATACGAAGTGTGATGAAGATATTCACAAAAATGAAGAATATTATTCAGAAATAAATTATTTTATATTTAAAGACCGGCTGAAAGCCTTATGACATGCATGAAAACGACCTGTTTTAGTTAGTACATAAGAACACACCTTTTACAAAATAAAATGTCAATTTTCCCTTCTATCACAATATTCTATTTAGGCACTGAAGGTCACCCTCCGTGGTGTAATGGTGACTTCATATACTCAAAGGTCGCAGGTTCAAACCCGGCGGAGGACATGGCTTCCTTCGGAAGGGAAGTAAAGCCGTTGGTCCCGTGTCGTAGACTTACGGCACGTAACAGAACCTCAAGCCTGATAGAGAGGCCTCTGAGCATAATTAAGCGGTCTTTCACGCCCAATATAGAATGGGACTCTGAGAATCACAGCAGTTAAAGAGCGTCCATAAATAACACGCCATTTACATTTTAGGCACTGAAAATGATCAGTGTTGTCCAATATAACGTGAGAGCTAATACGCTCCTTATCAGTAACATTTTTTTTTTTTTTTTTTTCGGAAGTCACTTGTTCATCCGAGATGGTGTGTGAACAAGCCACAGTTGGATGGTAATCCATTGCAGAGTATTGAATGCATCCATTAGATAAACGAAAAAAGACGAATGGAAGAATTTTGAGAAATTTAAAGAATGCAGAAGTATATCATTATTGCACAAATAAGTGTTGCATGGCAGCTATGAATGTCACAGTGACGTTGACAGAAGTTGAAGTCAAGTTGAAGAAATTGCATATCTTTCGTATAATCACAACCCTGATAGAGATATTCTAGACCCTATGAGATTTCATTAAAAAGGAGAGCTAACATGGATCAACGTCTTAGTCCTAACAAAGTGGAGGAGAAAGGAATCCAAGGAACCTAACTCAAATGTCTAAGATAGATAATATATTATTACAGCTTTATCAAGAAAGGAGAATTATTTAATCATTCATTGGACATGTACCAGTTTTAAAGCTAAACGGAATTTGTTTTCAGTCGTGAAAAACAGAAAATGATGTATTAAATTTTATCCTCTAATTGTTTTTCCGCATGAATTACATGTGGTGAGCTGAAGAAAGTGTTCAAGTTTTACAGGACATAACTTCCTGCTCGTCATTATTTTTTTCGTGAGCCAGATAAAGCTGTACAAGTTGCTGCATGGGTTTCCGTTCCAGACTGTATTCTTGCTTCACATTTAATTTGGACCAAAATACATAATATACGATCACATTCAAAACGTTAATATATTACTAAAACTATACTGGGTAAAAGGATATTTTTTGGACATTTATTCCTTCCATATTCAGAGTTTGAAAATGGTTTGTATGCAGAGTTAAATGTCAACTACACCAGAAATGGTGGCAAAAAAAAAAAAAAAAAAAAAAAAAAAAAAAAAAAAAAAAACAGCTACTCTGCTCTCACCGTAAAAGGGTTACAAGGAGAAATCCTATAGGATTTCATAAGTACTCACATTCGAGAATGGGGGAATTAAACAGAATCGCACGGGGGATGTTCAATCCGGAGTGATTCATTATGTTATAGATTACTTGTACATTGCTCAAGGTCCCCCTCATGCAAAGGAGGTCAAGTCGGTTAAATTTTTTACAATAATTGTCACACATGCGTACGCGAATCCCACAAGGTTCATACCAAGTGTCCGAGAGAATATTCTGTACAATACTATGGAAAGAATGAAATATTAGAAAGCCTGGAAAAAGTGGACATTTTGGAATTTCCAACCCTGGTCTTGGCTACAAATTTTCGGGAAAAACACTTAACAAGCACTCGTCCAGGCTAGACCGAATCTGGGGCTTCCTTAATGCCATCGTAAATATAACCTGGGCGACAAGCTAGGTACTCCCAACCTAACCAATGAGTTGATACCAACTTCAAAACTAAAAAGAAAGTTAAGAAGAAATGGATTTTGCGTAACATAAAAATTGGAAGGATAAAAGGTTCACTTCTGGATGTTATGTCGTGAGATTTAGTACCGTAACGCTTAATATTCAGTGAACTTGATGTTTGTCTGTTAGTAATATGAGTATTATGCATTTTATTGCAATATATATAATGTATTTATACCCGATACTCACCCTACTGTGCGCAAGAAACCGTCTCCATCTTTTATCATGGTTGGATTGTTGTTATTCCTGCAAATAAGAAAATGCAAATAAACTAAACAAAACTCAGTTAAATTAAGAAAAAGACAGAAGCAGTTATAATTGTTCACAATGCAGCTAGAACCTGAACAATGGGTAGTATCGATAATCTCTTTTCAGCATTGCTCCTGTACAGAACGATTCATTGCAACCAAATGCTTGAAACTGTGTATTACGTTTGCAAATAAGGAAATGTGTCATATTAACGTGTCATTCAATGCAATACATTTGCTGAAAAACATATCCCGCAAAAGGTCTCTACTTTTGTGACAATATGTCACAGCGTGTGCTTTCAAAAAGATATTTCATCATTAAAGACCTTGCTCCTCAAGCAAGTAGACAGATGGCAAAATTTGGTGATGTTATTGGTTATAAAATATCACAATTTTCGAGATGGTTTAATGCCAAAGAGCTGATTCATAGAAGAAGCCTTGAAAATTTTAACAATGTGTGCTGGTTAGTAATCTTGCCAGAAGTATGTTGGCTTCTCTCTTATAAACAATAGTCACAGAAAATTGTTGCTATTTCAGTTGAAGTGTTGACAATGTGTATGGTAGGCTTTAGATTGACGCCGTAGAAAGGGAAGCCATTTGCGAGAAATAATTTACAAAAAATGAAATGTTTTTCTTTTGACTTTAAATATATTACAGACATTTGCAAAGCTTTGATTTTATTGAATAATATTTCAGCAATGCACACTGTGGTCATGAAGACCATAACAATTTGAAAATTAATATTGTTATTCCTTATTGTAATGAAGTGTACTTACACGCATTGCAAGAAACCGTTGCCATCTTTAAAACATTCCATTTGGGTGGTCTCAAATACCTGCAAAGAAAAAGGAAAGTTATTTGTAATTGTTTAATTATCTTCGTCATTGTCAATAGTAACATTACCCCATTTTAAAAACAGTGAGCATTAAAGTGAAATTGCATTGGCCGTTACAACTAAACCTAAAGTCCGGTACAAATACTGAGAGGTAATGAAAATTATTTGATAGAACGCTCAATGGGCAATTACATTATTAAACTCCATAACTTTTGTTTATAACCTGAAAAGATACTGCAACTATGGTAGTTATGGAAACCGATATGTGTAATTAGGGACAAATAATATAACGCTGCAATTTAGGCTATATTTATATTATTATATTCGATTCTCAAGGAACATTTTCCTGTAAATATGCTTGTTATTAGAGTAAAAATGAAAGATTTGTGTGACAGTTTAATTAACCCTATGCAGGGACATGGTTGCACATTTGAGATTTTTATTGATATTTCTTAAATTTTTGTTGTAATTATACAAATGCTCTTGCAAAATGTGTTGCACGAATGTTAATCGGTTTCTAAAACAAACATTTTAAATACAAACTTAATAAAATATATATAAACTGAATTCCAAACTAGTTTTTAGTTGGTAGTTTTTCAGTATGTTTTTCTCGGTTGTAATATTTAAGACATTTTCAGTATTTAAAATGCTCCTTGCGATGCACTTTTTCAGTTATGTCAGTGAAAATTCGAAAATATTTTCCCAAGACATTTTTTTACTTGCTATGCGATTATTAACATAAGACCAATGTATTACGCTATCAATATCACTCAGGTTGGGTAAGTATATATTTTTTGCCAAAGCTCCAACTCACAGTTGAACAAAAATTGCTTTTAAAGTCTATTTAATAGCAAACTCTCAACAAGAAACATAAATAATTGACATTTTAAAATCATGAAAGTTGCATAGTAAGATTAAAAAAAAAGTATTTTATTTGTGTCCAGGAACAACTAAATAGCTATAGATGGACCAAAGTTTGCAGTTACACTTCTTTGCACAGACATAAATATAGTAAACAATAACACTCAGTAAAATACTTTGGGCCTTAGAAAATTCACAGTTCGACTCCCTTAATAAATAAGAAAAAGAAATGGGAGGAATCTTTGGTTTTTAAAGTAAAACATTTGTAGATTTGCATATTATTAGAGAACACCAAATACAGTGATCAGGTTAGAGGGAGGGATCCATGAATATATTAAGAAACGCTGTAAGTTTTTTTCCCGTAAAATTAAAAATCTGAAGATAATAGATATGCGTTATATTGCTAAATAACTTAATATTATTTCAATTAATGAAGAGAACAACATAAATATCTGACATGTTCCATTCACAGCACTTTCTCTACCAATAAGCTTGTGGTGTAATGAGTATTGTTTGAACAACTTGCATGTAAGAAATTTCAGTTTGCCTAATTTAAAACAATTTCTAGGAAAAAATCTGTTATCATTGTGTAAAATCGATAAAACATTCTATAGAGATATAGAGATAAATATAATGCGTAGAGAACGTGATTTGAGTGCTACACATCAGATTCCTTTTAATTAATTCTTCTCTGAACTTACCTGCAGCAGCAGAAGAAGAACTGCAACGAATCCCAATACGGTATTCATGCTGAAAGCTTGGAGCTAATCCGCTTGTTACGATTGAGTTTTGGAAACTGTGCATTTTGTTTCCCAGCCCTGATATTTATAAAAGCAATGTTAGGATGGTGATTCCCTGTTTTCCTTAACCTCTCTTTGCACTTCACATGACGGTCATCTACAGTTCCACAAAGAGGTGCGACACTCGTAAAGATAAGTGCGGATTCCAGGAAAATAATCCGCGTATCTCTTAACTCGACAGTAAGGAAATTGTCGTTACAGTTACCAGCTCTGTTCAGACACCATTGAGCATGAAATAAAAATGAATGAATTTAGCACAGTATATACGAAACCAGCAATGGAAATTGCTGAGTTTTGTCTGAAAATCTCGAATTGCCTGCTGAAGTTATATCCATTTTGCATTGAATTTAACTTTGCTTCTAAAAACTATAAAAACTACAGTTTTTATTAATGTTTGAGGGTTTTCACTTAGTCTCAATATGTAGAATAATGTATTAGTTACTAAGTCCATGTAGTTTCACAGGGAAACAAAAATTTCGCGAAATTTCCTCACCACAATTAGGGCTTGGAAAGGTCACCCGCCCCCGTTTTTAAAATTACTTGTAGAATGTACCTTAATGCAAACATAACACTTTACTTTTGGTGAAATAATTATGAAGTCTGAAATATAAGCTCTTTTTTGTAAATTGCTGTGGATTTTGATATGATGCACTGACTAAACTTTTGTGATGCAATAAGCAATAGAAATATGCTTTAATATAACTTTTTAATTTTCACAAAATATGTAGATAAATATTTCCCTTTCATTACATAAGAGAATCCAAGATAATTTTTGCTTGTAAAATACAACCCAGAAAAAGTTAAAACCGTTCAACTTCTTTTTCTCTAGACGCACTATGTACATAGTGTATAGCAAAGGTGTTGCATTCCACCCAAAAATTCGATACCGAGATATCACCGGAAATACCTCTTAACCTCTTAGGGTCCACTGAATAAAAATCTGATGTGTACCATTCACATGTCTTTCTCTATATCCCTGCAACAAATTATTCTTAAAAAGCTTATACTTCTATTAACTTCATGCTAATCAGTAAAACATTAGCAGAAATATCCATATTACTTGCTTCCTTGTAAGTAGAGGTGAAATAAGGGAGTACCATGGGTTAAAGTGAAAGCCAAAAGCTGGTTGCTATGTGACTGATGTTCCTTTGTTTGTATGGACAGGAGTTGACAAATTCCTGTATGAGAAAAGTACAAGTTTTTCAAAGCTGAAACCAAGAAAAAGGAATATCTCAAAAACGATCAACTCCACGAAAAAAAAATGTATATAACATAAATTGTGCGTTTTAACGTGCACTACATTTTTTGTGGGTTAAGTTTTTGTCCATCTCTTACGGTTTAGTAGTTATGAAAAATTCATCCAGAATAAAGTAGTTTTTGGAAGCTATTTCCAGAAAATTCAAAATATACATTTTATTTGTCGGGTAAATAGCTTTAATATGCGATATTTTAATCAAAATCGTTAGAGCCATTTTTAGAAAATCAAAATTTTCGAAAAAAGTTCCATGTAAAGGGTTGTTTGGGGTGGGGGGATTTTTCTCAAAATCTTCGTGTCGCATCCCTGGAAGATACTAAACTTAAATACCAAGTTTGGTATTTTACTGACTTTTCGTTTTTGAGTTATCGTGTTCACAGACACACTGACACACGGACACACACACACGGACCTTTTTCTGAAAATACTTTTTTTGGATACTGGGGACCCTAAAACATATATTTCTGGTGAAATCTCGGTATCGAATTTTTTGGTGGAGTGCAATACATTCTCTATTCACTATGTACATAGTGAGTATAGAAAAAGTAAAAAAAAGATCATTTTAGAAAAAGTGTGCGTGTCCGTGTATCTGTGAATATGATAACTAATAAACGAAATGTCGGTAACATTCCAAACTTGGTATTAAGTTAAGTGTCTTCCAAGGATACGTTACAAAGAATGAGAAAAATACCCCTACACCAACTACCCTTTACATGACAACTATTCCGAAAAATGTTGATATTTTCAAAAATGGTTCTAACGACATTTATTAAAATATCGGTTATTAAACACATTTGCATAACAAATAAAATGTATAATTTGAATTTTCTAGCCTGAAGAGCTCTTTATTTTGGATGAATTTTGCTGAACTTTGCATAACTGGTAAACCGTATGAGATAGACAAAAACTTAAAACACAAAAAATGTAGATCTCGTTAAAACACACAATTTATGTCATATGCATTCTTTTAGTGGAGTTGACCATTTCTGAGATATTCCTTGTTATTGGTTAAAACTTTTCTCATACGGGAATTTTTAAATTCCTAGCCACACTAAGAAACGGATTTCTACCACATGGTAACCAGCTTTTAAAAGGTTTGATTATCGCTTTAACCTCTCTTATTTCCCTTTTACTTACAAGGAAGCAAGTAATAAAGAAAATGTCTGCTAATGATTATCATGAAGAATACGTTTTCAATAATTTGTTACAGAAAAACAGAGAAAGTCATGTGAATGAATCATATCATATTTTTTTACTTCTACTTATTACATAGTATACAGAATGTTTCAAAAATACGGGGCATAATTTCAGGTATGTATTTCCCACATGAAGACAATCAAAATAGTTCATTATAACATGTGTCCGGAAATGCTTCATTTCCAGTTATAGCCTTTACAACATTGGAAGTCCCACCTGTAGACAATCAAAATAGTTCATGTCCGGAAATGCTTCATTTCCGAGTTATGGCCTTCACAACATTGGAATTCACTGGAACGTTTTTCTTTCCGCAGGTCTTTGCCGTCAAAGGAGACATTAGGAGGGCGCTCTGATAGTTCATTCTGAGGAAGGTTACTTTCAGTGTTCTTTAGGCGTTAAGACTGCGACATGTATCCAAATCAAGAGCTGGTAAAGATACACTTCATGTTCGGTAAGGCGGACGGCAATGTTGCGCTGGCTCGTCGTTTGTACCAGGAGAGGTACCCACAGTGACAATGTCCAGATCGGAAGACATTTGTACGTCTCCATTCCCGTCTGTGCGAGTATGGAACATTCACCTCTCCTGGTTTGGGAAGGGGACGACCAAGCTCTACAACTCCAGAAGTGCAGGAGGAGATTCTGGAGGCTGTGGACAGGACTCCTTCTATCAGCACACGACGGTTAGCGTTGCAAGTCAATGTACCTCATACGACTGTCTGGAGACTGTTGCACGAGTATCAATTGTATCCTTATCATTTGCAACGTGTACAGGCCCTGTCACCAGCAGATTACCCTGCACGAGTTAGGTTTTGTCAGTGGTTCTCGCAGCAGTGTGGTGTAAATCCGAACTTTTCTGCCGTCGTATTATTTACAGATGAAGCACAGTTCACAAGAGATGGCATAACAAATTTCCACAATCAGCATGTATGGTCGCATGAAAACCCACGTGCAACTGTTGTATCTCATCACCAGGTGCGGTTCTCCCTCAACATGTGGGCCGGTATCATTGGTGATCGATTAGTTGGACCCCATGTACTTGTAAACAGACTTACGGGGCAGGCGTACACAAACTTCCTGGAAAACACCATACCTGACGTTTTCGAAGACACTCCACTGATCAATCATCAACACATTCACTTCTTGCATGATGGCGCTCCTGCACACTTCAGCCGGTACTTGGATCGAAGGTTTCCTGATCGATGGATAGGTAGAGGTGGCCCAATTGCTTGGCCTCCACGCTCACCTGATCTGAACCCTCTCGATTTCTACTTGTGGGGCCATTTAAAATCATTGGTTTATTCGTCTCCGGTGCCGGATTTGGAATCCCTTCGGAATCGAATTGTGGCAGGTTGTGAGGACATACGCAATACTCCTGGAGTTTGGGATCGTGTTCGCAGATCAATGAGACATCGATGTGAGGTCTGTATTCAAGCAGGAGGTGGACATTTTGAACATCTTCTGTATTGACAACAACCTGCGGAAAGAAAAACGTTCCAATGAATTTCAATGTTGTGAAGGCCATAACTCGGAAATGAAGCATTTCCGGACACATGTTATAATGAACAAATTTGATTGTCTACATGTGGGAAATACATACCTGAAATTATGCCCCATATTTTTGAAACATTCTGTATAGATAAAGTTCACCGCAAATATACGTATCTATTCTGTACAAACAAACAAAAAAGACTCTTATGTATTCCATTCACATGGCTTTCTCTACATCTCGCAAATAAATTATTTTTAAAAAAGCTTGCTCTTCTATTTACTCCATGCTAATCAAGAACAAATTGGCATAAAGAGTAATTATTACTCTTAAATAAGGGAGTACCATAGGCTAAAACACCAGTCAAATCTTTTAAAAGCTGGTTGCTATGTGATTGAAGTACCTTTGTATGACCAGAAGTTGACAAATTCCCGTATGAGAAAAGTATAAGTGTTTTAAAGCTGAAACAAATAACAAGAAATATCTCAAAAACCGCCAAACTGCATGAAAAAAAAAAAATAACATGAATTGTGTGTTTTAATGAGCTCTACATTTTTTTTTTTGTGTTACTTTTTGTCTATCTCTTACGGTTTATCAGTTGTGCAAAATTCCGCAAAACTCATCCAGAATAAACATGTCTGCAGATGCTATTCCCAGAAAATTGAAGATAAATTTTTTATTTATAACATAAATATCTTAAATATGACATTTGAATCAAAATCATTAGAGCCATATTTGAGAAAATCAAACTTCTAGAATTTTTTTCCATGAAAAGGGCAGTTGGGGTGCGGAGAGTTTCTTGAAAATCGTGTCACAGCCTTGGAAGATGCCTAACTTAAATACCAAGTTTGGTCTTTAACGGAATTTTTGTTTTTGAGCTAAGCTGTCCACAGACACAAACACACACATACAACACACGCACACACGGACCTTTTTCTAAAATGCTTTTTTTTAGATTCAGGGGGACCCAAAACATGTATTTCCGGTGAAATTTCGGTACCGAATTTTAGGGTACATTACTCTACATTCTCTATACACTATGTATAGTACGTGTAGAGAAAGTAAAAACGCATTTTCAGAAAAAGATCCGTGTGTGTGTTCGTGTGTCTGTAAACACAACTCAAAAATGAAAAATCGGTGAAATACCAAACTTGGTATTTAAGTTTAGTATCTTCCTAGGTTGTGACAAGAAGATTTTGAGGAAAATCCCCCCACCCAAAACTACACTTCACGTGGAAAAACGTTTTACAAATGTTATTTTCTAAAACATAGCTAACGATTTTGATTAGAATACCATATATTAAACAATTTTATGTGCCAAATAAAATGTGTATCATGAATTTTCTGGGATCAGACTTAGCAGATCTCTTCATTGTAGATGACTTTTGCATAACTGGTAAATCATAAGAGATAGATAAAAGCTTACTACACAAGTGTGTAGATCTCGTTAAAATACAATTTATATCATATAAATTTTTTTCGTGGAGTTGACCATTTCTGAAATATTCCTTGTTATTAGTTTGTTATAAAATACTTAAAATTTTCTCATGTGTAAGCTCCTGGCCATACATAGAAACGGATTTCAACCACATGAAAACCAGTTTTTAAAATATTTGACTGTCCCTTTAGCCTGGTTTATCCCCTTATTCCCCTTCCACTTACAAAGCATCAAATAATAAGACCATTATTGCTAACGTTTATCTCGATTAGGATGAATCAAAGAGAAGAATACGTTTTTCAAATAATAATTTGTTACAGATATGCAGAGAAAGTCATGTGAATGGAACATATCAGATATTTGTATTGTATAGATCAAAAAATATGTATATAAAAATTACACGCTACTTCTCTATAGTAGGTGGAGGAAACATTGCATTTCACCGAAAATTTCATTATGGAGACTCCACCGGAAATAAATGTTTTGAGGTTCACTGAATAAAAGAATTAGAACTTTGAGAAAAAAAAAGTTCTGCCTAAGAAAAGAATATTCCGATTTTAATTGAAAAATTAAAATCGGATAAATATCGAATTTTATATTTCACTCAGCCATTCTTTCTCTACACATACTTTGTACACAGTGTATAGCACTCAAAACTTCGATACCGATTTTCCACCGGAAATACATGTTTTGAGACCCCATGAATAAAAAGGCATTTTAGAAAAACGTTAGTGTGTGTATGTGTGTGTGTGTGTGTGTGTGGTCTGTGGGCAGCATAGCTCAAAAATTGGTATTTAAATTTAGCATCTCCCAAGGATTCGACATGAAGGGTTTCAATTAAATCACCCCCACCCTTCACTACCCTTTACAAGGAAACTTTTTCCGAACTTTTTATTTTATCAAATATAACCAACGATTTGATTAAAATATCGTATATTCAAAATATTTGCATGACAAAATATATATCATGAATTTTCCGAAAACAGCCTCTCAAGACCACTTTATTCTGGATGAATTTTGCACACTGGTAAACGCTAAGAGATAGACAAAAAACTTACCACACAAAATATGTTAAAAAATACATAATATATGTCAGGTACGTTTTTTTGTTTGTTTTTTTTAAAGTAGAACTCGCCGTTTTTGAGATATTGCTTGTTATTGGTTTCAGCTTTAAAATACTTATACTTTACTCATACAGTTATTTGCAAACTCCAGTATATACAAAGGAATTTCAATCGATACTCCCTTATTTCCTTTCTACTTATAAAAGGCATGCACTATGAGCATTTATGCTAATTTTATCTTGATAAGCATGAAGTAGATAGAAACATAATATTTATTACAATTATTTGTTACAAAAATGTAAAGAAATTCAGGTGAATGTGACATATTCAATTTTTTATGTAAGTGATGATCTTCAAGAAAATTTTCTCAGCTCAAACTCTTGAATTGTCTGTGAATAGACTGTTAATTCCTCCCCTTCATTTTGAATGAATGTTTGAGAAATGTGTATAACCAGTAAACCATTGAAATAAAAAGCTCATTGCACTAAAGCCCTAGAACCTTTTGAAAAGTACAATTAATGTGAAAGAATCTTTTCGTTACTGCACTAAATGGCAGTTATAAGGCATCTTACACAATTATTCTTGTTCTTGCAAGGGTTCATTAGTAACAGAAACCTGAATACAATGTTTTATTTTTATCATGCAAGCAACCAAGTCCATTTGCTTAACTTGAGATTGTTTCTAATCGAAATGATTGCGAGTAATGTAACCCGAGGCATCCTTTTAAACGTTTAATAAGCTTTTGAAATGGTATAACACTTATTTCTTATTGTTCAAATTTGTGATTCGTTGCAGAGTTTAACTATCGTTGTTTTGTTGAAATTTGTATATATAATTTATTATCTTCATTATAGTTAAATTCTGCCTCAGATTTTATAGATCGGTTTGTTATATTCATGCCTTTTCGTTAATTATTTTATAATTTACATTTCGTTGAGCGAGTTTCTAATATGCCGTGCATCTTTTTAGGACTTTAAATCCATAGCATTCCTAGTGAAGCTCACGGACTAAGAGTGATTCACTGCGTGTTGTAACGCAGCAAGACTTTAGCGCTCAGAGAGAAAAAAAGAAAACAAGAATTAAAATTGAATACCTTTAAATTAATAACAAATTTAAATTCATAAAATTCTCAAATATAGGTATTTGGATTTTTGTAGATATTATGTTAATCAAAAATATACTTAAAGGTAACTTTCTAGATACAAAATTAATTAATATTTCGATAGATTAATTATTGTTGTTATAAAGATAATCGACATGGTATTCGTGGCATAAATGATGAAGTATATTAATCATAAATTTGATTCTATAATTATCTATTAATATCAAATTTAAAATCAAATTAACACAAAATCTCTTTTTAAAATTATTAAATTCAAAGACAATGCAATATGAATAATAAATATTTACAGCAATATCCTCGAACAAACAAATAAATGTATCTAAGTTTGATTTATATGAATTAGTTTTATCTTAATCGCAGTAGTAATGAAGTTAACAGCTCCTATAATTCTTGGTATTCCTGCAAGATGTGAGGAGAAGATAATTAAATCTACTGCAGGACTTGCATGAGTAATTCTCACTAAGAGGGGAGATAAACTGTTCATCCTGTTCCAACTCCTCTTTCAATTGTTCTTCTAATAAGGTGTGGGTAGTCAGAGTTTGGAGCTATACGTTAGACTTATTTCTATTGTGTGTATTATTTCTACAATATACTTATTTCATAAACATTTTATGCCATTCTTCATAAGCTTTTTTATACATAACCATAATTGTTAAATTGTTTCTTTGAGCAGGTATTGGTGTTTATTAATTAAATAAATTAAAGCCAACTGACAGGACGAACGTTCTTATTTTGCATTTATGAGGACATTTTCTGTTACCTCCTAGGTCTCTTAAATGTCCATGTAAGCAGATAGCCGCGCCGTGCTCGAATGGTTCGACCACTCGCCTCTCACTTAGACGGGTTCGATTCTAAGCGACCATATGTGGTGAGATTTGTGGTGGACAAAGCGGCGTAGGGGCGGGTTTTCTCCGGTTCTCCGGTTTCCCCCGCAATCGCATGCCACCGGTGCTCCATCTTCATTCCATGCACCATCGTTGTCATCGCCTGCAGTGCCACAAATAGTAAAATTGGGCGTTAAACACTACCAAAAAAAAAAAAAAGGGGAAAAAAAAAAAAGGAAAAAACGTAAGCAGAGCTTCGGGGCAGGCAGGGAACTGCAAGTGGTAGCGGAGCGCAGTTTTTTAGTTGCACCGAAATATTTTATATAAGCAGTTGGAATCCCGTGTTTTTCTAATCTGGTTCCTTTATGATCAGATATGTTATCATTCTTACGATTGAAGTATGTGTTCCCATAGGGGAGATAGTAGCATCGGCGGACGTTTAGACCATTTTGGATAGTTTTCGCCAAATTAAGGATCGTTCATTTTAAAATACTGGACAAACTTTTATTCATTTTGGAGTCTGCTGTAGCATGTGCCAGTTCTTTGCAGATTTGTCTTTTCTAACCATCAACTTCGCCGTTTTACAGTACGAATTAATCGTTATATTCAAGGAAGAGATTTTTTTTTTCTAAATATTTTCCAAATGTTGCTTTTACAATACCCTTGTCTAATTTAAAATCTGCATTTTTGGGTCTTTTCATGGCCTTCTAGAATTCACAGGTCATATTCTTAAGTCTGGTAACGCTGTTTAGCTTCAAAATGGAAGCCTGTGGCAGAAGGTCTTATCCCTGTGTTATTAGAAAGACTAGAATTTGATGAAATATCAACATGTAGAACATGTAAATATTTATGTAATAATATTAGGTTAATGTGTAGTATTACATAAAACGTTTCAAAATATGCAATATTAATATTATTTGTATATAAATGTTGTATTAAACATTACATTACTTCTATATTTCTCATTTTATTAATTATATTTTTGAAAAATAAAGAGTGATACAATGATTAATTAACTAATTAATTAAGTATATCCATATAATAGCAAACTTAAATAAAGTTCATTATTGTGAAGATTCACAATTACTTTAATGTGTATAATCTCTGTTTAAACTACATATCCACTAAGTATTACTTTGCAGAACCCAACGTATTTACTTCATTCTGAAATGCAGTGAACTATTAGATACATCTGCAAGTTTTTCATTGTCATGGAATGCGCCGTGACAGAGGATGTTTTTGTATACAGAAAATGACCTCTCCACGTCACAGGAAGTTACTGGTGCAAATTTAAGTAGGTTAATTTTTTCCAGAAGAGATATCTGGAGGATTCCTTTCTTCGCCACAGAGGATCTTGCACACTGCAGTCAACATCGAGAAGCCAGCGGTTCTCTCCATAAGCGAATCATATTTCTTCTGTATGTATATTACATTCAACAAAACTTAACTTGGATTTCACATTTTCCACAATGTTCAATGATTCCTTCAATGGCATGTCACGAGTTTCTAATTTCAAAATACTGTCAGCAATGTATCCAAAATTGCTTTGGATATATGCTAATTGCTACTGCATTTTAGAACCACTGAAGATACATTGGGGTCTCTCACTGAAACAGCTGGTTTACCTGGAAATGAATCTAACGCAGACTTCACATCTTTAAAATGTAATATAAAAAGCAGACAGCTTCGATCTATGTACCACACCTAGTCAGGATAGGGAAATTTTATACTTGGCAATTGTTCTCTGTAGTGCAACAAATGTTTGGGGCTTTAACGAATACCTTCTTGGTGTTTAAAGTAATGCTGTTCCCTTGAGGATATTTACTTCGCACTTCGGTAACATTACCATTATGAGGCGGTTGCCCTACGTGTCCTGCTGGAAACCTCGTGCCTGGAACATGCGGCTCCCTCCACGAGTTAGACCTCGGGTTGATTTCAGGTTCTGTCTTCTCCGGCGGATGTTTTACAAGGTATATGCTTCGTTCCCTCGCTGCTGGTTCGGTTAAAGCATGTTTTGAACTCTCAGGGTGGAAGCAAATGGTAGAGGTTCCAGAAGATGGCAAATTGGTCAAGTTTTGTTGGAATTAATTAAAAGAAAACACAGCGGTACTCTAATAAATAAATTTTCTTCTGTTGGAATTAATTAAAAGAAAACACAGCGGTACTATAATAAATAAATTTACTTCATTTCCATTTCAAATTACTTGGCAAGGAAAGAGTTCGGTGTCCCCGAATACTTCACATATTACAAGGCGTTACTCCACGCCTTAATATGGCGTCCTTTTACTTGTAGCCGCCCCGGCTTCTAATCAACAAGATGTACAAAGATAGAGTGCACCTCTTTCTTGTGAGAGAAAAAGTTCCTGCCAAACTCTCCTCCGATTCCAAATAGCTTCCATGACCTCATTGGCAGGCACGTTTCTACGTCATACCAATGTCACTTCTAACTAGGTACATGATTGGTCGTATGGCAACATCATTCCTTGTCAAGTATACATAACTCCATTTCTTTTTTACTTGGATTTTGAATATATAACTTAGTAATCACGGACGGACTCTGAACCTCGCTTCCAACCACAAACGCAATTTTAAATACAAGTCTTACAGCGAATTTCCAGGAGTTCTTAGTATACCGACGTTACTCTGTATCAACCCCCAACTTTCTTAATTTTAAATTTTCTTACTGTACACAATATTAGCAATACACAATTTGCAATGCAAATAATAATACCAAGAAAAATACCTTCGGCACTATTCTGCATAAATAAATGTTACCATAACCACATGTATGAAATAAATAAAGTAGGTTAAATAATTAAATTAGATAACATGAATATAAAAATGAATCAATTACATGAAATAATAAAAGCGTGAATTAAATGCAATAACATGGGCAGCCTTGGGTCGCAGCTTCAAATGTCCTTCATGTCAATTTACTCAAAAAAAAAAAAAAAAAAGGATAAGAATTTTTTTGAATGACATGAATCGCCCTAAATAACAATTGGTCATATTTCTGGGTCAGTTTCTTCCTGGGCTGTGACCCTTTTGATATACACTCTTAATGCATATTCAGATGTAGTCTCACTTCACTGCACTATTCACACGCATTTTCCACTACTTAAATTTACAGTTTTGTGTTCTAGAATATCTACATATGGCATTCCTTACAGACTTCTTAGTGCAATCTCACATTCCATAAATTCATTTCTAGTAACATTTACTAACATATAACTCTGAATGAGGTAATCAATAAGCATGAAATTAAAATAAGTATGTGGATAGTGGTCAAAATGATAATTACCCTTACATAGAAAAATATTACATTTATCAATATGGAACTGCCCAATTAAGTTTTCCAAATACATAATAAATTTATCATATAGGTATTTACATGACATAATGCTTTCAATAATGAACTATGGTCGAGATCTGGACCGAATTTCCTTCCTTGTATGGCCTTAACATTTTCTTATGAAGCCTTCCCATAATTTTGCCTTCCTTAACTGCTCTCACCTGCTAAGTATGCTCCCCAAATTTTGCTTCAATGACTGCTGGTCCTTTGTACAATGTCATCCTGTGGTAGATTTTGTTGAGAGCACTGAATTTGGCAAAGTCTCTGACTAAAAACTAAGCCACCGATGGATGGAGACCACTTTCGATTTCCCCTCTTCATATTCTTCTTCCTCTGCTCTGCCCTCTTCCCTATCCTTTCCAGAGCTTTCTTACTCTTTTCCAGGAAATCTGGTTCAATTCCATCTACTATCAGTGGTTGTAATTGTTCAATGATTGGACTGCTGCCTCCCCGGTCATCAACAAGAATGGTGGTTGTAATGTCCTGGATGGATAAAATTATCTTTGTTTTTAACCCCACATAAAGGATTGGTATATTGCGAAGTTGACACCTCTAAGATGGCCGATATATCATAGATTCAATTACCTCATCGGCTTCCTTCCTTAAAGACAATGGTAAACTACAAGATTTATGAGCAAATGGTCTCAAGTCCTGCACTTCAAATCTATGGGAGTGCAGATTACACTTATGTAAATACATTCTTTTGTACAAAGATTTGCAAGACGATAATACGCACACGAATAGTTGGTAATTTATTGTACCTATTACAATTGCAAAAATTTCCTCTTTTTAAGAAAGTCACAGAATATGTAATTTTACATAAAAAGGTGAAAATACGTTAAAGGTGTCGTTATGCTCAAATATGTAACATGTCATAGTATAGCTAAATTTCTAATTCGTGGATATTGATCATTTTAGTTATGTAATGTATAAGCAAAGGGAAAGCATGTATATTTAATACAAATCCTAGTTCTAGATAGCTTAAACTACTTACTTGATATGCTATGCTAAGCAAATTCAAACATAAATAACAATTATAATATCTAGCACAATAGAACGCTGAATAACAATAATGGATTGCCTGATAAAAAAGTTAGCATCTGTAAGAAATAGTACAATGTTGACGTAAGGTACACGTATTCGCCGTCGGTGGAAATATAGATTAGAACTGCAATGCTCTATAACAGCTATAATGTCCATTAGAGTGCATTTGTTTTGTCATCATGTGACCTTGTTGACAGGCCTGATAAGATAAATGAAGTGACTAGCGTGCAGAGAAATCTGATAAGTGTTAAGGCAATGGAGAGGGCCACGTACTCATATTAGACGTCGTTACCTGCATGTGATAGAGTTTGAAGGAGCCTCGTTGTGGGTCTCCACGTGACCGGCAGGTCGAATCGGGCAATATCCAGCCATATTGGGCATTTGGATGTGATAGTAGCCCGAGGTTGAACTGAATAGGAACGTGGGGGCCAACACGCTCCCAGCGAAGATTCTGGTCGACCATGTCTTAACTACCACAAAGGAGGATCGCCGTATTCTGTTCCAGGCCCATCGCAACCCCTTCAGATCTGCTCCTTCCCTCCTGGAACATGTAACAGACTCACTGTTTTCCCACACCATTGATCGGAGACTAGCAGCAGCCGGGCTACGGAATTGCCATCCCATGCGTATACTGCCGTTAACGCCACGAAAGAAATGGCTACGTTTGGAATGGTTCCTTGACCGCGAAGGATGGGCAGCTAATAAGTGGATCAGATTGTATTTAGCGATGAATCCCGGTTGTGCATTACTTCGGATGACCGTCGTGTGCCTATATTTTAGAGAGCTACAGCGGGGTTAATCCTGGCGTCATTGTGTGTGAAGCCATCTGATATGATTTTAGGTCATAACTACTGGTGATTCGAAGAACTCTGATGGCACAAGGTAGCCGCAGAAATCCTGGATCCTCATTGTTACCTTTAATACAACAGATCATGCTAGCCTCAATTAGCAGAACAATGCCCGTCCACACATTGTACATGTCTCTATGTACTGCCTACATGAATTGCTAACTACAGAAAGGAAACATATCCACAAAATTCCAAAATTTAGTTATTTACATATTCACAGTCTCTGTTGGTGAACTCGTCGTTTACTGCAAAAAGAAAACACATTCTGCATACCTATCATTATTGGACAGCATGTTAAAAATTAGGTTTACCGCAGATGGGAACAAGAGCAAGAAATGTTTACTTTTTGTGGTTAACTCAGAAGCCACCATAACGCCATATGTTTTAAATTGTTTATTTTAAGTTAACCGTTTCCTCACCATTGTTGTTTGATTCAATAATGTGGTTTTCTGGCTTTCAGTTCTTGTGAGTGATCTTTATTAAAATGACCAATTCAGATGATGAAGTAGAGAGCGGAAAAAGTTGTCAATTCTGACAAATACAGAAGAGATATAATTAAACATGCCAAAGTCAGAGGGAAAGCTCATATTAACTGGACTGGAAACATGATTCCTGCTTAATCACCAAGATCTTGTATTTGTAGATCAGTACGATTTATTTTTATTGTAAGCTTTATTGCGTTCTGTTTATTAGTTAATATACAATATATTTATATGATTGACTTTAGCTTACACTGATTAAACACAAAATAATTTCTTTTAATAATTGGAATTTTAAATTAAAATTAGTGAACCAAGATCTACAATCTTTGTTATACCTACTGTAAGTTCAAAACTTATTATTCAAAATTTAATATCCTTTACTCTTTTGATACAGATAAACAATCATGCCTAAAATCTTTTAATGATAATGATAGGCTTGAAATGTTCACTAACTTCCATGATTTGCAGTAAAAGATTGAAAAGGATATTTAACTACAAGCATAATGTAGATAAAACCTGTGGACACAAATCTGCAACTACACCAAAGCCTAGGGCCTTCTCGGTAAGGTACTATATTCTTTTCAATGGTATTCCAACAAGAGTCTGTATAATAGCTTTTATAGAAACATATCAATATACACCAAAGCAATGCTATAGATTAAGTCATTTACTGCAGCTAAACGAAACTCCGACTGATAACCGTGAAAAGGGCACATCTGCAAATAGTATTCTAGGTTCAGTAATTGCCAAAATGCGTGCTCAAATTGACAGTTTCCACTCTAAAGTATCACACTATACCGGTACTGAAAAAGACGTTTTGTTGCAAGTTCTTGGAAACGGCAGAAGATTCTGTTACGAGTATTTTTGTCACTATTTTAATGAAAATTATAATTTAGGATTTGCTAGAGCTTATGCCAAGGCCGCGGATCGCGCGAATGCGTGCACCGACACAGTCTACTACGTTGCGGGATTTTCCCTTCCATATCTCCCGCGTAACTTACTCAAGAGTGTTAGCAGCATATATGTAATCAGTATTATGCTTATGTCATAAAATGTATATTCCGTGCTGGGAGGCCGTGGTTCAACAGGTTAAGTTTGGGTTCACCGGATGTTTTATCAATAACTTCGTTGGACATCTTCAAGGGAAAGCTGGCTTCTCACCGGTACGGATAGAGTGAGGACAGGTTGACGGCTGGCAGCTTAAATATGCATGGCGGTCCGAGCCCCTCACTTCTGATTGCTGGTACACCTACACAAAACACTAATCCGACCAGTTCTTATGTATGCAGCTACCACATCAATACCAATAAAACAATATACCAAACCGAAACACCAGAGCGTAAATGATGTATAGCAGCTAAAGTGTCCTATTGCTTCCCCGATACGGAAAACTACAACTTAACAAAAACTGGTGACTTAATCCACAGGGTGCGTTTGAAAACTATCTATCCAAAACTCACCAGAAACAGGAAGAAACCAAGTTAATAAAAACGCTCATACCTCCTCCCCTATCATAACTAAAAGAGTGGACAGACAAGAGGGAAAAAGAGCAAATGGCAGCTATACAACACATAGAAAACCTAGCCTGTTAAAATAACAAATTAGACCCACAACAACCCCAGGGCATTTTCCGCACCAATAATAAACAAAATCTAACACCAATTTACCCACAGGCCACAGTAAATCAAAGCAACAAGAAAACACAACATGTGTTTAACCGAGAAGAACGCAAAAATAAATAATTAAATAAATAAAATAAATTAAAAAATTGGCGGCTCCTCGAACCTAAACAAAAGCTTCATCACTAATTAAAAAATCACATATAAACCCTTCCCTTCCTTAAGTACTCCCATGCCTGAGGTCGTATCATTGGGAATTTCGCACCATAAACCAACACTTGGTTGAAAAAAAAAAAAAAAAAAAAAGACTAGTGAATCCAGCGCCAGCCAAAATTACACTTAGTTTTGTGTTGAAATGTTGGGTACGGATGATTTCTTGCGAGGACGTGCTTTGGGAACTCCTTAATGATCCAGCAATCTCTGGCGTTTTTATGACATCTATCAGAAGACTACCTCCAACGAAACCTTTCTGAGCCACCGAGGAAGGCGCCAGCCTTCAAGAACCTCAATTACTGCACTTTGAGCTACCGATTGGTCGGCCACCACTCCTAAAAGCATCCTACCGGGCGGGCAGCTTCAGGTGAACCGGCCACTCAGGTCATAACGAGCAGAAGTATCTCCAGACCACTGGAAGTACATCAGGCAGCGGAACAAAGCCACAGCCATCTGTCCTTTTTAGGTCAGGTTTAACAGCATCTCTGGTGCCGGTCCTCTGTTCTCCACGCTCGTTAAGCCCCTGCTGCCTCAAGCAGAGGTCAAATGAAGTAAGTTTTGGTGTAGGACTGTACACCCATTCTTGCTGTCCACAGTGATCAAGTTCAAACACCATCCTTTAGGAAAAACCAAAAGCGCACCTGCCAGCCAGCGACCACCGTTTCCAGCTCCAGCACTGATGCACCACCCTGCCCTCGTGGTTCTACTACTGAAGAGGGTAAGAGTAAAAGATCTAGCCAGGAACGCCAAGGCGATATGGTTAAGATCCGCTGTTTGGACTCTTCCAAGAATGCTACAAACGAGGGCCTATACGCAAATTAAATTCCCGCATTGGCCAAAATCCGGAGTACGACACCGATGACTGTGCGTACAGAAGTTTCAACTCATTTCGCCAGGACTTCGGTCATGACGTACTTCTCCACGATGGTAGACCTAGAGGAGTCTTCCTCCGGCCTCACTACGGACGGAGACGATTTTCAACCAGGTGGCTCGCGCAAGCAGAGCCCGATTGTTTGCAGGGGGCGTGTCCTCTGACCAATATACAGCATCCCGTCACACCGCTTTTGAGTCCGGTCAGAACGTTCCTCCCACCATCGTGGACTACAGGGGTCGGTACAATTTATGTTATATACCTTTTTTTCGTGAGGTTGACCGTTTTTGATATATTCCTTGTTATTAGTTTCAGCTTAAATATACTTATACTTTTCTCATATTGGAATTTGTCAACTCCTGTCCATACAAAGGTACTTCAATCACATAGCAACAAGCTTTTAAACAATTTCGCTATCGATTTAGCTAATGACACTCCCTTATTTTCCTTCTACTTAAATGGAACACCCTTTCTGCTAATTTTTTCTCCATTTGCATTATGTAAATAGAAGAATAAGCTTTTTAACGATAATTTACTGTAGGGATGGAAAGTCATGTGAATGGTACACATCAGATTTTGGGGGGGGAGGCGGGAATTGACCATTTTACAGATATTTCTTGTTATTGGCTTCTGTTTTAAAAACATAAACTTTTCTCATATAAGAACTTGTCGAAACTTGGCCACGAAAAGAATCGGATTTCAATCCCATTGCAACTACATTTTAAAACATTTGTCGGTTAGCCTAGTGTATTCCCATATTTCCCTTCTACTTAAAGGAACTGAGTAATGGCTGTCTCTGCTTGCTGTTTATTGATTACCATTAAGTCGATAGAGGAACTAGCTAATTAAAATAATTTATTACAGAGATGCAGAGAAAGTCACGTGAATGGAATACATCAGATTTTAATTTTTCTTATTTTGTCACTTTGGTATTTTTGTCCTTTTTGCTGTTTCAGTTTACTTTTGTTGCAGAGTCTTTCCTTCTTTCCATATTTTCTGAATGCACCAAGCCATTATTTGTTAGGCTTGCAGAGTGCTGTAACACAGAAGATGCTGTTGGTAGCCATTGCGGTGTTATTTCACTTGTGGGACCTGGGATGCACTACAAGCATATCTACATTATATTATTAGTTACCTGGAAGGGTGCTTGCTTTTCATATCAGAACCTGAGCCATTACACTTCTTTCTGAACTATTCCTATAGTTCTGGAAAGCTGGTTGCACTTACACCCTGGACATTCTTGCTGTGCCCAGTAATTCCTAGATTAGGACTTCAAATTAGGATAGTAGATCCCAGAGACAACAAGATTGCATTCTCAACAGGCCAAACACTTTGATAGTCGGTTATGCCCTTTGACCTCTGCAACATGCCTCCAGTGCCTCATACAGATGAGACAGTTAACTTACGTCTGCCTACTATATCTGGACATTGTCATTTGCACTACTTCGAAAACCATTTTCACATTAATTTGCTGTCTTTAATAGTTTAATTTATAGGTTAATTAATTTAACCCTTAATAAACATGAATTCAATAAAGAACATAAACACATTATCAACACTGCTTTAATTAATGGTTTTCATATTGATTTTATAAATAAAAACTCTCCATTCACATGACTTTCTCTATATCTCTGTAACAAATTATTGTTAATAAGCTTATCTTTTATTTATTTCATGCTAATCGATAAAATTAGCAGAAATAGTCTTATTTCTTGCTTTATTGTAAGTAGAAGCGAAATAAGGGAGTACCATAAGTGAAAATGCTTTTTTTTGGATATTGGGGACCCTAAAACATATATTTCCGGTGAAATCTCGGCATCAAATTTTTGAGTGGAGTGCAATACATTCTCTATACACTATGTACATAGTGCGTATAGAGAAAGTAAAAATTTGAGAAGTTTAAATATTAGAAAACTCTTAAGGAAGTCTCTACTCTTAGAAAGTAAAATATAACTATATTTTTAAAAAATTTACTCCACCTTGGGCAAATAAAAAATTCACAAAATCTTTAAAGGACATGGTATAATACTGATTCCTCAAAATATATACAACATAAAAGTTACGTTAAGCTTTTTTTGAAAAAAGATGAGATTTTAACAAATAAAACAATCTGTTATTTATCAATTAAAAGTGTTTAAATTGTGACCTTTTACATTTGTAAGACCAAACATCATTTGGATACCAGAGTTAAGGAACACTTTAGAAATATTAAATACAAACAATTGATAAATCAGCTACGGCAGAACATTTTTAGAAATTTCATCATGAAATAAATCCAGATATTAAATTATTAAAACACTTAAATAGATCTATAGATTTATCGGTTTGGGAGAAAATATTTATATTAAAAAATAAACATCATGCAATGGATTTTGATGTAGCAGCAATTGATTCTCTCATAAAATTTGTTTTGATTGTCGTAGGTAGCAATACCTTAGTACAGTAACATAATATAAATAAACAGCAGCAAAGAGAGGTTGAGCTGAAGATGCAACAGAGTTTTAATTGCAAAACTATTAAATTATTGGATTTAAAAAAGATAAATTAAGAGTTGCAGCAAATTATTGTTACATTAATATTTGTGTTACTTCACTGTTACTAGCTTCATTTTTACTTATTATAAGGTAGAATCAGAATGAAAAATTCAAAGTCATAGCTGGGATTTGAATCACAGATCTCCCGATTTCTGTACAATTGCTCTAACCACTGAGCTACCATGGCAACATGCCAATACAGCAATAAATTACTCAACTGAAATGGCTTTTTACCAGTAAACCATACAAGGAGATCTCTGATTATTTTGAAATGACTACTCTAATGGCTACAATATCTTAAGTCCCAGGCTTTGTAGTTTTCAACCAACTATTAGGCAAATAAATTTTCAGTCTGACTCAACCTTTCCAACTCTTTTATCAAGATGTAGACTGAATGAATGTGCACTATTTTCATACAGCACATTAAGCAATCAACAATACCTGCTATTTGATGCCTTATTCCAATGGGAAACTGCCATTTGTCTGCAAATTGTTATAGTCAACAGTGTTATTACAGCTGCTATTGTCATTAAATACAAATATTTAACAAATACATTTAATTCAACATACAAGTATAGTCACTGAATTTTCTGTTTCAAATGCCACCATAATCACTGTAGCTGAGTGGCTGGACCACTCGCCTCTCACCATGACAGTCTGGTTTCAGTCCCAGGGGACAGGCATGAGGGACTTGAGTGGACAAAGCAGCTTCCCCAAACTATTGATTTCACTGCCTGCTCCATAAGCTTTCCTTTCACACATTTCACTGTCACTTGATATTATCTTCCTCACTCTCTTACCAGCCTTTAGGGTAATCACCCATATTGCTTCTTTCTCTGATCCAGAGTCCATCTGCTGCTTAACAAGCATCTAACCCCTGGCACTGGCTTGTTAGTCCTCCATACAAGGGTAAGCAGAGCAGAAAGTCACCATAATACACACTACAAAAAGTGAACCTTGCATGCAAATCAAGTAAATTGATGAAATAGGTATGTGATGACACCTGATATACAAGGTGTATTAATAAAAGCTCTGGAACATTCGCAATTTTGCACCAATGGAGTGTTGGAGTGAACTTGGGTTGGCATCCCTGCAAACCCATGTTTTTAATATGTAACTGCCAGAAGTTTCATTATTCTATATCTGTTAGTTCTTGTTCAGTGCTGTATTGAGTAGAATGTTGCGTCACACAGTTTTCGAATTTTGAGATGGCAGAGTTAGAGAAGCACTATATCTGCATTAAATTTTGCGTGAAACTCAAGAAAACCTTTACAGAAGCACAACAAATGATGCTTTAGCTGTACTCAGTGTTATGAATGGTTTACACGGTTTAAAAATGGCCGAATGGAGGTTAAAGATGACCCTTGTTCAGGATGTCTAATGACAACATTCATGTGAGGAGCATCAAGGAAATTGTGCATGCCAATCGAAGACTGACTGCCCGAAATACTACAGAAGAATGTAACATTTCAGTTGGATCATAAACCCTGACACAACACCTTAGAATGCATCGTGTTGCTGCCAAGTTTGTCACAGCTCATGAGTCAAGACCAGAATCTGCAATCTGCCTTGCAATCTGTGAAGAACTTTTGAATCACACAAATGAGAATGAGATGTTTCTTAAGATAATCATACACAACTGGTGATGAGGTGTGGGTCTGCAGTTATAATATTAAGATCGAGGTTCAACGTACACAATGGGTCAGGAAAGGTTCTCCAAGACCAAAAAGGGCTTATCAGGTTAGGTCAAATGTCAAAGCCAAGCTGATAGTTTTCTTAGACACTGAAGGATTATTTCATCATGAAATTGTAACACAGGGACAAATTGTTAATCAATGGTACTATCAAGACAAGCTGCGACACTTGCGAGACAGATTTTTTTTTATTTTTAAAGTTGAAAACCTCTATCCTTACAAAGGTTTGTAAGGATAGACAAGACAAAAGAAAATTTGCAGATGGCGCTTCGCACAATCCAGAGAGAGGTGTACCAAGATTGATTCTGGGAATGAAAACAGCATTGGGAACGGTGTATATCAATTGTGGAGGAGTGTATTTCGAAGGAGACCATGCACAATAAGTAAAAAGCTTAGAAGAATGTTGTGGACAAAGTTATGAAATTTTTTGAACAGAGCTCATAAAATGGAACAAAATGGCCACTTTCTTTGAAAATGCTTACTGGGTCAGTATACTAGCATCAGCCAGATTTTCCTGTATAGGAATTCAATTGCTATAATAAATGAAAAAACGCATTTTATATTCATGTTAAAAAGGCTTACCTCTAATGGTGCCTTTATTGGTTGCTATGAGAGCAGAGCAAGTAGTTACTCCCTCATTCATTTTCAAAGCAGAATAGCACAAAGCTAACAAATGTCAATCACCAACTAAAATTATGTGAATAATAAGGTGATAGTTTTAAACATTTGTAACACTTGCTTTACATTTTAAAGAAGAAACTTCCTTAGATTTTGATATAGTCTTGTTTTAAGACTCTTACTCATGATGCTTCTATTTACCAAGGCACGAGTTCTAAAAAGGAAGACAAAGAGGATCCAATTTCCAAGTGATCATGAATTACTTTTTAAAAGTATACATAAAACTTAGGTCCAATAAAGTACATTTCAATCATAATGCACAGTGAAAATAAATTCTAATTAAAACTATGATATAATAAACTCAAATATTATGTTTTAAAACTAATATAAAATTACCGGTGCACCTGTATATATCATTGTGGTTAATTTACTTCCATTTTTATGGAATAAAATTAAAAATATGATCATCAAATGAATGTAAATATAATACACACAAAATATGAAGAAAATCTTTAATAATTATGTCACAAGATATTTCAAACATGTGTATTCAATAAAATGAACAGTATTTTTCATTGCAATTAGTGTTTTATTCAGCTCTGGATTATTAATCAGATTAAAATCATTATTCTTCAGTAATAAATTACTTGGAATTTCAGTTAGGTATGTCCTTCATTTACAGTCAGAGCATATGTTTCACTTGAAAACAATTGTATCCAGCATGGCTGCTAAGCACTGCACAATGTTTGTTGTCATCAGTGTATCCACCTTCTCCTCAAGATGTCTTTTTGGATCCTGCTTACCCACATTCTTGATAGCTAGTTGTTCAGGTGTCATCTTTTCTTCGTCTTCTAAAGCCTACACAAATAGCAAAATAAAGACGATAAAGTGCTTCATTGTGAACATTTTCTTTCAATTTTATTTAATGATAAAATACATTTTATTTTCATTATTTCTTAAATGTCTCAACTTCCATAAATATAATATGTAAAAATTACTATTCAGACTTAAGAGATCGGAAGGTAAAAAGTTTGGTTATTTGTTATTTATACAGTCAACTTAAATATAACTTCAGTGCTATATATATATATATATATATATATATATATATATATATATATATATATATACTCTACAGCAATATCACACTGTTATTAGTACTTAATTCAACTTACTTTTACAGTTGGTTTATCTGTTCTTGCAGATCAATTGGATTTAAATTTTTTTCTAACCATTTAGTTTTGCATTAGTCTTTAAACTTATTGTTTTAGGAAATAAAAGTGAAGCATGACAAAATGTAATATTTAAAGTATTATACTGAATTGGTTTTATCACCGATTCATGCATTTTTGTTTTGAATGAAACACAGCATAATTATTCAGAAATCAATGTAATAAAATACTTTTATTGTTTCCCAATTAAGAGTGGATAATTTAAGTTTATCAAGAAAGATTCCAATTTAAAAATTCCTGTTCTTTTATAAAAATAGCTACTGCATCTTAATTTTACAAGCATCTTCTCTTTGTACTTGCAATTTTTTTACCCTAAATGTGTAACAACTCTTTTTTTCATAAAAATAACTACTCCATCTTTATTTTACAAGCATCTTCTCTTTATACTTGCTATTTTTTACCCTAAATGTTTAACATCCCTTTTAACAATTAAAATAATCAGACTCAGTAAAATGCGCCTGAGATATAACAATGTGAAGCTTACCCAGCATTAATCTTGAGAAGATAAGGAAAAGCTCCTTGTAACTCACCCCAATTGAAATGAAAACTTATGCCTTCTGAGTTATTAAACAGAAATATTAAAACCTCACTACAATGCAATTAACTTCCTGAGTCATTCTGTATGTCTGTACACAAAACATTGCTATATTATTTTCTGTTCATTCAGGGTTGATCATTTCAAACACACATGAATTATTTGTTTAAGATGCAAAACCAAGAACCAGCTATTGACTTACTGTATGGTTTTCTGATAAATTAATTTCTCATTTTATCCTCCTGAATAGATCAATGCAGCCTGTGCATCGCTTCTATGCTGTTGATGACAAGTTAGATGCACACACCAAGCACACAATTTTTTTTAACAAGTTTGTCGTTTAGAGTAATTTTATGTTTTTTAACAAAAAGTGCAGCATATCCACCAACATAACCTGACGTATCTTAAATGTTTGCAGCATTCCATCCTCAGGCAAGTGCACCAGCTTCTCTGTACGAAGTATTTGGTATTATGAGGGTAACTTTAAAATGTTGAGAGAATTTGCGTAATACAGTTTTAAAAACTTATAACCGATCAATGTATTTTTTTCAAAGTATCCGTATAATGTCTGATTCTTTCAAACTACTTTACAAATGCCTAATACCATTCTTCTTTGAAGACAGTGAAAATACATTCTTTACAAGCAGCTATTGCAATTTCAGGTGATTCAAATTGTTGACCTCAAACGTTTTCTTTTATTTTGGGAAACAGATTTGTTCTCTAGGTAGTATGGGACAAATATTTGACTCATGACTTCTGCAGAAACTGGGTTGTTTCCACTGAAGTGTGGGCAGAGGTGGTGTTGTGGAACAATAAATTCTATGCAGATCAGTTTTATGACAATTTGTTCTAGTTTACTGAAGACTTGTGGTAGACATTTTGTGGTGTACCATCTGGCAGTGACAGTCCAGTGGAATTGCTACAATATGGCCCAAAACTGAGAAGAATGAGCAGGTCATTTTGCTGCCTACTGCCATTTAGTTTCTGGATCACACCGATATCGTCAGCTTTCATCACCTGCTAGGATGTTAAATGTGTTTTTAGAACTTCCATAAAATTTTACTATTATTTTTTTGCACCATTGCACAAGTGTCTATTTCTGTTCGTTTATAAGGTGGTGGGGAGTCAAATGACTGGAGAGCTTCCTGACATGCATCTTACTTTAGAAATAATATTCACTACTATCGATTTGCTGGCATACAAAAGAACTCCTGCAAGATGAAAATCTGCCACACAAGTGGTGCTGATATGAATGCTGTTAAATATAAGACAAGAAGAAAAAGGTCTTCCTGTTTAAGAAAAGTTTAAGTGGTTAAAACTGAAACCAATAAGCTGGAATATCTCAAAAACAGTAACTCTAAAAAAAAAAAGTGTATGACATAAATTGTGTTTTTTTTTTAATGAGATCTACATTTTTTGTGTAGTAAGTTTTTGTATATCTCTTACAGTTTGGCAGTTATACAAAAGTCTTCTGAGGTTATTCCAATAAAATTCAAGACATACATTTCATTTGTTATAAAAATATCTCAAACATAAGGTATTTTAATCAAAATCGTTAAGAGCCATTTTTGAGAAAGTAACAATTTTCAAAAATAGTCATGTAAAAGGTAGTTGGGGAGGGGGGGGTTGAGGGGGATTTTCTTGAAAATATTTGTGTTGCATCCTTGGAAGATACTCAACTTAAATACCAAGTCTGGTATTTAACTGGTTTTTCATTTTTGGGCTATGCACACATGGACCTTTTTTTTTAAAAAGGCTTTTTTATGGACTCAGGGGAACCTGGCGAAATCTCCATATCAAATTTTTTGGTGGAATACAGTACATCTCTATACACTATGTGATAGTACGTGTAGAGAAAGTAATTAACGTGATGCTTCATCTGAAGCAGTTGAGAAACACTGCTGAAAGGCCCATAATTTTCCGAGCTTTGTGTTTTAAGAAAAATATTTACTTGTAAGATGGAACTGTACCTTATTATAATTTCTTGCAAGATCTAGCATATCTGTTACAGTTGTCTCATTGAGCTTGCAATGATCTGAATAATCTGCCAGCATCAGACCTTCCATCCAGGACTTCTTGTGGAGATTCAGCAACATCTTTTGCTCTAATTCATTTTTTCGATAGTTAATACTGATAGAATAATAATGTCTGTTCAGACCATGGATTAAAGCCTGCAAGAAGTCTTCATATAAATTATTTCTAATATACAACTGAAAATAATAGTGCACAAATTAATTTTATTTAACTACAGCAAGATTTAATTATCTTTATTCATTAACTAGTAAAAGTGAAGATAAACAAAAACATTTTTAATAACAAAAATAAAACCTTTATTTTTTACAACAAAAATTGCTTTGTCATTCACACACAGCTTAAAGTAATTAACTCAAAGGCTTCATTACAAAAATATGAGAATATACTGTACTTGAACTGAAGGTTTCTGCAGGTGACCAAGATTGGAAGTTGTTTGTCTGGGCTCCTGACCTAGTACCATCATATTTGGGTTTATAAGTCTGAATGCATCTATGACCACCTTTCCTGAAATATCATAAATGGTATTTACTTTTATCTAAAAAGTTTTTTTTGTTTTTTTTCAAATAGTACCAATCACAAAATATAAGCATGTAGCACAAACTAAGTATAAAAACTGAGGTATAAAAACTGTTTTGAATACACAACAGAATTTCAATTTAACCAAACACAAAATGTTGGAAATAGTTCTAATGGCATTAACAAACAGTTTATACATTAATAGAACATTTCTTTATTCAAAAAAATATGCAATATATATATGCTGTGCTTAAGCCTATACCCCCGCCTTGCACTTGACAGTTAAGTTGGTACACCCACATAAAACAGATGAAACGCTCTACCCGTATGACTTTCTGAACCAATCATAATGCAGCATTCCGGTCGGCAAGCCAGGCGGCAGAAATGAATCTAGATGCCGCACCGTTGCAATATCTGGCTATTTCCAATCACGTGGTCAGTTTGCGAACACCTAACACATGCTTTGAGTTGTTCTGTGTAAGCTATGTATTATTTGTTGTTATTGTTGACAGTGTTGTTGGTGTTTCTTTGGTTATATATATTTAATTACCTATATATTATATTATTTATATGAGATTTGAGGCGCGATAATGCCTCCAAAGTGACGCCGTACATTGAGTGATTCGCAAGTGAAAATCCTCTGCGAAAACGTGTGCCACTTAATAGCATTGGAGCTATTAAGAAGGGAAATTCTTTGAAAGTGAGGAGTGCGTGAAAGTTAATGGGCATCCCTCTATTCCTGCGGATAAACCTGTGGAGCGAACTGCAGCAGCTCTTGGACTAAGTACGAGAACAGTAATAAGTACGGGGGTGAAACTTCAAGAGCAGGAAGACAAAATCCCTGAAACATTTGGTATTTCTGTCATTGCCAGGGACGAAAAAAAAAAGCAGTCTCGTCCGGTCACAAATATTGATGCTTTCCAATCAGACACCATACGTAGGCACATATACGCCTATTATAGTAGAAAGGAGTATCCGACCATACCAAAGAGGTTATAGTAGAGTGGCTGAATGAAAAGGATGTAGCTGCAAATATTAACATGACCAAGCTGATTTTATATTCCCTGGTGAAAGAAAATAAGCCGGTCACACCAACATATGTTGCAGATGAAGTAGCCACGGAACTTGGCCATGAAGCGATTAGATTACCACCGTATTACTGTCATTTTAATCCCATTGAACTAGTATGGAGCGACATTAAGACTTACGTGAGGGGAAAATAACAAGACTTTCACAATTACAGAGGTGGATAGACTTTTGCGGGAAGGTGTGGTGGGGGTGGATGTGGCTTCATGGAAGAAAGTGAAACATGTGCACAAAATAATATGAGAAGCACAGGAATTAAGACGGAATCATCAGTGAATATGAACCACTAATGATATGTCTTGGTGACGACGACGATGATGACAATGGCGATGATGTTCCCGAGAATGATGAAGATGGAGAATTGGATGGAATTGAGCCATTAAAATTCTAAACCGGTGAGTGGAATTCACTTTGTTATACCTTTCTCTCATTGTAACAAGCTATTTTGCATTAATTTCTTCTATTTTGTCGTAAATACATAATTTATGCTACATATGTTATAGTATCACTGTTATTTTCAATTGACATCAATAACAACGAAATAGTTTCATTATTCATTAGCATTCATTTACCCTGTTCATTGTTTACATTCGTCTTTACACACGATAGAGACATTTGTAATCAGCTGTTGTTGTTTACTAGTTACTCTGGCAATGCTGCAAAGGCAGCATAGCCAACCTTACAGGAAACCACCCAAACTGTCAACTGCAAGGATTCAGTGACAGGGGTTTAGATTTCAACAACAAATTTAACACACATAACTGTAACATGAGGTGTTATGGAACTCCAATTTATTTAATTTGCTATTAGTATGTTAATCTGAGCTTTTGTTTCATAAAAGTTTATTAAAGCCTTATTGAAAACAACTATCCATTAAAAAAACTGTGGACTTAAGACATAGAATTCACAAGCAGTTCATATAAATGTCTTGTTTATGCTGAGCACACACCAGTTTCTGACATTTCACTGTACTTCTTCATTTAGTCTGCACCGCCATGTTATATATCTGGTTAACACAGCAAATCATATGCTGATCAATTACTCTTTTTTGTGACAAAAAACAATCCGATTATTATTGATGTAAAGATAAACTACTCATTCATTAATTCAAAATTTGTTTCTTGTAAAAGGTAAGCTTGGGTAAGGGTATTTTCTTGAAATTCTTTATATCACACCCTTGAAATAGACCATAAAGTTTCCAATCTGTAGCTATCAAGTGCAGGGCCTAAAAAGTTTCTGAGCTTCTGTACATTTTATGGGCAAATCAAAAAGTTGGCAAGTATGATCTTGCATTTCTTTTTATCCTTTCTTTACATCATAAGAGCTTGATACATTTGATGCTGTTTTCATACATAATTCAGCATCTCTTGCTTAGTTTAAGATAATCCCTAATAAAACACACAATGCAATGTAATCACATCATATGTTCAATAGAAATTTTAGCGAAAAATTAATGCATCATGAAGAAGAGCTCAGGAGAATGAAATGAAATGCTAATAAAACAAAGTTCACTCCTCTGGCTTAATAATCCTCTCTTTTATATCCTATAGTGCAATTATTCGAAAAACAGATACAAAATTGTCTGAAAAAACAAACAAAACCAGAACAGGACAAAACTTAAAAACATCCACTATCAAAGATGAGCATGTGCAATCAACAGAAAACTTTCCAAAACACCAACAGGAAAGTTGGTGAAGATTTATGTTTCTTGTTCTATCGCGATAGCACACCACAGAAGATAGTCAAGGAAGCTCCTCCTAGTTGCAAGCTTGGAAAAATAGCTCCTCCTAGTTGCAAGCTTGGAAAAATAAAAAACTGGGATGACTGGAATGTGTTTGACAGCCACAATTGGCAAATTAGGCATTTCATACCAAAGTGAGCCTTAGCGTTAAAAATTAAAACTATTTATTTAATAATTTACATTATGCCTAATGTAAGTTCAAAGTATCAACTTTTGCATGCTTATCCAGTTTTTGAGTTCTGCATTTTCTTCCCCATATTATCATTACTTTGTGTAATATTTTGCATCAGTATGTTCATAGAGTAATACTGGTGGAAAGTTAGGCAACAAATGCTTTTATCATTCAACAGCAGCTGCTGTGTGTTGTTATAATGTTATCTGATCAGCAGTGAAGACTACTTTGCTTTAATATCATAATTAAAGTTAATAACAGTTATTATGTACTTTAATATAGCTGCTTTTGGCTCTGTGTTTTTCTGTAACACCCATTAACAAAAAGACAATTAAGTTTATATCATAGCCAAACGTTCACACCTGTTTTTCTGATTTTCTGGAAAAATAATGTTACGTTTAAATAAAAAATTATAAGCTATAAGAAATTATAGCATTTTTACAGATCGTTGCAGCAAATGAGGTAATGAGTTGAAATCTTGCAAATATTTAAAGAAGCTTGTGACAGTGATGTGATTAAATTAAAAACAAAAGAATTTGAGTCAGTTTTTGTAACACAAATATCACTTAGAAATTACTTACGGGGACCAGTTTTCCTTAATTACGACTAAATCTTGCTTCATTACAACTGCATAATACTCACAACCTCCCTGCAGAACCTTTGTGATCAATCTTGTTTCAGAAAATTCATCTATCATTCTTGGGCACATAACAAACTTCATAAAATCTTAGCTCTGAAAAACAACTAGAGCATTCAGAAAATGCTGTGCAAAAATTTAAAAGAGCCTATCCCTGTAAACAAAAAAAAACAACAGGAATTTATTAAATTAAATGCTTAGACTGTAATCTAGTATATATAGAAAGGAAAAAGAGAAGTTTGGAATTCAGATTAAAGGAGCACATGATAAACAACAGAAAAATCAGTGGCTGCCTATCATTTTTGGATCAGGACACAAAATCACACCTAATATAAAACTGTTAAAACCAGCATATAAGCCCTCAGAAGTAGATGTCTGGGAGAAGATCTACATCATGAAGAAAAAGAGCCATTTCATGAATTTTGATTTACCACCATATAGCCTTTGGAAGTTCATAGATCCAACAACAGATGCCTTACAAGTGATACACCACCACTTCCATTGTTCATGCCAATGAAGCAAGATTTAGTCAGAATTAAGAGTTGAAAATTAAACAAGTGTTCCTAAAACTGGTTCCAGTAATTACTAAGTGATGTTTGTGTTATAAAAACCAACTCAAATTCCTTTGTTTTTAATTGAGGTGTTACAAATTTTGCAAAACAAGATTTCAAGTATTTGTTTTAATATACGTTACTGTACCATTCATCGATGGATTGTGTACTTACTGGGAAAGACAATCTAGACTTTGGATTAAGAGGTTTATTTCCAATAAACTAACCCTTTTATTTGTTTTTATTTTAGATAACTGTATTTAAACTACCTGTGCTAAAAATAAAAATGTCTGAATATAGGCTTACATCTACAGGAGTTTTATTTTTTTTAATTTGGCAGATGGTAACTTAAATTTAGTGTTCAATATTTTAGTGCTTAAAATATGTCTCATTAAAATTATCATTAAACTTCAGCTTGCCTTATATTTGTTCTGTTATTTTCTTCCAGAAAATGGCATCTGTTGAAGATGAGAGCTTATTATGAAATATTGAAGGGCAACATCTCCTAAAAGAGAAGCAGCATAACAAACACTGAAGAGAATTAAGTTAAATAAAAGATAAGGAAAATGTAAACGAGTTCTAAAAAGAGAAGTATTCCATATCAGCTTTATGTAAAATGAAAACTGGGTTTGAAGTGGAACATTGTTTCAGGCCATGGGAGAGGTACTGTTGATAGCATTGCTGGAATAAAGTGCCATGTAAGGATGAAGATGAAAGGAAATATAAATATTCACTTAAAATCAGTCAAAAACTTTCACAATCAAAAGCTTGGATGCCCCATTTTGACTCTCTTTTTATTAACCTGACTGAAAATTAGACTCTTAAGACTTCAACAGGCTTAGAATACATATGTACGCTTTGTATGCAAAATCTGTTGATTTGATCATGTTATACCATCACTCAAGATACTTAAATAGCTCCAGCTTAGGGATAGAATAAAATTGCATTCTTTATCATTTCTCTATCAACTCCTTCATTCTCACATTCCAAACTATCTAAATGTTTGCTTTAAATACCTTTCTGACTCTCTTAATTGAGAAACTTGCTCACACCGCACTTTCCTTCTTGCAATACCAGTACATCATGAAACCCTTTATTCATCCTTTACAATAGATTTAGCTCGTCTTTGGAATTTCCTACCTGAAGGCATAAGGGACTGCCAAAACGTTATACTGTTCAAGCAGAAAATTAGGGCATACATTTATAATCAAATGATTATGCTGCTGTATTAATGCAATAAGTACACCAATACTTTCATTTATTGTTATTAATATTTTATGTGCATGCAAATAATATGCATTTTAATTGTAAATATAGATATTATGTGTTTCAACTGACATAAATATTACACATAAAATAATTTTGTTTACAGTTTTTTCTTCTTTTCATTTCAGTATACTTGTTGCACCTTTTTACTTTTTCTAGCCGTATGTACAATGTACAAAGGGATAGAGAAGTATTGTAATTCTACCCAAAAATTTGATGTCAAAATTTCACCAGAAATAAATGTTTTGGGGTCCACCGAGTCCGAAAAAAGCATTTTTAGAGAAAGGGCCATGTGTGTGTGTCTGTGGACAGCATAGTTCAAAAACAAAATGGCCGTTAAATACCAAGCTTGGTATTTAAGTTTGGTATCTTCCAAGGATCCAATATGAAGAATTTCAAGAAAATTCCCCCCACCACAAACTACCCTTTACATAGAAAATTTTTGGAAAATTTTGATTTTCTAAAAAATGGCTCCGATTTTGATTAAAATGCTGTATATTAAAGCTATTTACATTCCAAATGTAATAAAATGTATACCTCTTTATTCTGGATGAGTTTTGTCGAGTTTTGCTTAACTACTAAACCGTAAGAGATAGACAAAAACTTACTAAACAAAAGATGTAGATCTTGTCAAAACACAATTTATGTCCTTTACGTTTTTTGTTGTGGAGACATTCCTTGTCATTGGTTTCATTTGTAAAGTACTTATACTTTTCTCATACAGGAAGCATCCGTTTTTCTTTTGTTCTGCTCCTGTCTAAGCAAAGAAGCTATTTGCATTGACAATCGCATAACAATAATTTAAAACATTTGATATCACTTTAGCAGAGCGCATTCCTTTAATTTCCTTTTACTTATAAGGAACTAAATAATAAGAACATTCTTCTAATGTTTATCTTGATTAGCATGGTGTAGAAAGAAGAAGAATATTTTGAAAGAAGTTTGTACAGCAGCTAGAGAAAGTCATGTGAGTGTAACACATCAGATTTTATATATGTTTTTATTAAGTTGTATAGAATTGTATTTTTGTTCTTTATTCCTTTCTTCAATATGTCATTGCTGTATTGAATTTAATGTATTGCCTGTTAGAGTGGAAGAGAAGGCCTTATGGTCTTTACTCCAACAAGATAGATAAGTAAATAAAGCAATTATGGTGTGAATAAAGTTCATGGCGTTAAAAGCGTTTATGTTTTAGAAAATGAATTCAGTTCACTAAACCTATTGTGAAGATGTTTTTACAGTCTGAAATATTCAGTCTTGGCATCATTTTAGAGTCTGTGACTAATAATCACCTGAAATGCTACCACTTTTTCAAGAGATGCAGAACAACATAGCAGTGAACTCCCTACTTCTAGATCACATAGATGTACATGTGAAGAAGAGGTCCTTCAACTAGAAAAGACATTAGTGAGTGGTTTTTAAAGTCAAAGAGATAATCACACTGGAATTCTCATACCGCTAGAAATTCCTTGCAAAGAAGTGAAAAGGACAAAAGTCTAAAAGAGGCAAAAAGATTTATCGTTATGCAGTCATTTGCAAGGAAGTGTGACAACTACGTTATAATGTTTTTAACCTCCAATGGCTCCAATAACAGCATCGTCATACTGTTAATGACATTAAACATGTTAATTTAATCAATTTTGGGAAAAATGTCAAACCCTTCAGTAATGTTAAATACAATTTTGTATCAAAATCAGCAGTAAAATTGATGTATTACAGAAATAGTGTATAAATTATACCAGACAAAAGATATACAGTTATAGAGTAAAATTATAGCCTACTAAAGTCATAGCCCTTTACCTATTGTACCTTTAACTTTATCATCAGTGACTACTGTATGGTTTCAATTTGTGGCAACAACTCGGCACACAATTTTAACATTTTATAAAAAGTAATTTTGGTTGTTTGTTTGTAGTAACCTATAACATATATCATGTCTTGTATTATTATTGCACATCTTTTTCTTTTATTTTGGTTATAAACTATAAGTTACTGTTATATGTAACACCTCTTACTTCTTAATTGCAATTGAAAATTATGTAATATCTTTTAAAAAACAAACTTACACATTATTTTGATCATTATTATTTAAGCTGACAGATATATTTTTTCAAAATTTTGGGTGATTTTAACTTGCAGAGTTTTAAGTAAAATTATGCTAATCTCAGGTATTATGTCCATAAAATTGATTTTTAGGAAAAATTATAATAAATTTATTAGAATACAATTAGACATTATATTGCATTGTTATAGTTCTGTCCAATGATATTATATTTGAGGTTTTTACTAAATGTTGTGTGGCTGACTGTAACATATGTTAATATGGAATACCTGAAACCTGATAAAAGAATGTCATTGATCAGTTCTAAATAAATGATGTCCAAACAAAATTGATTCTCCAGTTGTTACCAACAGAATAATCAATATACTTTCCCATTTTCATTCAATTTACTTAAGCTAAAAGCTCTAAATACTTAAAGTTGTTTGCTTTCTCCTCCCTCTTCTTGTGATTCACATTCCCAGTTTATTGATGTACCTTAGATGTTTATAAATTCCAATTATAAAATTGAAATTAGAATTACAGCTTCTTGTTTTCATTCTCTCTCGATTGCACATGACATATGAACTTTCCCATATCATTCCTATTCTGGTTCTCATCCCCAGGCAATGTGCAACAGACTTAATTCCAGAAACATCACATCTGTGAATCTATAGCTTCTGCCTCACCTTTTACACTTTGAATAGGATCTACTACCACAGCTACGGCTCTTTCAGAAAGAGCCTCAAAGCTCTGCTGGGTGTTAATATCCACTCCTGACAGCCAACAGCCAAATCCTGGATGTGAGTGATACCAGCCAACTACCATTTCTGGCCTTCCAGTTTGTTTCAACATTTCCAACATTCTTGCTTGAAAAACTGGATCTACTGCTTCTACACTGACTCCCTAAAAGTGAAATAAAACTTATATTTCAAATGTAAAAGTTTTTTTTATTTTTGCTCTACCTTCATAATTTCTACTTTGGGATTCTTCCTTATTACAAGTGGCATCTCAAAAGTCAGTTACACTATTTTTTTAAATCCACCAAAAATGTATTGACATTCAAGGAAATTATGTGGAAAAATATGTAGCTTTCAAAATATACCCTCTTTAAAATATTTGAACATTTTGTTATTTTTTAAAAAAAATAGTGTAACTTACTTTTGAGATGCCCCTCATACAATAAAAATGCAATATAACTGAATTTCCATGAGAGCAAGATTATAAAATATGTGTACTAATGAAATGGAAATGGCATTTTTATTTATGGACGCCTTTAACTGCTGTGGTTCTGTGTTCCATTCTATACTGGGCGTGAAATACTGCTTAATTTTGCTCAGAGGCCTCTCTATCAGGCTGTAAATTTATGACATGGGACTAATGGCTTTACTTCCCTTCCGAAGGAATCCATGCTAAGGATTTTTACACCTGAAATAATCCATTGTCCTCCACCGAGTATGTACTAATGAAAGTTATCTACTACATTACATATTACCAAGTTTAAGCTTTGTAAAAAACATCACATTAAAATACTGGTGTGCAAGAGAAGGAATGGCTTCATTGCAACTATTCAACATTAGATACCAACCAAACAGTCAACTAACTCTGAGCAAATTTCATGTTTTATACAGCATAATAAAAAAAAATCTAAAAATGCAATTTATTGTTGCAATTCAATAGCAATTGCTAAAAGTAAAATAAACCCTTATCTCCTCTATTCTTGTGTTTATATCAGAAGATAAGTTCAAGAAAACAAAATATGTTGTTCATTTAATTGAAAAAATACAATATTTTAGTGATAATGTTCTGCCCAGTCAGGTCTTACTCCTTAGGCTATGTATGAGTGAACCATAACTCGCCCAAAGTGTAACAGGCAAAGTAATACTGAAGTGATTTTCTAGTGTCATTTTAGGTGCCTACGAAATGTTGGGATATCATTTTTTAATTGAATGATAAATTTGAGAAATATAGGTAAAGCTGTATTCAAAATAATTTTCTTTAAGAAAATCATAGTGCACTCCCATTTAAAGTAAATTTTACTTAATCCCTATAAAATGCAAAATAGGGTTTCATATAATGCAAATAAATGTTTAGTGGAGTGTTTTGGTTTTGATATTGCCATAGTAGCTAATTTAATAACAATAGTTTTGATACTTAAAATTCTGCACTGTTGGTAGGTCATGTCTTCCCTATCTGTGATAGTTGGTCTTCCCAGAACTGTTGTGTGTATTGTTCTTCACATATCCAAACTGAGAATGTTATCTTCAGTAAATGAAAATACAGAAAGATTCACTAGATATGAGAAACCAAGTTTTGCGTATTAATTAAAAACATTACATTCTAGAGGGGAACCAATTCTCAACACTTTAACCTACCTACTATTATCAAGAAAGAAACCATCATATTTTTATAAAGAAAATAAAGTTACTATGAAGCCTTGTGCAACACAACTGAAGCTTCAAGATAAGTGCACAAATTGCAAACCAAATACTTGAGAATAATGAATATTTATTATCCATTACACTATTTCCCAAAACCTAGCTCTGCTAATACAAAAATATGAATATTGTACCCTTTCACCAAAAATAATGTCCTGTTTATAATTAAGCTTGAAGCAAATACTCACTGTTCCTGTTTGTGGCATTGCAAAAACGTCAATGACTCTGACAGTGTAATCGTCAACAAATTCACCCAGCATCAGGCCCATAACTTCCATTGGTACTCCTGCACGACCATGCTTCAACATTTTCAATAAAGCTAATGATGAAATGTATACTTGCTCTGCAGTATCTACTACTGGTGCATCAGAAGGAGGAGGTGCTTGACTCAGGCCTGGCACACCACCTCCTAATCTTAGAAGACGATCCATTTCTTCCAATATCTGTAATATTTCAGCATTAAAGGTCATATATTAAAAGTGATGTTGAAGATGAGAAAACTACCTTTGATATTTTACATAAATGTTCAGCATATAAATATGTATAATACATTGGATGTTTCTTGCATGTGTTCCTATAGAATACCATAGAAGTGGCCCCCTTTAGCATATTTTTATTTCCTATACTAAAATCATATTATAAGGCATAGCAGTATTGCATTCCACCAAAAAATGCAATACCAGGATTTTACCAGAAATACACTTTTGAGGTATCCTCAGTTGAAAACAAGCATTCTAAGAAAAGTGAGAAAGAGAGAGGGGTTGGTGTGAATGAGTTAACTGCACAATTAAAAAATTAAATAACTGACATGGGTGACAGCTTATTGAAACATGAACTTATCAGCAGAAGCCCTACAAATGTAACCAGGGGTGACCTCCTTACAGATATTTTTCAGATTTTGCTCATAACTGGTAAATGCTGAGAAGGTGCCTTAAACATAGGCCTGGAATGCTTCCTTCCCCAATTTCCTTTTCCAGTTTTCATTTGATGTATCATCAGTGTCCACTGAATATGAAGCTGTATGCAGTAAGAACAGATGTTGAACATTACAAAAAATAAATAAAATTAAATCTCACATAAATACCAAATCTGGAATTTAAATTCAGCACCTTTCAACTAAGTGACAAATATTTTAATAAAAATCTCCCATACCAAACTACCCTTTACATGGAAGATTTTTCAAAATAATTTTATTTTCTTAAAAACTGCTCTACCTATTTTGATGAAAAAATATATTTAAGATATTTAATGAGAAATAAAATGTATATATTGAATTTATATTATATGACGTTTTTGGAGAGAGAAGACTTGTGTAATTAGTAAACATAAGAGAGGAATAATTATGTACTACACAAAAAATGTGCATCTCTTTAAGGCATACAATTTGTTTCAAGAAACTTTTTTTATCGCACCATCCAATTCCATTATATCTATTTAATTTTTTAATTTGAAATTTTCAATACTTTGTGATTTTTAAACTGCTATTGCTATTCAGTTGTTTCTCATGATGTCATGAGATTTTAGGCCAGCATATAGGCCACACTTTTAAACATTTTACTGATACTGTTTTCCCTTTATACATACAACGAAATTTATAATGAAGCTATTTCTGCAAAGGTTTAGATCAATTATTATGAAGTATATAGAGACTTTGCTCAGATTTGAAAATGTCTGCAGTAACTATACATCAAAATAAACAACAGTGAGCAGAGGTGGTCAGGTAATGTAACACATCAGATTTTTGATACATGAACTGAATATGCATTTTATTTCACAAATAAATACAATTTATAATTTTTAAAGAATTAAATGCATATGTTTCCCCACAATGTTTTTATTCAGCTGTATTAAGTCATGTTCCACTTTGGTCTAAGAGTATGACCACACCATACATTTACAAGTAGCCAAGATATGTACATAATTAAGTCCATCGTCAAACTACAGGGGGTAATATCTGACTGGAAATGGAACACAAAATTTCATATCACCATTTGTCTGGAAATGCATATTTTTCACAGTAGAAGGCAATGATGACACTCTCTCATAACTTGTGTGTTGCAGATAGTGTCATTTATGTAATTGTAATGTAATGTAGAAACATAATGGTTGGATATTCATTCCAGGAACAGGCTGAGATGGTGTTTGTGCCTGACCAAACAAGTGGAAACAATTGAAAGAGGGCATGGATGTACTGAGCTGAGTACCTTGACAGACAGCTCCACTGCAGCACACAACGAATGGAGCCATTTTTCAGTGTTTGTGTAAGGAGACAGATGAATGTTCAGGACAGCAGATATCTGTGCACACACTAAATGTAGAGGAACTTGTTTTTCATGAGAGCCCTTGTACAATCTCCAGACAACTGGCCCACCAACATGGTGTAAGCTAAAGGAGGATTATCTGTATTCCAATGACAAGAGCTGTTATCCCTATCACCTTCAATGGGAAGGGTTTATCACGAGTAGATTTTCCTCCACAGGAAAGATTCCTTTGCTGGTTTGTGCAACAAGTCAGCACCATTATAGCATTTCTGTCTTCAGTCCTCTTCCTCTTTGGTAGAGATGGCATCATTAACCATGAGCTACAGATAATCCTCTCATCAACATCAGTTCAGCATCAATATTTGGGCTGGGATTATTGGCAACTGCCTACTTGGACCAGTTCTTCTTTCACAATACCTGAATGGAGAAATGCAAATTACTCTGCCTTCAGTGCTGGAATTGGCAGCTGCACAATAGAGCACAAACCCAGATCTGCTTTAACATGAACATCTTCCCCAGATATCAGATTGAATATGGAGGCCCTGTTGCTTGACTTTCTCAACCACTGAACTTAAACCCAACTTTATATATAGGGTGTAAATGAAAAACGCTGCACAAATTTTACTGGCAGTAGATGGCTCCTAGTTGATCAACTTGAGATAAGAAACCAATGGGGTCAAGTTACCAAGTTATGCATATTTAAAGTAATTAGAGATTGGGATCAATAAATCATAATCAGAAATATGTAAATATTCTGCATTTATAACAAAACTACAGCTTATTATGCACTTGGTAAGGCCAGTCGTTTCTGTCCGAAAAAGCATTTCTAAATTTTAAAATAGCTTAAATTGCAAACCTATTAAGGGTCTGCATGCCACTGCAATGAATAACAGGTTGTGGCTAATGGTTAAAGAAACATAGGGAAGTTCTAATAGATGTACTTTGGTTAGGCGGATTAACTGTGAAGCTGAATAAACCTGAGGAATCAAGTTCAAACCTGGATATGGGCAAACTTTTCTTTTTAATTTCTTTCCCATCTTGTGGCAATTATGGTTATGCCACCATCATTTACAATGCTCAGGGTATTGTGTACTGTTGCTTCCTCTTCTATTTGATGACTAAAGCTGAAGGGTTGTGTATTGACATTGCCCTTAAGTTGTCAGTTGGCGATGAGCAATACCACTTAAGTACTACAACTCCCCAAAAGAAGTTCAGAGTACATGTGGTAGCATGACTAACGTCTAATGCTGCTCAAATAGATGACTTTGATACCCCTGGTAGTCACTAACACCAATAAGGTAATTGTTTCTTACTTAAGTGTTCAGTCTCCCATGTCTCATTTCCTATTTGCCTTCTGCACACAACAGTACTACATTGGAATTACTATAGGAACTCAGGGAAAATGGAGAAAAATTAAACTTTTGCTGAACTTGATGATATGCACTTTGTGCATGGCAAAGCAGGATGTCTTTCTACAGCACGGATTTACAGCGAAAAGTACCTCAACCCAATACTTTTGAATCTGTAGATTGGCATTTGCAAGAACTTGGTTCTGTGTGCAGATTGAGGTGCAAGATGTACCTATCGCATCCCAGAGTTTGAAGAAAATGTATGCTTAGATTGGAAGAGGAACCGTCATCACCAGACACAGATGAAAGACTTCTTTAATATACATGAAAAATTGGAGGTATACGATTGAGCAATTCAAGAACATCTTTGTGTTGTATGAGCCTCGGATTTTCATACATATGTGGTGAAAACAAAAATCACAAAAAAAAAAAATTATATTACCTACTATCAAGCATTTGGTGTTTGACTATCCATAAATTATTAGTATTTGATTCGAACAAGAGATGGCAGTAATAATCAGAAACTTTTGGCCTTGAGGGTTAGATCATGTCTATGCACATGCCTTCATATATATCTGCTATATGCATAGATTTTCTTGAACACTTGGCTACCTAATCTCAATTCGGTATCTTTCGGACAATTTGGGAAGAAGAGCAAGGCAACCATACTGACGCAGTACTCTACACACCCTGATATCCATTCACACTTTGAAATTTCTAATGGCACCCCTATGTATATTTGTATACACAAATATGAAAGTATATTCAATTGTTTATTCAACTCATTCATTTCTTTTACATATTTTGTTTAAGTTGTTGCTTGGCTATCTAGATTGCTGTTATTGTTGAAGATCATTTTAAACATTTCTTTTGGGTTAAACGTTTGTAAAATTGTGTGTTCTATTCAAGTGAGAACAGAAACCATATTTATTTATGAAGCTGAAAGCCATTGTACCAACAGAAATGGATTTTATTTATGGATGCTCTTTAACTACTGTGGTTCTCAGCATCCTATTCTATATTGAGCATGAAGCCTCTTCATTAGATTTGAGGTTCTTTTACATGTCGTACATCTACGACACAGGATCAATTCGTTTACTTCCCTTCCGAAGGAAGCCATTCTAAGGATTTTTACACCCGAAAATATCCATTGTTCTTCCTGGGTTTGAACCTGCAACCTTGGGTATATAAGGCTAGCATGGTAACCATGGAGGTTGATATACCTGCAGAACTGCTACTCTTTTAACGAGGCATCCTGAGAAAAACATACGTCACATGTCATTGACCAAGTGCATAAATTTGAAGAAACTGATTCAGTATACAATAAAGTAAATAAACAACCTAGAAAACTCAACAAAATTTGGCAAATTGAAATATTAAATGTTTCAGTATTGAACATACCATCCATTCCAAACATTGCCTTAGGTAATCATAAATGCACTAAATATATAGGTATTTTAACCAAAAAAGCTAAAATTATTCTAGTTGGTTTCATACATAGACTGCTAAATCAAATAAATTTCATCCTAGCAAAATACAAATTCACTATCAGCTCAACGAAGTAAATTTTGATAGAAGAGTAGAATTTTGTGAACAGACGTCTCAGAAAATTGAAGATGACCAAATTTTAAACAATATATTTGTTTTAGTGATTAACAACTATTTTCTTAAATGGGTTTGTCAATAAACACAATTGTAGGTACTGAGAAAATAAAAATCCTCATGTGTTTCATGAAGATAATAGTTTCCACCAAAGATCAATGTGTGGATTGGAATTATGGGGGATGATACTGTTGACTGATTTTCACTGAAGAATTGTGTCTGAACATACTTAAAAATGCACTTCATCCCCTCTCACAATGTTGCTAGAAAACCAAATCAGTGAAAAATTTGCATTTTCAACAAGATGGATGCCCCTACACCATGCAGTGTTTGTGCAACAATGGCTGTATGGAATATTTCCAGAAAAATGGATTGGTAGAAGGGTGCTTAGAATGTCTGGGGAGATTTCCAGGCCTAACACCGCTTGATTCCTTCCTATGGGGTCATTTGAAATCATTTGTTTATATTCCTCGGCCTGAGAATATTCAAGAACTGAAAAATTGAATAACCTAAGAATGTAATGGGATTAGTACTGAAGCACACCAGAAAGTTCACAAGGAGTTCCAAAATAAACTATATTCCTGTTTAGTCAATAATGGAGCACATTTTGAACATTTGATTTAGTTCAAAAATTGTGTTTCTTGTCACATAGTGTGGTAAGAGATGTAAAATAAGTGAATGAGATGAATGAACAATCAAGTGCTCTTTTATATGTAAGTATAAAAATCTGCGATGTTCCATTTGCATGATTTTCTCTATTTCTTCTGAAAACAAGCTATTTATACAAAAGATTGTTTTGATTAGCATGATGTGGATACAAATATAAAATTTCCAGAAATGGTCTATATACATATAGTGTTTTGGTTTTTTTTTTTTTTTTTTGCCTGAAAATGATGTCTTTTGTACATAACCACAACTATAAAAGTAAAGAGGATATAAACCTTGAAAAGTTATCTTCAATTAAATGTCTACAAAAGAGTTCCCATTTCCATTTATTATTTTACAGAGATATGTTCAGAAGCAAAAGCAACATCTTCCACTGTACTTACAGTTTCAGAGAAAACTTAGATTATTCAATAAAATAAATAAAAAGAAAAAGAAGAAAGAAATTGCAACATGAACTTAGGTTCTAAGGTATCAAAACCAGCCCTACAGCCAAAAGGAAAAGTGTATTTTCCAATGTAAACTAACTCAAAACAATATCAACATTATCTTCATCATTATAATTACATTAGAAACAGAAATGATTTCGCCTTATTCTAGCGAATCATGTGATCATCTAAGAAATTTCAAGTTTTGCAACTTGGTAAAATGAAAATTCCAAAGGGATCAATTTGTATAAAAATTTGCTTGTTCTGGTGTTCATGTTATATTTCTCGTGCAATTAATTACTACTTTGTGACATCTATAATCCATTACTAAAACCAATTTGAAATATTTCTTTGTTTTCTAATGGAAATAATAGTAAGACTTGCATCTTTAATTTATCATTTGTGAAGTTAAATTATTTAATGGACAATTATTATTTTGGTATTTATTGGTTTACGTATTTAAAAACATAGTTTTGTCACTTAATATTCTTAGCCAAAATGTATCAAGTCTTCTCTATCTGTTGGAAATGAATTTATGGACGCTCTTTAACTACTGTGGTTCTCAGAGTCCCATTCTATATTGGGTGTGAAAGACCATTTAATTTTGCTGAGAGTCTATTAGGCTTGAGGTTCTTTTATGTGCCGTAAATCTATGACACAGGACCAACAGCTTTACTTCCCTTCCAAAGGAAGTCCTATCTGTTAGTAATTAGTCTTCCACGTATTGATGTTTTGTGTGTTCAAACAGAGAATGTTATCTCCTTGTACATTTAAAGGAAAGCTCAACTTATGATGAGAAACCAGGTTTTGCTTACATTTTCTATTTTAATTTAAATCTTTGGACTTTCTTCCTTTGGCGATCCAGATTTGGTAGTGTATTATGTGACTGTTAAGAGCACCTATGTAGTTGTTAACAGGTTTTTCATTGTTTCTGTCACTATAAAACATTACAGCAGTGACTGCTAACATTAATACAAAAAATACTGTGAGATAACAAATTGTCATTTATACTAGCATTTAGGGGCTTTGAGGCTAATGTAAAATTTTAAGCACATAGGAATATATGCAATTCTAAAGCAATTCTGTGGCTTATGGGTGCATGCTTTAAGTAATAAAGATTTGCTTCAAGTACTTATAGAAGTTTTCTGGTGTTTTGTTTTAATTTGGAATTTTTTTAAAAATGTATTTTTGTGTAAATTTTTTAGTAATTTCTTTTGGTCTCATCAAAGCATGTGAGGGAAGGGAGCATGTGCTACATAAACTCTATGCCAGTGTGTGTAAATAAATAGATTTTTGTGTAATTAGCCTTTAGAAATTCTCATGCATTTTACAAAGCATGCTCTTTGTTATCTCCAGATTAGTGTATAATAAACTGATTTCTGTGAATTTGCTTTTAAGAACTTCCTTTGCCTTCACCAAAGTAAATGAAATGAAATGTTGTTTTATTAATAGACGCTCTTTAACTGCTGTGGTTCTCAGCGTCCCATTCTACGTAGAGGCTGAAAGAATGATTAATTTAGTTCAGAGGCCGCTCTATCAGGCTTGAGGCTCTTTTACATGCCATAAATCTACGACACGGGACCAACGCCTTTACTTCCCTTCTGAAGGAAGCAATGCAAAGGATTTTTATGCCCAAAAAAAAATCCATCATCCATCACCGGGTTTGAACCTGCAACCCTGAGTACATGAACTTAGCATGGACCATTACACCACGGAGGGCAACTTTCACCAAAGTATATGTTAGGTTTAGGTTAGTGTGAAAATTAATTAATTTTTTATTTTTTTGCTTTTTAGCATTTTCCAGTGGTCTCACCAAAGCACCCTAGATAAATGGGTATCCATGGTTAGTCTCTAAATAAATCTCTAAATAAACTAATTAGTGTGGAAGTGTAAATAAAGTAATTTTTGTGTACTTTGCTTTTAGTGATTCTTATGTTTTCAGCTAAGTATATGATCGAAGCGGCTACTCACCCTCTTGCTGTAGAAAAGTACATGTAAATATTGGTGCAGCAGTAATTGGACCAACCTACCACCATGTGAGAATAGCATTTCAATTAATTTTTTATCACTATTGTGTTTTCACACCCTCTAAATGCCTTTTTTTCTCTGTTTTAATTTTGTAAACGCAATCATTTTTATAGAAAATGGCAATACATGCTAATTGGAAAGAAAAAAAAAGAAAAAAAAAAAAAGAGAGAGAGAGAGGGAGGGAGGGAGAAACTTGCAGATTGGAGGGGGGGATATTTAGCAGTGTAGTTGTGCGGGCATAAAAATTACAAAATTGGAATATATTTTTACATTTTGCAATGACTTTTGAATATAAAAACACGTCTTAACTATGATAGATGCGTGGCCACAGCAACTCAAAATCACATCTATTAAAAGATGCACTTCCATACAAATATTCATTGCTCAGGGTAGTATTTTCAACATTTAAAATTTGATTGTCCTGCGGAATCTTTACCAAACATTTAAATATTAGAAAGGAAACTATTAGTAACGCTTCAGTCTATCTACTGCAAACAAGAAAGAAAATATAACCATAAAATGGCACATTTCTATAAATAATAAAATAAACTTACTATGAAGCTTAAATATTATTTCTTATGCAATGTAAAAAGATCTGAGATGGAAACATGGACATCCTTCGATTCCTCCAGTTGCAAGCTGAAAGACCTTATATGTATTCTCTGCAAAAGCATATTGTTCTTTCACAATCCCAGATGGCTGACAAATATTACCATACTTACGTATTGAGGGTCCTAAATAGCAAAGTATAGCCGATGGGTCTGGGTGTTTAAACCCCAATGATTCCTGGGAGTTTTCACTGCCACTTGCACTGTTTTCTCATAGAATGCTACAAAATAATTGGTATCGAAGAAACGCCGAAAACAAATGTTTAGGTTCGGCAAATGTTGGACTATATTATAATATGGATTGCCAGTAAAAATCACTTAAACTATTTGTTAAGACCGTTGTGTGTGTGTGTGTGTGTGTGTGTGTGTGGTGCAATCATCGTATAGCTTTACCAAATATATTACAAAACTCATGCTAAACGCAGCAAATCCACTGACATTTCTGTACTGCAATCTGAGCCTAATAAAAACATCAAGTTATATTCAGCATGTCTCTGGATGTCAAACTAAACGTAAGACTGGAATTTACTTACATTTAAAATACAAACTGTGTGCTATTCTGCACTATCACATTCATGTGCAATAAAGGATTAGCATATTAACTTAAGAGGGATGCTGGTATTTTAAACCTCTAATCACATAAATAATAACCGATCACTAATTTTAATCTTAATAATTATTATTGGTCATGTCCCTAGTTTTTTCGAGTTCAGCAAATACCTACTTACCACCCTATGTAGTCCAGGTGTTAAGTAGCAAAATTATTATGTAGCATACACCTCAAATGAGCGCGGGGAGCTGTAGGCAGATTGCCTTCCTTTTGTAATTCAAAGCTACTATTTTAATATTAAGCAACAAATGAACATTACCACTTAGTCAGAAATATAACCTAGTTTACGCGGAAATGCACACTCATTGAGAATCTACAAATCCGTATATGAAAACAATATTAACATGTTACCCAACAGAAAAAAAAACAATTTCCTATAATTTTAAGGTTTTCCCAAATAAGAGAACTTTACAGTGAAAAGTCCCCAAGATCAAAAATGCATTGGGTGAGTTTCTAAACTAAGCACATTCTCGTGCGAAACCATCGGAAATCCATCACTAACAGTCAGTTCCATCTCACCTAAGAGACCCATAATACCACGTTTCTAACCAACAATAGTTGTCCACTGTAGTGGAAAAACCCCTATACGCCTATCAGCGCAGACCAGTGCTAGTGCCGTGAATTGAAGGACTGGACTGGAGGGCAAAAATACCACAAAGTCTCGCGCACCTTACATTGGTTGTTATGGGAAAGCTGGCATTTAAAATAGCTATACTTACGCCATGAGGATACATGAGTAGGAAATAATTGCGACAACACATGCTTTTAGTTCATCAGCATTTATGCACCGAGATTTTACCTTGAATGTCCTGTTGGGAGTTGAATAAAATCCATTCATTGACTAGACTCAACTGAACAAAACAGAAGTAAATATAATCATTGAACCTGAATATCGCACACTTGCATTTAAAGTGTTTTACAAACGAGATGCAATCATCACAGAGAGCACAATTAAGCTTTAATTCCGTTTTCGAAGTTTCTTTTCAGTGATTACATGTATACTTTCTGCTTTATACTTTAATGCACAAAGTCATCAACAAGAATAATAAAGAGTGTCTCTGCAGTAAAGTGGTCAAAATTCTTAATTAAAAATGCAAAATATGCTACGTTCGATTCTAGGGCGATGAAGCTATTCTTATTCCACAACATCAAGAGCCTGAAAACAGGAATGCGATACTGAATGTGTGTTAAGTTAATCGAGAAGTACACCTCATGTGTACATCTCAATAATTTAAGCAGTTGTTATAGATGGTCATAGTGGAAATATGACGGCATTACCTAAGGCGGAATGTAAATAAATAAAAACATATAAATAAAATGATTTAGCAGAAAAGAAAACATATGCGATATTAGATTTTCAGAGATGGTATGTACAGTATAAAAACAATAAACATGAAATTAGGTACCTGTATTCCTCTTCAGTAAACTATATTCACGACGTTAAGTAAACTTGTTTAATCAGCATTTGTGGTATTCTTGAATAAGATAGATAAGATAGGCATATTAATATGTGCACCACAGGAGAGTATGGTGTGTGCTTCCTGAAATAATTTATAAATAAATCTAAAATTAGAATCGATTATCACCTAATATTCTTTATGTTCTAACACCTTTTCAAAATTCTTTTTTACACCCTGTGGGATTGTGTTTCAGTCTGAAATTACAGATTTGACAAATTAACTTAATCGAGATTTGAAATTTAGGAAAAATTATAGCATTGAATCTAATATTTTAGCACTGCCTTCCAATGCTAATGAAAGATATACAAAATTGTTATAAGAATGAAATAAGCGTTCTCATTACCTTTGTTATACGAGAAGGGAAACTAAATACTGAAGGAACCATGTCATGAATTAGCATCATCCTGCCTTTACTCTCATGGAAACAATTTTTCGCAAAATGTATTGAATATAGTCTGTGGTATTTCGATGGCACAAATTTGTTACGTGTCAGAGCAGCTAACGACTTACTCAATAGTTCAGTTTATGTATTGGAAACCTAAAATAAATTATCATTCACATGGTGACCGAGGAAACCCATGAGAATAAATCAGAATGAATTTGGAACACAAATCACAAATTTATTTTTACCGATGGAAAGTGGTCTCGAATTACTTTTCCGGTGGTTGGTACAGGTATGCAGCATAGAAGTGCAACGTGTTAATTATTAAACCTTAATACCCTTAAAACACCTCACTTTAAAGTCTTTTAAGCGTACTGAACTGAACTCAGTGCTAATTTTCGATGAAATTGGAGTTGACCAGACGCCAGACGCAAAACTGGTCGATCGGGGCATGCCCCGGTCGTGTGTCAATGCCGCAGTACCGAGTCGCATCGCGGCTTTACCTGCGAAATGAGCTAGGGAATTTGTCTACTGGTTGTGTGTGTTGAGGGATGAAATGTAGTGTTCTGAGGGATAAAATATAGGTACAGGGAATTTTGTAGGGAGAGGACACGCCCACGGGCGCTTGCGCGGGCCAATCAGGAGGCCACGCAGTTTTCTCCCGCCTGGAACAGAATTAACTGTTTTAATTTGGATTAAGCGTTCACCCGTTATGAGGACGACACGCTATATTATTTTTACCCCGTTTTGGTTACGGGTTAGTGTCGCTTTGCCCTTTTCAGGTTCAATTTAAATGTGTCTCAGGGCTAACCGAGAGGGCCAATGGCGTCTCTCGGCAGACGGAATGAGGGCAGGCGACGTACTTCTCTGGGATCATAATTTCCCAGAGAATTCACCAGTTGATTAGGGTGGGTTGGAATTTTGTCGTACAATGAACGGGTCCTCGTTCTGATGAGGTCGACAATGTACGGGATACCGGAATGTTCATGAAGGATGTGGGCGGGAAATCTCCAGCCGGTACGGTCGATCATCCGTAGTGCCCGGTTCTGCAGCGTCTGGACCCTGAGGAGCATGTAGTTAGCTAAGGTCCCCCAGATCTCGCAGCCGTACAGAACCAGAGGCGGAATGACCAGAGGCCCGGTACAGCTGAAGCTTTAGGGTAAGGGGCGTGCTCTGTGAGCTGAGCATGGGGTAAAGCTCTGAGAACAGCGTGCCCTAGGTTCACTTGCCCCTGACATGCGGAGTGAAGGTCAGCCGTCGGTGCAGCGTCACTCCGAGATACTTTACCGTGTTCACCCAAGGGATCCTACGGGGCCGGAGTGGCTGTGGTATTTATACTTTGGCTACTCGCACAGGATAGGTCCGGCTGGAGTAGCCCAAATGGGACAGGTCTTGACCGATTCGGTGTTACTGGCGGCTGATTGGTTCGTGTCGTTTTCGCGTTTAAGTGTCTGTTTTATTATCCAGTTCGCTGGAAGACACCACATGAAATACATCATATCATGGGGAAGAGGAAGAAGGAAAAGAATAAAAAACAATACCACAGCAAATGAAGAATATACCGACAACGAATCACAACTCTCCACAGCAGGAAACTCAGCATTAAATACCTCCTCAGGAGCAGCATCACCACAAACGAAGAAATCTTCACCCTAACACCCAGCGAAGAACAGGTCACATCACGTCAACTCTCAACACCGTAGACAAACACCACACTGAACACCAGCGAAGAACTCTCCCAGCCGTGTCGGGCGTTTTAGCGCAGTTGCAGTGGCGTGTATCCCCAGCTGCCAATACGGTTCTTTCTGTAGCAGGCTCAGTATATCCGGCCTGCTCTCGTGAATGCCGTCCGCATTCACAGCAAAAGAGGACCCCCTCATCTTCCACGACGCCGAACAATACACCGCGGCACTTCAAATCAGGAAAAGAAGTCCTGGTAGAAGAAAGCCACACCACCTGGACTCCACCTTGCTGCAAGTACGGCTACACCGCCGAAAACTGCACATCTACACCACACTGCCACGACTGTGGAGCACCGAATACCACAACCAGCTGCACGCAACACGACCTAACCAGACGCCACCGATACTGCGTCAAATGCCGCCAAAATGACCACTACACCGGACAAACCTGCTGCCCGTACTCCCTCGACAAGATGCACAAACACAACAAATCACCGAAGGATGTCCACAACAAAGGAAGCACATACAACTCAACGTAATAGCAGCAAGACCATCTCCACAATGCAACCAATTGCAGCAGACTTCAACAGCTACACAACCAGGAGCCAGGCGCAGGAACAGGTCGCCCGAGTGTACTCGGGCTTGGGCAATTCACCACGGTACCTATCCGCTTTTCTCGCGGATTTACCCGTGTGATATAAAAGAATTAGTCTTGTGCAAGCGTTTATGTCTGAGTCAAAGTAATGTGGGCAGGATGTTTGCCTTTGTGCAGTCGGCGCGAGCTGGCTTACCTATCGGAATGGTCACCCACCCAGAGAGGGACCAGGCCCGGTGCTGCTTAACTTGGCCAGCCGCTTGCGGGCTGTCAAGGAAAGCAGTGCCAGCTAGCGGGGAGAACTGAAAGGATGTAGGTACGGGGTGGGGGAAAGCCTGTTGCAGAATCTGGTCGGAGTACAACTGGACGGTCACCCATCCGAGTTGTGACCGCGCCCGATGCTGCTTAACTTGGCGGGTAATACTGTAAGGAAAGGAGAGGCGGCCGAAAACTACCATCCCAAGGCGTCCTTGGGAAGGCGGTAGCTTACGCGTCTCCTAGGCAGCGTGTGGTCGTAAAGACCGAGAGTGTTCACCTGAAGATTTGGGTGAGGAGCAAGTTTAGTGTATATTGTGCGAGCTCTTTCTCGCACAACGTGCACTATGTAAGGGATTCCGGAATGGGAATGGAGAATGTGGACGGGAATCTACGGTCTGTGCCATATATCATCCTCAGTGCCCTGTTCTGCACGGTCTGCAGTCTGCGGATGGTGGAACGAGCCACCGAACCCCAGACCTCGCAGCCGTACAGCATCAGGGGCGGGATGACCGCGCGGTACAGCCGTAGTTTTAGGTGTGTAGGCATGGTGGAGCGGAAGATGGGAAACAACTGCCGTAGGGCAGCGTGTCCCATACCGACCTTCTCCCTGACATGTGGAGTGAAAGTAAGGCCGCGGTCGAGGAGGACTCCGAGGTATTTGGCGGTGCGGACCCAGGGGATCCGCCGCCGCCGCAACCTCAGGGACCTCTCCGGCCGCCAGCCACGGACTTTAGCCAGCAGTAGAGCCGAGCTGTTCACTCCATCTGCCTATGGCCTGGAGCTGTCTCTGTAGCGGGGGGAAGCAATAACGGGCGTTCTTGTTACGTGCCATTATGAGGACATCGTCGGATCAGAAAGCAGCAACAAGAGACTCAGAAAACAACTACCAGACCATCATAGCCGAACCAATTACTGCAGACCCCGTTGACATCACAACAAAACAGCACTCAAAGGGAAAAGCAGCCCACACCTCAAAAGAAAACCCTACTAAGGTACTACAAACTGCATTACACCAAATCCACAAGTGCATCAAAGAATTCCAGTCCAACCTACAAGATCTCACAACTGCCATAAATGAGCTCAACAAAAACATTGAGGCACAAGTCGAACAACAGAACAACATCCTTGAACAACTCACGAAAGATATCAACAGCTTCATAGAACTAAACACCTCAACCAACAATCAAATTGCTGACAGCCTCCAGGAAATTCAAACAGCCAATGAGGAAAAAGAACACCTACGAAGAGAACTCACCGAAATCTGACGAGAATCCTACAATTAACACCAACACTTAACGAAATCAGCACCACGTTCAACGAAGAACTCCCAGAAAATGTCAAAAACATAGACTCCAACATTAACAAACACATTGCACGATGAGAGAACACAAAAGAAGACATCGCCAATACGCTTTCAGAATTTCTGCACTTTGAAAAATTAACCTAATTATTGTAAAATGTTTTTTACAATAAAGACCCCCCCCCCCCCATCCGCCAAAAAAAGGAAGGAAGATGGAAACAACGCTCGATGGTAAATTCGTAAAAATAACTAATAAAAGCCAAAATCCCAATGGTTGAAGAAGGCAAAATACACCCAAAAACAGCAATTCCCTGATTACTTGCTGCTTGCTCAAGTATCGGGTGCCAGGATTTATTTAATTTGAAGGTTTCTTCCTTTCGGTTGAAGTTATTGGGACATTTTTACATTTCAATGGTTTTATGATGTAGTCTAGCATGGTAGTATGGCATCTCTTTATATTGGATGATATGTTCACCTATTTCCAACAGTGCATGCTCTGGGATTGCGGACTTCTCAGAGTGCTCCAGGTAGCAGCACCTTCTCTGCTCATCCAGTCAGGTGTTGACACTCCGTTGCAGAGTAAGAGCAGGGAATCTGGTTTACCCCTGCCTATGCGAGCGGGTCTCTGAGGTCTTTGGCGGAGCGCATCATTGCCTGTACCTTTCTTGTTGGCTTAAAGATGATCTTGATGTGGGGACATTTAAGTACTCGTTCCACTCTATCGGTAACATTGAAACATTCTTGAAATATGGAAGGAAAGCAATGCCTTTGTACTTGGGCAGTTCTTGTTTGCGGCTGTAAGGCTGAGGTTTTTGCTTGCGTAGAGTTCTCCGGACTTCCTGGACCGTGCAACCATTTGAACATAAGGCCTGTTCGAGATGTCTTAGTTCCTGTTGTAACTTGTGTGGTTCACAGATGTGAGAAGCACGGTTTGTGAGGGTCTTGAGCTTGGTTTCTCATTGGGATGATGAGTGGAGCTCTTTTTTACGCAGTGGTCGTTAGCTTGCGGACAGTCATAGGACTGCTACCTCAAAACACATTTCTTGTGTATTTACACATATGTATATTGTAATTGCACAACTGTATTGAACATAATGTATAATAAAGTTATCTTAAGTTCAAAAAAGAAAAAAAAAAGTGGTTTGTATGGGTGGGTTTACTGTATACTGTAAGTCCAAATCAATAAATATAATATATCAATAAAATGTGTTTTAATATTTGCCTTCTAGCACATATCTTTCTTTTAATTTTTATTTTTCTCCTTTGTGAAATGTATTCTACTAGTATTACATTCTTCAAATGATAGTAATTCACTTTACATATTATGTAATCAAATGCATCAATAACCAGACCAAAAAAAATAAAAAAATAAACAAAATTATATTAGAACCCTCTCTCTGCTCTGGTATACACTCAAGACTCCCCAACACAATGTAGATCTTGCTTAGACTTCTCAGACATCCTGTATTTGAGGAGGAAGAATTGTGCATCATATAGCTGTCATATGGGACATCAAAAATCCTGTTTCATTCTAGAAGCTTAGCTTAAAGTTTACAACATTCTGAAATGTGTGCATATTTATTTGGGGCATCATTTGGACATATGTTCACATTGTAGTACTGTATAGTAGTTGTATGCTTATCACATGATCACAGTTCAAGTCTTGCTGTCTGATTACCATGAAGAGGGAAAATAAATTTATGTACTTGTGATAGCTTTATTTTTTGTTATTTGCTACTTTTGAATGAAAATGGATGATTTCTATCTGAAGAAAAGCCAAGTTTGATATTTATCCAATTGTTCATTATAATCTATGTTATTCTCTCTCTTGCACACTTCCAGGCCTTTTTCTAAAAAATGCTCTTCATAGTTTCATGTATTTTGGTCAAATCTAGATATCAAGTTTTTGGGTAAATGCAATATTTTCTCCACCTATTAAGTAAATGGTAGAGGAAACAATAAATAAATTTGATACATTATATTCACACTCCTTACTTTATTCAATCTTCTATGAACTATTCTTATAAAAGCTTATTATTTTATTCAATTCTTATTAAACCAGATAACTTTTGTTCGTCCTGTTTGCTCAGTTGGCCTTCTGATCCCAAATTTATGGGTTTAAACCTGGCATAGACTAATGGTTTTTAAGTGTGCTTAAAAGTGACAGACCCATGTCTGATTTACTAGCATATAAAAAGACTCCTGCAGGACAAAGTTCTGGGACACCAGTGGCACTGATATGATCCTGGCAATTGACAGCATTAACAAACAAAATGTTTTTGTTTTTTTCAAATAAACTTTAAATTTACATTTACGTATTTTGTGGTAAGAGGCAAAAGATAAAAAAATAGTCAGAATTTTTAAAGACTGTGTTGCTACGTGATTGGTATCTTTGAAATTCCATATTCTTTAAATGACCACAAGAAAACAAATCAAACTGTAACTTTCCATTGGAGAAAAGTACAAGTGTTTGAAAATTGAAACCAACAAAAAACACATCTCAGTAACAGTTAAGTGAACAAAAATGGTTATCTGATCTAGTTTTTTGTTGCAAGATTAATTTTAAGAATTAACATGTAGTTTAAAATGGAAAGAACTTCAGAGGCTATTCTCAGAAAATTCAAAATATACACTTCATTTGCCCTGCAAATAGCTTAAACACATAGAATTTTAATCAAAATTGTTCAGAGCCACTTTTTAAAAGTAACTAAAACTTTTCTGTGTGAAAGGTAGTTTGGGTAGTTTCATTTCCAAAAACATTCCAAGATTTTACAACTTAATGTAAGTAAAATTTTAAGTACACACATTGCCTAATTCATATTTTAAAATGAATACTCAGCTAGATGTTTTACACTGATATAGTGGATTTGCTGTTGAACTGATTTTACTGACATTGCAGAGGAAGTTCTCAGTTGACTCTGTTTAGTAACTGTTAAATATATAACTAACACAATGATATTCATTATCATTCTGCCATTCAAATTATTTTGAACTAACAATTTTATTAATTTTTCTAGTTCCCTTCAAATGAAACATCTCAAACCTACTCTATTTGCTTACATACTTTAAACATATTGAAAGAATTTCTCATGAAAGTTTATTGTAATTACTGTAGGCAAATAAAAACAAACTTTAATAGGAATAATTTGTAGAACAGTTATGAGAATAAATTATAACCATATGATAAATTATAAGCTATATATTCAGATTTTTTCCCCAAAATAACAATTTTTTGTTTTTATTGCAATATGTTATTTAACAATTTGACCCATTTGTCTAATGACACACAAAAGGTAAACATGAATTTATTACATAAAAATAATATGCTGATGGAAAGCAAACATGACGACGACTAATAAATATCAATGATAACATTAATTACAAATTATAATTTTGTTTTGTTTGTATATATATATATATATTTTTTTTTTTTTTTTTTTTTGTGACATCTATTGTTGTTTCTAATTTATATTTTTCCCCACCATGAAACAAAATGTTTTCTAATACTTCCCTGTGCACCAAAGAGGATAACACTCACATTTCTGAATTTGGTATTTATCTATAACATAAGGATATTACTCATACGCCCTTCTTTTATGCATCAGCTTCTTCTCTTCAGGCTACGTAGTGTCTGTTCAAATTTGATTGCTGGATCTACCTACAATTTTTGTCTCATTCTTTCTGTTGATGAAGATAATTTCTATATATCATATCAGCAATAGTTGCAGTTCATATACAGTGCAATCCATATAAACCTGAGCAATTTTAATAGGCAATAATTTCTCTCTGAAAGCAGGTAGAAATGTGAAATTTGTTTTCATGATTTCAGTGGCTCAGGGAGAATCAACAACCACCATAGCAAGAATCGATCAATACCATCCGTTGACTATATTGACAGTTTCATGGCATTGTAGACAGTCGTTATTTTGCAGTCATAACAGCAACATGCAGTACTCACTTCAATAACGTGTTTTCATTGTGATAACATATTAGAAGACAAATTCCTTAGTAACAACACAACGGGAATTTTGAAGAGATGTTAATGTAACAGATGTTCCGACAAAAGCAACAATTTTATCGCTAGCAAGAAATTTGGAGACAACTGATATACTCGTTAGTGAGAGTGGAAAACATAGACCACCAATGAGTGCAGAGACTGTTACAAATGTTCAAATAAGGCTAATGAAATCTCCAAACAAATTGTTGCATCGATTGAACCAGGAATCAGGCTATTCATATGGCACATGTCAAAGAACTGTGACTGTCTACAATGCCATAAAAATAGTTATAATTTCCATTGAAATCAGTAGTCAACAGATGGCACTGATCGATTGTTGCCATGATTGTCGTCAATTCTCCCTGAGCCACTGAGATCATTAAAACAAATTTCACATTTCTACGAACTTTCAGAGAGGAATTATGGCCTATTAAAATGGTTCACATTTATATGGATCGCACTGTATTTCCAAGCCCTTAGAGCAGAGATCATTTAGAGCAAAGTTCTTATAATGTTATGCTTTTAACGTGGATTAGCTGTCTCTGAAGTCAAATCCCAAGCACATCAGGAAGGGTTTCAAACTTGTTGCTATATCTGCAACAGCTAGTGCTAGAAGAATGTTCTGGGACTAAACGAATGGATGACACCATGGCATTCATTTTGACCACATCGTGTCATTCAGTACTTGAAAGATCATGTTTGGTGTATCCTTTCTTTTTGCTGATGGTATTTGGGAAAAGAGTGCAATTCTCTTACCTCTGAGGAGATATGAGCATCACTGTATGAATTTTCTGCCTCTCTTTCTGAGATGTTTGCTGATGTTTCTTTTTTTGATCTCACTGAAGATACCAAGGTTTATATTGTAAACTCAAACAACATTTACGTGAGCCTGGTTGACTGCTTCCAGAGTTTGGTCTATATTGAACTGTTGTAAAAATGTTTCCTATGTTCCAAGAAGAGGTAATATATGGAAAGAGTAGAGCATACGAGGTATGATCAAAAAGTTTCTGGAATGGCTTCACAACAATGCTGATGCTGAGATTTCTTTAATTCTTACCCAGACTGTACATGTAGTGTTCCTTCCCGACAAAAATGAGAAGTCACATGAATTCCTGTGACCATGCAGTGATGAGGTGGATGCTCTGAAGTGAACACATATTTTGCACGTGTTGCGATTTTTCCGCGTAGCAAAAATGTTATATTACGAAGAACAAAGAACGAACATCAAATTTTGCTTTAAACTCGGTAAAACTGCAACAGAAGCCTATGAAATGTCAAGAACAACTTATGGGGAGGAAGTTATGGGTAAAACTCAAGAATTTGAGTGGTTTTCGAAATTTAAAAGTGGTGTGACATCAGTTAAAGATGCAGATAGTTTGGGGCAACCCTGTTTCAGCAAAACTGATGAAAATATCAATCCGGTTAGGGAAATGGTCCTAAATGATAGGTGCATTACAATAAGAGAACTTTCTGACTCATTTGGAAGTGTTCAAAGCATTTTGAAAGACAATTTGGACATGAGAAGAATTGCCGCCAAGTTCGTGCCCCGCCTGCTTTCAAATGACCAAAAGGAAAGCCACATGATTGCCTGCACAGATCTTAAAGAACAGCCACAAAATGTCCCACAGTTTATGGAGAAAATTATTACTGATGATGAAACATGGATTTATGGATACAATCCAGAAATGAAGCAACAATCTTCACAATGGAGAGTCCATCTCCACATCTGAAAAAGGCCAGACAAGTTTGATCCAAAGTGAAGTCAATGATGATTGTGTTTTTTGACATTAAAGGCACTGTACATAAGGAATTTGTGCCAAAGGGTCAAACAGTGAATCAAGTGTTCTACAAACAAGTGCTGCAAAGATTAAGGGAGAATGTGTGATGCAAATGGCAGGAGAAATGGAGGAGTGGTGACTGGTTCATGCATCATGACAATGCGCCTGCGCACAAAGCCCTTTCTGTTCATAAATTTTTGGATAAAAGTAGTATGAGTAAAGTTCCCCATCTTGCCTATTCTCCAGATTTGGACTTTTTTCTTTTCCCGCAGCTTAAAATGCGACTCCGGGAGACTGTTTTGAGAACATTGAAGTGATCCATCGCGAATTGCAGAAGGCTCTGAACATGTTGAAAGAAGAGGCCTTCCAGAGATGCTTCCAGCAGTGGCAGAAGCGCTGGGACAAGTGTACCAAATCCTAACGAGTCTACTTCGAGGGTGACAGTGCAGATTACACAAAACAAACTGTTGTGTAGTATTTATGATGTCATTCCAGAAACTTTTTGATCACATCTCATGCAATTTGAAGTGTCACCGTAAAATTTGTTTAATAGTACTATGTATCATTGTGTCTGTTTGTTTAAGATTTCAATATATATTTATTTAAACGTGATGTTTCAAGAGGATATATTAATGCTGGACCTATAAAATGATTAAGTACCATTTATGGTTATAAGAAATACATTATTTGTGGTACTATAAATGTCAGTAATTAAAACTTGTTCTCTACAGATATAAATATTATTTATTTTAAAAAATTACCATTATAAGCTCCTTTTACATGGAATGGTTCAATAACGATTGTATCTTAACAAAGGATTGTAACAGTTTTAAGTCACAGGGCTACATGAAATATGTACAAAAAGCATGAAGTATGCTTAGAACAAATTAAAATATGGCCAAGGATTCAAAATTACAGGTAAAATAATACTAAAGGTCTACAGTTTTAATCCTTTCCCTTTTATATTACTGACAAAAATGGTAAATAAAGACAACAAAAGGACACAAAAGCATAATAAGAAGGAACAGGAGTTAAAACTGATGGAAATAAAACTTATAAATATCTGAGGAGGATATTTTCTTGCATCCACTACAAACATATACACCGTCCGTATATAAGAAATTAGTATTTTATTGCACAAAAATAGTGAAAGCTGCTCAAACAATCTACATTTAAAAATTATTACTTGTCATGATGCATAAAATGTCTGTCTTACAAAGCTTATACAATTATACAATGCAAAGTATATGAGATTTAGTACTCCAATTTGCATTTATTCATTATGACGCCATAATGTGCTGTTTTCTGAATAACATTTTCTCTGAAAAAATGCGCAAACATCCTTTTTATTTTATCACAGGTTTGGCTGTTAAATATCACTATAGATCCCAACAGAGATCATTTCATTGGTCCAAATTTCATGTAGTTCTGCAACATAAATGCCAGGATGAGCAAAGAATGTACAAAGTCCTGATCTGCAGTTTTAAATACTTTTGCCAACTGCTTATTTAATTATTATAGAAATACTGAATCCATTTTCACAGATAAATAATTTATAAAATTATATATAAATATTCAAATCAAAGAGTTGTAGATGTAACAGCACTAACTCCATGTACCAGTATAGTGGGAGGAAGGTCTGCTGTTAATTCAGTGAGGAGCTGAAGATAATGAGGATAGAGTAAAGCTTCATTGCCTTCTTGTGGTGGTGCAGGTAAGTATAAAAAGGTTGCTGCAGTCTCTTCAGAATGTTCTCTCAACATCTGATTAACCCTGAAAATCATTACATTTCATAATCACACACTACAGAGAAAGTTTTTCAATTAAGATAAATGATGCTACAGGGCTAACACTCCTTAGAGGAGCATTCTCCACTTTTTACACAATGAAATATCAATTATGATTGCTCATTCCTCTGGCCCAATTTTTACTTAGTGTTCTTGGCTTAAAACATACAAAATAACTTAGCAATGCTGTTTACACAGTATCCTTGAAATCAAGCAGGATAGTCTCCTTTTCCACTTTTTAACAAACGAGAGTCAGAAAATTCCACTTTTTCAATTAAACAATCAATCACAGTTAATCAAATGCATTACAGTGAAATTATATAGTATTTTCCTAGTCTATTTACTTCTATAGGATAATATTAGTGTTATGCTAAGATAGTCAGCATGAAATTAATTGTAACAATGATTAATTGAAAAAAAATGTTTTTATCATGTTGCTAATAAACAAGATATCAATAAGTGTAACAATTTTATTTTACAAGTAGAAAAGTAATAGTTTCTGTTACTGAGAAGCCTAAAAACCTATTATGCAATTTCTGAAAAATGAACCAAGTAAGTATACATTATACTATCCAGTCAATTAAATCTATTGGAAATTGCAGGCAAAACAATACACATTTTTAGTAAGTTGTCTCTTGAAGAATAGATATTAATCCTGGAAAAAATTACATTTTTCTGAAAGCCTGCATAGAATGAAACTTGTTTTGAAAGTTAACTTTCGGAAAAAGATTTTTTTTCATAAAAATATAATAATTGTGACATTCAACTTTTTCTAGGATTTCCAGTAAGGTCTACATTATGTTCTCTCTCTCACACTCACATGCACACACACCCTGCCCCTCTACCTCTTGAAGATGGTTACAAAAGAGACATGATATATTCTTACCCAAGAAGATATACTCTATCTGCATTATTACTCTCCAAATCATATCCCTGCATCAGTGAATTTCCTTTCATAGTCGCCATCTTTTGAGACCATCCAGAAACCTGCAATATAAACCTTTCTTGTAAATCTAAATCTGCATATATTTGAATATTATTTATTTCACCCTTAAAATAATTTCATACATATACACTTTTTTTTAAAAAATAAACTATTAACAATAGAAGCACTTTTACATTTACAACAACTAAACTAAGTCTAAGATTTTAAACCTTTATTTCCCTCATCTTTCTTATCTGATTTAAACCATTCCTCATTACTTTCCACAAATACTCCTGCACATTTTATTCTTTTTTAATCTTTTTTTTTTTTTTCTTTTCTTTCTTATCAGTTAACCTTTTAAGAGCTATAATTTATCTAAATTTACTTCCCAAATCACCTCCCTCCATCTCTTCACCCCATCATATTCAAGTAGACAATAAGATAAATATTCCTTCTGTACAATATCTTTTATATCCTTTTTTTCTTAAAATTACACACAATCGTTTATTCTTCTGCATATAATGTATATGGTTTCCAGTTAATACTAGGACTGCATTAGCACTGTACCAACAATTTTATAATCAGTAAGAATATAGAGATCCTGTGTTCAAAATCCAACAAAGAGAAATGTTTATTTGAACGAGCTGGTTAATTACACTAAACAACACTTACTTGGTATTTTTGCCGGAACATGTTTCAAAGGACTAGTTTCCTTCATTTACAACCAGGCATCGACTCGGACATCCTTCTAAACATGTTCCGGCAGAAATCCCACATAAGTGTTGTTTAGTGTAATTAATTGACTTGTCAAAGAAATGAGTATAACACTGTTTACAAACTTCCACAAAAAGAAAAGTAAAGAGAAATGTGTTTGAAAGCTTTCTTTCAGATTACTACCTTACTTTCCAAAGCTAAAAATACCCAAAACATTCTAGACTATAGTCATATTTATGGTTTCCTATAATCTAAATTGATTATTTAGTAGAACCTATCCTAGTAATTACTCAGGATATTAATTATAACAAGTATATATTAAAAACAACAATTTCCTTGTTGTTGCAATGGAAACTGGAGAATACCACAGGATAAAGTGTTTTAAGAGTTTGTCTCTTTGTGATGTCTTTTGAAATTCTGTACCCTTAACTTGACCAGGACAAAGAAAAACAAATAGTGACTTCCCATTTGAGAATAGCATTGGAAACTTTAAACCAATAACAAGCAATTTATCAGAAATGGTAAATAAAAAAAAAAAAAAAGTATTTGAGATATTGTATGCTTCTGTGAGATTTACATTTCTTATGTTGTAAGATTCTGTCCATCTCTTGGTTTGCCAGTTAGGAAAGTCATCCAGAATGAGGAGGACTCTGGAGGCTAGGAAGAGGCTAGTCCCACAAATACATTTAATTTGTCATTAAAATATCTTAAACACATTTTAATCAAAACTGTTAGCCATTTTGAGAAAATAAAAAATTTCTAAACGTTCAATACATAGGATAGTTTGGGGCAGGCGGATTCTCTTTAAATCTTTGCGTTGATGTTCTCACACCTTGGAAGAAAATAAACTTAAATACAAAGTTTGATATTTATTTGATATTGATTTTGAGTTATGCTGCTCACAGACACACAGACCTTTTTCAAATTTTTTTTGGATTCAGGGGACCTCAAAATACTTTTAAGTTAATTCTCTACAAAAAATTTGTTTGGTTAGGTACTATATGTTATAGAGAAAGTGAAAAGAGAACATGACTACAAAAATATCTACAATAGTGCCCGAGATGATAAAGGAAGAACTGCAAAGAAAATATTTTCCATTGTGAAAAATTAGTTATCAAATAAGAGTGTAAAAGTCAAAAAAATGTAATCATAATTTCCTCCCAAAAAACTTAAAATATGTATATGTGAAAGCCATTCTTAAATTTCAGATGTGATCACTTTGCGATGTAAACAATGCAAGGTTCTACACATAAACAATTCTTAATCTTATACTACATTGAATTGAATTTGAAATGTGATAAATTTTCTTGAAACTCTTCAACGTTCAATTCCATGTGGGCAAATAAATGATTGCCCAAATATTTTAAGCTTTTTTGGAACCTCTCCTTATGAACTCTCAATTATGTCCAAGTTATGGTTCGTTCACTCTCCATGTGGTTGTTTTAACCACTGAGCTAGTGTGACAACATGGCTTCCTTTAGAAGGGAAGTAAAGCCATTGTCCCATGTTGTAGTTTTATGACAGTAAAAGAACTTCAAACCTGATAAAGAGGCTTCTAAGCGATTTAAGTGGTTTTTATACCCAATCTAAATTGGGAGGCTGAGAACTACAGCTTCTTTGAAGTATGTTCATAAATAAAACTCAATTTAATTTAATTTCCAAGTTATAGTAAAATTTAAATTAACACATTTCCTCAAACCTTTTGTTTCTAACATTTTATTGTGTAGTGGTTTAGAGTGGTTTCATTCATGCAGATGGACTTTAAGAATGAAGCTCTAGGATCACTCATTAGATTATACTCAATGAATATTGCATAATAAGCTAAGTACCACTTATTGCTATACTCAAGCTTACTGTGAGCTAAAGTGCAGCTGATGCCTGAAGTAAAATTTCACTGTATACTTTATAGTTACATATGTTTCTTTACTTTGAGTTCAGCTACCAGAATCCCTTTGCTGAGCACATTACATAACAATTGCATCTAATTTGAAACGGTTACAATCATTACTCAAATAATGCAATGATATTCTTTAAGCATCTAATTATTCCATTAGTTATCCTGAGAAATAAATACATCCATCAAATTATTAAATTTCTGTCATTGTACTGTAATATAGTGACTTAACTCACTATTCACTATTTTTTTTTATTTTCTTTGCCTGTAGTGATGTTATATAGATCAAGTGCAAAGGCTTCCTTTTTCTTCTACAACATTCCCATAGGGCTCCTCTTACACATGCTTACTACATGTCAAACACAGGAATTGATCAATTGCTGAATGTCTACAAATCCAATAACTCACTGTCGGGAGCATGCTTGTTTATATACAACTCATAAGCAGTGTTTATATATATAAAACTGTTTTTAAGATATAATCAATAGGTCTAGCTTCTCTTAACAGAGTGTCCTCTGGTAGTACTAGCATGGATCTCCTCTAGGGCTGTCGTTACCTTGATCCTTGGGAGCACTTGCTGTTTCCCCTTGGTTTTATGTCTATAGATTCACACTTTCATTTGCACATTACTCCTGACCACCAGGGAGTCCCACTGTACCCAATAACTCTTATGGTTTGGGCTCTGAGGAGCAATGACCTTTAGTCATTTGCTATATTCTTTATTTGTCAAGATCTGTCCTATGTCTGTATACACAGCTGTTACCTTTTCAAGGTCTCTACATTCCAATTGATGAGTTTGTACTGTGACTGAGCTTAAGGCTATAAGATTCCTCTTTGTCTCAAATTTCATACAATGGTTGCAGTATTCCCAGCATTGTTGTCCGGAAAGGGCATCTGTGTTAAAATCACATCTTCCTGTTCAGTGCTCCAAGGTAAAATACCCCTGCAACTTGCAAAAGACCAAACTGCTAAGTTAGGGCAGAATGGTTTGTTCGAAGGTGAAACTCTGGGAACAAAGGAAGGTAATGTTGCCAACTAAGGGTCTATTTACTGTGCAATGTTGCAAATCCATAGCAACTTTAGAAGTTGAAAAAATGCTGTAAAAATGAGCAGCCAGTACCAAGGGAATGCAACTGGTTAATAGACACTAGATGGCAGTAGTAGCATGGTTATTTGCTGTCAAATGGCAATAGTATGTTTTATTTTTATTCCCCATTCAATGCTAAGATAATGCACCTGGTTATGGATGACGCACAATAGCATTGACAATCAAATATGTTTTTATGTATTAACTATCGTTCCCTGGGTCACATCTTTTAAATAGAAAAATAAAAATGTACTTGTTTCACGTATACAGTATATTTTTGTGTTAATTCTTTAAAAATTAACAAGCTATAAACTATGTGCATTAACCAATAACCCTTCTTGGAATCTGAAAATGGCGGAAAAATTACACAACCCAGATAGTATATCGTTGTAGACTAACATACCTATTGCAGATGTTGGTTATTTGAGGTTATGTGGTACATGAGCTAACTAAAGGTGATTTCATCAGAATATGAAGATAACCCCATCACCGTCACACTGGAATTGCAGTGCTCTTAATACATCTGATCAAGTAATATTTTGGGTTAAATGAAATTTAACACACAAAGCTACTAACAAATAAAAAGTTACTAATTGCTTTGTTTCTTTTTAATGAATACATAGCAGCATTACTAGTAAATAAAAAAAATAATAATAATATAAATTATTATTATTATTATTATTATTATTATTATTATTATTATTATTATTATATATCTTTTAAAAATAACTGTCAGCCCAACCAGATCTACTTGCTCTTTGATAATGTTACTGATAGCCTTAAAAGATTTTTGACATAGAAGAAAATAAAGAAATAGGTGGAAAACAGTAGAAGTAAAGGAAAGAATGAGATTCGGAAGAAGCATGAATGTAACTTTGTAATGAAAGGAGGATGCAGGTTCAGTTTTGGAGGAAAATAGAATGATTTAAGCTGGAGGACAGTTTCCGGAGAGTGTCATGAGAGTGCCACTATGAAAGCGCTGCCATTACTGTTATTATGCCAACAGCATTCTTGCTTTCCCACACTGTTCATTGCATATTTCATACTTTCCACACTACCGTATGAATGCAGTGCCATACCTCCTTTCTGCAATACCAACTATACATGCTTCATTATGCAGGTCATTGCGCTTTTCAGCTGCAAAGGTTGGCTGCCTAATGTTACGTGGCCATCAGACCCTTAGTTGGCAACATTGCCCAAAAGAATCCCTATATACCGTGGACATCTAACGATAACTTTGGAAAGCAATTAGTAGGTCCAACCAGAACTGCTTAGTTGGAGACAAGATTACCTAGCCTCCAGAGGCATGCGGATATAATTGGATTCCAACCATGAAGGGTTCAGCTACTAAGATTGGTGCTAGCTATAGTCACACAACTTTACCATCTACCAGAAGTCTGAAAATAAAGTCTGCTGGTAGATCCCTCAGAGCTCGGTGTGTCAGCTGCTCTTCTTCCATGGCCAATTTTTGTAAGGGCTCATCCAGGTTGTTCCTCTCTTGGCTTCAGCTTGGTCCAGTAAATGGAGATTCAGTGTTGTACTCCATATTTCCCTATAACTGTTTAATTAGCCCTCAGTGAGAAAACAAAGGTTTCAGATACTTGACCGAGCAAGGCAGCCAAAAGCTGTAGCATTTTCTCTACTGGTGTACATTCATTGTGGGTAACAATAGCCTCAAACTGTTCTTTAACACTGCCCATGACAAAGTGCCGTCGAATATTGGAAACTTTATTGTTCTAACATTAGCTGATTAGGTAATCATTAGAACTTCTAAAAATTCAGCATAGATCTTAGCTTCTAGGTCTTGTATATCTGCTCCACTCCAGTGTCCATCATCCTTTTGCTCTCCTTGATCAGCAGGTCTAGATGCAGTTTCATTGTTTTGTTACAAATTCAAGTTCATCCCATTTTACAGGATTAATTATTTAATTTCATGTTATGCCTATCAAAGCTGACAAGACCAATTGTGTCTTTCTCAATGTCAATGGCAAGAGTTTGAATAACAATTTGTATATTAATTTTTGCCCTTCTTTTATTTTGTTTTCTATATATTTTATTAGTAGTTCTATGTGTATATTCACTAAGAATAAACAAGATTATATTGACGTTACTTAATCTATTATTATTTCTTTCCAACTGAGATGTTCTCTATAAACAACCATGAGGCAGACATAATTTAACAACCTGGAGGTCACTCAATTGCATTTATATGAAATTATCATTATAAACTGTGGTATTTGTGGTTGTTAAAGTGCTTTTGCATACACATTAAGTAACAGTTTACATTGGTTACACAGCTAATATAACCATTCAGAAGTGCCATGGACTTTTATCATCTACTGATCCCTTTCAAAATTAGGAACATTAAATATGTTAATAATGAAATATTAAATAACTTATATTTGTGTATGTAGAAGCAACAATGACATAATATTAATGACTTCTTGGGACGTCAGCCAGGTAAGTGTTAGATACATTTCCAAGCTTTCAATGTCGTACTCTGTCACCATCATCAGGGAACTGGAGAGAAGTTGCTCTGGCGGTGGTATTTATACGTGGAGGGCAGTCTGAAAGACTACCTTGCATGCTGTCATTGGTCTGCACTGGCCAATGGGGGTTGAGGAGGATGGGGCAAGCGGTTATGAATTATAGGTAGCCATGTTTTCCTTATTTGCAGACCATCTTTGTTAAAATTATTTTTGTTTGCTTTTTTATATATATATATATATATAGCTTCTTTTATAAGTCTATAATAATATCCAGTAGATTTTTTTATTATTTTGGTGGATGAAAAATTGATCTTATGGCTAGTATCGCAAGTATGTTGTGCCACCGCAGATTTTTCTGGGTAGCCTAACCTAATGCAGTTTTGATGGTTTTTTTTTTGCGCACACAGTCTTCCCTGTCTGGCCGATGTAAATTTTTCCACATTTGCACAGGATTTTGTAAATACTGGCAGTGCAGAGGCCCAGATCATCTTTGACCATGACCAGATTGTCTATGACCATGCCCCGATGTTGTTTGATTTTGGTAGGGGGCTTAAAAACTGTTCTGATGCTGCGTTTAGATAGTATTCTTGCTATTTTGTGGGACACTGCACCAACAAATGGAATAATGGCTGTAGCTAAGCTTTCTTTTTTCTCTGCATTGGCGTTTGGTTTATGGTGGAGTTTCCTAAAAGTTTTGTTGATATCTTGGATGGTAGAACCATCATTCTGTCATTAGTCAGAACCAGTATACCATATTGATTTTATGAATAAACCAAATGAGAAATTGAAATATCAGAAAGCTGTTTATATAAAATTTACTTATATCAGCCTTGGGCAAATAAAATATTCCCAGACATTTTAAAGAACATGGTATAACATTGGTTCCTCAAAATAAGTAAACATAAAAAATTTGTTAGTTTTTTCAAAAAAACATGAAATTTTAAAAAATAAAAAGTATAGCATTTATCAATTAAATTGTTTACATTGTAACTTTTCTTACACTGGTAAGACAAAACATCATTTGGAAAGCACAGTTAAGGAGCACTTTAGAAATATTAAATACAAACAGACTGATAAATCAGCTGTTGCAGAACATTTTTGGAAATGTAACTATAAGATAAATCCAGATGTTAAATTATTAAAACACTTACATGGACCCATAGATATAATGATTTGGAATAAAAATATTTATATTAAAGAATAAAAATCATCAATGAATTTTGATATAAGTACCACCATTTGATTCTCTCACCAAATTCATTTTGATTCCAGTAGCTAGTAATGCCTTAGTACACAATTTAGCAGCAAAGAGAAGCTAAGTTGAAGATGCAATAGAGTTTTAATTGTGAAACTAGTTCTTGGGATTTAAAAAATATAAGTGAAGATTTGTTACAAATTACTAATTGTTATATTATGTGTTAATTTATTTTATATTAATTACCTTGTATATTCTTGAAGCTATTCTCAGCATCTGAAGCTGCTGTTGTAGGCGATGGAAGTTAGAACGCTGCATTCCTTCAGATGATACATTTTCTATGTCAGAATGACTGTCACAGAGAAATACTCTCAGCTGAAGCTTTTTCCAACTAGGCACCTGGAAAACATTCTTGTTGTATTTCCTTAATTAAAGACTATAAATGAATTTATCATCATTAATCGCAACACAAACATTTAATTCATTTCATACAATAATAATAATATACCTTCCTTCTTTCCTTAAACATAATCAGCCAAATTTCTATTTTTGAAAGTTTTTTTGGACTTTATACATACTAACATTATCTTATAGGTGTATAAGAGCTCTGTTTAACAAATACTTGATAATCCCATTCCCTCCACATTGCATTGCCTCACAATCTTATTACCATTTATCAAGTACCTTTTCTTAATATTATCTGCAAGCTATAATAAATTCTCTTCTATAATTGTTAAACATTGTTTTTGATAATTCATCTATCCTGAGTTTATGCTATTTATCAAATCTGTTTCCTTGCACTAAAGAACATGATGCAGTGCTTCATTTTCCACACAAGTTGGGTACTCAATGTCATAATCCTCCTAAGCCTCCCTAATTTTAACATGCCTGCTCTTTCCCAAACACATCCTTCTCTTCCTGTTTTATAAGTCCACATAGCTCTCTCTGCCCCAATATGTCTTTAGATTTCTACATAGTTCCAGAAAATGTTTCTCTCTTAAGCTACTAAACAAATCTTGTTTTTTTAATATTCTCAGTATATGTTTTTACTTCTGTCATGCCCATGTTCCCATTCCTATTTCTTCCAGAATGTTTCCTATCTTTGTATGCCAAATGAACTTCTGGCCAATCCTTTCTTAAATTAACAAACATTCCTTGATAATTACAGACTGTAATTAAGGGTTTTATGTACATTTTAGTTCACTTACCATATTGATAATACATGCTAGCTGCAGCATGAATAGGCTTGTCGTGTCAAAGGGATCTTCATCATCTGGATGGAAAAAATTAACTGGCCAAACATCCACATACTTCAGAGTTGCTGATCTGTAGAACAAATGGATACTTTTTTCATAACAAATTAAACAATACAGGGGGAAGAGGAGGTTATGCTTTTTTAGAAATAATCCAATTAATCATTTTTATGTGTACTTCATGACAGTAATAGGAATTTAGTATATTGAGTGCCCCTGATGCAATACATGGGAGCATAAAATTTAATTTAGCATAACCATGTAGAAGGAGCATACACTTTATGAACTCCTTTCTAGTGCAGATATATTATTTATTTTTTGTTTATTTTTAAATATCCTTTAATCTAGTAGGTCATATCAGTTGAAGGAAATCCATGAAAATATGTTCAAATTAGCCTGGAACTTAAAATTACTTGACATACATCTTCCAGATAGTGGAAAAACCTGGAAAAAAAAAAATATTATCCAGTTAACTCACTCTAAATGACATTCAAACTCGGGACCTCTTGAATATGATTGCAACAGCACATTCTAAAGTGATTTTACATACTACTCACAAACTGTGTTAATTCTTAATCCTTTACAGGGCAAAACCTTTCCAAAAGAGAAATATATTCAACATCCTATAAAGTGTTAAAATTAAATTTACTGCCAGTATCAACCACACATCATTTAAATAAGGTAAAAAAAATATGTAACAAATGTTGATTACACTGCCCCTATAAGTCCTATATGGAACACTACTTAATTCTGGATTACATTATGCAATGAATACCATTAAAAAAAATTGTTTACATTTAGAGATGTTTGATTTTTTTAAGTCAGTGAATAAAATGTATAATGTGCTACCCAAACATATAAGATTTGATTTCACTACAAATTGATTCTAACATAAATATGGCTGCAAATACAAATTGCATCCCACTTATTAAAGAAAGGAATTATTTCCAAAAAAGGAATAAGACTAAGTTATAACAGCATTCAGTCACATCATTAAAGAGATACTGAATACATCTGACTGGCACTATTCCAACCAACACACATACAAAAGGCAATAATGCAACCATCTGTAAACTAAACAATCAAGAGCATGGCTTTGAACGAACCTAATGAATAAGTTTGTGCCAACAAAATTAGACAAGTTCAAGTATGGGATATAATTCCTAATGCACATGTAATGGTTTGGCATTAATTGCTGGTCACAAACTGTACATGCCATTTGTTTTGCACTAATTTCATCAAGTTGGAATATAGAATTCCATTTGCAATAAGAGAGTGCAGACAATAGCTTGTTGGAAACGTAGCAACCTAACTTTTAATGTGTAGGCTCAACAATCAGAAACAGAACAGAGATTGTCACTAGAACAAAACTAAGAACACAACAAACAATAAATGATTGTAGCACATCATGATCATGATCAAAACATGGCCAATATGGGAACATATGACTATACCAAAAGTGAAGAAAAGTGACATAGAATAAAGTTGGATGAAATTTAACAGGGAATTAATTTTATAAATTATGCAAATTTAATTTCAAAACCATGAATCTATACTAATATATAAAGAGGAATCATAACAAAATTTTTCTTAGCTGTAAACCTGGAAACCACTTATTTGATTTCAAAGCTTATTTCAATAGTAATAGTTCAGGTGTCTGTCAATATGATCTGTTAATTCTTAGGCTAACATTTTGTTCAAATATCTTATGTTCTATATGTAAATTTTAATATTTTAATTATAAGTTACAATAAGAATAATGATTATGCCAACCAAAATAGTGTGCAAATCTGCTCAATGAATAAACTATATTATAAATTTTGGTTGCCCACCTAATCTAACTTAATGTAAAAGTAATTAAAAACAATTTGTTTTTACCAACCTTGGCATTCCTGCCATAATCTGGAAGTTAGCAATTTTAGCGTTAGTGATGTGAATCACACGGCTGAATGAAAGCAAGAGAATAGTGACTTTTAAAAACCTGTGTTTTGGTGTAAGGAAGATTTTGCACAAAAAATTTATGCACATAAATTAGTGACCAGAAGGAATTGGAACTACTGGTGTGTTAATCTAATGGACTAGGTGGTTTATCAAATGTTACATGGTAACAAATTAATTTCACCTATTCCTCCCTTGTTTTTTTATAATTATTGTACAATGATCTAGAGGTTTATATAGTGAATTCTTACTTTTACCCCTTTTAATTTTAAATTTTACAGTGCCAACTTTCCAATAAATGGATGAAAAATCCACTGGCATTCCTCAGAAAGATGTGAAACATTGGCAGAACATACAACTCCTTAACCCCTTCCCCTGAAAGTTGTCGAAATGTTGCAAAGACTACAAGTAGCCTTTGTGGTGGAAGAATCTTCATTGAAGATCTTGTCATTGTTTATATAATTATATTAGGTTACATTTTAGACCGTTATACTTTCTTTTTGTCCTACAGCTATATAATAACAGCTGTATATTTTCACATAATCCAGAAACCATTACTATATACAACAAAGATTCTACATTCCCAAGCCACAAAAAATAGTCTGCAATAATCAAGAAAAATAATCTTCTAATTAAATATAAAATATTAGTTCAAGATTTCCTACATAAGCAGATTTCTTTCTTAATACAATCATTTAGATGTCCAGTTAACAAATTTGATTACAACATAAATACAAAGGAAATAAGGCAAAACTTTCATAGGTGAGGTTTACTAGAAGGGTTTGACATTCATAATTTCAAGCATACAATGATACACCTGTAGACTTACAATAAAGCTTATTCAGAGATTTGGATCCTGTTTCTTTACATATACATTTACAATATTTGATAAATGACAATTAAAGAAATAAATGTAACACAGGATCAATAGTAGCCCTTTAATCTCTATCTTTATTTGTTGAACTATAAAACGTGGCCATCTATGTACACTCCCTGCAATAAAGTGTAACCAGCTTTTGTCATACTTAATTGAAGTAATTCTGTGCAGAGACTTTTGTATTGTAGTGTAACAATAACTAGTTTCTATGCTATGACACTTGCAATTAAAATGTCATGGCCTTTTTTGTAAGCATATTATTTTATAGCTCCGATGTTTTCGTATTGAATAGATTTACTGGCATGTAAAACAACTTTTTCAGGACAAAATTTTGGCACACCGGCGATACTGATATCATCCTCACAATTGACAGCATTGTTAACAAAGATGAACTGAAAATGTCAATAACCAGTATATTTTGATAGCAGAAGATAATGAATCTTCAAATATTTTCTATATCAAGCACTGTGATAAAATATAAAATTACTTTTTAAAATTAAACAGAACATTTAATACCAATTCTGCAGTGAACTTCTTCCATTTACAAATTAAAATAAAAATTGTAAAATTGGCAGAAGAACTTGGAACTTATGAAAATGCAGGTAGGCAGACAGACGGAGACTGTTTTCAATGATGATACTCTACATTGGCTTCATGAGATAATGAATTATGTTAATTGCTGTTTCTATTATTTAACATCTGTGCTGAAAGGTTTTTATAAAACAAAACAGTGATCCTTCATTTTTTTTTCAGCTTTAAAAATAAGTTATGATAAGTAGTATCCAAGGAAGAACTGGAGTTCACAAGGTGGTTTTAAATACCAAAAAGTGTTACCCCAATGAGAACCAATGGAGTGCAGCTAGTATTTCATAATAAGATAAATATTTCAAATTATTTAAAAAGATTAGTTCATTTCACACAAACTCACTTCCAACAGGATTTAACCTCCATAATATGCAAAGATATTACAATTAAATGCATCAAAATGGACTTCTCTGTCACTTGCTTGAGTGACCACGAAAGTTTTAAGATATGCATAAATTAAGATTGATTGATTTAAATGGATTGCACCACTGAATAGTCAATTCTTTGCGAGTATAAAGGTGAATCAGTTGGCATCCCTCTCCCTAATTCACTGCTCTTAAGTCGTAACAACTGGTTTCCAGAATGGATGTTAACAGAGAGAACTTGAAAACAATGATTTTGTGCGATTTTAAAATCAGTTTAAATGAGACCCAAAATCTTGAAAATACTCCTTCCTGTGCCACAGTTTTTCGGTGGTTTGAAGAGTTAAACTTCATTAAAGGACAAGGTAGAATGGTCGTCTATCTACAGCAGACTAAAGAAGATAGTTGCTGTGGAAATAATGGTCCAAAAAAACAATCATGTGACATTTAAGAAAATTGAGACAACTATGCAGATTGGATCACCAGGAGTTTGTTAAATACTGCCTTACTATTTTCATGTGAGGAAGGTGTCATTCCATTGAGTGCCCCACAGTTTAACTGCTCTGCAAAAGCACACCCATGTTGAATGGTGTGAAGAAATGTTGGGCAGATTCGATAAAGGCAATTTTTGGTCGGTTTCTGATTCTGTCACTTGTGACATAACTTGGATTTATTTGTTTGACCCTGACACTAAGTATCAATTGGCTGTGTAGATCTTTCTGGATGATGACCATTCAATGAAAGTGAAGTGTCCAGGTAGAAAATGATGGTCACTTTCTTCTCTAAATCTTGTCATGTGACTAACATTCCTTTTGTGGAACAAAACACAGTTACTGCACACTGGTGGATCAATTACCACAAGTTTTTGAGAAGTACAGAACTGAGAGGGATTCTGCTCCACCACGACAATGCCTCTGCACACACAGCCAATGCATGATCCAGGTTTTGGATCTGGAGGTAAAGTTGATGATCATCACCCTGAAGAAGCTGTTGCAGCATTGAAACTGAGCTTTTACAATTACATGAAAATGAGTTGCAAGAGTGCTTTCCACTGATGTTTTGAGAGAATGAGAAAGTGCACAGGGTGTGCTGGTGAAAACTTTGAAAAACTTCACCAGTCAGACTGATTTTATTGTTCAGTTTTTTTTTTTTTTTGCATCTCAAAACTTTTATAGAGATTCTTGTGTTAAGGAGAGAAAAAAAATAAAGAAAATATCACCCTATTTATAGCAATGTTTTTTATCCAACATTTCAGTTTCGAAAACCAGAATTCATGTTGCATTCAAGATATAGATTTTCCAATTAATTGGAGGAAAGAGTATATTTAAAATTTTCTCAGTACGGGAAATATGTTAGTAACAGAGAAGTGCACAAGAACTATAGAAGGTTCCTATAAAGATCATGGCATTATCAGTTATATTTTGTGCATTTCATCTTGCGTTCTGAAGTGATCAATAACTATCACATCTAAGAGGCATTATAAGGTTTCCATTCAGCTAAAACTTTTCTTTTAAGATTAAATAGAAATTGGAATATCTTTTTCTTTTTACATTCATAGCTGTAATCAATAAATGGCTTAGCCAGGAACTGAAGTGGGGAAGTGGGGTCTTTGCTTCTTACTTATAGTGATTATTGTATATGGAAAATGTTGTTGTTATTGTTATTAATTATTATTATTATTATCATTATTATTATGGCATTTAAAACAAATATTGATTCACTGAAAGTTGCTATATAATAAAATCTTCCCTTTGTAGTGTTTCTGAGAGAATTTGTAGAGAACTTCCTCTGGTATTATTTTCATTCCCCTATGTATATTAAATAGTTATAGTCCTTTCCCTCTTTCTTCACTATGTGAGTTACACAATAGTCTGAGTCCTTTCTGAACCGGCTGTTGTCACAGGTAGAGCGCATAAGAATTTTGAGTAGTCTGTGAATATTTGGGAAGAAAATCTAATGGTTTAATTGAGACTCCCGAGCTTAATAAATCAGTGCTTTAACCCATCACAGCTTCTAAAATGTTTTTCCTTGAACATCCAACATAATATTTTGGAATAAAAATTTCAAGCAAGTAGATCGCATTTCTATGTAATGTAAACCTTTCAATCAGTTTACTTATCACAAAAGTGAAGTGATATTTCACTGGATCAATTCCCATATAGTTTTCCCTATTTATCTGTTTTCATGATAATTTGCTCACATCAATTTCACTGTCTTTTCAAGTACTTTAGCAGAACTTAAAATTAAGTTAGAACTGTCAAATGCATTGTGTATATATTTTCTACAAAGTTTGCGTGACTGTGTTTACATGTTGCAAACCTTAATTAAACCACATCCTATAGATCACACAATAGCGCTGAAAAGGGATATGTTAATGAAAAATCTTTTCACATACCAACAAAGCTTCCACTAACAAATGGCTTATAATTGATAAGCCTTAGTGGCACTTCTTTATCAAACGTTTCTTGTATTTGTTGCAGGCTCATTACAACTGCTGAAAAAAGTTTTATAAAAGTAGACAGTATTCTGTGTTTTATATTTTCCCTCAGTAAATTAGTTCTTTTTGGGGAAGCATGAAAAATACCTTCTTCAACAATACCAATGTTAATTGCTAATAGATATGACAGCACACGACTTTGAAAAACCCAAATTTAGCACATGATTTAGATAAACCTGCTTTAACTCATATTGAACTCCTTTGAAACTGCTACTCATATTACTTGCACCATCATAATCTTGTCCACAAACATAATTTACATCTATGGCCAAGCCTGAGAGGTTAATGATCTGCTAAAGGTGAACTTGTTATGTTTGGAATTGCTACAAAATTTAAGAAACCTTTACGAACATTAAAATCTCCCTCTTGTCCCTCAACATAAAACACAAAGAAAACTATTCAGTATCCTCAACATCGGCAATTTCGTTGGCCAGGACTGAGAAGCATTTTGCATTGTTTACAATCTCTACATTTTTTCAACAATTATACTGCCACAAATCTTAAATAATTTGTTTTGAATTTGGAGGCTAATATATTGAGCATGCACTGAAGATAATTTTATATGTTCCTTCAGAATTACATCCACATTAGCAACCCTAAATCTAAATAATGCACAAAACGTCTTTCTTACTTACATCAATAATTAGTGTCCAGAGTCCCTATGTCCTCTTAGAAAATGTTTTGGTGCCCAGAAAACATAACTGTTTCTACAATTGAGGTAAGTTTTTGTCTGTTTTTTAACACTTGCCTCTTGTGCATGCTGTCAGACTTTCCAAAATGCTCAGGATCTTGTAACATTCACTGATAAAAATATTGTCTGCTGCTGTAATACAGCGCTTATAATATTGAGTTGTTCATGAGAATGGAAACATTCATAAGCATTCTTCCAATTTGCGAAGAATTTTTATAAAAATGTCCTAGCTTTTGATTTTCCTGCCCTCGTCATGATTTAAATTCATTTATATTTTATATGGTTAGTTTATACTGTTTTTTTTTATATATTTGAATGCAAGGAAGAAAAAACACACATACAACAAAGAGCCCCATCACTATAATCACTGTAACGCAGCAATTTAAACTGACCAACACCTTCCTTTCAGTACTGGAAATACACAGTTTTCATCTGGAGTTAGGGTTCTGTCAATAATTTCACCCAAATCTCATGATCGTTTTTGGGAAGTTTATAACATACACTACTATGTCCTACTTGATTGCTAATCATGCCAAAGGAAAAGTAGATGCAATAGCATCATCACAGATGCATTTGCTTTAATAGCATCTAAGGACTTACAAATAATATGAAGTATGCTTTGTTTACATAGAATCCTGGCTCTTTGTATTTTCTGCTAATTTGGGTTTTTTCACTAAAAAGATTCTGACTCATTTTGAATTCACTAACAAACTGAAAAAAAAAAAAACTATACCTCACTTAGAACCATTTTTAAATGAACACCTTTGCACACTGAGAGGCAGTATAACACACTCAAAACAACAAACTAACACTGACATTCAAAATCTTTGCTGCAATGCTTTGTACATGGAATGTGAGTGCCACATCTTTGAAAGTCATAAACAGTAGCTTACGCACATGAAGCATTTTTGCAATAATGGGTTCACAATGTTAATATTATAATAAATTCCAAAATCTTTTGTTTAATGCAAGGTTCTTAACTTTTCTTATTACTGAGATAGAAATGGTAGCATGGCTCTCTGGAATGGTTTACTTGTCTGTACTGCCCTTGAAATGACAAATAAAGATTCAAGGCCAATGATAACTTAAATATTGATGTGGGCAATGTCTAAATCATAAATTATAAAAAAAAAGAAAAACACACACAAGAATGGAAGGGGTAACAGCCAGGAAATGCCTTATCCTTATGCACTGTGGTTGGTGAAGCAGGAATTTCACGCAGCCGCCATAGTTAGCCACTACACTTTTGAGATGAGAACGTCTTGTATGGGTTAAATGAGCACACAAAAATAAGATTTTGTGCTGTTAAGTATTCAATTAAGCAGTCAATTTAGACTAAGTTTTAAACTAGTATAATGATTAATACATGTGTGGTGTTTGGTTGTAGTTTCTTCAATAGCAGAAGCAAAAGGAAAAGGAAATGAGCTTCAATACACGGGTTATTTAAGTGATTTTGTTAAGTTAAATGTTCAATGAAGCAGTAAATTTAGACTAAGTTTTAAACCAGTATAATGGTCACTATGTGTGTGGTGTTTGGTTGTAGTTTCTCGAATAGCAAAGCAAAAACAAGGAAAAGGGAAGGTGTTTCAATACATAGGTTAGTGTACTTATTTATTTAAATCATTTTTTGGTAGTATAGTTAATGAAAAATTTCAATACACAGGTCAGTGTACTTATTGAAGTGATTCTTTGGTGGTATATTTACTGAAATATGTTATAAGTTATCAATAGAATGATTCTGTATTGTTTGTTAGATTTTAGATTTTCAACTTGGAAAAACCATTGAGAAGCTTGGATAAAGGCAATTTGTAGACAAAATTGGCAACCTACTCTGGTTTAAAAGAAACCTCTTCCTAATTTGCCCATTTAGCAGCAAAAAGTAATTATTACTAAATTATGTGCTTATGATACCAGAACCATGAGAATAGGGGGCATGTTCCTCAGACTCGGAATACAAAGATAATTAACGCAATCCTCCACCAAATTCTGATTAATATCACACATTCTACTGAAGCTTTAAACCAATGCTGTAAAATAAATAAATATATATATATATACACATGGCGCAGCCTTTTGTTATATTAACAGTAGGTTTAGACCAAAAATTAGAACAAATTAAGTTATGACCTTGCCCTGATGTTTACTGCAATAATACCAGTTTATCAATAATAACTTCTGACAGGCCAAAAAAATGTGATTGTATTAAATATTCCTTCATCTAGTGATCTCTCCCCTTCCATTGTCCCATGTTTTTTTACTTCAAAAACTTAGAAAAAAATGAATTTGATAAATGTTGCATATGGTGAGTATGGTCAAGTTTAGTGCCACAAGATGGTGGCACTTGCTTCAGCAAAATGGTAGCAATTCCATCCTGCAACCACATGATTCCCCCTTGTCTATGTCATTGGCTATAATATGTATTGGAGTGTTTGGACCGTGCAGTAAAAGGCAAGAGTTACATTTCCATGCACCCATCTCTGCCAGCTTTCTCCATCCATTAGTGCATGGATCTGAGTCATAAATCTTTACAATAATGCATTGCACAGTGTCTACAAAGAAAATCACACCCACGTCATCAATGCTACCCACTAGCATTATCATGTCATCACTGCTACCATAATCAAGGTGTATGATACTGATAAGAAGAATGATTTAGTAAAATGAAACAATCACAAGTGTAATAATTCCAAAAATCAATAATAGCTATACAATAACAATAATTCCAAAATCAGATGCTGGAAACTGGGGCTCTTGTTGCTTTTGAAGCCACTTTATATTCAGATAAATATGATATTTACACATCACTAAAGAAGTAATATAACAGTACAGTTTTCCTGATATTACTTCAGTTTTTGGTTCAACTTTCTTTGTAGCAACAGGATTCCATTATCTTCATATTATTATTGGAACTACATTTCTCAATACATGTCTATGTTGAATATTATCACTACACTCTATACTTTTGCAATATTTTGTTATAAACTCACAAGATGTCCAGAATTCACACAAAAAGAGAAAAAAATTTAATATAAAAAAAAATTTGAAATATTCCTTCTGACAAAGGGCCATTGTCATATTGATGTTACAGAATAAGCTGGGATTATTTTTGATAAAAGTAGATTAAAAACGAGAATACCCATGTGAGGTAAAGTCAAAACATAGGCCAAAGTTTGAAAAGAAACAAATTATTTGCAAATAGAACAATTCACCAATATTTAATTCCTTGTATATGTTAAAATATTAAACGAGAGAACTGACAAAAATGATAATTTTTCTTTCACCAATTTTTTTCTTGCAAGCAACCATTACTAGGGAAGAAATAAAACTAAGTCAATATTTTCTGTGCTAAATGAACTCTTGGCTGTAAGTTATCTTTATAGTGGTCTTGTGCACAGATACTTGTAGCCACTTTGTGGGCAGAGTTCATTATCAGCACCTGGAATATAACCAGGTAGCTGATCATTGAGCAAATGACTGACCTAATGTTAGCTGTTACAGGTTAATACTTTTTATGTTCCCATGAATAGAGACCCTATGGAAGAGAAAGCCATGACATGGGTATTTTTGTTTTTGATGAGTTTTCAGTAGAAAAAGTTGCAGCTCAATCTGTGGCATCAATGTAACAATTTGAGACTGCTAAGTTAGATCACCATCTGAATCTAAATTTCAAGTTCAATAAAAAAAAATGATAGCCCTAATGAAGCTAAGGTCCTTACACTTGAAACCTTAAATCTAAAATATCCAATACATGAATGGAAATTCATATATACAGATGGCACCCTCTCTGACATGAAGGGACTGGATGCATGTGGGAGAAATACCACAGATTTTTATGTAGAAAAAGGTGTTTTCATAGCACCAGAATATAAAATCTAAAAACATAGTTATTATTCTTGTACAGCAGCCTGTGAACCTGAAAGAATAACTAATCCAAAAATAGTGACAAAATTAAAGAAACCTATAGATAATCCAAATATTCCCAAACCAGTGAATAAGATACTATTTCTATTCAAGATTCTATTACAAGATCCTGTTTCATAGTGGGGTGGATGAGGCTGATTTACTGCAGAGAAATGAACCCAAATTATACAAATAACTATTGCTAAATTACTTTTTGAATCAATTAAACATATTGATGCTCTAATTTGACCTATAAAACAAAACAATAGAATTGCCCGCTTGGGTAGTGTTGGGGTATCGTGTCTGCCTCACATTCAACAGGTCCGAGTTCAAATCTTGACTAGGGCGAGTTACCCAGATAAGGTTTTTACAGGGTTTTTCCTTATCCTGAGAAGGCCAATATCGAGTAACTTTAAGCTCCATGGACCCAAAGATTATTTGAGCATCATTTCACCATTGTCATTCATTGTTGATATGACTAACCATGTTAAAAGACGTTAAGCTACAAAAGAGTAGAACGATTCCAAAGCTACCATGAAAATTGTTTTATCACTGGTAACAATTTTTATCTGGGCGGACATATTCACTGATGGCATTTTAATATCACTAAACTATTCGTTGTGGACAGCAGAAGAGGTTCTGAATATGTAACATCCAATCATGACAAGCTTTGAACGCACATCCAGATATTGCCATCAAATTTTGGGAAGTTAAAATAATTACTAGGGTCGGCTGATAAGTCCCAGGCCTCACACAGATATAGCGTCACTAGGCCAGTTAGATGGTAGCATTGTATAGTTTAACTCTTGACTAGCTTGTATCCATAATGATAGGTTAATAGCTCGTTTAGTTTTTGAATGACAGCATTTAATACAAGACAACTTTAGAGTTTTCATGAAAATGGAGGATTTTGAAAAATGAGCAGTGATTTAATACTTCCATTTGAAAGTCTTAATGCCTAAAGAAATCAACGAGAAAATGGGCAGTACATTGAAAGAGTCTGCACCTTCATATTCAATGATTAAAAGGTAGGTTGCAGAATTTAAAATGGGACGTATGAGCACTTGTGATGAGCCTCGCTCTGGACGCCCTGTAGAAGTGACAACTCCAGAGAACATTGAAAAAATTCATTGTTTAGTACTGGAAGACCACAGATTAAACTTGTTAGAGATAGAAGAGGCTGTAAACATATCAAAAGAACGTGCAGATAATATTTTAAGTGATGTTTTGGGCTTTCACAAGGTCTGTGCAAGATGGGTGCTGCATATGTTGACACCTGATCAAAAGTTGCAAAGAAAATCCGTTTCTGTTACTGTGGAGCTCTACCGTAAAAATCCCAGTGAATTTTTGAGACAGCTTATTACCATTAATGATAACTTGGATACATCACTACACTCCAGAAAATAAATCAGTCAAAACAGTGGATTGCGCCAGGTGAACCAACTCCAAAAAAGGCAAAGTCAATTTTGTCAGCTAACAAGGCTATGACGAGTGTTTTCTGGGATGCACACGGAATTATTTTTATTGATTACTTGGAAAAGGGTAAAAGTATCACTGTTGACTACTACGCAAGCTTCCTGCAACGTTTGAGTGATGAAGTGAAAAGAAAAAGACCTCATTTGGCAAAAAAAATCGTGTTTCATCATGACAATGCTCTGGCCCATCGTTCAGTCATTGCAATGGGAAAAATGTGTGAATTAAAGTTTGAATTGCTTGAACATCCACCCTATTTGCCAGATCTAGCACTCAGTGACTACCACCTGTTCCCAAACCTCAAAAATTTCTTGGAGGACGAAAATTTCACAGCAACAAGGATGCGGTAAACAACTATTTTGAGGACCTTGATAAATCGCACTACAGAGATGGTTTAATTAAATTAGAACACTTATATAACAAATGTATTAGCCTTTCTGGAGATTATGTTGGGAAATAAAGCAAAAAAAAAAAAATTTTTAAATGCTTTTTTCATTGAGAGGCCCAGGACTTATCAGTCAACCTTCGTATATAGAAACAAAATAATCATCCCAAATCCTCAGCCTTAAACACACCATTTTCCTGTTGCATAAAATTGCACTGTTTCAGGTGGCATTGTACTGATCCTGGGCAAGGCTATGCTTTCAGCCTTAGAGTCTACATAATACTTACTTAGCTATAAGAGATTTGTTCAGGATGTGGAAATGACGACAAAGGCACATATTTTTTCTCATTTTCAATGTATCTGCCACCATGCCAACATACTGCATCACATCTACCAATTTTTCATTTGTTGAGGCACGGAGAGTGAAAAGTGCACTTCCATCACTTGTGCGCACATTGCTGAAGGCTGATGTAGTATAATGTGATTCTCCACTGCAGAAGAAACATAAAACTGCATGAATTTTCTATTTGGATAATAACCATATTCATGGACATTGTGAAAGAAAATTATCACAAAATATTCTGTAAAACCTTACACATTCCAGTTAGTGTTAACATTAACAGTAATATTTAGAGCTAAGATTTAAAGTCAGCAGTCCTAACACTTTTTTTTCTTTTCTTTTTTTTTTCTTCCAGTTATACTGCAACACTGACAATATATTACAACCAAAGATTTGAAAATATTTCTCCTCAACGTCCAATTCTTCTTTAGATAAATGACTGTTCTACTTATTCCCACATTATCATCATTATTATTTACAGTTTCTAAGTTACAGTGAAATATTTCACTAGTAAAGACCTACCATGATAATAAAGTATTGCACATATAGAGTTTTGGTACTTTACTAAACAACATTCGCTATTCTAGCGAAGTTCAAGGAAGTAAACAAATGGCTTTCATTCAATATTTAGTTCCCCTAACAAAGGAAAAAGATTTGAAAGTTGTTTAAAAATCATTATTAGCTTTATTTCTGAACCAAAAACCTGTTAAACAAAATATAACTTTATTAATTCATAGCACTTTCACTACCCACTATCCTTTATTACTTTATTTTATGCATAGTACATAGACAGAGAAGGAATTTGCATTCTACCCAAAAGTTAAACATCAAGAATCACTGAGAATATGCATTTTAGAGTTCCCAGAATCCAAAAAAAAAAAAAAAAAAAAAATGTGAGAATACACATTTTAGAGTTCCCAGAATAAAAAAAAAAAAAAAAAAAAATAAAAAAATAAAAAAAAAAAAATAAAAAGTGTGTGAGTGTGAGAGTCTATCTGTCTGTCTGTGTCTGTCTGTGCGTGCATGCGTGCGTGAATGCGTGCGTGTGTGTGTGTGTGTGTGTGTGTGTGTGTGTGTGTGTGTGTGTGTGTGTGTGTGTGTGTGTGTGTGTGTGTGTGTGTGTGTGCAGCATAACTGGAAAATGAAAAGTTGGTTAAATTCAAGTTAAATTTAAGTTTAGCATCTTCCCAGGATGTGACACAAAAATTTTCAAGTAAATTCTGACCCCAAACTAACCCTTTACATGTAAAACTGTTTAAATTTTTTTATTTTCTTAAAAATGGTTGTAATGATTAAAAAAATTGTATGTTAAAGATATTTATATGACAGATAAAAATGTATATCTTGAATTTCCTGAGAATAGCCTCTGAAGTCCTCTTCATTATGAATGACATGCGTGACAAAAACTTACTAAACAAAAAATGTAGATCTCGCCAAAACCCAAAATTAGACCCATACATTTTTGTTGTGGAACTGAACATATCTGAGACATTCCTTGTGTTTGGTTTCAATTTGAAGATACTTATACTGTTCTCAAATACAAAGTCATTCACTTTTCTTTTGTTTCACTCCAAGTCATGCAAAGAGAATAAAATTTTAATGAAATTTGCTTTTACAACATTTGACTATTACTTTAGCCTCGTGTATTCCTTTATTTCTCTTCCACTTAGTCAAAACTAAGTAATGAGGCCATTTCTGCTAATGTTTATCTATATTAGCATGAAGATACAGGAATAAGCTTTTGCAAGAATAGTTTCTTTACAGAACCGGTAGAGAGTCATGCAAATGGGATACATCAGATTTTTTTTTTTTTTACACTGATTTTACAAAAGCTTATTCTTCTATTTAAGTTCAATTAAATTAAAATAAATATTTACATAAATGATGTCCTTATATATTTTGTTACAGGTATAAGTGGGATGAGATAGACAAATGTTTCATAACTGTTTGCTATTGACCTTGAAATTCCATACCCTTTTCATAACACTGTGAGAAATAACTAAAGTTGCCAGAACTTAAAAACAAACTAGGTGACAAAGTACAGAACAAATTCAATCCAATAATGAGTAACTTGGAAATTGCCAATGACAAAAAAAAGAAAAATTTTAAAGCCATATTAATTTTTTTAAGTGTAGTTTATATATATAATGGTCTACAAATTACACAAAATTATAGAAAATCTTAGGCTATTATCATGAAATTTAAGATGCAAATTTTATTTGTTATATAAATATTTTAAAAAGATGACATTTTATTACAGTGTATTACAGTACTTTTCTAAAGAATATAAAATTTAAAAAATGTGTTACATAGAGGGTAGTTTGGGGTGAAGTGATTTTGCTGAAATTATTCCAAGTAATTTTTGTATTCAATTTTCCATTAGTGTTAGTGCTGATGCTATTGTTATTAATAATGCACACACATGTATGTTTTCTATTATATCACTATATATTATGTAAATAACCATGTACATAAATAAATACCTCTCAAAAAAATCATTTGGTTGTTCCTCATCAAAGAAACCCAGTACAATGGTATTTGGTTTCATAGCACCAAGACCTGACATACGAATCATATGCTGTAGCCCTTCACGGACAGATTTTGCAACTGTGAGCTCAATAAAGGCTTTCACCTGTGGAACAGAAATTAAACTTATTAACAAACCTACATCAGCAGGAGAGAGAGAGAGAGAGAGAGAGAGAGAGAGAGAGAGAGAGAGAGAGAGTAAGGAATTTAATTGTAAAAATTAATAGACAACACAAATTGTACCAATTGACAACATAACTGCTGTAACACTACAATTATAAAACTAATTGAAGTGAAAAATGTTACATTAGCAGAAACAGCTACAAACAGAAATTACATCCTGCAGATGATTTCTGCCACAAAGTTATAACTACGCTACAATATGCAGGCAAGAACCTCCTGTTACTGGTAACTTACAAAGATTGCCTTGCACCAGCCATTATTAATACCATCATTCTAATTTCTCAATGTTTATAGCTTCTTTTTACTCCTATGACTGATCTGCCAGTGGTATTCAACCTTTTTTCTCTGCGTAAAACCCCACTCACAATTTTCCATTCCACCCTGTACCCCTAGACCCAGCTCTAGAGTTTTCTAATTTAAATTATACATAACCATATCTAAAATACATTATAACACTTACAATTTATTAAATATTGCAGAAAGAAGGATTATGCTATAAGTGTATAAAATAAATACAGGAACTATGTAAATACATTGCAGATAACACATAGACACAAAATTGTATGAAGCTATATATGTTTCTGACCTGTTAATGAGATGGCCGAGAATCTTTATTAGTGTATCAATGGGGATTGTGGATTCAAGCGATTTCTTTGTTTCATTTTGATTGCTGTCAATGCAAAGAAACCCTGCTCACACAGATAAGTTGATGGGAATGGAAGAAGGCACAGTCACTAATTTCAGTGCACTCTTTGCATGTGTAACACCAGAAATCACAAATTGACATGTTTTTGAATTTTATTTTCAGTGAACTGTCAACGGATATTTTCCAAAAGACTTTCTTGTAATTTGACGGGAAGATCAGAGAAATTGATGGCGGTGGTGCAAAACAGATTTGTAATCCATTCTTGTGTTATATCGTTTTTCTCAATTTCTGGAAGCATTTTAAAACCTGTAACCTGAAATTTTTAGGTGGAATTTGATTATTTCAAAAGTCCATCAGCAATACTAACTTCATTTTGTCTATTATGTTCCAAAAGAGTTGGAAAAGCTGCAATATTCCCTTTATTAATGCAATCAATCTAAAATAAAACTTTCTTATAAAACCCCTTTATTTTCTCATGAGCTTTAAAAATGTTTCTGTCAAAACCTTGGAGTTGATGATTAAGCTCATTAAATTTGTTGACTATATCCGTCAGAGAAGATAATTGGCAAATCCACTCTTCATCTTTAAAATACTTCACCAGGTCAGATTTTAATATTGTAAGGAAACATTTTACCTCATTTTTCAGTTAAAAAAAACGAGTCAATGCACATCCCCATGATAACCAGCGCACTTCTGTGTGCAAAAACAATTGAGTGTGTGTAGCTACCATCTCCTCACAAATTTTTTTGAACAGACGGGAGTTCAGTGCACATGACTTTATTAAATTGACTACTTTTATAGCAGTGTTCAACGTTTCATGAAAATCAGGAGTTATTCTTTTTTGCTACCAAATTTTCTCTGTGTATAATGCAATGTTGCCAAACTATTTTGGACTTAATTTCATGAATATGAGCAATAAGATGCTTTTTATACCTGTCAATGAAGTAGCCCCATTTGTGGACAAACATTACATATCAGTCTCATGACAAATTAAACTTTAATCTTATAAAATTCTCAAGAATTTTAAAAATAACCTTCCCCCCTTGCATGTTCTGGTAATTGTTTACATCCTAGAATTTCATCAGCAATAATAATAATGTCAAAATACCAAATATATATTTGTAGCTCAGCATCATCATACACACCTACTAATTCATCGATTTGAATGACAAATCTTTTGTCTATTTGAATATTTTCTACTATTTGGTCAAGTGCTATAACATGAGTTCTATGCCCTACATTTGTGTCAGAATTTGAAATTGTTTTGATTACTTCAGCGGAATCTTTATGTAACATTTTATCTGCTATAATCAAAGAACCAGGAATAATAAGAGATTCGACTGTGGTATAAGGTGATTTAGTTTTTACAACTAGCAACTTTAACTCACACGATGTCTTCAATGCCACCTTAGCTTATTTTGTAAAACTATGGATCACGTTTGAACTTTTATTCAAATTTTCTGCTTTGTGCTGGAAAAATCGCCGTGATTGGTTACCAAATGTCTGTGAAGTAGGGATGGTTTCTTAGAATTATTCGACAAAGTTTGGTGGCAAATGATGCAGAGGGGAAGAGGTGGATCACATATTTTACATGAATCCATATTTATTGTAAGATTCACTGTAAATCTGTATTTCACATTTCTTGGTTTTTTTTTAATTGCTCTTAGATGGTTCAACTTCAACACTATTTTCACCAATGTCCCGTGGTGGAACAAGATTTGTTGCACTTTTCACTTGCAGTGGTTCAACATTAGCAACATTGTTACTTGTTTCATTGAGTTTACATTTTTCTCTTATAACAAATTTATCCATCCTACAACAAAAGTTAAAATAGTTGTCTAGCACAATAAAGACATTCAACAGTTCACAAATATAAGGAATGAGATGTGAAACTTTGAGTCAAGAAAACAAACCTGAACCTAACAGTCACGAAAATGTACTGAGTACTGAACTGTCGGTAGATAAAAGGTTAACTAACGTACATTCTCAGATACTGTTATTGTTGTCAGCATTTGAAACAAACAACACACATTATCAGTGAGCACAGCTGTATGTTATCATTGTTGGGTATACCAGTAGGACAGTTCCAATCTCTCTGGTCAAAATATTTTTCGTTACTTTGTGATCATTCAGGAAACATTTTATGTATCCCTAAGAAGTCTTTGTGTACCCCAGGTTAAATATGCCTGATCTAGAACACAAACTCCCTATATGACACTTAACACATTGCACCAATGCTTCTTTTGGCCCCCCTACATTTAAAGTTGGGATTCCCACATGGTCACTGTGTATATCACATTTTTTGGGCCCAAAAGAACATGTCCTTCCCAGCTCTGCTTTGCTGTGTCCACTTTATTTTTGTTGTTCTTTGGATGCCTTACTTCATTATCCAGTCCCTTCAACCAATTTGCTTTGGCAAGTCGTCAACTGTGCACGGTATTAAAGTGATTCTGCTAGAGCTTTGAATTAAAGATATTTAATGTAATCAACAGAAATTATAATAATTCATTTTTCCAATAAGATTTTAGACTTCAGAATTTCTTCAATACTTGACAACTATTCTATTTCTCTCAGTATTTGGTTGTGGAACAAACCTATATGACCCGAGTAGATCAGAAGCACAGCTAGGGGGGAGGGGGGATTTGGATGTTGGATATTGCTATAAAAAAAAGTAGTAGCAAAATGTAGTTTTAATTCAAATTGCTGGATCTTAGTCTATGAATATAAAATACTTTTTTTTTAAATTTTTCAATTTGGGATTAATTCACATATAAATCATATAAATTGATTAAAAAATTACTTTCTATGTAAATCTCCTACCCCTTAATATTTTCTAGCTATACTACTGAAGTAGATATATGCATTACTGGGTTCTATTCTTTCACTGCCTATCTTCATCAGTATTTCTGTGCTGTTAGTCATTATTTATTTTTTGCCACCTGTTTGTAAACTTGTAAAGTTCTTCTATTTCCTGTCCTCATGTGATTCTGTTATAATAGCAATATTGTCTTCAAAATGAAGGTTGAAAAGCTTACTTCCATTACTATTTACTCCATTGTAATTATCTTTCATTCTACAGAAAACTTCCATCTTACTTCTCTTTGCAGTGGGATTTCATCATTTTGTCCATTAGACTTTTACCATATTATTTTAAACAAGTTTGTGCACTTCTGGTTTACTCCTTGATGCTTAAGGGCTTATACAACGGAGAAGCTCTCAATGGAGTTGAATGCCTATAAAGGTTAACAAATATTATATACAACTTCATATTGCTGCTTTCTCTATAAGTTGTGTCAGCATTGGAGGTAGTTCATAGTCAATAGCCCCTTTGAAATCCAGTTTGCTCACATACTTGTTTTCTTCTATTGTTAGATCAGGCTTCCTCATTTGGTTATTACAGCTGAAAACAATTTGGCCATTAAGCTTATAGGACAGCATTTGTTTATTTCTTCTCTTATTTTCAATTTTTCAAGCTTTTAATTGCTGCTTCTATTTTGGATGTTGATTGAAGGAATGGCTTCCTTTTATTAACTATTAGAGATTCTGTCCTACCTGGAAGTCATAATTTTTTTATAGTGTTTAACGCCCACTTTTACTACAAATGGCATTGTAGGCAGTCATCAAAATGTTTGGTGGTAGTGCTGCAGGCCACTTTAAATAATGTAATACTATTTTCCAGCATATTTGGAATCAAAATTGAGAGCAATTTCTTTAAATCTTGTCACCAGAATGGAGCTATGGATGCAATTGGAGGGCATTTAAAAAGAATGGCATGAATGACTGTTACATCTGGAATTAGGGTGCAAAATGCTGATTAAGTTCATTTATACTGTATGTTATGAAACCAAACATATCAGTGTTCAGGAGATATCCTGAGTAATATTGAAGAAATGACAAAAACATCTGGAGAAAAGATTTCAAAATATTTGTTTATTCCAGCCACTCAGAGTTAATTGTGTGAAAGTAAAGTGCCATCTTAGCCTGTATCATGTATATTTTAAACACTCCAGGCAAACAAACAGAATCCATATCTACTCAGTCAGGCAGCTTTGAAAGCCCTTATGGAGGTTAAACCAACATCCAGAGTGGTGTGGGAATGCCAAAGTATGTCGGATAAACTCTGTGCTCGCAGACAGGTTACTGTTGTCCGCATTCCTGGGTATGTGGACATCAGAGGTAATAAGGCCAAGCAAGGAGCGGGTCTTGCATTTTTAGGACCTGAGCCCTTTATTGCGTTGTATCCCCTAGAAGTACCAAGTAGGAAGTAACCAGCTCACAGCAAGGGCTCATCTGCCAGAGAAGTCCATGACTTTATTTCAGGGTCAGGCGGTATGTTAAATAAGATTCTTTTGAACCTAACTAGAAAGCCTATCTCACTAGACACACAACTCCCTCAGGCGACACTTATGCATAATGGGGCTTCCCGAGTATCTACTGTGCAGGAAATGTATCCTACAGTTTGAGACCTCTCAGCACATTTTATGTCAATGTGAGGCATTTGTTTTTCACATTTTGTAACCCCTGGGCTTCTTCGCTTTAGAGCCTGGGGATATAAGAAGGGCAGATAACAAGGACATGGCCCAATTTATTCTGACTATTGGACTTGAATGAAGCTCAGTTTAGGAGGCACAAAGGGCTCTAAGAGCCTAAGTGTAGGCCCAAGAGAGACCACTTAGGTAACATCATCATCATGCTGACACCTTTCAGCTAGTCAGACTGACTGATCGCTAAGTTCTGTGGTTCGATAGCAAAGCAACACCAAAACTTTGTACAGTGTTTGCTGCATTTAGTAATCCTGCAATATAAGGATGATTGTACCCTATGACACATAAACCACATGATTCAGCTTCGCAAAATGCAGTTATCTCAAGCACTTGATTTGGATAGCTGTGCTTGTGCAGAATTCAAAGAATTTTACATGAATTTAATGATATGTAATCAAAATATTGTACATTTGTTAAAAAGAAAGAACTAGCATTGCACATTTTTTCTCTCTCTCCCCTCCCTCTCTCTTCCTCTGGTCTTTGACATGAAAGTGTCATATAAAGAGGCTTTAATGAATACTCGTTATTATAAAAAAATCCTTACTGCAAACTACTATTGTTTGAAAAAAATCAATATTAATTATAAATAGAACTATAGAAATGTAAATAACGGTGAATAAAATAAATGCATAATAATATTATTAATTTATTTCCTTTATGGATAATGTCAATTCATTTTAACAAAATTACAAATTGTGTTTAGGACAAATCAGGGGTGTATATTGTGGTCTATCAAAGCTATCACCAAGACTCATGTCCAAAGTAAATTAAAAATGAATAAGTAGTATTAATAATAATTGCAATACCAGCCAGTTTCCTTCAGGGAAAATTAGCGTGTTGTAGTTGGAACATGTCTCGTTCTCTATACTATTGAACCAAGGGGAGAAGGATTTGGAAGGAGGCATGAAGGAACAGACAAGTGAAGGCTTAGGAAAATGAAGTCCACACCACACATGAATGTTCCTGAATAATATTGTATGCACACAATTGACTTGTTTCCTTGTCTGGAATTCTGCACAGCATGTGAAGTTAAAAGCATGAACTAGCGTGTTGTGTTTTTAATTGTAGATGTATGATTAACTACTGTTATGGTCCTTAATAGTTTTGAAATAAAATACATGGTGTGTTATTTATGGACGCTCTTTAACTGCTGTGATTCTCAGCATCACATTCTAAATTGGGCATGAAAGACAGCTTAATTTTGCTCAGAGGCCTCTCTATCAAGCTTGAGGTTCTTTTACATGCTGTAAATCTACGACATGGGACCAACAGCTTTACTTCACTTCTGAAGGAAGCCATGCAAAGGATACGCCCAAAAAATCCATCGTCCTCCGCAAGTGGATGGGATGAAATCAGTGTGATTCTCTTAAAACATTGTAAATATATTCTGGCCAGTCCCCTCGAACATCTAATAAACTTCTCTATTTTATGTGGTAAATTTCCAGAGTGTCTGAAACAGAGCCTAGTACGCCCACTACATAAAAAAGGAAATGAGAATGACATAAATAACTACAGACCAATTAGTCTAACATCAGAAATAGCCAAGCTCTGTGAAAGGCTTTTATTAGGCCGGTTATTAGATTTCTTAGACAAAAACAATATTATTGTAAATTTTCAGCATGGATTTAGGAAAGGTCGATCAACAGCTACTGCAATTAGTGAATTTATACATTTAGTCATTGAAAACCTTGAAAAAAATGATAAAGTAGGGTCCTTATTCTTTGATCTTTCAAAAGCCTTCGATTGCGTTGATCATGCGATATTATTACAAAAACTGGAGGCATATGGAGTAAGAGGCTTGGCGAGAGATTTGATCAGATCATATTTGGTTGACAGAAGACAATCAACACTATTGTACGATAAACAGGGCAAATCAGTAAGAAAAGTGCAATCAAAATTTAAACGTGTTATGTATGGCGTACCACAAGGATCAGTGTTGGGACCACTATTATTTATTTTATATGTAAATGACATACCAATCTCAAAAAATACAAATATAATAGCTTATGCAGATGATACTACTGCTGTATGTCAAGGGGCAAATGTAGATATATTAAAGGAGAGCTTACTGCAATCCATTGACTCAGTTATTAGCTACTTTAAACAAAATCAACTTGCATGCAACATGACAAAAACAACCTTAATTCATTTCTCACAGAGTAACAGAAACACCACGAACTTCTCTTTACCGGTAAATGATAGCAATATTCATGATGTAAGCGAACATAAATTTCTAGGAATAATTCTTGATAGAAAATTAACATGGGCTGGATATATAAATCATATTTGTGACAAAATTAGTAAATCTGTGTATCTGCTACGTCATTTTAAAAATATCCTAGATGAGAAGGGGCTCAAAATGATTTATTATGGAGTTATATACCCATATTTATTGTATGCGATAGAAATTTGGGGTTGTGCTGCTGCTACCCATATGGAAAGGTTATTTAGATTACAAAAACGGGCAGTCAGATTGATTTTCAATATGGGCTCTCGTGAATCATGTAGGGGAATATTTAAAGATAAGCAGATATTAACGTTGTATTCTTTGTATGTCTTTAAAGTTGTAACCTATGCAGTTCAGAAACAAAACCTAAAAAATAGTAATATCCATAGTCATTACACCCGACACAATGATGATTATTTTCGGCAGGGGTTTAACAAAAATATCTCAAAAAAGGATCCAAATGTCATGGGTTTATTGCTTCATGCAAAACTACCTGCATATTTAAAATGTTCTAAAGGGAAACAATTTGAGAGTGCTCTGAAGAAGTATTTGATAACAAAGACATTGTATAGTATCAATGAACTATAATAATGTCCCTCTGTGTATATACAACTGATATGTAGTTTTAGTAAAATTTGTAACTATGCAGGTTGTCCATCTTTGTAATATTTGTTAATTAACATATTTTAAGTGTAGACTACTCTGGACGAATGTAAAAATTGTAAATACATAATTGTAAATATGAATTTGTGACAATGTCAGAAACTGTATTGCAGTCTATTGACAATAAAGGTATTATTATTATTATTATTATTATTATTATTATTATTATTATTTATTATTAGGTTTGAACCCACAACCTTGGGTATATGAAGAGCATGATAACCATTACACCATGGAGGGTCTGCATGCGGTGCCATAAGTAGTTAAAGCGGGCGTTAAACACTACCAAAAAACACGGAGGGCGAAATATATTAGTATATATTAGTCTGTTATGAAGACAGGTTAACCTGGTATGGAGCATAGCTTCAATATTTGGAAAATTTTGATTTTTCAAAAAACTTCTAGCACAGCTTAAATCCCCCTCCAGAAATACATTTTTTGAAAACTATTTTCAGATTAAATTGTAAAGAAATTTGGAATTGTCCTATTTGGCCTGTAAAGAGAGTTGACAAAATGTCAGTCTGTTATAAAATACTTATGAACAAATATTTCACATAAATTTGGTCTGGTGGTGTATGCTGTGATTATTATGACTTGGGCTATCACTAGATCTAGCAGAGTTGGAAAATATTAGGGATTGTTCATTAAATGTTATTTTATATGCATTGTTGATCTCTTGTGTTTATCCACAGCTGTGATCAAATACCTAAATTTCTGAATACCGTTGTATTCCAGGAAGTTTTCTATTGCAAACAACAAGCATGGCCAGCAATAAAGTTTAGTTAGTTTGCATGAACCACAGCCACACATATTTTTTCATAATTGTTTAGATTAAAATTCTTTTTGTAAGGATTCTTATTTTTTTCCTTCTGCTCATACAAGTGCTGGTGTAGGCCTCCCCTGTTTGACCAATTGCCAATTTATCCTTGTATTTACATTGTAAAAATAGTTTATTCACTAATTGTTTATTTACACATTGTTCGTTCATTTTGAAGAATTAGTGTTGGCTATTGTCTTGGTATATGCACACACTATTAACTGAATAATACTAACATATACTACCACTAACACTCAAAACTATTATTTCGCCCTCCATGTTTTTTTTTTTTTTGTTTTTTTGTAGTGTTTAACACCTGCTTTAACTACTTATGGCACCGCAGGCAGTACCCTCCGTGGTGTAATGGTTATCATAATAACTTTATATACCCGAGGTTGTGGATTCAAACCTGGCGGACGATGGATTTTTTGGGCATATCCTTAGCATGACTTCCTTCAGAAGTGAAGTAAAGCTGTTGATCCCATGTCGTAGATTTACAGCATGTAAAAGAACCTCAAGCTTGATAGAGAGGCCTCTGAGCAAAATTAAGCTGTCTTTCATGCCCAATTTAGAATGTGACGCTGAGAATCACAGCAGTTAAAGAGCGTCCATAAATAACACACCATTTATTTTATTTCAAAACTATTAAGGACCATAACAGTAGTTAATCATACATCTACAATTAAAAACACAACACGCTAGTTCATGCTTTTAACTTCACATGCTGTGCAGAATTCCAGACAAGGAAACAAGCCAATTGTGTGCATACAATATTATTCAGGAACATTCATGTGTGGTGTGGACTTCATTTTCCTAAGCCTTCACTTGTCTTTTCCTTCATCCTCCTTCCAAATCCTTCTCCCCTTGGTTCAATAGTATAGAGAACAAGACATGTTCCAACTATAACACGTTAATTTTCCCTGAAGGAAACTGGCTGGTATTGCAATTATTATTAATATTACTTATTCATTTTTAATTTACTTTGGACATGTGTCTTGGTGATAGCGTTGATAGACCACAATATACACCACTGATTTGGTTCTAAACTACATTTTTTTTTATTTGTTTTTGTAATCATTTTAATCATCAGTGTTTTCTATGTGTGTTCAAATGATGTCAAAATGCTTATTTCAACTCCTCATATGAGCAAGACTGTGAAAAAATATGTTATGAGTGTTAGTCTGTTATGCTTGGAATTACTCTACAGACAAAAAATTAGGAGTTCATTGAAATATCCTTTTTTTGCTAAACTACTTCTTTTGTAACATTAGGATTTTTTAAATATTCAATTGACTCATTTTTAGGTTTTTTGTCAATTTCCCCGTATATGTATGTTCAATAGTAACAAAAACTTGTAATATGCAAACATTTGCGTTTTGTTTTCAATATTAAACATGCAATTAGGTTTGTATAGCTTAATTGAAATTATTTCTATTTTCCCAAAAGACAAATAAAAGAATTTTAAACGAATATTTTGATATGTAATGGATGGTCCGAGGTTGCAATTGGTAGAGAAAGTCATGTGTGTGTGACATCAGTCTGAACTGAAAGCAAACTTGATCATTAATACTCTCTCTTCCACGTTCCCTCCCTCTCTCTCATGAAATATGAAAAAGGATAACTTTTGTAACCATCCTGAAAAATCATACCTTTCCCTTAAAAAAAAAAAAACAGTAATTGGTATCTAAGCAGCTTTCAAGTAACCACATGTTTAGCCAATTGTTTACTGGTTCCTTAAGCTTTGAATTGCTCAAAGGAATCATTAAGTACCAACATAAATGAATATTTCTGAAATGTTTGATTTAAAAATTAAGCTTAACTTTCTGTTTGTAAGCTTATGAACTTTATTGCTATAATGTGAATGTGTTTGTAGCAAGCAACAGCCTGCGATAATTTCTCATGGGGATAGTTTCCCTCTCTCCCCCTCTCTCCCCTCCCTCTCTCTCTCTCTCTCTCTCTCTCTCTCTCTCTCTCTCTCTCTCTCTCTCCATTACACTGGGTATGCAATTCAAGATTAAGCAGTCTAGTCCATCTTAGAAATTATCTTACCTTGAGATGGTCAACAAGTGTAAGCCAATGAGTATACTCTTCCAGGGTAGGATCTACTGACATATCTGTCATGTTGCCAACCTTGACGTGTCCAATAACATAAAGCCCTCCTTTTTTCAAATCATTGACAAAGCTGATCAGAGGGCATGCTGATCTTGGATTGCCTACCATGAGCAGCATTTGAGGACGCCAAAACTTTACATGATCCTTCCTTGAATCAAGCATGAGAAGATATTTCCGCACCTGTGGGTGAAAAGCAGTGTAATCATGTTCTGAGGGAGAGGAAGTGTACAGCCATGGCCTTTCCATCTTAAGTAAATCAGTGTGCATTAAAGTAAGAGCTGAAGCTTTCCTGACAATGTATTAACTCTAAATGCTCTCGGGCTTCTAGCCAGGTAAGTAAATGGATTGATTCCAACGTTTCGAAGATGATGTATATCGTGGAGTCAATCCTGGCTAGAAGCCTGAGAACATTTAGAGTTAAAATGTGCATTCTTTATCAATTTACATTTTAAAGCACTACAATTAATATCTTTGTAAAACATACACATCATCATTGCATATGATGCATATTGTGAACGTTTCTAGGTTATAATAGTCATTATGGATTTTTCTTTCTCAGATGAAAATATTCAATAAGTTTATGTGATATGTACATGAGAGAGGAAAATTTACTTTTCAGTTTTGTTGCCACAACCAACAACATGATATTTATACTCTCATACTGCTTTGCTACATGACTTTGTTATCTTATAGGTATTACTTATCTCAGCTATAATAGCACTTAGAAGAAAAACTTAACAATACTTCTGTTTACACTGAAAATGTATTAATATGTTTTAAGATTATATTTGGTATAAAATGAGCTAATATAATTGGGAACATGCATAACATAATTAAGCTCAAATAGAGTTATTCTGATAGAAAATATCACATAAAATCTGAAAATAATGTCAGAAAATAAAAATAACAACTATAAATATCATTAAGTTACAATTTAATATGCAGAGGTCATATGGGAGAATAACACACCCTCATTGGTTTGATGTCACTGCTGAGTACCAGGAGGTTAGCAGAAATATTTAATATGTTTTGGTACTTAACACATGTGTTTATTTCCTTTTATTTTAGTGTATGCTGCAGTTAAGTGCAGTTTTTGAGTATTTGGTACAACACCTTGATTTCCAGATCAACATGAATTCTAACATGTCGAAACAGAAAGGCTATAAATCATGTATGGCTCACTAATGGATTGCAAACCAACGACAAATTATTTATTCATTTGGCAGAAATCTTGAAATCTGGAATAAAAAGATTTTGCCATTGCTAATTAATCTCAAGGATATATAGGAGAAACCGAAATAGTATGAACAAATTGAGATGTGCCTTATGAGATGCTGATAGCAAAAAATGGAGTCATGGATTGTCTTGAGAAACGTCTCAATTTCCTATGAAAAAATTTACCCCTTTGAGGTGATATATGCACCCGCGTCTCTACCACCACTCTATCCGTGAATGCATAGTTCAACAATTAATTGTTGCATGTATGGTAAAGCTTATTGCAGCATTTGTGATTCAGTTTATACTATCAAAAGGGAAAAGGAAACATTACGGAAATAATCCCAAAAGTAAGGTCTCCAAAATGCTGGGGTCGCAGGGAAACTGTTTGTGTGAATGTTGGCCATACTGCTTTTTTCCTTCCTCCCTCACTCTCTACAGAAACCACTGTACATCCGCTAGCACCCTCAGTCTTGGCTTGGCAGCCAGCTATAACGGAGCTCCTGTTAGCCACTACCGCCAGGTGTGAAGTTTACGCAGTTATTCACTTTTTGAGTGCAAAAGGGTTTAAACCATCGAAATTCATCGACAGTTGATGGAAGTGTATGGAGAGTCTTGTATGGATGTCAAAAATGTCCGCATGTGGTGAGAGAATTTGCAGATGATCGTATAGAAATTCATGATGAGGAAAGAAGCGGAGACTGTCCATTTCTAATGAAACAGTCACAAAGGTTGAACAAATCGTGCATCAAGATCGGTGGAGCTCTGCATTGTTGTTCCTGAGTTTTCTCTAAGCACCATTCATCCGGCTTTCATTGAAGAGTTGAAATTTCGGAAGGTGTGCGCAAGATGGATCCCAAGAATGCTGACAGATCACAAAAGGCAACGCGATGAAACTTCCCAACAATTTCTTCAACACTATGCAGATGAAAAGGACAACCTTTTGGATTCAATAGTCATGTATGATGAAATCTGGACTTTCCACTTCACACCTGAGATCAAACTACAATCAAGTGAGTGGCAGCATTCCGGTTCACCCACCCAAGCCGTGAAAATTCAAAAAAAGACAATCTGCCGGTAAAGTCATGACAACTGTGTTTTGGGATCAAAAGGGGATATTGTTGGTTGACTTTATGGATCCTGGGACAACAATAAATGCCAACAGGTATGGTCAGGCATTAAATAAACTTAGACGGGCAATTCAGGACTGAAAAAGAGGAATGTTGAGCAAGGGCATTAGCCTTCTCCATGACAATGCTCGCACCCACACTGCCCATCAAACCATGAATGTTCTGCAAGTTTGGATGGGACATAATCACCCATCCACCCTATAGTCCGGACTTAGCACCCAGTGACTACCATTTGTTTCCCAAGTTGAAAGACTGGAAGGTGATAATGATTAAGTGAAAAATGAGGTCCATCACATTTTCAAGAGCATGGCGGCAAGCTGGTATGACATGGGCATACAAAAATGCATCGATCGAAATGGCCATTATGTGGAAAAATAGAAAAATGTTCAAACTTCAAAACTATGTATCATTTGTTGTCAATAAACGTTTCTTTGTATTTTATAAAAATTGGAGACCTTATTTTTAGGATTACCCTCGTACATTTTAATCACGTTTTGCAGATGTTTTAAAGAACTATTTAATTAAATTTTAACTGTCAAAAAATTAGAAAAGAAATTCTATTGCAATGGTCAGAATTAAACAATGATTTCAGAAATATTCTTAATTTAGATTATAATGAAAATCTACTGTTTAAAAAAATAAGCAATATGAAAAGCAGAATAAAAAAAGAAAGTAAATGCTTTAGAAAAAAAACAAGCCTATACACCAAAAGAATGGAAAAGAAACTCCTTGGGCCTGATAGGAGAAACAAATCCTCAGAAAGCAGTGAAAAGTTAAAAATAAAACATTAAAAGTGGATTATTTTATATATCTATAGTATATTTGTTATAAAACTTGGCCTCAGTAGCATGGTCCACTTGACCTTCACTGCATTTCCCTGCCTGTGTGTCCTACATTTATTTTGTTGTCACACGTGCACCAGTCTTACTTCTGTTCTAGTCCACTTCACATGTGAATAACATTAGGAACATTTAGAAGTATTAAGTTTTGCTTGAAGTGCTTTCAAAATCAGTTCGCAGTACCACAAAGAGTGTATATGTACAATAGGATATGTAAGTTGCTACAACTGATACAAGATGGAACTTGTGCTTAGTCATTGAGGTGTGGCATGGAGAACATAGTAAGTCAGCATGTCCTCTGGTGTGATTATGTATAAACTTGCCTCTTGCAGACTGTCAATGGCGCGTAAACCTTGTTTACAACTATTCTGATTCCTCATAGTGATATTACAGTCACTAGAATGCCTCCAAAGCCCTTTCCTTCAAAATGGTAAGTCGTTATTGCCTGCACCCTTATATGGCATTCATTGTTCTGTTCTTTATTGTCATAAATAGGTTCTGTGTTTTAAGTGGATATTTTCTTTGTTACTTGTAAAGTACTTGCAGGTTACTTGTAAAGGCCACTACAATTGCTAGTACCAGAAGAAGTTGTGAAAATGATCAGAGATGCTAAACATTTTAAATCATTTAATGTAATCATGACGCGTGGGGATTTTTAAGTCTTTGCCATGAAATGCGACAGATATTTAAATACTACACCCTACTGTCAACTGGATAAGATTTCAAAAGACGAACTTCCATGAGACAGGACAAAGCAAACATTCAGTGAGTTAGTATTGTGGAAGGTGCACAACATCCTCAAAAGAGAAAAGTCCCTTCATGGGATCAAAACATAATTTTTTACTACAATTAGGTGGATTCCAACCTCAGTGAACAAAAAAAAGAAAGGCTTATTTAACATGTTGGACTATTTGGATGTAAAATATTATGATTTTTACCATAAAATTTGTGCTTGATTTGTGTAAATAGACAAAAGGTATACAATGGTTTTTCATGACAAGTTTTATTTCACAATTTGCACCTGAAACATAGAAGTAGCTTAGCTTTGTGTGTTTTAATGATGAATATTCATCCTTGATTTTTCACCAAGTTTGTACAATATTTTGGCAAAACTGTTGTTGTTGTTTTTTTTTTGTTTTTTTTTTTTCTCCTGTAAAATTCAGTTTTTGTGACCTTTCCCATGTCAATGCTTTTTATAGAACTGAAGTGTGATACACGTACTTCATATAACTTAATTCAAAATCTTCTCGGGCTTCTAACCAGGTTTTTACCTGGTTAGAAGCCCAAGAAGATTTTGAATACGTCGCCAGGAAAGCTTCAGTTCTTATTTCATGTAACTTTTTTCAAAACATAACTACTATTAGTCACCCTTTTGTGTCCAAATATTACCTTCATTTGAAAACAGGAGATGTGGCCAGCAGAAACAGCACACAGTTTCTCTTATCAATCATTTATATAGCATTCTTGATTCAAATGTAGCACACAACATTTTGGTTAATTATACTTTTTAAACTGTAATTTCTAATGCCAAATAATGTTTTAACAACTGTTCTATGATGCACTTACACTCGTTTTGATTTTAGATTTTAATGATACCATTTTATAAACACATAAGTGGTTATATATTAACACAGCCACTTCTAGTTCACAACTTCACATGGGAAGGTTCATTATGAGCAATGCCAAGCATCCATACAGAGGCAAGCATTAGCAAGGACAGAGACTGCAATAATACACAAGGATATATGGACAAGAATGTGGAACCTATCTTGTTGCTTTGGACCTTATTAAATGATAGATTATAATGTGCATATGAAATAAATATGTAATATGTTTCGCTACATTTGTTTACATGTTTTTTTTTTTTTCAAGCATAGTTACTTTGGTTCTACTTGTACAAGTGTGTATTGCTCAGTCTTTCTTTCTTTTAATCGCTCAATTTAATTGCCACATCTGCACTTCAGCATTAAAGGTAGCCCTCTGAGATCAGTAGAATAAATATTGTTCAGATATCCTGCTTATTTTAAGCAGAGGTTTCCGGTCACTTCTGAAGGAAAATATTCCATGGTCCTACCGTACTGATATTTTGCTTCTTTGCATTATCATTCTTATGTCTGCAGATATGATCAAATAACTCTTGGATAAGATTCAAAGTTTTGTAAAGATATGACAGACATAGAATCAGTTTTTGTAATGAAAGATATGTACTCTATGCACAATTTTGTATACTTTTGGATGTTCCATATGAAGCGAGTTCCTTCTTGTTATATTTAAGTTTTAGCTCTACTGTCTGGCATCCTTTTTCTCTTCATTGGATGCTAGGGACTGACCATACTTTAAAAGGGAACCATGTAAATTTAATTTCACATCTTATTATTTACAATGTATTTTACTAAAAGAAGCAAATCATCAGTGTGACAGTATCTTACGAGGGGCATACTGAAAGTCATGAGCAACCCATTGTAAAAATTTAAATTTCAATAATGTAATGAAACGAATTGCAGGATCGTAATCTACAGACTTTAAGCCACATGCTGACATATTGTGACGTCATTAGCTTCTATCACGTGACCACAGGCGGTGTTTGAAAAATGCCTGACATTGATGTTTCGTTTCGACAGCGTGCTGTCATTGAATTCCTTGTGAAAGAAGGAAAATCTGCTCCTGAAATTCATCTCAGACTTCAACGTGCGTATGGAGGTGTCTGCATGGGTGCCAGCAGTGTTAGAAGATGGGTGAAACATTTCAAAGATGGAAACACGAGTCTGCAAAATGCGCCTCGTAGCGGGAGTCCTCGAACTGCCTCTACAGAACGCAACAAGGAAAGAGTTGATGAGCTCATTACAGGAGATAGGCGTTTCACTGTGAATGAAATTGCTGCGCATCTTGGAATATGACATAGTGCAGTGCAAGAAATGATCCACAGCTTGGGTTATCGAAAGGTCTGTGCCTGTTGGGTCCCCCGTTTATTGACTGAAGACCACAAACTTCAGAGAAGAACCATTGCACAAAACCTTCTTCAGAGATTTCATAATGAAGGTGATGAATTTTTGATGTGTATTGTGACTGGAGATGAGAGCTGGTTCCATCACTATGAGCCAGAAACGAAACGTCAGAGTATGGAATGGCACCACTTGAACTCACCATCGAAGAAGAAAGCGAAGACAGTGCAATCTGTAGGAAAAGTTATGGGAACTGTCTTTTGGGATGCACAAGGCTGCATTCTGGTTGACTTTCTTGAACCTGGACAAACCATAAATTCTGCCCGCTACATCAAGACACTTCTGAAGCTCCGTCGGGCTTTGCGTGATAAACGCCCTGGAAAGAGGATCATCCTTCAACAGGATAATGCGTGTCCGCATACTGCCCGTGCCACTATGGAGAAGATCAGGGCATTAGGGTGGGAAACTCTTCCACATCCTCCCTACAGCCCCGACTTGGCGCCCTCCGACTACCATCTTTTCAGTTCTGTGAAGGAGCAGATGCGTGGCCAACGCTACGAGACGCTGGAGGATATTCAGAAAGCAGTGTGTGCGGGTCAGCGGGCAGCTGGAACGGAGTTCTATCACAGGGGCATTTTCAAACTTGTAGAACGATGGGAAAAATGTGTGCAAAACAATGGAGACTATGTCGAAAAGTGAAAGAAAGTCTGTAGATTATGATGATGTATTTCGTTTGGCTTAAAAATAAATATTAAGATTGTAAAACAGTGTTGTTCATGACTTTCAGTATGCCCCTCGTATATGAGAAAATCCTTTTTATTCTGATATATTATGGGACATATCCACAGAAGAAATACAAAGCAGTACATAAAATATAGATGGAATTCCCAAAAAAGGGAGCTCTTATAATATTACAGCTCTTAAGCCATAGGCATATGAGTTGAAAACTCTATCATCATCTTTGAATGTCACTAACCCTGCAGAACTATCTGTTACATCACATTAGGCATGTAATAAAGATTGCTTGAAGCTAATCCATAATTTAAGCTGTCAATACAGTTAACTTGGATCAATAATGTATCTTAACATTTTTAGAAGCTAGAGGTAGTTTCTTCTCAGTGGATACTGGCAATAAAGCACATAACAGAATTCACATACCTAGTTAAAATCACATCAACAGTTCAAACTACACCATGTAATGCATTTACATGGATGACTTGCACTCTTAATATATATAGATAAAAGAAAAGTTATCAAAATGTAGTTATTCTACCTGGTGGAATATTAGAGCCTGAGATATAGATCCCCAATGAGCCTCCCTTGATGGTGAAAACAGATGTAATATTATGACAAGTACCAGGCACAGTACTATGGAAATTGATGCATACACAGTGTTGATCAGGAACATCATAATCAGTGTTCCTGCTAAACCAATAAATGCAGTATGCCATGTGAAATATCGGAATGATGGTCTGTAACAAAACAGAGAGAACAAAAGATAAACGTAACAAAGCAAAATACCAGGAATTTTGTAAATATCAGGAAGATTGAGTATACAGTATAGCAAGTGAAAATATCTACATAAATGTTTAAATCATGCTTTATATTGTTTTATGATGATTAAAAGATTTCCAAATGAATTTTATGACTGGGCAATCCTAATACTTTTATTGCCTGTCACCTACAAATTTTAGTACTTCAATTAGAGAAATATCATTACTGCAGCTTTTGTTCTGTATGACTATCCTAGCCTGGAAGAACTAAGGAGTCGCCATTTTAGACATTTTTTTTCAACACTAAGTGACTATAATAATATGCTGTTAAAGGATCTGCAATCATTTATCAAAGGTATGAGACTGATGAGGATATAAGTTTGGAGATGCACTAAGAAACTGAACGGATCAAATGAATGGGATATTGTAGCCCTCCCTTTGCCAATGCCAATATACAGTAGGGTGTGGAAAAATGATTTTCAGGCAGTGCTTTTAACTGTCATAGTTATAAGTGTGTTAATGGTTACATGTAATGGTTAGCAGTCATAATTATGTTATTTGTTTTTATGGTCATCATGTTCACAGTTAGATAACATAAATGATAAGTTGCACCTACGTTTCAATATGAACAATGTGAACGTAGACCTACTTTGTTATTAAATGTAATGTTAATTACTGTGGTAGAACCTAAATAAAAACATCATATGAAAATAAAGCAAAGGAAAATATATCACTATTGCCAACATCAGCTATGTTGATATCATAACTTAAATATTCTCTTAGGACGTTAGATAACATTTGGTAGTGACATTTTGAAAGTCAATGTTGCTAGAGAAGAAAAACATTATTACCCAAATACATGTCATATTCTAACATCACAAAAGATGCAGAAAATATCAGGTGATTACATGTACAGTCATGGCCACAAAAAATGAGTCATCCCAGATTCTCTGTGTCAATCAAAATAACTATACAATGGTCTGTGACTGACAGCGCTATGCTTAACTTATGAGTACTGAAAACAGATCATATAATAACATTACAATGGCTGAGAGGTTAAGTTCCTATGTTCAAAACTTGTGCTGCTAGTCATTTTTTTTATGTTTGCTAATTTTATGATTGGGTATGTAGAACATAATATTGCATTTATATAACTTTGGTATTTGAATTTATGGGGCTATCTATGTATACAAAAATTAATTCTACTAACACTTGTGTTAAATAACTTATGTGTAAATAAACTACTATCTTCTAAAACTAAAACACAAAAAATAAACATAATTAATATTAAAACTCTCTGCCCGTGTGAATGTACTCAATCTTTGGGGCCTAGCCAAAGTTCAATGCCTGCAGTAACGTGGACGAGAAGCTGCAAGATTTTAGGCTTCTTGAATTTGTACCCAGAAGCCATCTTTCATCCTTCACTCATCTACAAATAAATTTGATTGCAGCTCCCTTTTCACCTCAGTCCAAACATTCTCAATAGGTTCAAATCTGGTGAACAGGGAGGCCAGTCTACCACTCTGATATCGTACCTCTCTGAAAACCAATTTGAAACCTTTTGAGATACAAATTCAACAATTTCATTAGAATATCTCATTCTCTCAGAGGGAATCAAAATATTATCGAATATTACTGTGTATTGCATATTGTCCAGTGTACACAGCACACCTAGACTGCCCCTTGATATCCAGCCCCAACACAATACACATACGTGACCATGATGGAATTGTGAAACCACATATTTTGCATCATATCAGGATCCCTTTGGGCGATAGACAGTGACCTTTCCCTTACATGTGGAAAAAAAGTCACCTCGTCTGAGAATATCACATTATTCCAGTAGCAGTTGGCATTCTGCTGTTGGATTGGTTTGTGAAGGGTGTGTTGACTAAAAAAAATAATTAAAAGTTTCTAACTCCCAAAAAAATCAAATTTGCCCACAATTGGATTCCTAAAAATGTTTCAAAACATTGGTTTTCTTAACCATACTTTTAGTATTTTTTTTTTTTTTTTCCATATAGAGAGAACTGTTTATGCCTGGTGTGTCTGTGCACCATTCAGTGCACCACATGCTTTTGTGTGCAGCATATTGCTACTTGGTAGAATAAACCCTTAAAGCAGCATCAAAATAACTATCATATTATTAACTGTGCCAAATGTCGGTATGAAATAAGTACCTCTGCCATTATATTTTGATTCAACATCATTAAAGGAAAGAAAAAAAAGTTTGTTACACGTGAGAAGTAAACATGCGACCCTTACCAGAGGAGTAACCTATGTTTTGCCACAACACTAAAGTGAACACATATGGAAGGTGGCAGGTTTATTAATGTTGTACAATACAAACGGTGTTATGTTAAGTGTCGTTAATATTTTAATTAATATTGGCTGTTGTTGAAGAAACTTAAGTTATGTATTTGATTATGATTATTGAGCATATGGGTTAGTAAGATTAAGATTTGAAACTTGTGACAATTTGTTGCTGCCCCTACATAACTGTATTGCAGATGTTGTACACAAGGTACTGTGCGTGTAGGACTTAAATGAATTTGGCATTCCGGACATTACTCATTTTTTTTGTCCACAGATGTACATGTAGCAAACAAGAAAGTTAGTAGGCATTTTTTTGCCATATGGTGTATTAGATCTACAATACCACTCGCAATTTCTTGCCAAGGAGATTAATAAGCAAACAAGTTGAGGTAACGAGTTAGCGATATGTGACATGATCATACATGCAGTGAATGATATCACCCAGACTTGATAACTGTTAAAAGGATAATTACTGTGACTTTTTGATGGAGTTTATTGGTTATAAATCCAAAGCATCATACAATATTTTCTTTTATTCTTGGCACTAGAATGCCTGTTATATACTCCTTGGGTCTATAATTAGCTAATGTATAAGGTTTTCCTTCAGATATGTAAATTTCAGATAAATTTACACACTCTGGGATAAATTTAAACAATTCAGTTATGTGAAAATCGTAGTACAGGTCCTATCATTCTTAAAAGATGACAAAATATTTAGTACTTAAGAAAAAATAATTAAAACATAATTTGTTATTTTCACTCACCTGAAGTTAGGAGCAGAAGCAAGTTCCAAGCCAAGACATGCTAGATTTGTAGCCAGGTAGGACAAAAGGAATAACACAGAATTTATCTGAGCTATAGCATTAAGTGAACCAATTAACATGATAAGCTGCACAAGAAGCCAAGATATAACCACTGCTACAATAGGATTACTTTTCCAAGTGCCTTTCACTACAAACTGTAAGAGTGGACCTGAAAATAAATGTGCTCAGCATTAGAATTTCTTTGTGCAATATAAGTGCCAAACCCTCAAAAAAACATCAGATAAGTAATATTTTGTATAGAGTTTATCAAGTAATATTTTGTGTACAGTTTTACGTATCAAAACTTTTCCAAGTATCCTCATTTGCTATGTATACAAACATTTTATCTTTAGAATGAACTGCTTCAAGGCTAAAACATCACTGAATACATGTTCTGTAAATAATTACTGATCAAGAGGTTCTTTGACTGCCTACGTGGTCGAGTGGTCAGCGAGCTGACTTTTCACCAGAAGGTCCCGGGTTCGATTCCCGGCTGAGGCGGGGAATTTTTCTTTAGCCAGAATTATTCCCTATTCCCCACAGAGTATGCATGTAAGAGTGAATGTGTGTGTGTGTGTGTGTGTGTGTGTGTTTGAGGAAAATAAAATCATTTAAACCAACCATAAAAGAACCTACAGACGAGTTGTTTCAAGTGCAAAGCCCCCGATATGAACGTAGATTTAAAGGGGGCTATAAAAAAATAAATAAATAAATAAATAAATAAATAAATAAATAAATAAAAAAAAAAAAAAAAAAAAAGAGGTTCTTGTTTCAGTACAAACAAGTAAAAAAGTTAAATGAAAGGAATTTGAATCGGATTTTGTAACACAAAACATCACTTAGTAGTTACTTATTGGAACCGGTTTTGGGAACATTGTTCCCATTTTTCAACCCCTAATTCTGAACAATGTCAGTCTAAAAATGTTATTATTATTGTGTTAGTAATTTAAGAAAGGGAGTGTCATTCATGAATTTTGTAATGCTCGCAGGACAGACTACTATGTGGCATCTGGTAGTGATTTTCTTCAAATTTATTAGGATGATTGTTGCCAGGTGACTGCCTAGCAGAAAGTGGTAATTGTCTTCTTCCCTTGGCCTATTAGTTTTCACAGATAGCTCAATAATGGGCACTTGGTTCAAATTCCAGCTAATAAGATTCAAATTTCATCATCCTTGGCTCTCACATGAGAACTCAAGAGTCCCAACTATGGAACCACAGCAAATAAAGAGCATCCATAATAAAATTCAATTTAATGTATTTAATCTTTACTTATTCTTCCAGGTATCTCCTTTGAAAAATGTTTTTCACTTGCATCTTTTTTAGGAAAAAGGTTAAAGTGCTTAAATTCATCCCTAAGATCTTAATTTATGTTACTCGAAACTGGAATTCATTCTGGTTGTTCCAGGTCATTTTTTTTTCTTTCTTTTTTTTTTTTTCCTGTTCACTCCTCTCTTGATCTTCAACTCTATCTTCAATTTTAGGATTTTCACATACCCTTTTAAATTCATTGAACCAATATAAAGCTGCTTCATATGAAGAAGAAATGCCATAGCTTATAGCAGTCTAAGCTATGTTAAAATTCATACAAAATGGTTGCTCTCTTTCAATCCAAACAACATGGAACATTAGTGCAGCACAAAAATTCAAAGCTTAACTGTGCATACAACAATGGTAGAAAAACTAGTAACTATTAATATCATTTTATGTAAGAATGAGTAATTTCTACACCACAAAATTGTCTAAGGCACTGACCAATATTTTGAGAATCATAACTTCTCAAGTAACCTTAAATTAAGATTACTTCTTGATATTTTCTGCATAAATAAGCAAACTAGATTTAAAACATACAGCTAGTTATGGATTTTTATCTGTAAAGATTCTATTAATACTGTTTTTCCATCTGAGCAAAATCTTGATGCAGATGGCTGTGAAAATCTGCGCAATGCGGTGGGAAGGAAGGCTTATCAAGAAGTCATGTGAGTTGAAGTCTCAAAGAACAACTTCCTTAACTTATACCCACTCTACAAATGTGAGTCCAGTTCTAAACAAAATAGTATTATTCCAACACATTTCCCTTACATTTGGTAGTAAGAAAGCAATCACAACAGGAGAAAACAATAGCAATATAAATCTAGAAAGAACAAGCAGCAGGGATGCAAATTAAATTTTCGGGGTTGGGGCATCATATCACTCTATAATAATGTGTTAAAAGAAAAAGATTTGGTTTCCAATATTTACAACTTTCTCCACCCACTATAAACTAACGTATATTATTCTTATAAAGCATGATCTTTCTGTGTTTTTACCATAGGAATTTTTGTGAATTATTTCAAGTTACCAGGAATTATTACAGTCATGCCTTTTCTACAGGTAAGATGCAGCAGTGATAAACAATTGTTTACATATCACAATTCAAGTTTATCCTTTCTTATTTTTACAGGTTCACGTGAAAAAATGTATTGCTTCTCTTAGTTTCAAAACATACATGGCAACAATATTTCCATAATGGCTAATGCTACGATGAAATTATTGGACACAAGCAAAATATTTTTATGACCTCTACAGTTTTCCCCCCAGTAAGTTTTACAGTGTCTCTTATGATTTCCCAGTTATAAAACAACATTGAGAATGATGAGAACTTTAAATGCTAATTCATAGAACATTTTAAAAAGCCTGTTGTATTTCTCATGTCAACAGTCCAAATATATTCATTGGAGGTGTTTTGATAAAATAAAATTGACAAAAAAACTTCTACATAATGGGTAATTGGGATATGAGCTTATACAAATCTTACTTAAATGGTGTCTCATCAAATATCAAATTTTGTATTTATTCCAAATAATTTTCTTTCTCTCTTCCTCTCCCTCTCTCTCTTAGGCATCTAAGCATGTATTTCCAGTGAAACCTGGAAATTAAACTTTTGGGCTTGAAGACATTAATCCACTTACCTACTATAGGTGGGTGACAGAAAAAGTAAAAATAAAGCTTTACTATTAATTAATGCATTTCTATCTAGATAATGGACATGCATAGGCAGGATGGAACAATATTATTTTCAAAATTCACAAATTCCTCTGCCCTCTGAGAGGCCATGAGCACATTCCTTAACAAACACTGCTTCAACTTTAACAGTGTTAAAGCCAAATTGTTAAACTTAAGAGAAAAACGTCAAAAAGTTATTAGAAAAATTTTTCATATAAAATTAGTACTATAGAGTTAGAAAAGTAAATGCATTATTTAACATCCTTTTTCTTGTTTCTTTTCTTCTTTTTTTTTGGAAAATACAGAAAGTTGTGTTTATTAAATACCTAAACAATGTATATGTATTGTGATCACGCCCTGCAGTCATAATAGTGAACATGTGAGCCTGGCTTGCTTCATAATTCATATCTGATTGTTGGCATCTATTATTACACATGTGTTAGTGGAAACTTGATGGGCAGCAAGTTCTTTTGATATTGCAGCTGCCCTCCATGGTGTAGTGGTTAACATGCTAACTTCATATACCCAAGGTCGCGGGTTTAACCCGGCGGAGGACAATAGATTTTTTTCGGGTGTAAAAATCCTTAGCATGTCTTCCTTCAGAAGGGAAGTAAAGGCATTGGTCCCATGTCGTAGATTTATGGCATGTAAAAGAACCTCAAGCCTGATAGAAGCCTCTGAGCAAAATTAAGTGGTCTTTCATGCCCTATTTAGAATGGGATGCTGAGAGCCATTTACATTTTTTTTGACATTGCAGCTGGGATTGTTACACCTGTGCTAGTGGACACATGTGCTGTTGGAAGGTTTTTGATATTGACGTTCACATTGCTACATCTGAGTGAGTTTGTGAACGGTTTATTGCATGTGCAATAACTGCTGGAAATTTCCAGTCACATGACAACAGGCATAAAAAGGGCAACCAGCTCTGCCCAACATTCAGTTTCAACTGTGAATGCATAGCAAGCAGCTGAATGAGTTTTGATTATGATCTACATATAATTTCACCAAAAACTTCAAAAACATTTCATAACTCCAAAAAATATGTTTTTATTTTTATCCAGAATTTTGGTTAACATGAGTACAGACAATTGCAGCATCAACATGTGAAACAAAACATCTTTACATCTTTAGTGTATCAGTCACCATCACTGTCGAGTTTTATCAGCTCAACTGCTAAGATTTTAATAAAACTGTTTTACCTGTTTACTTTACTCAAATGCAACAAAGTTGCCAAATAAACAAATAAATATCAAACAATACTTACCAAACACATTATCCTTGGCTAAAGCTTCCAGCACACGACTAGAACCAATTAGGTTGCTAAGACTTGCTGAGAATGTTGCTGTGAGGATTCCAATTGTTACAAATGGTGGCCAAATGTTGGTTGGCATCATGAAGATAAAATTATTTTGTAGAAGTTGGTAAGTGGATGTAGCTGCAGTTAAGCAAGCCACAATAATATAACACAGAAATGTGAATGCCACAGCTGAAAGTGTACCACGAGGTATATTTTTTGCAGGATCTTGCAGCTCTCCTATTCAAAACAAATAAAATTTAGTCCAATATTATGATACATGTTTAAGAAAGAAAGAAAGAAAAAAAAAACAATTGAATGTTCTGCATAACAAGTTTAGGAATAAAAACTTTTCACATTATAAATATGAGCATGCATAGGTATAGTCACTTCTTAATGGAGTCTAACTCAAATCTTAAGCCATAGCAAAAGATTCTCATCCTTATTATTTGGTTGTTTAATATTTTATATTGTTTTGGTACAAAACATCCTTGAAAAACTGCAAAATGTAAATATCAAGATATATGGGTAGGGTGATTATTCTGGTCCTGCTTATCTTTGGTATGTTCTTCTTTGCAAAGAAAAATAATAATTAGTACTTATGATTTCTTTATATTTTTTGCAAATTAAATAGTGCAAGTTTCCCTTTCAGCAAATAAAATACTGAATGAGGACAAACCAAAGTCACAACAAAGAACATTAATTTATTTCATGTTATATAACACTGTCCTACTCTATAGTCAGAAGGCCTTATGATTAATAATTTCCTATTGTTATGCTAATAAGTTTCTGTTTCAAGCACGCAATATTATAAAAATAACTTTGTTGCATTAAAGTTAATTAAAATCTAAATGCATTTATATTAACAGAAGAAACAAAGTAGGTGCAAAAATGATTAAAACAATAGTGAGAGGTAGTAACATAAGACAATATGTGCCAGATAGAATTATAGTACTGTGAGGTGTAAGTTTAATGGCAGCAAGTTGTGCGATGCAGAAAGCATGAACTCTTGAACCCCTCCACAAAACAGGAATTTTCAAGCTCTGCAAAATATGTCTATCATGATAAAGACCTTATTTAATCTAAATTTCGTTCCTGAGAACCATCTCAAGTTTGCAAACTAAAACAAACTGCAAAGACCCAGGTCAGGTAAAAAATGGGGTTGCTGAAGCAATCCATAAAGAAATTCATGCAGTTTGGTGGCAATAACTCCAGATGAATGTGCTGGTTAGAGCTGATCAAGTCAGCTTTCAGTCTTGCTCCTTCTCACTGCCTCCTAGCGCACCTCTTGCAGCAGTAGTTGCAGCTGAATGAATAGCTGGCATGAAGAGGTTGACCTATGAGCGTACAGCAGTCTCAAGAGTCTCAATTCTTGCAAGACTGCGATGTATTGCGCGAAAACTCGCATAGTCAGTCTTGCAAGTTATAGTACTTCATCTGTTTAAATGATTTAAGATTTAAATAGCCTACCAGGATGAAGTTGATATTTAAATAACCCACACTAGAGAAAGGGCTAAAAACGAAATGTGGTAACACAGAATCTGCAGATATATGTACATGGTCCCCAATTTTATTAAAAAAAAATCTGATGTGTTCCATTCACATGACTTTCACTACACCTGTGCAATAAATTATTGTTAAAAAGCTTATTCTTCCTTTGTTTGTATGGTTAGGAGTTGACAAAGTCCCATATGAGAAAAGTATAAGTATTTTAAAGCTGAAACCATTAACAAGGAATACCTCAAAAACAGCCACCTCCAAGAAAAAAATGTTTATAACATAAATTGTGTGTTTTAACGAGCTCTGCAAATTTTGTATAGTAAGTTTTTTTCTATCACAGTTTACCAGTTACGCAAAATTCATTCGGCATAAAGAGGACTTTAGAGGCTATTCCCAGAAAATTCATTATACATTTTAATTGCCATATAAATATCTTTAATGTACGGTATTTTAATCAAAATTGTTAGAGCCATTTTTGAGAAAATAAAATTTTTTTCATGTAAAGGGTAGTTTGGGATGGGGTATTTTTCTTACAATCTTTGTGTCACATCCCTGCAAGATGCTAAACTTAAATACCAAGTTTGGTAGGCAAAAGTGGGGTTTCTTTCATCTTGGGTAAAATTGGGGATACTATATGTTTGGCAGGTCTAAATTTTGATAATTATGAAAACCCACTTTTGCTCAGGACAATCAGACATTACTTTATTACTAAATTTTGACCAGTTTCTGTTTCACTGCTTGTAACTTATATATAATTCATGAACCAGAATCACAAACTGTAATTCAAAATGTAAAAACTGTAAAGATTTAAAAGAATGTTAAAATCAAATATATTCGTAATCACTGTTTGATAAAAAAAAAAGATTATTCGACATAAATATAAGAGTGTTTTTTCCAGTTTCCTAGAAAATTTTCCATAGGCCTTTAGGAAACTTGTTTATGTAAAAATTCCTTCTGGGGCTTTGTATAAAGTGTTGCCTTGGATTACTATGTACAAATTCTAATGCTTAATGTGCAGTTTAATTAGTAATCAGTGGAATAAACCAAGATCATAAATTAATTTGTTAAATTTGCATAACATAATCACACTTTTTTATTCAAATTTTTGCTAACCTGAAAAAAATTCCTGAAAAATATTGTGGTAAGCACAACTCATGGCTTCTACAATATAATTTTAATATATGCTGCGTAAAAAACATAAAAAACATATATGAAACAATGCTATCAGAGAGCTTAAGAATATGTATACAAGTGAACTTTCTTGCTCTGCTTTGTATACAATATACAAAGAGATAAGTAACCCATCTTTGCATAACAAAGCATTATTGAGGCAATTTTGGAAGAACAGGAATGCTTAGAAATGTTTAATTTATACATACTTTATATGATTTATAGAAAAAAATAAAATAAGTTAGAATTAACATTACCAGACATATTGGCTCCAGCCATGATTCCTGTTACACCACTGAACAGAACTCCAAATACTGCAGCAAAGTTCACCATTTTACCATCAGAAGTATAATCATAGCCATAATGGGGATTCCAATTGTCACGAAATGTTTCCATACTCAATCCTGTGTACTTTCGATATGCATGATACGTCTCATTCTGGATCAGACTATTAGCCTCTGGGATTGGAACCTGTTAAAGGAAATGCAATGCATGACACTAATCTATGTTGATAATGTTTTTTGTGCCATTTGAAATCAGATTTTAAATCAAATGTGCGGGAGGGAGAGCACAGGAGGGAAGGAGGAAGAAATATCTTGAATAACTTAACAAAAAAATAAAATGTGATGTCACACTGACAAACTTTCTCACTTTCCAATGAGAAATTACACCATGCTTAAACAAAATAAAAAATGTAAATGGCGTGTTATTTATGGACGCTCTTTATCTAATGTGGTTCTCAGCGTCCCATTCTAAATTGGGCGTGAAAGACCGCTTAATTTTGCTCAGAGGCCTCTCTATCAGGCTTGAGGTTCTTTTACGTGCCGTAAATCTAGGACACGGGACCAATGGCTTTACTTCCCTTCTGAAGGAAGCCATGCTAAGAATTTTTACACCCGAAAAAATCCATTGTCCTCCGCCAGGTTTGAACCCGCGACCTTGGATATAAAGTTAGCATGGTAACCATTATACCACGGAGGGCGACATGCTTAAACAGGCTCCCCAAACTACCTTGATATTTGACATAATATATTTACTTTCATTTATTTTGAATGTACAAAAATGTATTGTAATAAATCAAGTTTGCATATACTTTAAATATTAAATAAATGCAAACCTTAAATATAACATAATTAGGGCAACCATCAGATATTATACTGTTTTAAAATTGTAAGCCTGGAAGTATTTAGCTTTTTTTTTTTTAACATCAAAAGTTCACATTTTGACCAAAATGTTTAACATTTTATTTGCCACAACCTTCATGCATACTTAAGTGAAATTTTAGTTAGTGGAAATAATGTGAGTCAGTTGTTAATTCATTTTAATGATTTATGAGAATGAAAAAGTATTAATTTGCAAAGCATGCCAATTTAAGAATAAGTCCTCGATAAGTAAACAACTGTTTAAATAATACAGTTTTTGGGTGTATGTATTATCTCAAGGATACAGTAGAGGAAAATAAGTCATACAGCAAAGCTATTTTATGCAATTCTCACTTACACCACAGCATTCTTTGGGAGAAGTTAGGTACATAGGCTTCCTAAGTATTTGACATAACTAATGCAGATACACAAGGATGCACATTCCAAGTATTTCTCACTTGCACATTCTCATTTTCTCTAATTTTCTTTTCTTTTTTTTTTTTTGACTGTATTCTTATTTGATGTTCCTCCATGAGTAAAAGTAAAGCCATGTTCCATCATTCTTAAATTATTATGGGTTTGTGTATTATAGCTTTGTATTCTCTATATACTCTGTTAAACAATTGTTATGGCCAAGTTATAAATATACATGCAAACACTTAAATGTTAACAATTCATTTTAAATGATCTCCTTAAGGGTATTAAAGGACAGAAGTGCAAAAATGGGAACATTGTAGAATGTAGAAGGATGCATCACAACACAAAATTGGAATTATGCACTATATTGAGTGTTCTGTAAAGAAATTCTTAGCCTATTCAATGCACCAGTAAATGAGGTTGCTAAAACATATATGGGACAAGTAGCAAGGAAAGGTTGTTGAGTGGAAGGAAGGAAGGGAGGGAGGGAGGGATTTAAAAATATTGGCACAGGATCTTAAACTTAGATGATGAGTGTTTATTAAAAACTGTTCAAATATATCAAGAATTGCCTTAAAGATCATGTCCACTTCAAGTTTTGTTGATTAAAATGACTAACTTCTCAAAAAAGTGTGCAAAAAATACAAATGAGTTAGCATGATCTCCACCAATCCTCTGTTGAAGTTTTCCTACTGCAGGCAATATGTCATTTGCCCAACAGAGATTAGCCCAGCATTCAGTTTTAGCATTACAGTGCCTGGTAATGGAGAATAATTAAGTATTAATCCTCTCTAGAATGGTCTTTATACTTACCACCTACTTAAGCTTCAACGTAACATGGATCATTTTCATGGGAAAACATAGTTGTCAATTAAGGTTCAGCAAAAATGAACCATTCTCAGGAGAATATGAGCCTTATGTACAGATGGATAAGCACAGGTTTTGCACTTAAAAGTTAAAAAGTAAATTTTGGTTTGAACAAAAAAAAATTGATATGTTCAGAGAATGGGCGGAGAGAGGTACGTTTGTTTGGATTTGAAAAGCTGATGTCTTTACTCCAAGGCTTATAAGTCTAGGGTAGAAAATTATCAATAAATATGTAGATGACAATGAAGTATGTATTTATTTTCAACAATGTATGATTGATGTATCATTCATTGACAAGAACACTGGATATTTGAGAGCTATCATTTGAACCACAATTAAAATCACTGGATGCCACCATGTCTTAAAAACTCAGCATCATAATTTAATTTCAACTGGCTTTAAAAGATTTTCAGTAAGTTGTGCATCATGTCAGAGAAATTTATGAATCTACCGATATGTGTTTTTCTTGAATATGAAAGATATGTTAGCAGTAGTAAACTATTATGCAACTATTTAAAGAAAATATTTGCAACTAGGTCTCAACATAAACATTCTGAAAATTTATTGATATTTTGAGATTCCTCAAACTGTGTTCAATTCATTCACCACTGAGCTACCATGGCAACATGCCAACATGGCACTAACTTCAACTGATTTTAACTTTTCTGGTAAATCATAAGGAGATCTCTAACTATTTTGAGATGGCACACCCCAATGGCAACTTATGGCATAAGTACTTTAAATCCCAGGCTTCTTAATTTAACCAACTATTTAGGTCAATCATTGCGAATAATTTGTTTCTTTCACATTAGCGATTTGTAGGACGGCTATGGCATTGAATTTTACAGTGTGCCTCTATCTTTTCAAATTCTGTCCTACACACACTAATGTGGAAGAAACAATTGACATGACATGACACCCAATTCAGTGCATTTGTTTGAAAATATAAGTATGTTTTGTCATCTCAAAATAATTTAAGATCATCTTGTGGTTTACCTGGAAACATGCAAGTCAGTTGAAAAATTCAATGCTATGCCGGCATGCTGCCAAGGTAGTTCAATAGTAGAGCAACCAGCTAGAGAACAGGAGATCCATGGTTCAAATCCTGGCTATGGCATTGAATTTTTTAGTCTTACTCTACCTATCCAACTCTATGTTTGTTTATTTGCAGGTAATTACATTCAGATGTGGGTGGGGCCTTATACTGTGGCAAGGTATTTATGATATACTTAAATCATCTGAAGTCTATCTAAACATTAAATGTCATATATTCCTCCATCAAAATACTTCCATAAGTTCCCTGAATCAATCCCACCAATAGGTCAATGTTACTCTGATTCAGCCTATTAGATGAGTAATCCTTTTAGTAAAGTGTGCTATTCAGAGTAACTGAAGTTATAACATTTTATACCCATTTCACATAAGTCACTCCATTTAATGGACACTATATTACTTAGTAGTTTAGTAAAGGTGTTAATTAGTAAATACTGTACTTACATCCATTTCACCCTTAGTGAAGAAGCTGATGATAACAGAAAGCAGAGAAATGCACACAACTCCAAGGACTAAGACACTAGTCTTAGCAAACATGCCAGCACCAATCAGACACACAACAAGACTCATTGTGTTCAGCATGGAACAATATAAAAATCTCCACCACTGTCCATCTGGTAGTCCAGTTAATAAATATCCTGTAACAGCAAATATTTGACAAAAACTGGAAGAAAATAAGCACAACTAAATATGTCTTCTATATATAATTGAAGTGTTTGATATGTGATAAATATAAACCTACATAGTAACAATGTATAAGACAAAACATTTGTTCATTACAAGTAGACCAAGCACATGCCTGTTTTAAAAAGGTAGCTGTTGATTCTACTTCTGATGAGTCACACTACCCAGTTAATTTGTCCTTCAAACATAGGTGTTCCCTCTATTATTGTTAAGTTCCTCTGAATGGCATACAGTATCACTAGAGGCTGATCCTGGCTCTCCAGCTCTCTTATTAGCAAAATGGTCTTAAAAGAATATCTAGTTTAGGAACCACCAAACTTATGCTGTCATATACAGCATTTTGGAGCTATAAAGCTCTGTAGAGTGGCTAACTAAAATTTTCAAAGACACCACCCATATGCTACTGCTGTAGATAGTTGAGTAAGATTATTCATATATCATACCCTTCAAATGGACAAAATTGCAACAAAGTTTTTAAAATATAAGAAAAATAATTGCATCCGAAAGGACTCTCATCCATTATGATCCCCACCATTGCTGGCACTCTCTGTAGATCTATCTCCAGGGGTTGGCAGCAATTCCAGTTTAGAGGGTACGGAACAAGGAACCATCTTTAGTTTTTGCTTCCACAACACTTGTACATTCCAAGAAAAACTACTCTCATATAAATGAAGAAGTTCTAGAATTATTTACATGGAAGAAATTTGAGCTGATCATAGACAGCTTCTCCCAAGCTTCTACTTTCTTCAGAACAGCTTACTATTGAAACAATTCAAGCAAATTTAACAATGGCTCAAGGTCTTCCATCTTGAGCAACTTAATCAGTTGCTCATTCTGCTACAGGATATTAGAAAAGCAACTGTGGAAAACTCTGAAACTAGGGAAATACATGAATAAATTAGGAGAGGTATTTTTATTGATGTTATTGAATTGAATATTCACTACAGAATGGATGCATATTTTATGGAGTTAAGAGTATTTATAACAAGTTAAAAAAAAAGTTTTTGCTGAACCACAGCAGGTGCACCTAGGAATAGTGAAAATGAGAGCTTCTTTGGTGTATTGGCAAGTATTGATAAGGACACAAAGTAAAAGATCTGAGGAATCCACTGAGTACTAAGATGATCAACAAAATACCATCTGAGTGTGGCAAAGTATATGTCAGCATGATCGGAATGTCTGTTAAAAGGGATGTAGCAGAACTTCAACATCATGTCTGCTAATGCAGCCAGAACGTTCAGCAATTGTAGGGCACATGTTTACAAAGGGCCATAGTATGAAATTTCAAGATATTCAGGTGCTCGTAAAAACAAAAGGATATTCAATCTTCTCAGGAGAGAAGCTATTAAAGTTGAACATCCATACAATTTGAACAAAGATGGCAGTTAAGCAATAAGCGAGACCTGGAAATTGGTTTTAGTAAACAAACAATGCTGGTTGACCTTCACACACCTGTGCGTTAAACACCCCCCTTCTAAATAGAGAGAATAAATAGTCTGCTTTCCACTCCATCCTGGCATTTACCTTCTACAGTGACTACTGAAAATACTGATCATAGAAATCAGCCAAACGTCTGGTTTAGATTTCAATCTACGACCACGGCACAACAACCTGGAAAATAAGTTTTTAAATATGACAAAAGGTGTAGCTTGTCAACCTAATGAAAGTTCTTTGGTTTTTGAAAGTGGCTTGTGAATATGGTACTCTGATTCCATATTCCCAAAGCAAGGTATTAAAGTGTTCAGTCTGCAATAAATGTTTATTGTAGACAATGCTTTACATGCAGGAAATTGGGTATATCTAAAATAAATTAAAAGAAACTAAATAATTAAACAAAAATATGAACTTCTTTCTTGTGCCAAAATAGATGAAAAATTATGGTCTTACTCTGCTCAATTTTTTAAAATTATTGGGGAACTTTCTGGCAAAGTTTTTGTACTGTTTACTAAAGTACTAAAACTTCATGTCCAACATAAATTTTGACCCAGATCGTTCTCTGAACAGTTAATACACCTCATTCATTGCAATTTTGTTCAAATCATATTATTAAGACCTCTCCTCAAAGATGGCTATGGAAGGTATGTATGGAAATAATTTCAACAAGCTGCTGAAAACATTTTCAGCTATAAATGCTTGAATGCTACTTTAAATTGATTTTTTACATTTCATTTTGTACTTCCATTCATTGTTGCTGTCTTATACATCAGCACATAAAAGTTTCATGTGTTTATATGGAATAACTACAGTGCAGGCTGCAAGTGTGACATACCACATAAATGAAGTTGCTGATTTCTACTAACAACTCTTAGAGAGAACAGGCTCTCAATGGTATACAGAGAAGGGGAGGATGTTTTGGTTATCAGAATTATGAATTCCTAAATAATAAGATTGGCAGTGCAATGTTATATCATTTACTGCTGAAAGTAGATGTTTTGGCAATTGTAGAAACATGGTTAAAAGAGAATGTTTAGCATAGATAATTTGAGATATATTTGGAGGAAAGGGGAAATATAGCTAGGAACAGGTTATCAGAAGGATTAGGGCTGTTTGTAAAAGATCATTGAAAAAATGATCACAAAATCTTGGTCTAGGTACAAAGATATATTCTGAGTGGTACTACAAGACAAAGAACTAGATGATTGTTTAATATGTATAGGAGTTATCTAAAATACCTCTATCACTTCCCAATTTTGCAATTGGGATCTGTTTCAGCATTTAGAAAAAGATAAAGAATGCTTAAGGTAATCATACATAAATGTAGATATCATGAGGGACTAAAGCATAAAAATAGAAAATGATATATAGCGAATAAAAGATTGACAAAGTGAAGAATTATTTGGTGAACGCAAAAACCTCAGATGTAGCAAAGTTAAGGTATTAGAAAGCATGGGTTTTGTTGCACTGTTCCTTTAGTTATAAAGTTTTATCTATTGCCTTTTCAGTGATTTTCTGATCTCCTTCATAACAAATATTCTAAAATTATCCTTACCTGTAGGTCCAAAATTTTCCACTATTCCTTCAGTGCATCCTGTGATATACAATGCACTGCTCACAATATTAGCAAAAAAAAATAGTGTACCAATAGATCCACCAAATTCAGGACCCAAAGTTCTGCTGATCATAACTGCACAGGGATAAGGATCACACATGGTGCGTTTTTATCTAAATTCTAACAAGCATGTAACATATAAATGCTCGTTTTTAAATATTTTGGCAAGAACTATCCTATGCCAAGGCTGTGTCCTAGATATATCAGTATGAACTGACTCAAACTGAGCTGAATTTAGGCAAATATACACTTTGTAAGCCTGTTAATTTTTACTTTCTCTACTATGTGCAGAAAGTAGAGGAAGCATTGTATTTCACTTTATCCAGATGTCACCAGAAATACATGTTTTGAGGCCCTCTGAACCCACAGCATGTTTCAGATATTTTCATGACAGTAAATTATGAATTTTCTATCAACAGCTTATTAAGTCCTCTTCATTCACTATAACCTTTGTATAATTGGCAGACTATAAGAGGTAGAATATATCTTTCTACACAAAGAATGTAGATCTCATTAAATCTCAAAATTTATGCCAAATAAACTTTTTGGGATTTAATAACTTCCAAAATATTCTTTATTATTGGTTTAGATTTTCAAATACTAACACTTTTCTCAAAAGAAAAATCACTATTCTTTTCTCTTGTCCTCAAATCTCCATGAACCTATAAGGCAATATGCAATAAAACCTTATCTTGATTAACATGAAGTAGATAGAAAAAGAAGTTTTGTGTTGAGAAACGTGTAGAAAGACTTGTGAATGCACCTCAGATTTTTTTTTTGTCTTAGGCTATTCATTTATTTTACAATTCAAGTACCGTAAAAGTGGGTGAATATTCGATCAAAATTTGCATATAATTTAATATTTTGAAATGAAATTCTTTGTTAAAAGTGGTGGAGCACGGAAGATATGTTCCTTCATATTTGACAATAATGATACATAAATATCGTCATTGACTGACTTCAACAATGGCATATTTATTTAATTGTTTACCGATCGGTGTCACCCGCATAGTGCAGGCGGATCCGATCACTCATTTATTTTCATTCAATGTCGTTTTATAACTTTAATATGGGTGAATTTGATCACAACTGTGATTTTTAAAAAATAATTTCATAAATTACACAGAAACAACGAACAATGGTATATAAATTGTGCATTTATATTCATATTTATTTTGTAGGACTCCAAATGTTTCAGCACATGTTCGTAACCAAAGGTCGATTATAGAATATGATTAAAAAAAAGAAAAACACAGCTCAGTTTATCAATAAACAGGTTCTCATCATTGAAACTGTCCATTACTCAATTTTATTAATCTTATCTATGTTTCTGAACATGTAACTTCCTCTTCTTTGAGTTGGGCATTGGATTTTTCAAATTATTTCACTTCTCTCTACTTCTGCAATGTCTTCTGTCTCTGGAAGAATGAAGTGCATGTTCAAGTTATCACTTTCTTTTTTTCTTAAAAATTTAACCTCAAACAAATCTTTATCAATTTCTTCCTCAATCTTTCCAATAAAGTATCTAACCCTCATCTTCATTGGGAATTTTACACAACAAACTCTCCTCTTGAAATTTCTTCAGTTTCACCTTCTCTTTCCTCAACTGCTTTTGATGCTTCATCATCATCATCTCTCTCTACTGGCTCATCTACACTGGTTCCTTCACCTGTAATGTGGACATTTTGTTGACTCTCAAGATCTTCCACAATCACTCCCTTACCTGGCGCCACATTCAAATGAGTCTTACGAACCGCTTCTGTTCTCTTAGCTGCTTCTCCAGTATGAGACTTCTTGAAGTGATCCACAAATGCTTCTGCCCATGACTTTTCCATTTCCTGTGTACCATATCATAATTTACCCTGTGTACCATATCATCATTTACATCAACAACTTGAGAGAGAGCTTTTTCTGGGTAGAAGGGAACATTCCCTGTCTTTGCAAAACTGGATATGATATTCTTTTTGTTATTATCTCCAATTTCATCAAATGCCTTTTTAAGAAGGTGAGGAAATTCTGATTTTGGAATTACACCTTTGTTATGTCGTTGCCACTCGTCAAGAACACTCCTCCAAGCACGTTTGAGTGGTCGAAAGAATGCTACACCGAGTGGTTGAGTCAAGTGGGTGGTGTTAGGGGGAAAAAAAAACAAAAAAAAAACACACATACACACACACACACACACACACAGACTTTTTCCAAAAATGCTTTTTATTTATTCAGGGGGTGCCCAAACATGTATTTCTGGTGAAATCTCAATATCAAATTTTTGAGTGGAATACAATACCTTTTCTATACACTATGTACATAGTACGTATAGAGAAAGTAATTATCAATTTGAAAATTTAGTTTTAAAGTGTGTCACTTCTTGACAAAACTAAATTTAACAGTTACCATTTTGAGATTCCACAACAAAATGAAAACCAATTAGTCATCTCTTTCCTATGCATTACCATGAAGAAAAGGTAGAAAATGTTGCTCTGATCCTTGAAAATATATTCTACTGTACCTACTGTTGTTATTAATATTTTAATTTATTATTGTACAATTTAAAATACATTCTGGATGTAATGCCTTTTCCTCTACGCCAAATTATGGTATGAGAGATGTCCCATCAACTGTGGGGCTTGGCCACTTTGCAACATGATGCCTGGAATTTGTCTTGACCTGATATATGGTTGATTTAGCTTTTAAAATGGTTACTGTATAAATTTTAAAACTTAGATGAAAGAGAACTCACTTTACTTGCAGATAATATTTCAAACAAGACTTACCATGTAATTAATATCCTTAAAAATTAATTATAGATCTATATAATCTCCACTGGATATTTTTTGCTAAAGGATAACTATGAGTTATTTTAATTCTCAAAATCTAACAAGGCTATCTAAATCCAATTTATTCTGTACAATAATCAATGATGATACAGATAGAGTACTTCTCTCTTGAAAGATATTAATTTTAGGGTCCACATTTATTCCAGATTTTGCATGAACACTTTAAGTTTCAATCTATTTTACATCATCCTGTATAGTCTACATATTCATACAAATCACAAACAGCAGAAAACAAATGCAGTAGTGTTCATTCAAAATAATTGGACAAACTTGGTTTTCAACAACTTATCTATTTAACAAAAAGATGAAGCATTTTAATTATAACTAAGTGTAACATTGACATTAATATTTAAAAAATTATATTTTAAAGGATACAGTATGCACCACCACCTTCCACAGCTCCATTTGTTGACACAGCACAAACAGATGCTACAGTAAATACAAGAATGCCATACGCTATTCCAAATTGCAACAGTGTTGTCCATAATCCTGCATTACCTACTATAAACCCTGAAAAAGTGGGAAAACAAAATGTAAATATTTACAGTAATGAAATTCATATAAAGACTAAAAATTGATACTTGGATAAAAAGCATTTATTTCTGCATACAGTCATATATAAATATCTGATATGTCTAGTTATTTTGCTGTAAATAAAAGGAACACCTGATCAAAAAGATGGTAAAAGTGGTGGTACTTCATCATTAGGTTATTAGGGCTTTGTGTAAAACACTACCCAAAATACTAAGCATAAAATGTATTAGGACATGTGTGCCAGATAAATCAAATAGTACCACAAATAATTGAAAATGGTGTCATCAACTCCAGCATATACAGTTAAAATGCATGCAAAGTATCAGGTTCCTAGATAAACTCAAAGAGATAGAAGTCCCAGTAAAAAGAGATGCCACGTAATAAAATGTAGAGTATTAAAATAGTGTAGATTATATATGGCAGCCCATGCCACTACAGCATATAAAATATAGTACATGCAATACACATGTTAGCCAACAGTGGAAAGGTAAAGGTAAAGAGACATGCAACTGAGCTGACACTGCATTAAAATATGCTGCACTATCAATGATTCATTGCAATGAATGGAAAAATGTACAATGTGAGAACATAAAGTCTGTGGCTAAAACAACAGTGGCTGTTATGCAATCTGCACTGAAGTGATGGAGAGAACTTTAACCTCCCAAAGCTCCTTCTCTCTAAGTCCATACACTGTGCCATAAAATAAAAGGTAGATTTCCTGTGTTTGAGTAATGGGATATGGTGGCTTATAATAAAGCTGTTGGGAACTTAGTAGTTCGACATATAGTTATTTGCACGAGAAAAAAGTTTAATGGCACAAGAGCATGAACTCTAGCATAAGGCATGAACACAATCGAGCCCAAGTGCTTAGAGAGGATAAGATCTGCTACTGCATGGTGAATGTTGTAATACTCAGGATTAAAAGATAGCTCATAAAAAAGACGACCAGGAAGATCAGGAAATAACTGTGAAGCTGGAATAGAGTCTTACCTACTCCCTGTAGTTCAAAAGATGAAGAAGAAAAAAATAGCGAGACTCAATCCAGTTGTTATTAGAACGAAAAATCAAGTGATAATTATTGAATGAGCTGTAAACAGCTGCAAATGTATTTCTAGTGTCAGCAACATGAATCACATCAACCATGGTATCATCATTAGTTATCCAAAGCTTGGTACAGCATGCATGTATCACTTTGCAGCATTGTGACGAGTGTGAATCAACTACAGGACCCAAAACAGCTAAAGACACCTTCTTATTCTTTGAATTACACGCTGAGCCCTGATCTATATTTGTTTAAGAACACAGTGGTACCAAAAACCCAAAGCCCTCCTCTATTTACGCGAACAGCCGCTCTGCACTTGTCTGACCACCAATGAACCAGTAAACATACTGTACATTCGGCAGTTAACATTTTCGGGGGTTTTCAAAAAGGCAAAGCTGGAACAAAGCTCCAAGTTTCCCAGTTCATTTGCAGCTACATGCAACGATGGTCGTGGTGTGAAAGCAAGCCGATGACATAAGGGAAATATTAGCTGGAAGAGAGGTCAGATACAACATTGCTCTGAAAGCAGTGTGCAAACTGCGCAGAAAAAATGGATAAATCCAACTGTGAGACAATACTAGAAAAACCAGAAACAAAAGTGAGTGGAGCTTTGGAACAAAGATTGTCCTGTTTGCAGAAATTGTCACAAGAAGTGTGCTCCTTGTGCAAGACCTAAGAGAAGGAGATAGTAGGTATCAAAGTCACAAAACAGGTTTAGAGTCCTAGATGTGCAATGTCCACAAGAGATGAATGTGGTATGTATATAAAAGGAAAAGAGAAAACAAAATACTTTAATGCAACAGCAGAGGAGGAGGAGGAGGCAATAGTGGTCCCAAAAAAAAGAAAAGGAAATAAAAAAAAAAAAAAAAAAAAAAAAAAGCAGTCCATATGACTATTACAAGAGTCATGAAGATGACTTCAACTGCAGCAGCATAGACACTCTTAAATCTCACTCTGCTGCACTTAGTTATAATGAAGGAGGTAAGCATGACCTTCTAGTCTGTGATAAGCAACTGAGAGTTCCTGAAACTTACTTCACTAGGCTGAGAATTACGAAATATATAAGATTATAAATTTTAATTACTGGAAGTGGTACACTGTGAAGCTAGCAATTAGTTTTAATATTGGAGTCAAGTATACACACATGTGCTTCATAAAAACTTACTTATGCAGAACTAATTTCACATGGGTGTTGCATGCATTGTCTACTACTTTCGACTCCAGAATTTTATGAGTGGTTTGCAAACATCTATTGTCATTTTTTAAAACATAATATTTAATCAGTTTTCTGAAATAGCTCCCTTGAATGAAATACAAATTATCTAAGCTTAAATAAATATTTACTCGTTACACATTTAAAATTAATTCAGTAATCTTATGTGGTAGTCGTACTATAGCAGTTGAACACATCAGATCATAGAACAGCATATTTCAAATAAAATAAACAGAAAAAAATGGTTAATATCATAAAAAGTGTATTTGGTAAACTATTTTCAATTTCAATTCCCTTCATTGCTTATAAAAACCTTTTACAAGTATGTAGCATTATCAAAAATACAAAACAAAACAAAACATGCATACACACAAGACTGCACACACATTTAACAAAATCTAAATTTTTGTGTAGTGAGCTTTGTCCAAGGTTTATAAGTTATTAGTTGGTTTACCATATGCCACACACCTAGCTTTTTAAACTTGAATCATATAATTAATTTTATTTATCTCCCTCCTTTCTTTATGAAATTATTGCAGAATAATTTAGATCATTTTTATGATGAATCTTCCCATTTAGCCCTTATAATTATGATTCTGTACTATCGTTGCTTATCTAATAACATTATGAAAAATTTCTTGACAATGCAAAAGGATATGAAACAAAAGCAAAACATCTGAACTCCTTAATGTCCCCATTCTTTTAACAGTTTTCCAAGTTCTTGAAATGATACCCTATATATGTCCTTTGGCTGGAGAACAGTCATCAGTTGGAATGGTCGTATACTTTTTGAGATAACTGGAGCATGTGAAATTTTAAACCTCTCCACCTTCTCTTTGGTCCTATAGTTATATAACAACACAGTATTCATATTATACAAAAACCCTTGAATACACAAATAAATAGAAGAGAAGCTGGTGGGGGATTCCGTACTCCCAAGCCACCAAGTTAGCCACTTTCGAAAAGACCCACAGTCTGTAATCATGAAGCACAGATTTTCTTATTTGTAAATAATGACCATATATATTGTTCAGAATGCAATATCTCTGGCATTTGTCTTATTTTATGCACAATTTCTGTGGAATAACAACTATTTTCCATCCTATGGGAATTTCAATAAAAGCACCTTCCTTGCAAGTACCATATTTATCCGAATACAAGACAACCCCCATTTTTCAGAACTTAATTTTGGAATTTAACATATCAGCTATACAAGAAGAAGATATGATAACTTAATTATTAAATTAAATTTAAAGTTTTGCCATATATTTTGAACAAACTAAGGGATAACTGATTAAGTCCCCTGCTATTTTTTTTAATTAATTTGAATATGTGTAGAAATTAATGTGATGGGTAGGATAGTGAGGGAAAAGAGAACAGAAATTATGTGTGTGATCAAAAAAGGTAATAGCACAACAGAAACAATGATAGATAAGAATTTCTATTTAGACAACATACTTAATAAAATACTCAGTTACACAATATTTTATCGAAATTAATAATTCAAATTTATGAAAAAATTTGAATTTAGAGCGACAGAGAGATGAGGGGAGTCGGAAACATATGGTACATGTGCAATGGTAGAACGAGACGATAGCAGCAACAGTATAGCTGTAACAATGATTATGGATATGATTTTCCATTTAGACAACCTACTTAATATAACAGATTGTAAAAATTTTAACATAATTTGAATTTGCTGAGAAATTCTCATTGTGAGTGGAAGAGAGACAGAAAAGGGAGAATGGAAATGTATGGTTTGTCTGTGCACAGTGGTGATGGCACCAGTTTAGTTTAACATTTATAAATGTGATTTTCTATTAAGGCAAAAGTTAATAATACACATGTTAAAACAATTTCACCTAATTTGAATTTGCCCATAAATTCATGTTTTGAGTGGAAGAGAGGCCAGAGGGGAGTAAGGAGATGTACAGAACTGTGTGATTATATATGTGATGGCAGTAATAGGTTCCTAATGCAGTATTATGTGCAACCACCTATGTGAGATCTCTAAATTTCTCGGCAAGAAATTTTTGTTCCAATGAGAATGCTCAATTTCACAGTTTATTTTTGGCATGAAATGAAATGTTCAAAATCTGCCACATACCTCCAGGGTAATCACAACTTTCTCCAAGCTTCACCACTGCCATGCCACGAAATTTGAATCTTACTTTTTTCCCTGCATGGTATTCGGAAAACATATATCACGAATGCAAGAACGACCCCAATTTTGAAGATTAATATTTTGGAAAAAAATGTTACCTTGTATTCAGTAAGTATATTTATTTACAACTCCAATATATGTATATTCTAGTACATAGCTGTGTAAATGCTTCTTAATATTCTAGTTATTTATGAATTGAAATTATGTGTTTTATAGACCAACAGGAGTGGTGAAATAATTTGTCATTTAAGTTTTTTTTTTTTTTTTTAAATTAACCGACATACAAAGGTTTTTTTTAACCTCTGATCACACTGCTACATAACCGACAAGCACATTGTGCTACTGCTCAGCTAACCCAGCATTACGTCCTCCAAGGCTAAGCTCAATCATCATTTGAAGTCAAGTTACAGGGACTTTAACATGGCCAATATAATTGATTCTCCTGCCAAGTGTGAGTTGCAAAGCATTGCCTATTCGTTTTCTACATACAGAAAGGAATAGTGCAGCAGAAATTCATTGCAGAATGAGCCATGTTTATGGTACAAACTCTATGAGTGAGAGTATTGTGTGTGAATGATGTTGGAAATTTAAAGAAGTGAATTGATCAAGTGGTTCAAGAGAGATGGAGGTTTATCATCAGTGAGTTGTTTGCACATTTTCCGAACATTTCAAGATCAGCTCAATATATGATTATTACAGAACTATCAAATACTTTGTACATTATGGGTTCCCAAACATTGTCTGAAGACAGCCAGGTTGGTTTCTACCTTTAATTTTATTAAATATCAAAGTACGAGAAGACCAGGTGTTTAAAATAATTTTACAAGCTCGGCATGACATTAGCTTGATCCTCCCTCACTCATTATACTGTAGATGGGGAAGAGGTTCTAAACGCCATTGTGAAGGACGAAATACAAATTTTTATGACAATCTGGAATCAAAAGAACAATCTAAACAATGGTTGCAAACATTCCCAAAAAGTTCAAACTACTGTTTTTAGGGATCAGAAAGATGTGTTGCTCATTGAGTTTTTGAAACCAGGGACTATGATCATCTGCAGAAAGCCATTCAAAACAAAAGAGGTATGCTATCATCTGGAATGGTTTTGATTCATGATAAGCAAGGCTGCATACTACTGCAGTAACCCAACAGCTGCTTACTCAGTTTCATTGGGAAGTGCTCGAGCATCCTGCATACAGCAAAGATCTAGCACCCAGTGACTTTCATCTCTTTCAGCAGCTGAATAAAGGTCTGCACCAACAGAGAACTTCAAGATGCTCTGGAGACCTACCTGCATTTAGTGGTGGTAACCTTCTATGAAGAGGATATTGGAAAACTTGTTTATAGATGTGACAAATTTCTTAATATACATGTGACTATGTGGAAAAATAACTGTGACTGTAGTTTACCTTCGGCAATAAAATCATTTTATGGTATATATCTGTCTGTTATGCCCCATTGGCCTAAAAAAAAAAAGCCCTTGTAGAACTTTTCTCTTTTCGTAATATTAGTGAAGATAAAAGATTCAGAATGTATCAAAATGTAGAGGATTTAAGAAGCTATTTATAGAAGAATTATGATTTTGTTATTTACATATAATTTACCTTGACTACAGATCAGATTTTAGATTGCTTTTACAAAAATAGCTTTTGGGAACTCCAATTTAACCCCTTATTTTGATCCAGTTCATACACATACAACTAGATCTAACCTAATGTAAAAATCTTGAAACCAGAGGAATCTGTCGTTCTCTGCGGCACCTCATATCCATATGAAATAAAAAATACTGATGCCTGTTATTTCGATCCAGTTCATCTACACACAACTTAATTTAACCTTATACAAATATGAACTAGAAGGCCCTATCATTTGCTGCACTTGCTATGTCCTCTGCTTGCCTCATACTCATTTTTCAAAAGCAAGAAAACAAAGTTTGGTCAATTTGGGCTTAGCTTAATAAAACAGCTGCTGCTTTAAAAGATGCAAAGCTACTTTCCTGTGATTCATATTAACACTTTAACCTATATTCTGCCAAGTATCCAATCATATATAAATGTTTAATTAATAGCTTAAAGGAAAACTCAGCACACCAAAAATAACTTAGCTGATGTTCACTTTCTGATGTACATATCATGGCACATGAACGTGGTTTCGTTTAAAATTCACAGCTGATAACTACTCAAAATACTGCATGACCACATCACATGATTAAATTCTTGTATATCATTGCTTACAATATCAGCTCATACCATTGGGCAGAACAAGTAACCAATGACATCAAACCTTGTGGAAAAATGGAATGCACGGTTTTACCTCTTAACACAGGAAAATTTTCAATTCTGAGAAATTGGTAAAACCCTTAAACATTACACAAGAACCAAGCATTTCAAAAACATGATCTTAGTAGAGTATGACTCAGTGAACATTTACAGGATAATTTTTACCTACCAGTCTGTGGATCTCGTTTGACAACTCCCAGCCTCATGCACCACAGGGACTCAGTAAAAATTGTGCATTTCTCACTTCATGTCTGGTTTCCACTGCTACAAGTCAAGAATGAGATTTGATCTTGGAGTGAATTTGAGTATTTACATGTGTTTGTACTACAGTATGGTTGTATATTCACAATCCGAGCGTGTATATATGTTAAAACATTTTTAAAATAATTTGAGTGGAAAAACTAGACAAAAATTTAGTCTTGAATTTCAACAGACCACTTCCAAGTAGAAATACTACATTGATCTTAGTGGATAGGTTTAGCAAAACAGGTTCTGTGAATAACATAAAAGCCAATGAAACCATCACATACTTAATAAGGAAACACTTGAGAAAATCAGTGCTGCCTTGGAGCATAATCCTAGAAAATCTTTGAGGTATTTAGTACAGCAGACAGGAATTTGGAGAGCATTAGCTCTCAGAGCAACAAAATTACTCAAAGTAAAGCCCTACATAGTTTCAGGGTCTTACCAATTACAGACTGCAAATTTTAACAAAAGGTTTCATTTGTGTAGCAAAAACAATAGGGGAAAATTGATCCCAGAGAAATTTTCATGGGAAAATGTGAAATATATACACAGAAGATCTATGATAAGAGTGAGTAATGCATACTGTTAGACCAGATTCACAGACTGATGAGTACTAGTTAACCCGCTAACATTCGCTGAGAAGCACTGTAGAACAATGGTTTAGAATTAACTCCAAGTACAAATTAATGCTTGGAAAATTTTACAAAGCCATTCTGTTGTTTAAACTTTTTGTACATATATTATTTATCTTGTCAATATTTTAAATATATTGTATTTTAATCAAAATTATTAGTCATTTTTGAGAAAATAATAAACAACGAAAAATGTTCCATATAAAAGCTTCAAAAGCCTTCATTTTGCATCACAGGAACATACTGAACTTCAATACTAAGTTTGTTCCAGATTTTGTTTTTGAGTTATGCGTACATGCACATGCAGACCTTTTTAGATTCATGGGCCTCATAATATATACTTCTGTGAAATCTCAGCATTGAAAATTTGGGTGGAATACTACTTCTTCAAACAGTAGACACACTCCAATACTAAGAATCCCAATTCAAAAATTGTCAAAAGTAATACCGTTCTGCATTTTAAAACTTTTTTTTAAAATCTGATAGATGATTCCAAACAGATTTTTTGTGCTGAATTGGAAAATTATCTCAATTAGAAATATTCATCAATAATTAGAAATGAAATTATAGCTTTGTGAAATGTAATAAAAATTACTTTCAACAAGAATTTTTTGAGAAAAGCTTGGCCAGAATTTGTTATTTGTCATTAATTAATTATTACTTAATAATAATTATAAGCACATTCATAACTTTACCTCAATACTGCATTTCAAATTTTCTCTTCTTTGACCTTTTTGCATGTTGTTCAGAGCAGTCCCTTTTGAACATCCAGCAATAGTCAGCCATCATGTTAACACTCCACTTCTCTTGATACCTCATTTCCATATTTCTTATATGCTGGTGAAATATTTCACCTTGTTCCTTACTAAAATCTCCTAATTTAGATGAGAATGAAAGAAATGAACTCTGACTCATGTTGCAACCCACTGTTTGAAATTTTATAGCATCATTTTCACTATGTTAACATAATTTGTATCTTTTTTTATTTCTAAGGAAATTAAAAACAACATTTCTGAAAGCATTCCAGGCATCCTTCACTCCATCCATTCCATCCTAGTATTCTCGAACTGGCTGTTCATCACCAGTTTTCGAATTTGTGGGCTAACGAATTCACAAGCTTTCATTTTTATAGGATAATGAAGAAAATGTAGCACAAAGGTGTTTAAAGCTCTCACTGTCTTTATCTAGGATTTTCACAAATTGTTTCATTAAACCTAATCTTACATGGGGAGTTGGCAACAATACTTTTGAGGGATCAATAAGAGGTTCACATTTTAAATTTTTTTCGTCCAGTATTAAATTAATACCTTTACCAACGTTCTGACCTAGCTCTTCTATCTCATTCACATAAGAAACAAGGGTATTTTGTGAAACCAGCCTGCTGACCAACAATAGTCCAAAATCTTGAAATCTCTACAGACAAGCCATAGGTGTTTTTTGTACTGCAGTTTTTGTAAGAAAAACTTTACATTTTCATATGTCTCCTTTAAAACAAAAGAGTGGGCTACAGAAATAGAAGTCAGTGTGAAATTGTGATTCAGAAACGCTCATTTATTTAAAAAAAAAAAAAAAAAAAAAAAAATCATGCACAATGGTGAATCTATCCAATCACAGCAAGACAGAAAATCCTCAGTATTCTTAATTCCACTGACAACTTTTGAGGTGGCATTAATTATGATAATAAAAAGTCTTAAGCAATCCTTGCAACAAATAGACAAGTATTGCAATGAATGGAATTGATGGTAAACCCGGAAAAGACTCAAATTATTGTATTTAAGAAAGGGACAAAATTGAGCAAGTATGAAAAGTGGAAGAAAGAAGATAAGGAACAAAAGTGGTTAGAGATTGTATATATTTAGGGGTCAAAATTGATGGGGGATGAAAATGGGAGAAATAGAAGAAGTCAACTTTGGCAAAAGGGAAAGGAGCACTGACAGAAATTAAAGGGTGCAAATATAAAATACCAAATAAAAATGTCAACTGGCTAGAAAGACTGTATAATATGGTAGTTGAAGAAAAAATGCTGTAAGGAATTGAAATATGGGGACTAGATAGTGGTTGGGAAGTTGCAGATACAGTACACAGGATGTTTTGCAGGGAAGTGTTAGCTCTACCATCCAACAGTAAAGGAATTTGCTCAAATTGAAATAGGACAAGTGGGAAGAAAAGATGTGATTATGGAGAGAGTATTGGCATAGAATACTATATTTAGATGAATGCAACTTGTTAAAACAATGCTTAGAATTTCAAGAAAAGAATTTGAGGAAAAATGCATGGAGTTATTTAATACAAACTAAATTAGAAAATAGTAGATTGCCGGAAATTTGGAGGTAGAGGGGAAACAATGCAAACGATTTCTAGAAAGGAATAGGAGGAGATTTGAAGATATAGAAATACAAAAATTGTTCAGCAATATATGGGGAAAAAGATCATTAGAAACATATATACAAATAAAAAAATATATGGGAAAGAGAAATATATGTGGATAAATTAAATAAAGAACAAAGGGAGAGCATTACTTGGGTACAAGCAGGTGTGTGAAGACTAAAGGGTATGAGAAAAGGATTCCAACAGAATCAACGCCCAATATGTGGTGAAAAAGAAGATATGGAACTTATAGTTTATGACTGTTTGGAAAAAACAGTATATAAATGGTCAATGGCTGAAAATGGACAGAAAGAAAGATAGATAGCCTTAATCAAGCAAAAAGGTAGGCCAATATTTGGCTCAAGTAAAAAAGGAATGGATGTGATCAGCAAAAAGAGAAGCAGATGAAACATATGTTTATAGGTTGTTTTAAGAAATGTTGAGCATGACTGTTGTACACTTTTATTATTACTACTATTATTATATTATCATCATCTTTATGATTAAAATAAATGTGCTAAATGATAAGAAAAACTTGATTAGGAATATGGCAAGAAAACAGCCTGGGCAGATGTATAGGCATATTCTTTGTATAGGAGCTTAGTAAAAATAAATAATAAAAACACCACAGCAATTAAACAACTTTTAAAAATATCCTAGATGTTTCTAATACCATCGGGTGGTTCATATAACATCAAACTTTATAAATGAGTTTGCAGGCTAAGCAGCATGGAAGAAAGGGAAAGATGTGGGTAATTCAAATATCTGCCTCCACTATCAGTTGTTTCATTGAATATCCCCAAGACATGCTTACTACACAAAGCTGAAAATAGAATTCCTAGCAGAGAAGGTGAATACAAGAAAGAAAAAGAAATGGGTTTCAAGTAAATTTTCTCCAACTTACATCACACATCTCATTGCTTCTGAGAATTGAGTTATAGTTTCCTTATAACTTAGTTCATTTGTATTTATTTAAAATAAACAAAAAGCATGAAAAACAGTAGCGGAGCAGTCTGTATGTTTTTTTTCTTTACTTTCCCTACATACATACATATATATATACACCATAGAGAAAGTATTGTATTCCACCCAAAAATTTGACACCGAGATTTCATCGGAAATACATGTTTTGAGACCCCTGAAAAAAGTTGTTTTAGAAACGAGAGAGATAGTGTGGGGTGGAGGGGGAGGGTGGCGACAGCATAGCTCAAAAGCAAAAAGTCCATTGCATCTTCCAACATGAACGTTTTAAAGAAAATGCCCCCCCCCCAACTACCCTTTACCTGGAACATTTTTCAAAATTTTTGATTTTCTCAAAAATGGCTCAAACGATTTTGATTATAATACCATATGTTTAAGATATTTTATGACAAACAAAATGTATCTTGAATTTTCTGGGAATAGCCTCTGAAGATCTTTTCATTCTGGATGACTTTTGTATAACTGGCAAACCTAAGATATATACAAAAACTTACTACACAAAAAAGCAGATCCCATTAAAACATACAACTTATGTCATATAGTTTTTGTAGAGTCCTCCGTTTTCAAAATATTCCGGATTATTTGTTTCAATTTTAGCCACTTAAACTTTTCTCAAATGGGAAGACATCTTTCTTCTCGTTTCTTGTTTGTTTACTCCTGGCAAGCAAAGAGATTGGAATTTCAATTGTTTAAGATAACAGCTGCCAGCTTTTAAAGGACAAGACTATCACTTTAGTCTGTGCACTGAGCATTTTCTTATTTTCTTTCTACTTACAAGGAAGCTAGTAATAAACCAATTCTGCTTATGCTTATCTTGATTAATGCAACGTAGGTAACAGATTAATGTTTTGAATAAAAGGTTTGTTAACCGAACAGTTAGAGGACATCATGTGAATGGAACACATTAGATTTTTTCCCTTCTACTTATAAGGAAGCAAGTAATGAGAACAATTTCTGCTAATGTTATCTCAATTAGCATGATGTAGATAGATAGAAGAATAAGCTTTTTAACAATTATTCACTACAGAGATACAGAGAACGTCATGTGACTGGAACACATTTATTTATATAAATTTATTAAAATAAAAATATAGCTTATAAAATGTAATAAAAGCTTAATATAAGTATGTAAACTGGCATACCTTTAATCTTTACAGAACAAAATTATGCATTTGTCATAAAAGCTTTATTAAAATGTAAAATAGTTCTTTACAAGCATGAGAAAAAGCTGTGAACAATAGTACAAGACTCAAATTGCATTTTATTCAAAAGTCTATATTTGGGCTCTAATGATTAACTTGGCCAATATTCATTACAATGGATGTAATAAATGAGGAGAAATAAAATGAAAGTTTCCAAACCAATACTCAAAGTTTTGAATTGTGCACTAGATTTTATCTTAGTAATATTTAAGTATGAACAAAAATGCAACTCACCTACTCTGAGAAACAGCAATGCACTAAACATAGATAGTGCCACTGGACTGAAAACACCTGCAAAGGTTCCCAAAGTTCTACTGGACTCCATATCGGTAGCCCCAAATTCTACATAACCACCAGAACCACTACTTATGGTCTGACTTCTTCTCATTGTTAGAGCATTTGACAATCTCGTAAAAAGGCGCTGCTTCGATATTAATGGTGCCTTTTCATTAGGAGATGTAACCACCACTGGACTACCAACTGGAACATCCGAGATGAGCGTTAAAGGCCCATCATTAACGGTCCCAAGCTCTGGTGCGATCATTGCTGATATCCGCCGTGATCTAAAAGTAAATAAATGTGCCATGAACACGTTCTATACATTTGTGGAACTAATAAAAAAAACACTTGTTACTTTCATAAAAATAACCCAATGCATTAAAAAGAATAAATTAAATTATTTACTGTGTTTAGCTGTCATAAAAATTGTTTTTAGCACTTTCAAACGATGATTCACTTTCTCACATAACGCCCATTCGCAAAACGTCACTTTCATATGGTATACAAAACAGATTGACCAATAGTCTCAAATGAACAGGTTAACCAACCTCAGGCATTGAGAATCTGCCACAATCTGATGACGCATTCCGTTGCTAGGGTTCAAAGAAAGAAAGAAGAAAAAAAAGAAAAAAAAACTGTTGTGAAGGAGGTTTTTTTTTTTTTTTTTTGTATATTCGTGTATTGCTTTCTGAGGTTATTTTGAAACGTCTAGATTAATTATTTATTACTCTTAGATAAATGAAATTGTAAGGAATATTTGTATTCATGACCTGCAGCGTTTTTGCTAAATGTTCATAGTTATTATAAATAATAGTGGTAAATATAGTCACATTTAATTGGGGCCGCATTGCTATATAACAGATGTTTTACAAGGGTGGAGTTAAGAATAATTAAACACTAATTTTATATATTTTATCCTAAAAATAAAACCACTGTTATGCAAATATTTACTACCCATACAATTAACTAAAAAGCATACAGCCACAGAATAGTTAGTATACAGGAAGGAAACTTGACTGTACTCCGTGATCCAAAATTCAGTGCGCATGAGAGAATTCTGCCATACCAAGTAAACAGATGTGAGTTGAAGTTAAACATTTCATAATATACATTTTGTCAATGTTATTAACTGTGAATTTTAGCTGCAGGGCATAAATTCTACTCAACACTAATACACTGTACAAGTTAGAATATTTTAAACGTATAGCTTTACTGTTTTTATAATGAGAGTTTTTATAAGAGAAAAGACGGTCATTGCTGCTCAGCACCACGCAAAAATAATTCAAATGTAAATAAAGTATAGAAACATGGAATGTCTCCTGTAAATTTAGTAATGTGGTTTAACATGTGTTTGCATCACGCTTCAATTTTTTATTATTTATTTGTTTCGTGTAATGACAAGAATTATTTAAGAAAGTATTACATAGAGTATAAAAACATGGAATGTCTCCTGTAAAGTTAGTAATGTGGTTTGACATGTGTTTGCATCAAGCTTTAGTTTTGCGTTATTTGTTTTTAGAGTATGACAGGTCTGATTCACTCTGTCAAATTATATTTATTGCCCATCAGGGTTCAATGTCTTAACCTTTCTTTACTCTTATATTAAGTAAAATTTGGCAACCCATTGAACCACTTGGTTATTTACTTCCACCACGCTTCTACCTACATACTTTGCTAACCATCATTGCATGTTGCTAGGGTTTGTTTTGTAGATATTAGTAGCAAAAAAAGCTAATCTCAAAAATCTGGTGTGTTCTATTCTCATGACTTTCTCTAGCTGTTCCAAACACAAATTTTACTTGCAAAAGAAATTATTCTTTTATCTACATCATGCTAATTCAACATAGACATTACCAGAATTGATCTCATCACTTGCTTCTTTGTAACTTAAAAGGAAATAAGGAATACACAGGCTAAAGCACCAGTAAAATCTTTTAAAAGCCGGTTGCTATGTGAAACAATTGAAATTCAGTACTCTTTGCCTGCTAGAAATGAGTACCCGTTTGAGATAAGTTTTAAGTATATCTTGAACTGAAACCAAACAACCCAGAATATTGCAAAACGGCCAATTCTACAATATATATGACATAAATTGTGTTTTTAATCAGATAGACATTTTCTTCTGTAGTAATTAGTTGCCTATCTCTCACGGTTTCCCTGGTACACATAGAAAATTCAACATATACAATTTATTTGTCATAAAAATATCTTAAACATATCACATTTTAATCGGAATCGATCTTTGAGAAAATCAAAATTTTAGAAATGTTTCCAATTAAAGCGTAATTTGGGTGAGGGATTCCCTTGAAAATATACGTGTCGCATCCTTAAAAGATACACTGAACTTAAATACTGAGTTTGGTGTTTAACCGACTTTTTGTTTTTCAGTTATGCTACCCCCCCCCCACACACACACACACAGACAGTTTGTTTTTGGTAGTATTTAACGCCCGCTTTAACTACTTATGGCACCGCAGGCGGTGACACTGATGATACATGAATGATGATGGAGCACCGGTGGAATGCGATGGCGGGGGAAACCGGAATACCCGGAGAAAAGCTGTCCACCACAAATCTCACATGCGGTCGCTTGGGATTGAACCCCGGTCGTCTAGGTGAGAGGCAAGTGGTCTAACCACTCGGCCACGGCGCATCCAGGGAGTCTTAAAAACAATATTTCCGGTGAAATCTCAGTACCGAGTTTTTGGGCGGTATACAATACCTACCTACGCAATCCACTACGTACATTGTACATACGGACTAGAGAAAGTTAAAATGACTCTAACAAGTTTTATAGCAATACCGTATGTTTAATATTTTGCTTCACAAAAGAAATGTATATCTTGAATTTTCTGACCATTGTCGTTGAACTCCTGTTCAGTCTCGGTGACTTTTTATAATTGATAAACAATAAGAGAGAGAAAAAATCTTATTACACAACAATGTAGACCCCGCTAAAGCCCATAAATTGTCATACACAACTTTTTTTTTTTTTTTTTGAGTTAGCCATTTTCGAGATACCCCGAATTATTGATTAAAATGGTCAAATACATACACATTGCCTAACATGGAAATTACCATTCAGCCTTCTTTTCTTTTTCCAAGTTCTTGTAAAAGAATGTGTTTTAAAAGCATCGCATAGTGGCTGGCATCGAAAAGATTTGACTACAGTTTATGCCTATAACAAAATGCGCAATTACAGTTTATCTGTATTAACAAGAGGCAGAAGAATAAGCAAAGTTTGTAGGAGAGTAAGCAGAGAAAATACGTATATACCACACATAAGATTTGTATTATATATTAACGTACTTTATTATTTTAAATGTTTTAATTTTTACTTTCTCTATAGGCACTATGTACATAGTGTATAGAGAATGTATTGCACTCCACCAAAAAATTCGATACCGAGATTTCACGGGAAATATGTTTTAGGGTCCCCTGTATCCAAAAAAAGTATTTTCAGAAAAAGGTCCGTGTGTGTATGTGTGTGTCCGTGTCCGTGTGTCTGTGAGCACGATAACTCAAAAACCAAAAGTCGGTAAAATACCAAACTTGGTATTTAAGTTTAGTATCTTCCAGGGATGCGACACGAAGGTTTTGAGAAAAATTCCCCCACCCCAAACTACCCTTTAACTTGGAACTTTTTTTGAAAATTTCGATTTTCTCAAAAATGGCTCTAACGATTTTGATTAAAATGTCAGATATTGAAGACATTTACCTAAAAAATAAAATTTATATTTTGAATTTTCTGGGAATAGCCTCTGAAGAGTAGTTTATTCTGGATGAATTTTACGGAATTTTGAATAACTGCTAAATCATAAGAGATAGACAAAAACTTACTACACACAAAATGTAGAACACATTAAAACACACACTTTATGTTATATACATTTTTTTTCGTGGAGTTGATCGTTTTTGAGACATTCCTTGTTTTTGGTTTCTGCTATGAAAAACTTACACTTTTCTCATACAGGAATTTGTCACTGCTGTCCATACAAACAAAGGAACTTCAGTCACATAGCAACCAGCTTTTGATTATCACTTTAACCTATGGTACTCCCTATTTCGCTTCTATTTATAAGGAAGCAAGTAATATGGCTATTTCTGTTAATTTTATACTGATTAGCATGAAGTAAATAGAAGAATAAGCTTTTTAAGAATAATTTGTTGCTGAGGTATAGAGAAAGTTATGTGAATGGAACACATCAGATTTTTTTTAAAGTCGAATGTGATAAACATATGTCGCTCGGCGTTTACTTGGCCTCAATATAGCGATTAGCACAGTGCTTGGCTTCATGCACATCAAAGGAGCCGCCCTCAATATTCCTTTCTGTATACTCTCTATTCTGTGATATTCTGTTGAAACCCTAGTTTTTGGGCCGGTGATGGAATTAATTTCTGAACATTTTCAAATGTATTAAAAGTAATCTTATATCGTTTGGGCCGTTTTTTGTAGGTCAAATGCTTAATTGTGACGAAATAAATTAATATATTTTTGGATGGTGTTTAACGCCCGCTTTTACTAATTGTGCATTACAGGCGACGACACTGGTAATACATGAAATGAAGTATCGGTGGAATTCGATGGTGAGGGAAACTAGAGAAACCGGAGAAAACCTGTCCCTGCGCCGCTTTGTCCATTACAAATCTCATATGCGGTCGTTCGGGATTGAACCTGTAAATTAATATAGTTTCCCTTTTTTTCCGTAAGGTGACATTGTTGGAAACCTTACCCACCATAATATTAAAATGCGTTTTTTACTTTAAAGTAAAGTATAAGGAGTGTTAAAGCGGAAAAAGAGCTGAAAAAATGCAGAAGCTATGCCAGAATTATAATTTTAAAATTTCGACAAATAAAACAAAAACAATGACCTTCCAAGGTAAACACACTGTTCAAACAAAAATAGTAGTTAATGGCATTATATTAGAGCAAGTCACGAGTTTTAAGTATTTAGAACAAAAAAAAATTGATGTGTACCATTCACATGACTTCCTCCATATCCCTGCAACAAATAATTCTTAAAAAGCTTATACTTCTATTTACTTTATGCTAATCAGAAAAAAATAGCAGAAATAGTCTAATTACTCGCTTCCTTGTAAGTAGAAGCGAAATAAAGGACAACCGTAGGTTAAAGTGATAGTCAAAAGCTGGTTGCTATGTCAATGAAGTTACTTTGTTTATATGGATAGGAGTTGACAAGTTCCTGTATGAGAAAAGTATGTTTTTCATAGCAGAAACCAAAAATAAGGAATGTCTAAAAAACGACGAACTCCACGAACAAAATGCATATAACATAAATTGTGTGTTTTAATGTGTTCTACATTTTTTGTGTAAACTACTCTTCAGAGGCTAGTCTCAGAAATTTCAAGATATACATTTTATTTGTCAGGTAAATATGTTTAATATATGAAATTTTAATCAAAATCCTTAGAGCCATTTTTGAGAAAATCAAAATTTTCGAAAAAAGTTTCATGTAAAGGGTAGTTGGGGGTGGGGGGATTTTTCTCAAAATCTTCGTGTCGCATCCCTGGAAGATACTAAACTTAAGTACCAAGTTTGGTATTTTACCGACTTTTCGTTTTTGAGTTATCGTGTTCACAGACACACGGACACACACACACACACACACACACACACACACACACACACACACACACATGGACCTTTTTGTGAAAATGCTTTTTTTGGATATTGGAGACCCCAAAAACATATATTTCCGGTGAAATCTCGGTATCGAATTTTTGGAGGAGTGCAATACTTTCTCTATACACTATGTACATAGTGCGTATGGATAAAGTAATATAAGTTATAAATATGAAAATGATTTTAGTAATAAACTGCCCATGTTTCAGCAAATGTGTGACACAATAAACAGGAGCCTCAAAACTAAAGCCAGAAAAGAAACAGGAACGAAGTTTTATAAAGTATGTGGCATTGTCATAACAATGAGTAAGATACCTGAAACATTAGATTTGTTAAACATCTTACGGTCAAAGCCTCTCTCAGATTACACTTATGAAGAACGATGCGAGCTGAAAGCGAAACGGGCTACTCCAAAATTAAATATTAAGGAGGTTAAAAAAAGCAAACACGCCAATTTCAATCTTTATGGAATGAGAGGTTCTCCTGGCTTATGAGTACTTGTGAAACAAACAAAATATAGTGTTATATTTGCATCATATTCGGTAAAAAGAATCGGAGTGGTTCACAAAAGGCAGCTCTGAATTTAGTAATTTTATTAAAAAAAAAAGCAAGCAAACATCAGAATCAAGGGTGCATTTGTTAAGTAAAGAGAAGTTTCAGCTCTTAGGAAGACATTGGATTAACCATGTTTTTTTTCCGAAGCTGCACGTCTTTAGCCAATAAAAATAATGAACAGATATCATTAAATAGACAGCTTCTTGAACGAATAATTCAAACTATCATATATTTGTGCAAACAAGAATTACCTTTACGTGATCACCGAGAAGATGACGAATCAAATAGCAGGGGCAATTATTAAGAACTTTTAAATTTACTTACTCGGTTATACGAGACCATTTACAGTTCACATCAACATTGAAAGGGAGTTCACTGGAGATTCAACACGAACTTATTGAGGTCATAACTTCAGTTGTTAAGGACAAAAGTATGTCAGAAATTCAAGAGAGTTCTTTTATTTAAATTCATGCCGACGAGACTTTAGACGTGTCTTGCAAGAGCCAACTTAGCATCATTTTCCGGTACTGTGTTCAAGACAGAATTGAAGAACTGTTCGTAGGTTTCTATGATATCTCAAGTGACAAAAGTTGCTCAGGTTTGGCAAGTTTTGTTCTTAAGGTTTTGGAAGAGTAGAACATAGATAAAAACAAAGTGATACGTGAAGCCTAAGATGGTTGCTCCGTAATGACAGGGCAGCAAATGGGTATACAGCATATAGTAAGCGAATTTTGCCCTCACGCACTCTATATTTACTGTTACGCACACCAGCTGAATCTATACTTCTGTATGGTTAAAAAACAATCAAACAAGTACGTTTGTTTATATCTGACTTGACAGCATTTCATAGTTTTTTTTTTTTTTTTTTTTTTTTCAGGAAGTCGTCCAAACGCACTGCACTGCTTACTGATAAAGGATTTAAGAAGTTCTGCAGTGACTGGTTAATATAAATGCTTGCCACAATGAAATACAACTCGCATTGCAAATATACAAAAGCTAAGACTTTCAAGCTTTCATTGAAGAATGTGTGCAAAATATTATCAAGTTGAATGGAAATGTACGTTTCAGTGACTCTCAAAATGCTAGATTAAAAGTGCTGATTATTGAAGTTATTGACTCTAGTTCTTCAAATGAAATCCAGATTTGAAGATTTTCCACAGCTCGAGTTTGTAGAACTGCTGAATGAAAAAGAAAAATAATTATGGAGCATAAGAAAGAATTTCCTCGGACGAAATTTTCCAAGCTAATAAAGCAGTATCCTGGTTATTTTAAATCAGACCAGCTTGAAAATGAGCTCTTCAATATTTATGCAGATGATCAAAAGCATCTATTGTCACAAAATCTACTGAAGTATTTAGCTGTAAATGCTAGAATCGGTATATCAGGAGGTGACTAAGTTATTTCGATTAGTTTTAACATATTCTGCTACAAGCAGTGAGAGATCTATGAGTACACCCACGAGAATTAAATAATACTTAAGAAACTCAATGATCATTCACCGTTTGTGTAACGTAAGCATTTTAGTTGTTGGGAGAACCGTCATCTGATGCCGCCTCTATTGAACAAAGAAGAACGACGGATGGAATTTGGTGTATAAGTCAGTTTAGGTGCGAAGGTGTTTTCAATATAACCATTATATTAGCATTGTTATTTGTTGTTTTTATTGTCAACCTTAAACTTAATTTAAATGCGGAATATTCGATAAAATGTGCAACTGCCCATCTCCACCTTTTATTTTCAGCAGTAGGGCGTTTAAACTAAAGCGTTTCCATTTTTTTATTTCACGGTACCCCACTGCTAATCTCCTAGATAAAATATCAAATGAAAAAATCAGAGAAATGTTGGAAATAATTTATCTAGAAGAAAAAATTACAAATTATAGAAACGAATGAAGACAGGATGTCATCAGAGAGGATCCCAAGAAGACGTTGTACTACAGACCTATAGGAAAAAAGACATCCGAGAAGAACAATGAAACAATGGTAAGACGTATTTTGAAGCCAGAACAAGCACTGCCTAATCCTTGAGGTGAAGATGATGATATAAGGAGTGTATCTGATGTAGCCAGCTAACCAGTAGTTCTTCACAGTTGAGCGATTTCGTTATCGAATTACCAAGGTTACCTTACAAATTTCCGAGAGACAAAAAAAAAAAAAAAAAAAAAAAAAAAAGGAAGGGAAAATGTGCTCAACTAAGGTTAAAAAAAGGGAGGGACAAAAAGGTGGTGGTTTATTCAACAAATTCAACGATTTCTGTTTCCTCTAGTTTATTTTATTGAAATACAAACCAGTACATCAAATTATTTCTCATCGAAAGTAGGAAACACATAAAGCTATTGTACTTCAAGACATTAAGCATCCCTGCATTTTTAAAAGCAAGTTTGTTTCTATTAGAAGATAGAATGTCTTTGTAGATGCTAGAGTTTCTTTCGATGTCCCACAGAAACCAGTGGGGCAAACCTTGTATTCACTCGGAATGGCAAATCTATGGATGTGGCGTCGTCCTCCGTGATGTAATGCTTACCATGTTAACTTAATACATCCAAGGTTCAAACCTGGCGGAGGACGAAAGATTTTTTTCAGGCGTAAAAATCCTTAGCATGGTTTCCTTCGGGAGGAAAGTAAAGCCCAAAATAGTATGCGATGCCGAGAACCAGAGCCATTAAAGAACGTCCGTAAATAAAACTCCATTTATTTATTTTTAAGATGCGGCGAATTCCACAATGTCTGGATTCTTCTGAAGACTAGACTCAAGTTTGTATTTGGCAAAGCCATCTAGCTGTTCCCCCACGAAAGCAAAAATATCCCACTGTTTTCCTTTTCCAGACCGCGTTCTTCTAATCATTTAATAGCTGCAGTCAGGTACTTGTAACTACAGACACAATATAGTTCTGTCTGCAAAAGATGTATTTTCTCCGGTAACAAAACTTCTTATGCCTTGGAAATACCACCTGCATTGGTTGGATTTAAGGAAAGCTCAAACTCTCTAATTTTGTCAAAATGTTCACACAGCATAGCAGCACAACCAGTCCAAATCCCCGGCGAGTAATAATCGAAATTTGGAAGGGATAGGTCAGTGGTTTCCCTGTAGGCAACAACACGACTCGGAACTTTCAGTAGAACCTTCTTCAGGTCAGAGATGAATTGATTTGCGATATCGTATTCGTTCATTATAGATTCACAAACCCTGTGAGGTAACTATTAAAATCTGTAAACCCACGCGTTCCTATAAAATTGTGGTCAAAAAAGATGTCGTTTTGCGCATGTTAAAGTAAACACACTATTCAAGACAAGCCGCAATAATTTTGAAATATCTAACGTACATACAGAGGAGCGAAAACGATGGCTAGCATGCAAATATATTGCTCTCATATAATGCTAAGGTCAGACGCAATAGTATTTTAGAGTCATAATGTTAATGATAATCTTGTGTTTTTTTCTTTACTTCTATGTTGTTTTTCATTTCTTCGTATAATGAAACAATCTTATTTTCAAGTTGTTTTGTATAACGCGGTTTTACGAGGTTATTGTTGTTAACATGCTTAACTGTGAAGTAATTAAATAATAATATCAATATTGTACCAATTTTAAGTTGAAATTGAAGTATACATTTAACCTTTAATTGTAGCACAATTAAACACGCATCTCTATAATTTAATCGCATAGGTAACCATTATAGTGTTCGCAAAACTTAAAAGATAAATGGAGGCGGAATGTACTAATGTCCAGCTTGCCCCTTCTAGTACACACATCTTAGTGCCTGGGCTGAGAACATTATTTTTATTAATTACGCTGTAATAAATATTAGCTAATTATAGCCGCCAATGTTATCGTTAAATAGAATTTTATTTTCTGATCATGGCCGCACAAAAATACTATCTATGATATCTAAAACGCGAGCTACGCATTTTTTAAATTCACGGGTTGTATAAACTCAACGTTGGGTATAGCGTAGATAGGCTGAAAAATACCACCAAATCCTTCCTCACAACAATTATCTAAAATGTGAACGTACAGTGCAGTATGCTACACAAACCACGAAGTTTAAAAGGAAGTTCAGTTCGTTTTAACGGTAGTGGTGTGTATTATTAAAGTGAACGGGCATGTTAAACCGTGTTTCAAACTCGAGCTGAAGTCTTGTTAATATACACATGAAATCATTATGTTTCTCTTTGTGATACGTGTTAGTGTGCCCATAAAGCCGGGACAAGTGGTTTTTCGATTAACAATCTGAAGTGATTAATTCTCAGTCGCTAATGGAAATACTAGTTCAAATAAGCTAATGTAGAAAAATTTATGATGAGGTAATAAGCAGCGTAACTCAAGGCGATTTCACGAGCAGGCATGCAGAAGTTACGGCTTCAGGAGGAAGATTGTAATACATTCCCAGGAGTCGATTATCATTAACTTAAGGGATACAAGTGACGATTCAGAATTAAGTGCTTTCGAGGAAGAAAGCTTGCCGTTTTATCGATATAACGTCAATTATGAGTTAACACCATCAAGGTAGCGTTTTAAGGATGTGTAGAACTAGGTAAACCATGGATGACAGCATGGTTGGTGTGTAGAAATTGCTTTTACGTACACAATTTTATTACCACCGGTATACACCCGATTCGTTTGTCAACAGCGTTCCGAGAACCTTAGGCAGCGTTCATGTAGGTATGCATTTAAAGTCCTAAATGTTATATTAACATTCCAAATGCATCTATCTCAAATTCATTTTAAAAAGTTCACAGATAGGAAAATCTTTAAGTAATCCTTTTCATTTTATTTGAGATTTTTGTTTCTGATCTTTGGTTTTGGTTTCATTCAAGTCCCTTATTCTAATAAAAGTTTTCGTCCTAATCAATGTTTTTATTACCTCCTGTGAAATGGTAATATTTATTTCCTACTGTTTTTAATTGCTTCATCGAGTCATTCTGCGGTTCTTTTGGTTATATTGGTCGTGGCACACTTTTAAACATATGCGTTGAATAATAATGGCAATTGATTGGAGTCAAGTGCAAGCCAGAAATTAATTTCCTTTCTTTGTTGTTAGTTCTTTGTTACTTCTGTGTATATTCTTAAGTCTGAATACGGCTTGTGTTCAGAAGCTATACAACCCTCAATATCTTGAGCTATCCTGAGACATTCGCTTTTGTGCCGATATTTCATAGATTCTGCTACATTTTCTTGATCATGTTCTTGAGCTTCTGTACCATCAGGTCCTACGATTTTGAAATATTTCTGCCGTTGTACAAAGCTTCACTTGCAATGTATCTGCATAAGCATTTCCCCCTTTTCAGACAGAAAATCTTAGGCATCATTCCTCTAATAAACCCAATCACCAAGATGTTCCTAAAATGTAGACGGAACAAATATAAAGCAATGGCCTTAATCATAACGTAGTAGCGTAATTGTAACCGTTGCTATATTTGTATATTTGAGTCTATTAATTTTTTTTTTTTTTTTTTTTTTTTTTTTTTGTAGTTTAACGTCCTTTAACCTGGTTTGGTCATATCTGACGATGAATGAAATTGATGATATGATGCTCAAATGATCTCGGGGTCCATGGAGCTTAAAGTTACTAGACATTCGTCTTCTCAGGATAAGGGAAAACCCCGAAAAAAAAAACTTACCCGGATAACTCACCCTAAGCGAGATTCGAACTCACGACCTTTTGAACGTGAGGCAGACATGCTACCACCACGTTACCCAGGCGGGCGTCTATTAATTATAAAATATTGTTATGTAATTCAGAACGAAAGCCTTGCCTTCGGCAACGGTTGCCATTAACAATCTATTCATTTTTCGGAAATGGAAACTTTTTATGCAAATAACCATTTTGTTTCTTAATTTAACATCTATATAGTCCATATTGACTCATTTTAAAATCGGAGCTCATACAGAATGAAACGAAAAAAACTAGCATCAGTGACTTCGTAAACGCCCTATTAATGTGTATACGGCTATTGTAATCAAGGGTGCTTGCAAGCAAGGTCACTCACTCTCTCGCGAAACTCCGTCCTACATGTACAGTCCTATACCTGTAATTTTCCACCATGACTGACACTGAAGGACCGATTCAAAGGTTGCAAGTTTAGAAACCGATTTAAGAGGGAAAACATTGTTAACTAAGGGGAGGAATGTTTGCAAGGTTTCACCAGAGTCGATGGACAGCGAATAGCATATACAAGGGGTCTTTCTGCTAAAAATAAATTTAAAAAAACAACAGTATTTTAGCTTCCTCTAGTCACGAAAAAGGTAGTTTGTGGGAGCACACAGCCCTTAAACTTGAGTTGGTTGTCATGACAGCCAGATGTAAAAAGTGCAGGTAAACCTACCACAGTCGAGAGTGGCTGCACCCTGCTCATGGACATTGTGACTTTCCCGCTTCGCTCTCTTTTTATTTATTCCCTGCTGTTGCAGCGGCAACAGTTGCGAATGGGAGATTTTTGCTCTTAAATGAGTGATTTGTATATTTCTATTCCCCTATTTTAGTGAAATGTTTAGAAGTTTAAAATGGATAAAATTACATTTGAATCCACTTAGAAACAGGTGAAGTGGCGCTTCTTCTGAAGAGCCTTTCTTAATTTCTTTCATACTAACCGCAAGTGACTTATTTTCCCCAGGTAAAGGGAAATTTTAAATTTTTTTGGGATGAGATACTCCAATAGCAGAACTGAGAAAGAAGTGGAGATAATTTATTTTGTATCACAAAATTTTCGCCAAAATATAAACATCTGCAAAATCATAGTTTAAACTGAACATTTCAATATCTTTCATGCAAAAAATATGCATTAACTAGTACCAAAATGCCATGCCACATCAGTAAGAAACATTATACACTTAGACAACACCTACTACAGATGGGAAATACATAAACATTCCTGAGACAATATCACACTTTCACAAGAAGATAATATTAACGGAATGCAAGGAATAGAAAAAAAAAATCAAGAACAGCTACAACAAACCAATTTAGAATTGAGAAACCTTTTTGAAACTGTACCTGAATTATCAGACACACAGAAGCAAGAAATGAAGGGGAACAATAAAATATATAAAACTTGCAAAAAACATACATGGCAAATAATAATAGTAAGAATTATGGAAAGGGAAGGAAAAACTGCAACTTTCTCTGGAACTCTAGTACACTCATGATGTGACAAGACAGCAATAGCAATAAGTGATGTATTATATAGGAAGCATTTAAATAAAACGGTTATAAAATATCTATCAACATGTGAACTCTATGCCAGAAAGCAAAACCTTTAAGCTGTAGATATGATTTTTCTAAGAGAAGAAAAGAATTCGGAGCTATCTTTGTTATCTATGATATATTGACTAAGTTTGTTAAAATTTGCCCTATAAGAAACATAAAGCGTAATATATGTGTAAGCAAAACCATGAATGATTGGCTACCAAAGAATGGATATATCCAAGCCCTATTGTCAGACAATGCTACATACCATAAAAGTAAAGTATTCACAAAACTTCAAAGAAAAATAATATACTTCATAATTATACAGCATACTATCGACAAGGAAACACATCCAAAGAGATATTTTCCCTCGGAAATACAGGGTGTATATAAATGAATATCGGGGTTTTAACTCTTTATAATATTTATTACATTCAACTTACAGCTATGAATGATACATCAAATGAAAAAGCAACTCAAACACTTTTACCAAGAAGCTTATAAATGTTCAATGTGACTAGCCTTTGTCACACAGCACGCATCAAGTCTATAGCCGAGTTCTTCCCAAATATTGATAAGTGTGCATTGTAATTGTAGCAACAGCTGCTTCAATCCGGTTTCTTAATTCAGGGAGGTCAGCTGGTAGCGGAGGCACGTACACACGATCCTTGATGAAGCCCCAAAGGTAAAAATCACATGACGTTAGGTCAGGAGAACGTGGAGGCCATGCATAGAACTGAAGACAACACGATCCATAAAATCGTCATGAAACAACATGTCATTTGCAAATTTGGCACGTAATCCGTGGTCTGTCGGCTTTAGAGTCTGTAATAACTGTAAACGGTAAGGACGTAGCTGTAAGCGTTTTCTAACAACTTTTGAAACAGTCGACACAGGAACTTGTAATTCACGACTAGCCTTCCGGACTGATTTCTCTGGGCTACGAGTGAATGACTCTCACTCGCTCAACAGTCTCTTCACTTACTCCTGGTCGTTCTGTACTCTTCCCTTTACAAAGACAGCCGGTATCTTCAAACTGATTATACCATTTACGAATGTTTTTATCACTAGGAGGATCACAACCGAACTTACTACAGAACGCACGTTGCACAGTAACTACAGATTCGTTCTTTGCAAACTGCAAAACACAAAATGCTTTCTGTTTATTAGTCACCAACTTTGCTACTACCGCTGTCTAACGGAATGCGGCAGAAACATTGCACGCACATGCGCCAACAAACAAAACTGTGTAGAGTTGCTTTTTCGTTTGACATATCATTTATAACTGTAAATTGAATGTAATAAATATTATAAAGAGTTAAAACCCTGATATTCATTTATATACACCTGTATATATGTATAAAAAAGTTTCAGAAATCAAATAACAAAGGAAAAATACATTTTAATAATAAGAAACATTAGAGACAAAACTGAATGGGGAAAGCAGCTTTAAAAATCTAAATGTATTAAAACATTTAATGTATAAAGCCATGATGCATGTAAAAAGAGATAATTTAAATTGAGTATTGATTTATGGATGCTCATTAACTGCTATGCCTCTCAGTATCCCATTCTACTGTGTAGCCCAGTCACTTGACAAATGGAGAAATCACAAAATGTTCAATGTTATTAGACAATTGAGTGAAAAATAAGTTTTACATTCTATACGGCACGTGTAAGGCCACTTAAGTTTGCTCAGAGGCCTCTTTATTAGGCTTGAGTGTCATAAATCTATGGCACAGGGTCTATGGCATTACTTCCCTTCCTAAGGAACCATGCTAAGGATTTTTACACCCAAAATAATCCATTGCCCTCCCCCAGGTTTAAACCTGCGACTTGGGAACCAGATCATGGAGGACTGGAGGTGATGCTATACATCAGTAAGAAAGTGCCAGAGTTGAGAAGGTGCAGTAATAAATAAGAAAGAGCAAATATTGTGAAATAACTAGAAACTAATTCAACAGCCCAAGAAAGATTTAATTAGAATAATTGCATTGTGTTAATTTATTAATTGAAACAATCTTCATTGGTTATGTCAAAAATATTATAAGATCAGCATCAGCAGTAGCAGTCAGTATACAACCTTCATTAGAGGTGATATAATGCATTAGCATCCTGCACTAACATACATGCATTGGAAGTTTGAAGCAATTTGTATGCATAGTAGTTAATTTGGTATAACATTTACCTAAATAAATCAGTATATTTTCAACTTTAAAGTCAACTTAAATTCCTATCTCTAAGTCCATAACAATTTCATATTTGAAACTGTAACTATAGTGCTGCTTGGATAACAAACTGATGTCTGCTATAAAAATTGATTAGTATTATAGTAATATTTTCATGTTTGGCATCTCTCAGTTATTTTAAATAATATATTTATAAAGTCCCAGTGGTGGCACAGATTTTTAGTCTTCAGTTTAGACCCTTGTTTCACATTATTAGAAGCATAGCCACTGAATATAATTATAAACAGTTAAACCATGTAATGTAAGTTCAACTACATACATTTGACTTATAATTTCAATTATTTATCTCAGTTAAGTGTTTCTTACATTCACTTATAATTTCAATTATTTACCTCAGTAAAGTGTTTCTTGTAGAAGATATTTTCACATCTTATCTTATCACTTCTGAACCCCAAAACTACTGAGTATTTTAGATTTAGCAGTAACAGTTTTCACTTTTATGAAAACTTTTAATTTTTATCTACTGGTGTTATTAATCCTGAAGTATAGTGTTTCCATTTATTGCATTTTTATACACTGCTTATTATTTGAAAATCTGAAATACCACATCCTGCACTTTACTGCTTGTAAACAAAAATTAAAGCATTTGGATCAACTATTTTGCTGTAGCTCAATGAGAGAAGTAGCTGAAGTAGGTTCAAGTTCATCCACATTCCGTCAACAAACAATACTTTGAATATTATATTAAAAAAAATATTAAATTACAAGTCCACTTATCAATGGTAATTATACACCAAGTAAGTCGTTGCTTCCTGTGTTTGAATCTGTAAAGACCTAAAAGGCATCTGGATAGAGGGTGAAAGCCCAAGTGTCTTATCAAGAAAAGTTGTTAATTATCATTGACTTGGAGAGCCAAGAAGAAACTAGGAGTAAAGCGAAGTGAATGTATCTCCAATATCTTTAAAGATGTGAGCTACATCTTTTGAGGGAATCACTGAGGCCAACAGAACCTGGTACTCAAGACAACACTATGGGGTGATAGTCCATCTAACAGCCATGTGTTGTATTCAATCTTTCTGCTCATGGTAATGTGTAAGTGACATAGTAATTGTCTGATGAAAGATGTAATCTGAAGCTAGTGTTGCTCAAGCTGATGTTTGTATGTGTAACAATGCAAAGCAGTTTGTAAGGATATAGATATGAGGCAGGTCAAGAATACAGTACAGTTTAAACTGTGTTTTAAAATTTAGGAATTGGGGCCTTTACTGTCAAACTTAGGCAAGAAGGCAGGCAATAGGAATTTGCAGTATAAACACTTTCTGTACTAATGAAGTTCTTGCATGCTCACACCAATAAACTTGAACACTGTTGTCAGTTAGCTTGTGTACTAGCAATAAGAACCTGGAAATGCATAATGCTACATATTGCAACAGATATTGCAGCATGGCTGAATCACATATACACATTTTAGACAGCATTCTCAGTCATCAATAACAGAATCAACTAATAATTTATGCTCAGTTTTTAAGGGTAACTCATCAGCTATGTGCATCATTGGAAGATTATAGTATCAAAAAATAATCTTCAAACATGGGACTAACTTATATCACTAAGGCAGTATTAGTTTTGATGGGACCCACAATAGCTACTAAGGTGCTGAATAAGTGGGGAACAGGGGTTACTCCTTTAAGAAATGCCAACTACGGCATTGTTGATAGCTGAAATTGAGTATTTGGCATGATCACTTCTTGGGATTGCGGTCACTAAGGTTGTTGAGCAAACTTTCGGCCAATTTTGCTCCATAGCCTTCTGCAGGCCATGAGCTAGTGACAAGAAAGATTTAAATCACAAATGAGTATATGACACTTTCAGAAGACATTAAGGAAGCACCAAGCTTGAAGTATCTTCTTTTGGGCTCCTGATATAAGTGCCAATTATATTAATTTTATTTAATGTATTAAACTACTATATATCTTTCAATTAAGTACCACATGCTATTAATGAGAATACTTTGCTCTCTACATGTTTTGGTTACAAACATCTATGGACAAGTTATATACATGACATTCACTGTTACTTTGAAAGTTCTTGCTCTGTTAAGTAAGCCCTATTTAAATTTAATAGTTTCTTTTGCTTGTCTTAGACCAATATACAGTAAAACCTTGTTAATCCATACCCCTTTAAACCAGATTTCGCTTTCTCCAAACAAGCATCCTTAAAAAAAAAAAAAAATCTGCAAATTGCTAACTTAAATTACAATACTGCACTAAGACAAATGTAAAGAAATTGTCCATTTTATTTTTGCACAGACTGTACAATAAGAATTTCTTAGGAATACCAAGAATACATTAGTGAGAATGGTACATTATGCTGCCCTCCTTCCCACACCCTTGCTGTACCTGCAATAGGGCTTGCAACTCTTGTCAGAAGGGTTAGTTTAACACTTGCCTATCTCAGTCATTAAGCTAAAGAAACAAATTGAGTGCACAATGTAGTTTAGTAAACCTACAATATAGTGGGAAGCATAAGCATAAATTGCTTACAATACATGAGAACTGAAAATTATAGAAAGGCTTGAAAATTTTGCGTATCTATACGCAGAATATGGAATTACAAAACAAAACAGTTTCAGACATAAAAACAAAAACGGGTGAACTTTCTATAATTTTTTATTAAATGTAATGTAAATGAGGAAAATTGTCAGTCAAATGAATGAGGCAGCTGGCTGGCAACGTTAGAACATGTGACATACAAGTTGAACAAACAATTTTGTGCATGCAGAATTGCAGTGAAAGGTGTTGAAATTCAAGCTGCTGCCGAACGTCATGCAAAACAACTTGGCAACAATGGATTTTTGGCTAGTTCGGGCTAGTTATTCAGATTCTGCAAGCATTGTAACATAGTGAACAAAAAAATGTGTGGAGAGATCTTATGCTAATACGTCAGCTGTTGGCCCATTTAGAAAAAAATTACAATCTATCATTGAAGAAGAAAAGTTAGATTTGTCTCAATTGTATAATGATGAGACAGGTGTATTTTGGCCCGCCTTGCCTGAGAATATTCAAGCCTCCAAATCCTTAAAAATTACACCTGAATGAAAAATTTGCAAAAAAATGCGTTTCTGCATTATTATGTGCTAATGCAGATGGAAGCCATATTTTAAAGCCAGTTGTCATAAGTAAATGTAAACAACCAAGGACTATTAAGAATGTAATGTCCATATTGCCTGTGCATTACTACAACTCAAAAATGTGTGGTTTATGGCAGACATCACCCATGATTGGTTTCATAACCATACTTTACCTGCAATAAGAAAACACCAAGAAAATAAAAACCAAAATGATGTTTTGTCACCCACCACAGTACGGTGAAGAGAACTGTTCCCTTCCATGCAGAATCTTTGCAAAAGTTGCAGACTTGCCCCTATGCTCTTGTCCCTGCGTTGGTTGGACAGATTTTGTGGAATCATCGGGATCAATCTTTCTAGTACTGCAAGAATATTGTGAACAACTGATGAATGCTTCCAAAAGACATTCCCAGTTCTCCTGCTGTCTGCCATAATGTGATTTGCCTGTTGTTCAGTATCAGTACCTCCATATGAGGTGTGTTCTGTGGATGCTGTACTGAGACAGCCATTGCGATCCTTGGTGACATTTTCAACACCATTCTGTGACATGCTGATGAGACATTAGTCTCTCCATAAACCTCTACCAGCATCAGTGAATGTGAGTCACAGTTACATATTTCACTCACAGAAATCGAATAACTGAACTGATTTCTTTGCCAGAACCAATTTTCCACATTTTTTGCACTATTAAGTGGCAGTTGGCTGAAACTCTGCACTGTTGCCAATCATGTATTACAATTACACACCTACTAAGTTTGCTGTGAAAGTTGAAACACCAAGAATATGGGCCTTAAAACCTTAAGTTTTTGTCATAGTAGTAATAATAATAATAATAATAATAATTTATTATCCTTTAATATTTTAAAACCTAAATTCACTAATTGGTTTCATTCCTGCACTAGGCTGACAATATAAATGTTAAAAAATATAGGTGCTAAGTGGTAAAAAATGCCCTTGTGAGACACCTTCATAAATAGTAATTTTTTCTTCTTTTAGAAATGTTACCACTGTTACTTATGTTATTTATGTTTGGCAGTAGAAGTATTTTATTATTTTTATGAGTTGTTGTGCTTTTCAATAATTTATTTGAAAATAAAGATATTATCTGTACACGATCTGATTGTTCTGAATCCGATTTGTTCTTCTAGTATAACATGTTCTGCTATAATTTGTATTATTTTATTATTATTTTTCAAATATTTTAAAGGCAGCATCGAGTTAATATATTCCTCTACAATTATTAGTCAATTATGCTTTTCTTTCCTGAATATAGAGATTGTTTGGGCAGTAAGCCAATCTATTGTTTTTTCCAGCACACGTTATAAAGATGTAGAATTCCTTTGTGTTTGAACAGTTCCACATTTAATCTATCCTGACCTATTGCTTTGCTATTTTTTTTTTTAATGCATACTTGAGTAATTATCAATATCTCTCTCTCTCTCTCTCTCTCTCTCTCACACACACACTCACAAAAACTAGTATATGAATAAAATATTCTTACTTGTTTGCTTACTGATACATTTACTGTTTTGTTTGATTAGTCTTAGATAAGTTGTTGACGAGTTAATGATCAACCCAAAGTTGGCTGAAACCAGAATGGAATCAAGAGGGACCACTACCAGGCCTCGACAACTGGGCAGGATATAACATGGTGATTTGCTAGTGTGTTCTGCAGGATGGAGGTGAGGGGACCTTTGAAGCAATGGGGAAGAATTCTTGTTGGGGAGAAATCCCCACATTCCCACTAGGAATTGGACCTGGGTACTCTGTACCACAGGCAAGTTATAAAACTAATTTTTTAAATAATTGTGTATGTGCATTATATAAGAGAAACTGATAACTGCAACATGTCATTCAATTTCATTCAATGATAACATTTATTGTCCTAATATGAAGATTGTCTTCATTTCATTAAGAAACAATAACATTGAGTGCATTATCTGTTTTTTTATGTTATGGCTACTAATATTATTGGAATAAAAAAAAACATGTTTTAATGATCAAAGCCTTTCTGGTTTTAAGATTTTATTACTAATAAAATTAGTTCCTCTCAAATTTACTAATATTGAGTAGATACCAGTTCATAATTTGTATGTCAGAACAGTAACTATACAATACCGTGCTTTACATGTCATCAGCATTTGTGGAATGTAAAGCTGAACATTTTACACAACATATGATGCAATTTACACCACAGATAAACTGTACATATAATGTACAGTTCAGAATGTACATATTACAGAAATCACATTTTAATAACACAACCCAAATTAAGATTTATATCAAAATAATTGTAAGTAAAATCAGCATAATTTATACTGAAATTACCTTTTCATTTATAACACTTTTTCACTATGTGGTACAACAAACTCATATAGAAAAAGAAAGAAAATAAATTATTGCTTCTAACCGTGATCGCTAGTAGCTTCTTTTACTTGCTAAATAATAATATAATAATAATAATAATGATAATTTATTTACCATTTGGCATACACACAATGCAATAGATTTCATCAGCAAGTCATTAAAATGCATCCTTATTTTAAATATTCTTGTATGTTGTAAAAATTAAAGTCATTTAATTCTGTTTTTAACACTAATTTTAAAAGAATTTTCATTTACAATTTGTCTTATATTTAAAGGTAGTTTATTATATAATTTCACTCCAAGATGAAGATGAGTGTTAAGAGATTTCTGTAACCGAAACTAAGGAGGTACCATGTTATTTTTACTTCTGACTTAAAATACAAGCAAAATTGTCCAATGAAAGTAGTAATCAATAACCTTTTTAGTACTGATCCACTTAGTTGTCTGAAAATTCGGAAGACATATTTCAAGATATTTTCCTCATCAAGTTTGTTATAATCTCTTCTAAGTAACTGGCTACAAATAATACTGGTTTATAAATAATTTGGCTAGTGATAAAAAATTCAACAGAATTCAACACAGCAATAAATTGGAGGTAGAGTCAGCTAGAAAAATGCAATGCAATAAATTCTCTAAGATTTTTAAGAACATGGTGTAATTGTCCTTTCAACTAAATGAAACATCAGAAAAGTGATTACAAATTCTTGTAAAAACAAAATTCTAAACAAACAAAACATTTAGCAATAAGGAAACATGAATGAGTTGCAACCAGCCTGCTTTGGCAAAATAAATATCATTTTGAAACATGAGACAGTATTACCAAGTTCTTAAATAAATTGTAGCAGACTTATTTTGGCCTACTGATCTAAAGCAAATCCAAAAGGTAAACATTAAATCATATAAATCAAGCTATTCCAACACTATTTGTCTGAGTAAGTGCTCATGCTTACTCAACCACAAACCTCGGAGCCCTGCTAGAGGGGTAGGGAATAGCCAATACGTAACTGAGCAAAACTCTTAGCAAAATACCTAGGCTTGCATTCCAACGTTTGTTTCAACCATGATAATAGGTGGCCCATAATGAAATAACATACTACAAGCATGCTCCTGTGAGTAATAAGTAACTTGCTGCTCTTTGGAACAACCTGATGTACATAAATGGACCAACAAGATTTGTGACTGAGAACTTATCTTTTTAATAAGTTATACTAAAAATCTTGAACCTATCTCTTTATGTTTTAAATAAATGTGTTTAGTTACCATTTCTGGATGCTAACACTGTATGCAGCCAATCACTTGCAGAGGAACTAAAAATCATTGTATATAAATATAAACATGAAAGTTAGTATGTAGAACTAATAATACTTATTTCATTGTTATTTGTTTATATCATTTTATAAATAATATGAATTGTACTCTTGTTAAAAAAATATTCAACAGTGACCCACCTTTAAGCACAAATTCTCATTAGTCACTCTGAGAAATTTGTCAGGTTTAATAATAATTCATGAATCCTATTGGATTATCAATAGATTGTCTAAGTTTTTTTCTTTCTTTCTTTCTCTTCTTATATTATGTTAATCTTTTCTTCTCTAATCTACATCATCAAACTGTCCATCAACAGTAAACATTGCTGCACGTAATCTGTAAACATTCCTAAGCTTAATTAGTGGTGGAGCGTGTTTGTCTGAGGGACAGAAGTAATCTGGTGAAGTTCTCACATCCTCCACAACAAACTGCTTAGGTTTAGTCTCAAAACGCAATCCTCGGCCTGGAATTACTGCAAACACTGTAAAAGAAGATGATATTTGTTTAACCAAATGCAATATAAAAAAGAACATTTTTCAGACATAATATTATAAAATATTGAAACAAATGAATGCAATCCATCAGTACAATATTTTGTTATGAAACCTCTCAATTTGATGGTGGTGATTGATACATCATTTCTTTCTTACAGCTCTCCATGTCTTAAAGTAGTTTTAGATCCAGCATTTAATAGATTCCACAGGAGGCAGTGAACAAAGTTTTTTATAATGGATTCTGTGTTAATAAAAGTATAATATGCCACAACCAGCTAAGTTAACTTTTATATAATTTGGGTACAGAAGTTAGTAACTGTATTTGAATTAGCAGTTTAATTGAGGTGGATGATTGTAACACCACTGACAGATAATTTTTACCTGGACATGTTTCAAAGTGTGTGTGCTTTATCTTCAGCAGACTCCAATAGATGCGGTATTTCCTCTGGTGGTTTTTAAATTATTCAGCTTTTGACAGAAGTTAATACCAAACCTTTAATATACAATGTACATGCTAGAAACAGCATCTGTTGTATAGAACAGGTTATTAAAATAATATTTAGGTTTGTATGACTAGCTCTCAGCATGACATTTGTTTTGCTAGAGAAGCAGATCAGCATCTGTCTGCAAAGCAGACTGTCTCTTGTTCCACTACCACCAACAGACAATCTAATCCACAAGAGCAAAGTTTCTCAAGTCCACATTTTATCAGTCCTGCCAACAATGCTACTTGCCCGCCTGGGTAGTGTGGTGGTAGCGTGTCTGCCTCACATTCAAAAGGCCATAAGTTCGAATCTCGCTTAGGGTGAGTTACCTGGATAAGGTGTTTTTTGGGGATTTCCCCTTATCCTGAGAAGACGATTGTTGAGTAACTTTAAGGTCCATGGACCCCGAGATCATTTCACTAATTTCATTCGTCGTCCGATATGACCAACCAGGTTAAAGGATATTTCACTAATCTTAAAGCCATTTAAGTTAAACACGTACTTGAAGTTAACCAAGGCAATGGTTCTACATCAACTGATAGGTTTTACCTCCAACAAGAAACATAGCATGAGCTTCAGCTGTAAATCCTGACCTAACTACAATACATAACAAATTTTGCCTTTGGAAGAAATGGAGGAAGTTACAATAATACAAAAGTTGACTTAAACTCCTAAAATAATAATTTCAACAAAATTACTTCATGGAGTCAACAATTACCAGCAGATTATCAACGATTTAGGTTCCACCATACAAGAAGAACAGTTCATTGCAACAAAATAAAGTTCTTAAAATAAGCACAGCTTCAGTAAATGACTTCCGAGTGGTAATAAAATTCCTGGAAGAATCAAAGCTTCCTTTTCACACTTTCTGTGATTCACCTTTCAAAAGAAACTTATTTTAAGATAGGTATGCTACTATCTAATAGACGACAATGCTCAGAACCAATCTTTCTGAACTTACCAGAAGTAAAAGTTACCACGCTTTTCTAAAAAGATCAACAATGCCATTGTGTGCCATAGAATTAGATGACAATGAAAAGGGATCTTTGAAGTCAAACATAATTAGATGTATACCAGAAGAAAGCCACAAGTATCCCATAATGCACACTGTACCAATGGGCATATTACAAACTTTGACTCACAATTTGATGTGTGAAATATCCCTCAAATCATCATTTTTCTATGTGCACAAAATACGAAGACACTCAGTCTTCCTGAGTGAATTGTAAAGAAGTTCATCCATCAAACTTTAGCGATTGTAGTTATTATCTGGAATTAAAAATGAAACCTAACACAAAGGCGACTCAGCCTGTTACAAGACAAAAACCTTTAAACCTAAACAACAACTTTCTGAAGTTAGTGCCAAACTCACCATTCTTAACTCCTTAAACATTTAATGTCCATGTCCCTCTCTTCCCAAATTCAACTTGTGTAGTTTTATTTATATCTACATTGAACCTAAAGTGAAATTATAATAGGTAAAGTGATCTACTGACCTATGTAGGTAAGGTCCTCCATGCAGTCTTGGGGTTGTGACTAGGTAATATAACAGCCTACACTTAAAATCTATGGTGCCTTTATAAAAGTAGTTATAAGCCCATTAAAAATGTACTTAAAAATTCAAACTAAGCATTCGTTGGTGTGGAATCCAAGGAGCACTTCATTGAAGGCAGCTAGGTTAAACCTAATTAACTGGTGGAAGAAGCTACTATATAAAAGGTAGCATATACAAATGTATTAGACATGTATTTGAAGGATGATAGCAATGTTTTTATTGCTGCAAACAACAAATATGACAGAAGGAACTTTACAGAAGATAATACATCTTAATATACTCAAAGAAGTTTGGAGAAAGTTGTATAATGTATATGATGGTATCTCATAAGACAAAAGTTCATGTTCATGCAATTTTTTGTATTAAAAAAAATTCTACTGATACTGTTGCTAAATGCTTATGTCAAAACTGAAGAATCTTTGGAATGATTTGAAACAATAAAGATAGCTCCCCCCCCCCAAAAAAAAAAACCTACTGTAAGAAACCAAATCATATAATCAAGAAATGTTGGAAATGGATAGTGGATGAAGACCACTGAAACTTGACAAGACTGATGCAAAGAAATGTGATTTTTTTTCAGAAAGAAATAAAACCCTAATGGTTCTTTTACTATCATAACACTTACAACACTGATGGTTTTGGACAAAGGAGCAATGAATCATATTTCAAGTAATTGCAAAGGTTTCAAATCTTTTAAATCCTTTTACACTATACATTCACTTCGGTTAATGGATACACAGTTGAAGCAATTGGCAAAGGCACTATAGAGATGAAGCAATTGCAATGGTACTATACAGATGAAGTAGCAGTGATATGTGGTATGTACCACAATTTCAAAAGAACTTGCACATCAGGATAAAATCCTAAAAGTAGTTGCATTTATTTAGAAGCTGAGGTTGGTTACTTGAGCATGAGAAATTGAATTTGGACATATATTATCTAATTTTATCAGTTTATTATATATAAACTAATAAACTAAGTCATACAAATAAACTAAGAAAAAAGAAAGAAAGAAAATATTTTCTTCCACTGGCTAAACAAAAATAAACATTCCATAACTAAATTTCAACTGGTAATCAGTTAAACAAAATATATGTCGGAAATAATTACTGATAGTCAGCACCTCTATTACTAAATGAAAAATTTAAAATATAATGCAGTTAAATTATACAATTTTCACAGTCTAATAACCATTTATGAAATATCTTATCTTTTCATAGTATTTGTATAGTTCTATATTTTTATTTGTAATTTATTTAGTAACCATTAATGCTTAAACCATTATAATCACTCATTTCCTTCAGCTCTAGGTTTCTTCACTTCACTGTTTTATTCTAACTTATCGCAAAAATAAATATTAAAACTCATAGATTTTACTTTACTTACTTTATTCACTTTACTTGCACAACCACTATTTCATTATCTTCTCTTCATTCTCAACCTAACTCCAGCTCATAAAATTTCATTGAGATATTTAAAGGTGTTGGTAGATCAACTAAAGCGTTATTAGAAATAACACCTCTCTTAATAGCTGTTTCAATTCCCTCGTCCATCACTGCCACTCCTTCCACCTTTTTCTCTTACCATCAACTCCCTGGATCCACCCTTCCCAAAAACATGCTAATATGGCAGTTTTTTTTTTTTTTTTTGGTAGTGTTTAACGCCCGCTTTAACTACTAATGGCACCGCAGGCGGTGACACTGATGATACATGAATGATGGAGCACCGGTGGAATGCGATGGCGGGGGAAACCGGAGTACCCGGAGAAAACCCGCCCCAGCGCCGTTTTGTCCACCACAAATCTCACATGCGGTCGCTTGGGATCGAACCCCGGCCGTCTAGGTGAGAGTCGAGTGGTCTAACCACTCGGCCACGGCGCGGCCAGAAATTAATATGGCAGTTGTATATACAATGGTGATGAGAGGCAAAATTAGGGTAAAAAAACATATAAAGATCTAGAGGAAAAGACAGGAAATGATAAAAATCAAAATATAAACAGCAAAGAAGACTGCAGAAATAAAGGCAGTGAAAATAGAATTATAGAAGGAAAGAAAATGCCTCAAATTGAAATAGTAACTGGTCTTAGGGAAGCACACCGCTTGCGGTGCCAAAAGTAGTTAAAGCGGGTGTTAAACACTACAAAAAAAAAAAAAAAAAAAACATTAGGGAAGCATGGATGACAGTGTTTTTGCATAAGGTAATTGAACCTCTAAATATAGATATAAACAATGCACATGAAGACAATACAAAAAGGTGAACTAGAAACATATATACAGACCCAAATGGATAAAATATTGTCTTGTGTCCACAGTGAAAATGCATCCAGAAATAAGCAATACAATCTATTACATGAAAAACCAATAGGTTCAAAACTATTATTAAATGAAGAACCAATGCAAGCAGGTGAAACATGAGGAAAGAAACAAATACATGTGGATAAGTCCAAATGCAAGGAAGAAGAAACCAAAGAAAGAAGAACAACGGAGAAAAGGAAGGAGAATGAAGAAGTAGAAAGAATTGTGACAGGATGATTCAAACATAAAAATGTAAATTTGAACAGAACAGATGCAAATGGATAGCATTTAGAGGAGTAAATGCAGATGCCTAATATAATAAAAGGTGACAATGAAAAGTGTAAAGCAAAAGTGGTTCTGTTGCATGTGGGGTACAAACAATATTAAAAAAGAAAAAGTCCAAAGGAGGTTGCAGAGGAAGTTTACAACTTGATTGATTGTACCAAAAGGTGTTTTTCAGGGGCAACAGTTTTGGTTACTGGTATAGTGATAAGTAGACCCCGGATTTTTATGTAATATCAAGGTGCAAAATATGTACATATTTATGTAACAAAAAACATCAAAATATGTAATGAAATATGTAATATCAACAAAATATGTAAAATTATGTTATATTCTAAATGCTAAGATTGCCACCTCAAATCTAAATGCAATTTGATGGGTCTGTACATACAAATTAATTGCAATGAGTTAAAATTTAAGGACTAAATATAGACTTATATGGAAAATGTTTTGTTTTATGCAGAATTTGCCTAAAATTTATTTTCAAGTAGGTAATTACGAAATAAGAAATATATGTTTTGGATTATATTTATTAAAATTACTCATTTCACAGAATCATTTTACTTAAATTTTAGACAGTAAAGCAATGTTGAAATATTGAACCAATTTATCAATGAGTGAAACAATAAATTCACAATAATTAAATTTTATAATGAGGATGCATTTTCTGTTTTCTATCTCTTGACATACAATGAACCAGGCATTTTCATTTTGAGTCTTTTGCTTCTTTCAAAGTACAGTGAATAACCATATACTTTTCTGTATTTACAGGAGTCATTGTTTGTCTCCTATCAACAAAATGTTCTAATAAGCAGAGAAGCATCTCTCCATGTCACATGAAGTAACAGGAGCATATTTTAGCATAGGAACCTGATTTGTAGAGAAATGTTTTGGTAAATCGACAGTCACCATTTAGCACTTTAGACATAGACACAAGCGCAGAGTATCCTGGATTCCTGTTTAGCACAGCTTTGAATTTTTCACCTACCTTCCTTCCTACATCTTCTGCAACTACACTAAGCTTCTGTGATGCACATTCCATTAAATCCATAGATTCGTGAAGAAGGGAACCTGATGTTTCCAACTGCTTGATGGTGCTAAGCAATCAGCCAAAGTTAATTTTGATGTAAGCACAGGAGCTTGCCACTTTCAGAGCTTTAAAGATGTCCTGAGATTCACGTATGGAAGCAGCTATTTCTGCAGAGAACATGTTCACCATTGACTGGACTCCTTCAAAATGTTCACAATAGAAGTTCACAGCTTCTAACCACGTACCCCATCTTGTAAGTACTGGCTCAGGAGGCAAAGGGACATGTTGGAGATGATTTTTTTAGCACTGAACTCTGTGCAGTGCTTTCACGAAATTTTTTGTTGCCAATATCAACTTATTTACACAGTGAAAATTATTTCTTACTTCTTCAGCAACATGTTGCAATGCATGGGCCAAGCAGATGAAGTGAAGTACATTTGGGTAGAAAACCTTAAGAGCAGTAGGAGCTTTAATCATGTATGCTGCCGCATGTGAATACATAATTAAAACCTTTTCCTCACACACATCCTCTGGCCACAGAATCATTTATGAATCTTGCAACTATAGAATGATTTGTTTGTTCTAACACCTTGCAACAGATTAGAAATGGTATTGCTGGATTTTCAGAATCTAGTTTTCCTACAGCTAAATTTACTATGTACTGACAAATATCATCTGTAGTTTCATCGACGGCAAACCAAATACAGAAGTTTCCAATTTCATTCAGTATATGAGCAACTGCTTCTTCATAACACACATGAAGATACTTTTTCCTCAGAGTAGATTCTTCAGGAATAACCTTTTTGCAATATTTTTTCTAGAAAGGAGCAAAATTGAGGAATTTGAAGTTTTACGCCACGGAATATTAGCTGTAATCATTGCACTGCACAGGTTTTTAAAAAAATCATTTCTGGACAGAACTTGCTTTCTAGAAGACTGTAGGTGTTTATTGCATATGTGAAGAGCACTCTTGATATGTTATTCCAATTGAGACTTCATGGAACAGCCAATTCTTTTACCGCATGCTTGACAGGCTTATTTTTCCGTTAGTTGTAAAGGTGCTATCTAATTTCACCCATGGATTCAACTTGCAGAATAGCAAGGACACAATTGGTGCCATTTTACTAAGACTTGCAAAAACTAACTGCAGTATTATCTATCACCTTGTTATATTTTGATGCTTGTCCAGCAGTTCACTTTATTTGCTTGCAACTATTATATTACAAGATGCAGACTACCGCGACAAATGGTAACAATCAATTTCTCCAGTCCTTGTAAATGCCCAAAGCGCTTACAAGAAACTTGACACTGGAGGTCAACATTATCGAGCGGCACCTGTTTTGATATAAACAGACAATAATCAGAACGAGGCGAGGCGGTTAATATTGCATTCTTAATTTAATTTGCATCCTAATTGATTTTTGTTGCTTTCAGCAAAACTTGTGAAAACAGTAGTTTATAATGTGACTACAATATTTTTTTTAAAAAATAATAAAAATGTGACGAAACCCAGAAAATATGTATCTTTTATGTAATATCGTTAAAATATGTAGAGATGTGCAAAATATGTAAAAAAATGTAAAATAAAAATTTGTAAGAGTCCCAAATGACATAATTCGCCAACATTTTTACTTCCCATTGAAATATTATGCAGGATTTAAAATATGTAATTACATAAAAATCTGGGCTCTAGTGATAAGAGACTACAGTAAAAAGTATATAAGTGCATTAATGACAAAATTAAATGGGCATGTAAAACTACTAAAGAATTTATATGGAATCAAATAGGTGGTTAGATGAAAGTTGTTTGGACTGGGATAATCTGCATTTTTAAATAGAATAGATTTGCATGTGTTAAGCCAAATGATAAAGATGAAAGCAGATTTATTCATGAAACAGGGAAACTAGAAATAAGTAGGGGTGATGGCAACAAAGTAGATAAACATAGGCAAAATTTTGAAAATGAAAAAATTAAAATATGTGAAGCAAAAAGTGGTAATTCAGTAATCTGGAGGAAACAACAAAGAAAAATTACAGGGTAGCAAATGTGATTTACAAAAGCAAAGAGGATATAACATTCTATCATAAAAACAAGAATAAGTCAAATGTAATATTACCTGAACATGGTTTAAAAGCATAAGAAATAATAGTAAATAATTGTGAGAGTTATGCTTTAGGGGCATTTTACCGTAGACAATACAATAGTGGGGGAGTGCTGGTTTATGTGGGTCGCTTCCTTACCATGGTGGTAGTGCAGCTGCTTACCAGGTTCGATTCCTGGTACTGGCATGGGGATTTTCTCCCTCTGGGACACCTGGTCCGGGTACACTCAGCCTCATGAGGTCCCTGGGGGGGGGGGGCAATTGAGGAGCTACTTGAGGTAAAAGTAGCAGTTCCTAGTTGCACAGACTGCATTTACCGGCTGGGAGAGACTCGGAGCGCTAATCATCTCACCCTTCAGTGCTGCACCCCATCCATGATGCTTGTAATGGGCAGAGATGGGGGACGCAGTGATCAGGTGGTATGCCTTGGCCCAACTTTAGCCTGTTGTGCCACAGAGTTTACAGTGGACAAGTCAATAAAATTTAAAGAATTAAATTGCACTAAAGTTTTAGTGGAAATGACATTGAACTAACACCCATAGAAATTTCTTTGAAAAAATGAAACATTGTACTAATAGGAGCATATAGATCTACAACAATGAAAAAAAAAAGTTTAATAAACTTAGAAGACTTCCTAATCACAATTTCTGAAAATAAAATCAAAATAGATATCAGGGATCTAAATATTGATTTGCTAAAAGATAATTCAGTCAAACGCAGATTAATACAGACTTTAACCAGGATAAACTTAAAAATTTGTATAGGTGGACCCATCAGGGTCACAAAACTAACAAAATCATATATAAATAATGTATTTACAAATCTAATAGAAAATAAATGGGAAACAAAAATAATAAAAGCAGGAATAGTGACCAGTTGTTAAAAGTAAATGTAAAAAAAGAGATCTATGGAGTAACTTTGAATAGAAGACAAATGGATAATGAAAGTTTAAATATATTAAGACAATACCTCACATGGGTAAGTTGGAAAGAGGTTTACGAAACAGAAAATGTAACAAAAAGTTTGAAAATATTAGTAATATAATACAGAAATACTAAAATATGTTTAAAAAAGTGAAAGATAAGTCTGGATTAATAGGTATTCAGCATGAAAAATGGATGATAAAAGGGATAAAAATGACATAGGAAAGAATGAATTCTCTAAAACATATGAATTAAAGGTTATTAAGATAAATTAAAGATAATAATAGAATATTTAAATTAGTACATGAATGTGCAGCGATGAGGTAAATCAGGAACCAGTAATAAAGTAGAAAATAAAGCTAGAACAATATGGAATATGATAAATAAGATGTACAAGAAAAAAATAGAGTGACAAGGAAAATGAAGAGAAATACATCTAAAAGAAATATGTACAAGTTCGATAAATATTTTACAAATATTATAAATCAAATAAAGACATATGAGCAAAAAATTAGCCAAGTAAAAATATTAGCAGCAAGTCATGTACAATTGATGGGAATATTAGAAATTGCAGAAAAAAATATACTACAAGAAATGAACAAGTTTAAGCCTAAAAATATCTGTTGGTTTGATGAAATATCAAATAAAATTATAAAAGATATTACAATTAAGATTGCTAAAGTACTGACATACATTACAAATGCATCATTAAATTAAGGATGTTTCCAAATATTTTTAAAAAAAATGAATTTTAAGTCCATTATTTAAATAAAAAGGAAACAGGATGGATATAGAAAATTATAGGTCAATTACATTATGTTCTACTATTTCGAAAATGATGGAAGGTGTATTTTTAAACCAATTGCAAAATGTTTTTACTAAATTAAACATAATATAAGAATTGCAATTTGGATACCAAAAGATGAAATTGACAATTATTGCAATCGGTATGATAAATAATTACATAATTGAAGCTTTATATAAATCAGAGAAGGTAATAGCTATTTTTTTGGACTTAGCATCACTTAGAAAAATGATGGGGTCCATTAATTGGCACAAAATGGATCAGTTCATATTTTAAAAACAGAATGCAGAGCATTGAAATAAATCATAGAAGTAATACAGTTATTATAACAAAAAGTGAATCAAATTTACAAATAGGCAAGGAGTACAGCAAGGCTCAAAATTAGGTCAGTTTTTATTTCTGATATATATCAACAAAAATTATGAACTGGTAAAGAAATGGAAATAAAGCAAATGGATATACAGATAACATGATAGTATTCATTAAAGATAACTCAGCTGCTGAGGTAGAATTAAGAGCAAATGAGTTAATGAAAAATAATATTAAATAAATTATGGACATAATACTAAATACTTGCATGACAGTCTGGATAAATTTTGGATTAAACATTGTAGTTTAAATAGTTTACAAGTGGAAATAGATGGAGAAAAAATTCCAGAGATCCAATACAAATTTTTTAGACATGATAATAGAATAGTTAAATTGGAAGCCATATATAATGCATATAAAAAAGAAGATAATTGCTGACATATATATAATGAGATAGGTAACGAAAACCATGAATGATGAAACACTTAAACAGGTATATTTTGCTTTTAATACTCACACATAAAATATAGGATAATATTAAGGTAAAATATTTCAGCAACAGAAGTCAAAAAAAATTTTAAACTGCAAAAGAAAGTAATTAGAATAATAAATAATGTAAATAGTAGACATACATGCAGATTAATCTTTAAACAATTTGATATACTGACTGTTCCATGAATATATGTTTAGAAAACTATAAAACATGTTTACAAGAAAATGAACAAAAATTGACAGTATACACAATCTAAGAAACAATTATGATTATTTTATGGTTGCTAATTAGCAACACATTAAGATGTTGTATAAACATGGGAAAAGAACTTTATATTGAGCTACCTGAAGAAATAAAACGTTAAAAAATAATGATATAACTATAATTGCAGTGAAGAGGTACTTAATGGTAAATGCAATGTATAATCTGGAGGAATTTAAATGTGGGGCATTTAATTAAGGATTGTAAATAAACTGTATTTGTAAATAGCTGTATCTGACGAATCCACAATATGTTCATAGATGTTTACATGGATGAAATAAATACATTGCCCCTAATCATCCCACTTTTCCTCCTTCCATAGTTTAGTAGCTTATTTACAAGTTATTTAATCTAATGTTTGTAGTACTTATTTAGGTTTAATGTTTTTATATTGTTGCGAGTCAAAAAGCATTTTGCTTTAGATGTCATTTATATTGTACTTGAATTAATGTATTTTCTCCATTGCATCTCCAATTCTTCTCTCTTTGCTTTCTTCTTCACTTTCCCCTCATCTTCCTTCCTCTCTTTTCTTATTACCTCATAATATAAATCTTCTTCCATTCTCTTCATCCTATTATTGTCCAAACTATCTCCTATTATAATTACTTTCTTTCTCTTCATTCCCTTCTCCTCCTTCATCCTTTCTGCTCCCTTCTTCCTGTGAAAAAAATGTATTTGTATGCATTCTGATCTTCTTACCATTACTTCTTCTTCATTAATCATTTATCTCTCTTCTTGTGGTATTTCTATTTCTCCATTAGCTGTTTATTCAAGATATGTTTATAATTTTCCAATATATTGATAGTTGCTCTATAGCATCCTTTTCTCTAGCCTGTTCTGTATACTGAGCACATTCAAATAGAATGTGTTCCTGGTTGCATAGTGCTTTATAGATTCTATGATGCAATAACAAAATAGTCATTCTTAATCATATTCACTAAGTGGCGTATCTGTCATCATTTGTCTATGGCAAACTTCAATTCAAGCTAGGGCATATTTACAGGGGCAGGGGGGCAAATGGGGCTAGACCCCCCTCCCCAATAAAAAAAACTCTGTACAAATTCTTCCTTTCTTTTTAAACTTAAAAGTAACATATTCATTGAAATTCTCAATCATAAACAGTTTTCTGCTATAGCACAGAAATAAACAAATATATTTAACTTAATATAAACAATATTATAAAAGAAGAATATTGTGGCCTTTGTGTGGGTTAGTTGCTCACTCATTGGATTCTCTGACCAGCAAGACTCTCCAACCAGGGACTTCCGGTATTGCATCCATTCCTTTAACTACCAACAACCTCTCTACCTGTTGGTTCAGCACTACTTATGTATAGCGTTAGTGTAAAGTGTATCATGGAATATGATATAGTATGCTTTTTACCTTTGGTTCATTGATCCGTTATACTAATTAATTTACCTACTTTGTTTATTCATTATTCAATTTAATTGACATGGAAAAAAAGTGTAAAGCTAATGACATGAGTATAAGCCTATCATTTCCCTTTTTATCCTTGTATGTAACACATACAGAGAATTTTTGTTGGGAAGCAAATACATCCCATTTTCTGACACCATCTTCCTAAATTAAAAATCTAACTATAATTGTTAGCATTTATTGTTGTGAGAAATGCTGAGTTGGTGCTTATCTCACGTGCTGTTGTCATTGTTTAGTGCGTTCTGTGAACAGTGAAGACAGATGAAGTTTGCCTAGTCTAGTGGTGGCAGTTGATGTGCTGTGCTGTTATTTGCAAGAACATAAGCTATTATGCTTAAATGGAAATGAACCTTCTTATCCAATTTATAGGAAAAGTATCCTTTCCTTGAGGAGATAAAACTTAATTATGGAGTTCACTGTAAACTTTGCAATCAACATTTTCGATTACACATGGTCAGATATTGTTAAGTAGTGTATTTATTCAATATCATGTTTTTTTCATTCTAATATCATGTTAATGCCATATTCAGAAAGTATTGATTAGTTAATCACAATCTTTTCAGGTGTTCTGTATTTTAATAAAAAAAAATGGTAGGCTTAACTGGTATCAGCACTATTTATCACTTTTTTAAAAGGAAAACAACTGGATCAACTTCAGAGTGTCAAAGATGTTAAAACTGACCAATCCTGGTTGCTAAGTGATGACTTTGGTCAGGAGTAAATTAATGAATGACAACTTCCTATTTGAGAAAAGCATTATTGCAAAATGTATACCAATAACAAGGAATAACTCTGAAATGGTTAACTCTACAAAAAATGAACTAATCATAAACTATATTTTAATGGGATCTACATTTCTGCATAGTATACATTTTTATCTATATCTTACGGTTTATCAGTTTTTAAAATCCTTCAGAATGAAGAAGGCTTCAGAAGCTATTCTCAGAAAATTCAAGATATTAAGTACATTTTATTTGCTCTAAATTTTTCAATATATGACATATAATCCAAATTGTTAGAGCCATTTTTGAGAAGATAAATTTCAAAAATATTCCATATAAATGGTAGTTTGGGATGGATGGGGAATTTTCCTGAAAACCTTTGTGTTGCATGTTTTAAAGATGCTAAACTCTAATACCAAGTTTGATGCTTAACTGACTTTTGCTTATAATTAAGATGTTTAAACACACAGGGATCTTATTCTAAAAATGCATGTGTCCTCAAAACATATATTCTCGATAAAATATTGCCATTGAATTTCTGGATGAAATGCAATACCTTCTCTACCTATTATATACACCTGTGGACACAGAAAATGAGCCATCCCCAGATTCCACGTGTCAATCAATGAGATTTGTGTATCTTCACAGAAACTGGTTCACAAATAGCAGTCTTCTACAAAAGAACTGTACAGTGATCTGTGACTGACAGAGCAATGGTGAATTTCTGAGTACTGAAAACAGATCACAGAACAACGTTACAGTGACCAAGAGGTTAAGAAGACCTTGCTTCTACTCAGAAGTTTCTAGTGCTGCTTGTCATTTTTTTGTTTGTTAATTTTATAACTGGATTTGTAGAACATAATACTGCATTAATATAACTTTGACATTAAGTTATGGGCCTATCTATGCTCAAAAAAACATAATTCTACTAACACTCACATTAACTAAAAAAAAATGTATAAATAAACTGTTTCCTCTAAAGCTAAAACACAAAAAAATAAACATAATTAATATTGGCTGTAAGAAACCTCAACCCATATAACTGCCCTCAATCTTTGGGGCATAAACAAAATAAATGCCTACAATAATGTGGACGAGAAGCTATAAGAGCCCAGGCTTCTTGAATTTGTACCCAGAAGCCATCTTTTGTCATTTGCCCATTTACAGTTGGTTGGACATTTTTACCTCATCCCACACATTCTCAATAGAGAACACATTCTCACAGAGGGAATCAAAATATAATTGTGTATTGCACACCGCTCATTGTATCGTCAAGCTGCCACAGCACACCTAGACCGTCCCTTGATATCTAACCCCAGCACAATACAGACATATAACCATGATGAAATTGTGAAGCCACATAAATAATAATAATAATAATAATAATAAAAAAAAAAAAAAGGTTGCTACCTCCCGAAAATTATTAAATTTGTCCAAAATTGGATCTTAAAAATGTTTTCTTAACAATACTGAATTTCTGTGCACCACATACTTTCATGTGCAGCACATTAATGTTTGGTAGAAGCATCATAATAACTATCATATTATTTTCTGTACCAAATATAGTGTTTGAAATAAGTATGTTAGATAAACAGCTGCTATGTGTTAATTCAAGATCATTAAGAGCAAAAAAAAAAGTGCTTGCTACATGCGAGAAGAAAACCTGCGACCCTCACCAGAGGAGTAACCTACGTTGTGTCACAGAGCTACGGTGAACACACATGGAAAGTCGCAGGTTTTGCAATCCAAACGGTATCATGTTTTGTGTTGTTAATATTTTTTGTTAATATTGATAGTTTGTTATTGAAGAAGTTTAAGTTATGTATTTGATTATGATTATTGATCATATGAATTAATAATATTAAGATCTGAAACTTGTAACATCTTGTTGCTGCCACTAAACAATTGTATCGATGATGGAGTACACAAGGGCTGTGCTTTTTTTTTTTTTTTTGTGACGGATTTACATTGTACATGATAGAGAAACTAAAAATTCAAGCTAAACATAAAATATGAAGGTTGAATAATTAATCAAATTTTAAAGAAAAATATTAAGTGGTATACTTCAGAAATATACTCGACTGTATCACAAATGAGTCTACTAACAAAACTTTTTCATTCCTTTAATTTGCCCTGGGTAATCTGCAATATTTTTTAGAATCAAATAAAAAGCTCAAAAATAAAAATAAGATTGTATTGATTATGTAAGAAAGTGAGTTTTATTTATGGAGTTCTTTAGTGCTATAGTTCTCAGCATCCCATTTAAGCATGAAAGACTTCTTAATTTTGCTCAAAGACCTCTTTATCAGTTTTGAGGTTCTTTTATGTGCTGTATATCTATGACACATCTTTACTTCCCTTCCAAAGGAAGCTATACTAAGGATTTTTACGTCCAAAAAAATCCATGATCTCTGCCAGATTCGAATTCATGATCGTGGGAACTAGAGTCTAGCATGTTACCCCCAAAACCACGGAGGACTATTGACATTGCAGTTTTTTTTCTTTCTTAATGTTGGTGTGATCATGAGGGAGGGTATTTCAAACTCCTGGAAACTTCAACTATAAAAAATATTCTTGACCCAGAACCAAATTCTAGATATGGCACTGATTTCAAATACAACCATCTTCTGGGCCTGGAAGGTAGCACCTTGGGAATGTGAGTACATCATCTTGTACTAGATGGCAGTAGTTATACAAGAGATCCAGCAGTTTCTCCTCCTATTGTAACATATTCCTCCTTGAAACTTAGTATAGTGCCTTTTTGTTTATATGTTGCCATGGAGTGTGTAACTAAAGATATATAACTAGACAAATATGTTCAGTAGTAATATTGTAATTTAATATAATAATCTCCTTCTGAAATAATACAGTACTGTTCAACAAACTGGAGAATCACAACACATTCCCTGAAAACTTCAATAAGCATTTTTGGGTGGAAAACATTTCTCTGCCTTTTATAGGTAAGTAGAAGAGAAAGTAAAAATGAGGTGAGCGTTAAAAATTTTAAAAATAATTGTTGCATTGGCTCATTAGGTATTCCCCTCAAAAATGAAATATATCAGTTTAGTAATGAACCTTAGATCTGATGCTAAGACACTAGCTACCAGCACCATATTGTGTATAATCTCAATTTGTTGAGAAGAAAACTTACAAGATGGATCAAAATGTTCATCAAAATCAGTTTCCAAGTCCCAGTTCTCTTCCTCTTCACTCATTTCCCTGATATCCTTTGTATGGCTTGAGTGAGCTTCACTTAAAAGGCTTTGTGAACTTTCATATTCTGAAACAAACAAGGCAGAATAATATAAAATAGTTATTTGGTTAACAATATAAGGCCTTCAAACATTCAAAAGTCTACATCTTTATTTTAATTTATCATAAAAGAAAATGATGTAAAACATTTAAGATAAAATGTGTGCAAACATTAACACCATTTTAAGATTCATTATATCTGATGGTACCACCGAGCTTCTTTGAACATTAATAACACTGTATGTGTAAAAATAAATGCATATCATTAGAGACTATAATTCTTGCATAAAAATGAAAAAAGCCATAAACTCCAGTTCTTCATATGGCCAACTTTTGCCAGTAAGGCTCTTCTATGCTACTTATAGTGGGTTCTGCATGGCCACTATTATTGTGTAACATTTGATATGTTTAATATCACTGACTGCCTAATGCTCACATTGAAATTTTGTATAATATATTGCTTTGCTAAAACAGTTTTGAAATAATTGTGCAAAGTAAAAAAAAAGGTTGACTCATCTATGGGGAAAATTGCATAATAAAGGATCAGTATGCAACTCTGAACGATGAAGAGCAAAATGAGCAGGAAAGCAAGGTGCATAAAAAAAATAGGTGGCAGTTTGTTTATATTTGACTTTTTTTTTTAATTTCTTAAATAAGAATTTTGATCAAAATGCCCATGCAGTAGATATTTTCATAGCAAATAAAATGCATAACCTTAATTTTTCTGTTAGTAGCCTGTGGAGTCCTCCTCAATCTGAATGATTTCCATATGTAATAAACCATAAGGGATAAACAAAATCTTACTACACCAAAAATGTAGATCTTGTTAAAGCATAAAATTAATGTCAAATACAATTTTTACGGCTTTAAAAATTTTCTGAGATATTCAATGTTATTGGTTTGAATTTTAAAGTATTTTAAATTTCTCACAAATGCAAATCACTAATCTGCTATGTTTCCCCCTTTCTTTATCTTTTGTGCTCTGCAAAGAGAGCAGTATTCAAAAGCATCCATTGGCAACCAGCTTTAAAAAGATTTGAATATCACTTTATCTTAATGTATCCTCTTATGCCTAGAATGAAATGTGTAAATGGGTAATATTGATCTTGTTATATTAACAAGGAGTAAACAGAAGAATAAACTTTTGTTAAGAATGCTTTGCAGAAGAATGAATAGAGAAAGTCGTGCAAGTGTAACTCAAACTCATATGCTTTTTTTCTATTTCGGGGTAACAATGTTATTAATTCAAAAATTGAACTGTTCATTCTTGGAACATTTTGGAGTGGTTTGACTTATTAAACTCATGGAATTTTCAAGGGCATACAACTGCATTTTCCTGTACCAATCTTTCATCCACTATGTTTCCTTAATGCTAAAGCTGTGTCTTTGTCACTGAATTTGTGCAAATTTACTGCACAATCAAATTGCACAATAATATTGACCTCTAGGAGCAGTGTAATATGCTAAAGTTATTTAACTTTGGCAGTAAGGTTTGCCACAATCAAGGAAGAAGGTCTGTAATCTCTCTGAAGATTTGTTGAAGTAGAGAAGTTTAAAGGTATTTTGAATCATATCCTTCACAGTTTAATGGAATTTAGATAGAGGCATACAATTCATGGAAACTGTGGAGCTTATTACCTTTCCTTTTGTCTCTGTTATTTATTGCATATCTTGTTACAACCTGATGTATCTTCTCAACCGAGTGCTAAAGGCTTAGCATATCAAGGAAACGAAGAATCAAGGCATCCATTTGCCCACTCTAGGGATCAAATGTTTTCTTCAACACATATGACTATGACTAATTTGGAGGATTTCCCTCAAGTAAAAATGTAACTCCATGGCACGACAGTCCACAAGGGACCTTGGCTTACCATCCAGCCACTGCATCCCCCATCTCAGCCCGAAGGCATCATGAATGGGGTGTAGTGCTGGAGGGTGAGATATGATCAGCACTTCGAGTCCTTTCCGGCCGGTTAATGTGGTCTTCTCGATCTGGAGCCACTACTTCATGAGGCAGAGAGCATCCTGGGCCAGGTCTCCCAGCGGGGGAAAATTTCCCACTCCGGTACCGGGAGTTGAACCCAAGTCTACCCGCTTGGCAGGCAGCCACACTACCACGACATAGACGACTTTCCCATAAGTATCTCTGCCAAAATATTTTTTGTGTGCTTTCTGTTTTCTAATCTAAGGATCAATATCTACATGTTTATTTAGTTGATTTTTATCACTAGATCAGTTCTTGATTCTAGTTGGAATGTGATTCTAAGGAATTGGTATTACTTCTGTTTTATGGCTTCACATTCTGGAAAAATATATTTCACCATTTCATTAGTGCATACATAAAGGCAACAAGTAGGCTCTGTTTGATATAACCCATCACTGCTGATGAGAAAGTAAAATTTAATGCAAAAATCATTTTCAAGGGATCTTAGCAAAATTCTGGATTTATTTACTATGAGATGCATTCTCCTGTTATTCAGGGGCCCAATCTTAGGCTGCTGCTTGCTTTGGCTGCTGAATTAAATATAGAAATTAACATATAAAATGTTTGTATGCTTTACTATATGGTGAGGAATTAAAATACCATTTTTTTTCAAACAAATTATTTCTCAACTTAGTCCCCTTTTAGGAATACACACTTTCCCAACATCACCAATTTTTAACCCCTCCAAAAATAGGAACTTTCAAGCTCTGCAGAATACACCTCTTGTCTCCAGATGACCTCATTTGATCTAAATTTTGCTCCCTGCTTCCACTTTCCTAAGGAGTGGTCCCAATTCTACATCCGCCAGCTGTTCCCTTCTCAAACCTGTGCTATCCCATCCAGCTGCAAGCACCACAAAATGACGTGAACAGCTGCAGCACACTCTTTCTCCTCAAACTACCACATAGTCTCCCCTGGCCATTATAACCAAGATTTAAGTTGACTGTGGTGAGCTGCAACCAGACAATGGTTCCTGAAGCAGTTCTCATGGGCCTCCCAGATCTCTCTGAACATCATTGATTGGAATTGCATTAGTACTTCTGCCGTCCATTCCTGGAGGCTTGCTATCAACTTCCTCTTCTGCTGACCATCGGTTTAGGGTGGTGACGGTGGCAAACTGTAGGCAGAAGACTTTGAAAATAGATGTTCTGTTGAATCTGGGTGATATAATATGTGTAGACGTTTCACGTCCTGTCTCAATCTCCAAGTCTTTCTATCTTGCGTCAAGCATCTTTTGCATCAGAGCGTTCAGTTCTTTGTGCTTTCATTGACTCTTCCTTCCAGGACACTAAGTTGTTTGCTGAGGTCTTCTAAATCTTTTTTCATGTCGGTTAGTTGTTTGTCGATTTTGTTCATTATCTCAGTCTCTAACTTCTCCATATCATAGTCGTTTCTTCAGTTCTCAACTTTTCCATTCCCGTTTTCATTTCTTCTATCTTCTCCTACTGGATTCCATCTTTGTATCCATATTTTCCATTCCTGATATTATTTGTGTATCGCATTTATTCTGTGCCAAGTTGCATTTTTTTGTTCCAGATTTCATTTCATCCATTCCGTGCCCATGTTATTTATTTCTGCGAGTGAAGTTTTCATCATCTCCACCATCATGATGTTAAGTCCAACTCTTGATAACAAAGTAAAAAACTGTTCTTTATTATTACAACAAACTCTTCATTTCTTCCAGTGATTACAAATAAAAATCTGTTTTCAAATAATCACCTTTATTCAATGCCTTTGTAACAATTATAGTTTTCTCTTGACACTTGAAGCGGCTCCACTTACAACTCACGCTCGAAACTTCCTATTAAAACTCTTGACTCATTTGTTGCATGTTGTGAAAACTGACTCCCTACAGGGTTCGTTCTCTTTTTTTTTTTGATACCTGTCGATGACATAACAAGAAACTTCCAAAAGCAGTCGCAAGTGTCACAAACTCGCTCAAATGCAACTATTGCAGCTTTGATGTTAAAGAACTCTCCGACAGCACGTGCATCCACTCATGCAGATGTAGCAATGCATGGCAAGTCAGGTATGACTTCCAAACCAAGACGCTCACATATGTGCTGTGATTATGGCTGCAAGACATACTCACACTATTGAACTGCCCTTGCATGATTCTCCTGATGTTTTTTCATTGCAAACAGAGAAACGTGTACTGTATTGTCTCAAAAATGAACCTGGGTTTTATTTGTAAACATTCTTCATTGACTATATTCTCAATGAGCATATATATGAGTATCTATATTGAGCAAGAAAGACTGCTTAATTTTGCTCAGAGATCTCTTTATTAGGTTTGAGCTACTTGTATGTGCAAATAAACGTTAAATGAGACCAATGGCTTTACTTTCCTTTCAAAAGAAGCCATGTTAAGGATTTTTACACCAGAAAAAAATCCATTGCCCTCTGCCAATTATGTCTCAAGATCATCTATGTACATCTTAAACAGGTCTCTAGGACTTGAACATTCAGATGACTGGTCACATATCACTTAATTTGTGTATGACTCATAGATTCCTGAAGAGAAGTCATCAGATTGTGTTTTTATCATGGTAACACATGTTGATGATTTTCTTACTTTTATGAGTTCTATTTGAAAGATGTGAGGGTAGTGCAAAGTATGAGAATTAGAAAATACAGACAAAATTTCTTTGGATTAAGCCACCCATATTAATTATACTGTAAGTCTTTTTGAACATACTTTACTATGGTAACACATGTTGATAATTTTCTTATTTTTATCAGTTTAATTTGAAAAAATCTTGTTCAAGGAAACTCTCAGTTTAAAATCAGAGATTTGAAAGATGTGAAGGAAGTGCAAAGTATAAAAATTAGAAAATACAAATACACAGACAAAATTTCCTTGGATTAGGCCACTGTATCAATTACACTGTAAGACTTTTTGAACACAAGGACAACAAAAGTATATCACAGAACAGCACTTACAATTAATCAAGGTTAATAAGAATTCTTGCAAGAAATCTTATTCATAATATAATAGAGTATCTCATGTACTTAACTGTGAATACAAGGCCTGACATTCTATTTTGCTGAGTAAATTTAATACAATTGCAAGCCAGCAATATTGGCAATAGAGATAAACTTTCTCAAGATATTCCTTATTGTTTAAATTTTAAACTTTTTCTAAAATGGAAAGTTGCCATTCTCTTCATATTTCTTTTGTTTTACTCCTGGCCATGCAAAGAGAACCAAATTTCAAATGTATCACATAGCATACAGCTTTTTAGCCTAGTATATTCTCTTATTTCCTTTCTATTTACACGGATGAAAGTAATAAGAGCATTCTGCTAATGTTTATCTCAATTAGCACAATATAGATAAAAGATGTGATGGAACACATAAAATTTCTTATTTTTCTTTCTGTGCTTAGCAACCAGGTATTATAACAAGTGCTTTTTCTCTCTTTTTATTTCTTCCTTCTTTATCTAAGTGATTAAGTTTAATTTACTGCATTATGGTTGTCTCTCAGTATTTCTCCATACACATGCAATATTGGGAAAACTGGAGGTAAAACATTTCCATGATTATGAATGGTTTGCCTTCTGGTACAGTATATTTAAAAAAAATTAACCTCAACATAATATGACTTAAGCTTTAATGTGACTAATTTTGCACCTATTTCACATCAAAGGTGTGCTTTCTTTTGCAATTAACACATATAAAGGTATATCTTCCCTGCCTTAAAAAATTCCTCTAATATTATACATTTTTTAAAGCTTCAAAATAAAAAGCTTTTCTAATTTAGTCATTAGGCAGACTTTGAAAGACTGATCTTCCCTGCCTTAAAAATTTCCTCTAATATTATAAACCTTTTAAAGCTTCAAAATAAAAACTTTTCCAATCTAGTCATTAGGCAGACTTTGAAAGACTGATCATAAGACATCTGAAATATTTCTGGTTTGTTTATGTTTCCTTTCAAATCTCATCTGTACAAATAATGAACCATGAACTACAATTACTTCCCAAAACTCCCAAGATAGAGAAAAATACCACACTGTAATGAATAGTTTTGGAGATATTAGTTCCATTGATTTTACTCAGCTGACATCCTGAGACTGTTCTTTCATTATTTCAAATATTAAGAAGGCCTGATATTTTAAAAACTACATACCTGTTTCTGAATCTGAGTAACAGTTTCTATTCTCAGGTGGTGGTTTTCTGCCATCTATACGTTGTTTTAAATTCCACTTCTTATAATGCCTCAGACTGTGTTTCATCTCTGCATATTTCTCCATTTGACTCTCTAAAATTAGGCTTTCAGGTACAACAAAGCAATTACGCTCTATGTCAAATCTTTGCAGCTTTGGCAGACCAAAGACTTCTTGTGGAAAACTCTCAAATAAATTATCATACAAATCCAAGTGTTCCAGATTTTTCAGCTTGATAATACTCTCTGGCAGTGTATATATCTAAAATGAGAGACACATAGCTTCTGAATTCATAATGAGAAGTATTTGCTCTAAGAATAAGCTTATATAAATTGAAAATCATAACACTAAGAAACTGCAAGAGATACTTATAACTAGAACTTAAAAGTTTATGAAATGTCATCTTTTTTTCTAAGATATCACAGGGAATGCCATATAAACATTTATTTTGTATCAAATGAATGAAAATGGCTGAATTCCCCTTCCTCTACATTTATATGCTGCCTTTTAACACTTAGGTTATGTTGATGGATTTACCTTTGCAATAATTGCTCATGGCAATGGTGTTCAGCCTAATTCTGTAGTGTCGGGGTAGTAAGTCTGCCTCACATTTAAGAAGTTGTGAGTTTTATATCTCACTTAGCATGTGTTACTCGACTGAAGTTTTGTTCAGGGTTTTCCCTTATCCTGAGAAGACGAATGTCAAGTAACTTTAAGCTCTATGGACCTCAAGATCATTTCACAGGTTTCATTATCGTCTATTGTGACCTACCAGGTTAAACTACAAAAAATGGTGTTCATTTATCAAATGTTTGGATTAATCTTTTGAGTTGTCTTTAAATTCACAAATGTCTAGATTCTCTTTCATATTTCCAAACTCTAAGGAAGATAGGGAATAATCTTGGCTGAAAGAAAAATTCCCATCCTCCAGCCAGAAATCAAACCCAGGGCCTCTGGATTTGGAAGTTAGCAAGCTAACTACTACACCACAAAACAGTCTAATTTATTTTGAGGGCCCTTTTTTGCCTACTGGTCATTTTCAGAAATTTTCTTTCTTTTGTTGCATATTTTCTACTTTCACTGTCAGGATATGTTTTCCAACATTGTAGAAAACACAATCTGATAATTCCTTAACTCTGAGATGACCTAATAGCTTGTGTGGTGTTAACCTCTCATGGCATCATCCTGACCATATCTTACAGAGGTAGCTCCTCAGAGTAAGCAGAAGTGTATTCCAATATTGCAGAAATCAGAAACTGTTTTTAAAAATTGGTTAACAATATGCATAAAATGAAATTTATGAATAAGCTAAAGTGAAACATTTCCACTAAATAAAACAAATTTTAGTAGTTTTACAATTTAATATTACATTCCTAATATGTTTGAAATATTTATATGATAGGATTCTTGAAAATTTGTCAGGTCTGCTTTCTTCTGAAAGGAAAGAGCATTCTTTTAAATAAGAACATGTTAGACCCTCGAATGACGAAAAGGCAATTTCGCTTGCCTCCTTCCAAAGTCGCAATCACAGTTCCAAGTACGTGGGTTTGTGGCACCCTGTAGTAAGCATTAGGTAAAAGACTTATGCCAGGGTGGTGCATGCATTGTACACCAAGATAGCAGATAGCATATTTGCCTTCCTTGTCAACTGTTCACAGTGCTCGCAAAGTCAATTAAGGTCTGTTCCGTATAACTTTGTATCTCGTAAGTCATGCAATTACTTCTCATTGATGCCATCATGGAATAGTGCGTGGTGAGGTAGAAATTTAGACTGTGTTTAACTTTTATCATTTATATATTCAAAGAGAACTGTCAAACAATTCTCATAACCATGTGAATAAAATGTACGACAAAAAAGTATGCGAATTCTTATCATGAAATACATAGGAGAATACTTTGCTTCAAACCTGCCTATCAAGATGGCAGTAGCTATAATCACAAGTCTATTTATATTGCTTTTATCAAAACCTTGCATAAAGCATGTTTGTCACCATTCAATGGTGTACATTAGCCAGTCATGCAAAAGACAAAGAAATGCAGTACAGAAGAATACATTTCTGAGAGGCAAGGACATAAGAAATATAGATATAGTAGCTAAATTAGTAGACAATCCATTTATTTATTGTTTGTATAGCCCCCTTTAACTGTTATGGTCATATTGGGTTTTTAACTTGTGAAACTCTGTATTAAATATAGGTTATTTACATTAAGTTAATCATTTTATATCATTATATGCACATGCATTCACTTTCACATTCATTTTTCGACTCTGTGGGAGATAGACAACAATTCTCGTTAAAAAAAAATTCCCTGCTCCCACTGGGAATCGAACCCAGGACCTCCAGGTGAGAAGTAAGCTTGCTGACAATCCATTTTTGTGTGACGGTGACAAAATGGCTTATTTTAGATAATGGTAGGCCCACAACCTTACTAAACTCAGTTATTCATACTGTCATAACCAATGATGGGAGAAAATACAATCCTTCATGATATAAAAAATGCCTAGTTAATAAGAAGTGAAATTAAAGCCAAATTGTACTGCTGGCCTTGTCTGTTACTTTCAAACAAAGAAGGTTAGCCCTGTGAATAGCCTTTCCAAGAGCTTGAGCTGATCCAAAAGTTTTCTGTGGAGACTGCATTGGAAGAATATCATGTTTCAACAAAGCTTTGTGCTCATGCATCTTTCTCATTCTTTCTTTAGCACTCCTATTTTCCTTCATCTTCCGCTGATCATTCCATTGTGTACAACAATTCTTCTGTAGTTTTCTATTTTTCTTTTTAACCTCAGCTTTTTCTCCTCAAAACATTTTAAATCTATAATCTCTCATCTTCTCTACTGCTGTTTTTGGAGGTATTGCTGTCTCTCTACAAGGATGAAAATAAATTTAAATAATTCCTTGGACATAAGTTTATATTAAATGTAAAAAAATTGTCCTTATTGACAAAATATATTTAGAAACAACAGTAGACAGTAACTGACATAAAATTCACTTTGTTACATCAGTTACTATTTTTAGGTTACGTCAGTTACTGTTTTTTTTCTAATAAACACCTGACTTTTAAAATAATTTAAAAACATCATTTATAAGGATACACCTACTGTTGGAAAATATTATGTACTTACTCAAGTACACTAAGTTTGTTAATAACATTTTAATAAAAACATAAAATATGGTAACTGACATAACACAAAGATCATCTCATTTATGCAATAAATCTATGTCATGGTCATAGTTATAGGTTAATGTATGTGTTTAACTCAAAGTCGGAAATATAGCTTAAAGTAAAATAGTAAGAAATTTATATCTGCTACTATTTTCCTCATTCACTAGGCGTGTGATGTTCTGCAAACAAACTAACATGTGCAAGCTGTCAGCCATCTTTAATTTATTAGTTTTCTTGCAAATAGATGGCAGCACAAACTTAAAATTCTTGTTTTCATAAACCAGAATGTTAATTTGAAATATTCCAGTATGCAAAGTTTTGGGATATGAGATTTTTTTATTATTTTTGTTTTACTTTACATGGAATTGTCCTATTAAAATATATAAAACTACCTTACTCTTTTAAAGCAAACTATCAATAGAATGTTTATAGATCTCATAATTTGTGCACGGCTATGTGATAATAAAGGTGCAAAAATAATCTGCTTTATGCTACAAGAATATACAAATTGCAATAAAATGGTATTGTTGCTCCTGGTTTCAATAATATCTAGTATAAGTATATGTCTACTGTTTCACATTTTTATGCAGTTTACACACATTATTGACAACTTGATTAAAGTTGAAAATGTTTTTTGCTTCTCCTGAAAAGTTAATATTTTTGTACATAGCAGTTCTTCAAGGCGCACGACAATTACATAACAAATTTACTGTATATTAGCATTTTCTGGGAATTTGCTGTGAAATATAATTCATTCAAAAGTAATTTTATAATAGCCTGCATAAATTATAGCAATAGAAGAAAACTTACTCCGCAAAAGGTCTTTGTATTTGTAATGAAATATGTAATGTAGCTATAACTTTTGCTACTAAGTACTATGAATGTACATAATAGTACAAGAGAAGGTAATTGTATTCCACTCAGAATTCAATGGAAGTACATGTTTTGAGGACCCTGAATTAAAAAAGAAAACATTTTTAGAGCTCAAAGAGAGAGAGAGTGTGAGCAAACATGCATGCATGTGTATGGAAAGCTTAACTCAAAAACAAAAAGTCAGTTAAATACCAAACTTGATATTGGTTTGATAAACTTTTAACTCCACTTCCCATTCGTTTGGGAGGGTACCTCTACGATATCTTCAGTTCCATGGGCTACTGCTGCTGCAACAGTTGGTTGTGTCTGCTTCAGTATTGTGCCTCCCTCTACCCTTCTTGTCAGTAAAATATCCATGGAAGGAAATTCAAAATTAAATCTCTTGATGATGAATATCCTTTCCCAAATTTGGAGTTCCAATAGCTTCTTTGCACATTTTATCAACTCTATTTCTTCTTTTATACTATGATTCTCAGACCAAAAGTGATATACTGCTGCAGACTTGTCTAAGTACTTGTATTAATGCTCCTCAAGTGTTCTTTCATCCTACTTTCAAAATTTCTCTTCGTCTCCCCAACATAAATCTTATTGCAGTCTTAGCAACTCATTTAATATATCCCTGATTGTTAAGTTATATGTGTGATATTGCTGTGCCTGTTGTAAATAGTACTTCAAGATGGTGAAGGCAATGAGAGGAAAACCAGGATCATCATTTTTATACACAAACAGGCTGCGTATATAAGCATTGGGGGGGGGGGGGGTATTCAACATGAAGGGTTTTAGGATAATTATAAGATATATTATCTTAATTATCCTAAAACCTTATGAATTTAAAAAACAAAATGAAGATCAATCAACAATTTACTATATTACTTTACCTGTAACATGGTAACCAGCATGGCACAAAGCCTAACCCTAGCTACCTGGCTGAATTGCCTTCCTGCATTGTATTTGTTCTGTAGCACTTACTAACAAAATAGAGAGCAAACCACTCATACCTTTAATCTGCTCTCGTGGTTGACAGTATCGCCAACTTATGAAACCCTTAGCTAAGGGTTGCCAAGCCACATTGATGCTAGTATGTCACAATATCTTTCAAAGGGTGATTCAACAAGTTTCAGATATTAAATATATTTTGGGGAGCCAGTTTTATGTTTAACTGTTTATACATTTAACTGATGATTTTTCCAATTTTTATAGTGTTAATTTCAGTATTTTTTTTTTTTTTTATTTTATGCCTTAAAAATCAATCTGTCAATAAAGTTTGTATTGGAATTTTCAATTTGGAAATATGATGAATGAATGTATATTCCTTCTCATACTCAAATACTAAACTTACTATTTAAGTTTCTCATCTTCCAAGGATGCGTCATGAAGATTTTCAAAAAAATCCCCCCCTCCCTCAAATTATCCTTTACATGGAACATTTTACTACATTTTTTATTTTCTAAAAAATGGCTTTAACGATTTTGATTAAAAGTCCATATATTAAAGATGCTTACATGGCAAATAAAATGTATATTCTAAATTTCTTGGGAATAGCACCTGAAGTTCTCTTCATTGAGAATAAATGTTGCATTAACTGGTAAACCGTAAGAGATAAGACAACATTTATTATACAAAAAATACAGATGTGTTAAAACACACAGCTAGGAACTAAGCTATAAGGACATTTCTGGTAATGTTTATCTTGATTAGCATTATGTAGAAAAAGAATTATCTTTTGTATAATAGTCTGTTTGCTGAACAGATAGAAAAAGTCATGTGAGTGGAAAAAATCAGATTTTTAACTTTATTAAATCTGGGAAGAAGAAAAAAAAAAAAAAAAAAGAACAGAAAAAACCTAATTGCACAAGAACATATGCATGTAAACATTTTTTAATAAATATACAAATTATTGCTGAATCTAATATATTTTGATATCTTAGAAGTATACCGTTTACACCTCTCTATAAGGACATTAACTAGTACTTTACCAAGTAGCTGAGACAATTGGCTTCAAACATATAGCAGCCAGAAATTACTCCTGTGAAGCGACCTATGGCTACCAGTCATACCTTCCTCGTGACACACTCAAGAGTTACTGCACTAGTTCTAACTAAAGTGGATAGAGTGCACTGCTTTTACTTCTCCAAGTAGCTTTAGTGGCAAAGAATCTAAATATACGCTCTCCCAGCATGTTCACAAAAATTGTGAGTGAGTTCCAGTTTTCATCACATGAAAGAGTGCATCAAGGGGAACACAAGGTCGGTGCCATCTTGTATGAGAGGTAACATTTTGGACATCTAAATTTTGGGGGAAAATTACTTATCTTGGCCATTCTAAATTTTTCCTTATGCTTTGTTACCAGCTCATTGACATAGTTAAAATTTTGGTTAAATGGAATGAGACACCACAAAAACTTTATATTGTAATTTCTAATTACTAATTGCATTTAACAAAAGAGATAATAGTCAGACATGTATGCAAGTTAAATTCTAATAGTGAATAAGTCCGCCTGGGTAGTGTGGCAGTAGCGTGTCTGCCTCACATTCAAAAGGTCGATTACGGTAAGTTACTTTAAGCTCCATGGACCCCGAGATCATTTGAGCATCATTTCACCAATTTCATTCATTGTCCAATATGACCAACCAGGTTAAAGGACGTTAAACTACACACACAAAAAAAAAAAAAAAAAAAAAAAAAAAAAAAAAAAAAAAAAAAAAAAAAAAGTTAATAAATAACAGTGAAATGAAATCATTTAATCTTCTTTGTAATGGAAATTTAGAAATCCTGAGTTATTAGCAACCTCAAATGATCCCATCTTTCTAGAACACCTAAAAGAACAAAACCCAGTACAGAAGTAATGTAAATATATGATTCTTGTAAATAGTTTGTAATTATGCATTAGAGAAAACCCACTGCCTTTTCTTATAAGCTTAAAGCTAAATAAAGACGAAACTGAGTTTTATTTATATATGCTCTTTAACTACTGAGGTTCTCAGGGCCCCATGGACATGCAATAGTGCTAAATTTTGCTCAGAGGCCTCTTTATTAAGCTTGAGTTTCTTTTATGAGCCATATATCTATGACATGGGACCACTGGTTTTATTTCCCTTCTGAAGTAAGCCATGCTAAGGTTTTAATACCAGAAAAAAAAAACCATTGACCTCTGCCAGATTAGAATCCCAAATTTGGAAACCAGAGACTGACATGTTATTCCTAGACCACGGAGGAAGACAGTGAATAAAGATGATTATTGAGAGAAGAGGTTTCCTCCACACACCATTTATATGGCAATCACTGCAAATCATATAACCACAGGAAGGACTCAAAGAGACATAAAGCAAAATAGAAGTAATTAGACATTTCCAATGCTGAATAAAATATTAACTTTGTTTCTGAGCAATTAGTTTGAACTCAGTATGTCACACTGTTACATTACAGTACTGATTGTTTAAAGCATTTAAAATGGCTGAAAGGCTATAAAAGTGAAATTGATAATTTATGAACAAGCACTTAGTGCAATAAACATTCCTGCCAGAAGCAGAATCCATGATGCTCAAGACCCCAGCAACTGCACATGCAATATTATACCACATGCATACAAGTCTTTATGCAACATAATAAATTACATAGTAAAATGAAAATGCTTTAAAAAGAGAACTAATACATACACATCTACAACCTTTAATAACATACCCTATTTCCTTCCAGGCACAGTTCTCTCAAAAGCACCAGATTTCCAAGCTGATCAGGTAAAAAGCAAATTTCATTGTTTGATAGGCTGGTAAACAATAGTGTTACCAACTTACAAAATGTTTCTGGAATCCAACTTAATGTATTGCAGCTGAAATCTCCATATTCAAGAACTTCCAATTTCTCAATATCTTCTGGCAACATAGATAATCCTACTCCACACATGATGAGTTCTTTAAGACAGCTGTAATTCGCAGAACTTAATGGAAAGTTCCAAAAAGAGTTACCATACATTGCCTTCTCTTTCAACTGCAACGAATTTCCAAGATTAAGGTGCACTAGACCTTCTAATCGCTGTAGAAAGTTTGAATTTGCATTATTCAGCATACAATCGGATACATTTAACTTCTGCAAATTACTTGATGGAATTAGTTGCTCTTTATTTAATCCAAGCATGTATTTGTTTGCACTTAGATTTACTTCTATTAAGCATTTACAGGTGCTGTCAAAGAGCCAGCAAGGCAAATGCTTAAGATTGTTATGATTGATTTTAAGCACTTTCAGTTTAATGGCACAATTTGGTTTCCAATCAAAAGATGTAATGTGATTTTTACACAAATCTAAGAACACTAAGTTTGGTAGACCTATGTATAGGCACTGAGGTATCTCTGTAAAAGTATTATTTGAGAGATTAAAATAATGGAGTTTATTTAAATGTGTAAAAGTATCTGGTAGGAACTTTAAACCATTGGATGATACATTGAAATTAGCTAAATTTTTAAGCTTGCCAACTGATGCAGGTAACTCATGTATTTCATTGTTTGATAAATCTAACTTCTTCAAATTCACAAGAAGATCCATATTTTCTGGTAGCTGCTGCAACTTACTCTCTGTAATTCTTAATACTGTGAGATTAAACAAAAACCCAGTAACAAGTGAGAGGTTATTCACTTTGTTTGAATTTAGATTCAGTTCTTGCAATGCAAATAAAATATCAGGTGGAATATTTATGGGCAAATCTTTCTGTATTCCATTCAAAGGCTGCTCTTCCTGATGCATCTTCTCCAGAATAACTTGAAAATCATGACAACTTAAGGTAGCTTTGTTTGCATTTTCTGAATCCTGATGATGTAATACACAGAACAATACTTTTATGTCAAGCTCAACAGATCTCTCCACACCATTAACACCAAACACTGCACACACTTTTCTGCTGCAGTCTCTGGTTGTGTCTGTTTCTTCTAATGAATCCATGGTGCTCTTCACTACTGCCTTCATCTGCTCTATCTGTAAGACATCATAAAGTTTAACATTAGTAGACAGAATTGCAACTACTGAACTGGGAACTAAGTACACCAAACTTAGTATTTCAGTTCTGCAACTTCTGATTATGCGACACAAAGACTTTCAAGAAGATTCCCAGTCCACATGAAAAAATGTTTGTTATGTTTTTATTTTTTCAAAAGTAGCTACTACAATTTTCATCAAAATACAAAACAATTGATATTTGCATGGCAATAAAATATATAACTTGAATCATGTGAAATCCTCTTTATATTAAATGAATTGAGTTTGTATAACCAGAAATCATAAGAGATGGTAAACAACATACCCCCACCCCAAAATGTACAACCCAATAAAACAAAATGTGGCAATAAAGAAACTGGACTAATTGTTGTGCATATTTCAGGCTTCCTTGATGACAAAGTGAAGATAGGGGCATTGGCCTTGGGACTCTCTCTGATATGCGTACAAAATTTCACACCACTGTGGTGGTTAGTCTGGCTGTGAGCCTTCTTAGAAATGGGTCGTGTCTCTGAGCTCTATCGGAATTATGCTATGCTCTAAAGTAGAACATTTTAACATGAAATCTGCCACAGAAAACTTATTTGTTTATACAAGTTTATGGTGATCAGCATCTATTGCATAAGTAAGTTTTTATGTGGTTATGAGGTTTAAGTATGGTAAGTAAAATATCGAAGACATTCCAGCATTCAAGCAATTTCAGAACTTGCATGCATCAATAAGGAAACCATTAGACAGATTTTGCATGATCTGGGCATGACAAAGGTTTGTGCTAAAGTGGTGTCAAGAATCCTCACAAACGAGCAAAAGCAACATTTAGTAGACTGCTGTGCTGACACTCTTGAAAACATTGAAAATGACCCTGATTACACGTGCAAAATATTTATGTATGATGCAACATGGATATTCCAATATGATCCAGAGACTAAGGGACAATCCATGCATTGGAAGAGCCCTCAATCCCCTGGCAAATGAGCAAATCAAGATTCAAAGCAATGATGATTTTTTCTTCTATACAAGGGGATATCTGCATTGATTGGATGCCTGAAGTTCAGACTGTCAATCAAGTTTATTTTAAAACTGTTCAAGACTCTCTGTGAACATGTGCAATGAAAGAGACCAGATCTGTGGAAGAATTGCTCTTGAGTTCATCAGAATAATGCTACGGACCATAACACAATGTCTGTGAAGGGGTTTTTGGCAAAAAAGCAACATATCAATGATGGAACATCACCATATTCACCTGACCTAGCACCATGCAACTCCCGTTTTATTTTACATCCCAAACTTCTAACAAATCAGTAGTGAAATATGACTTGAAGTGTTAGGCAGGTATTTCTTCTCATTGATTAGTTCTTTCTCAATTGAGATGAGAGCAAATCCACACAAACAGTTTTCATTCATCACACTTCAAGCATGTGTATGCTATAAAACCAGCACAAAATAAATTTGATGTGTTCCATTCGGATGACTTTCTCTACATCTCTGTAACAATTTATTATTAATAAGTTTATTCTTCTATCTAATTCATGCTAATCAAGATAAACGTTAGCAGAAACGGTCTTATTCCTTAGTTCCTTGCAAGTAAAAGGGAAATAAGGGAATACACTAGGCTAAACTAACATTCAATTGTTTTAAAATGTGGTTGCTGTAGGATTGAAATCCATTTCTTTGTATGGCCAGGAGTTGACAAGTTTCTGTATGAGGAAGGTTTTTAAGTATTTTAAAACTGAAACCAATAACAAGGAATATCTCAAAAATGATCAACTTACAAAAAAAAATGTATATGACACAAATTGTGTGTTTTACAGATATCTACAGTTTTTGTGTAGTAAGTTTTCGTCTATCTCTTATGGTTTACAAGTTATTCAAAATTCAGAAAAATTCATCCAGAATAAAGAGATCTTCAGATTCTATTCCCAGAAAATTCATATACATATAATTTGTCATGTAAATATCTTAAATATAAGAGATTTTAATCAAAATCATTAGAGCCATTTTTGAGAAAACCAAATTTTCAAAATTGTTTCCATGTAAAGGGTAGTTGGGGATGGGGGATTTTCTTGCAAATCTTTGTGAGCATTCCTTGGAAGATACTGAACTTAAATATCAAGTTTGATATTTTACATACTTTTTGTTTTTGAGCTATGCTGCCCAGACACACACATACATGGACATTTTTTTTTTTTTTTTTTTTTGGATTCAGGGGGTCCCAAAAAATGTATTTCCAGTGAAATCTCAATATCAAATTTTTGGGTGCATTACAATACCTTCTTATACTATTTACATAGTACGTGTAGAGAAAGTAGTATGTTTACAGCCCAATGCATGCAGTGTCACTTGCAGCTTTTTTGGGAGTGGAAATGTCCTGTTTTTCCCCACCCCATCCTCTTTCACTTTTTAAAGTATTCAAGGTTTCTTTCCACCATGGAATGCCTGCAGGCAAACAGGGCATTCTTGCAGATAGCTGCATGCTGTGTGTGTACAATTTTGCAATCTAACATACACTTGATGCCTATACTTGGCTCCAATCTAAGCTGGGAAAATAAGAAAGTTAATACTGAGCACAGTGGTTAGGGCATGCAGTGCATGTATACCGTGCTCTAAATATTCAGCACTATAACAATTAATAAAGAGAGTAAATAGATAAAAGTGGTACTTGAATAGTTCAGCAATTACCTATCCACTATTCTACCTGTGAATAAAGAGGGTTTAACTGCTCAACTTTAGGTTTCATAAATCATTCATTTAATGACTAATTTGGGTCATTGGTTCATTTTTGTTTTAAAATGTTTTGAATGTATTAAGAAAATGTTTGATGTTCGAGCATTATAATTTAGAAAGTGGAGTGCCAATTCACATTGTTACTGTGCTTTAATTATAACAACAAAACAGCTGAGAGGTTTCTTGTACCATAAGCAATAAATTGACTAATCAGTTATCATTAAGACAGTAAACTGTGAAGCACTTTAATGAAAACAGTTTGTGGAAATCTACAGTAAATAAAATACACATACCAAGAGCATTTTCACTGGGAGAAAGGAGTTCAAATCAGGCTATAAATTACTGCTTATTGCACTGGGCAGCTTAATTACTGCAATTAAACAATTTTAAATGCTGATAACTTATGAATTACTTACATAAAGAGCCAGTAATCATATCAGTCAGAAACTGGAAGAGGCATGATCTCATTCAGATCTAAATCGTTGATTTGCATTAATGAATCTGATGCATTTGAGTCTTTGGTAAATTTCACACTCTACATCTTTTATTAGTAGGAGAACAAAGTTTGCCATGTCTTACCCTCTAGTTTCTAACACGATATACAGTGGACATGAAACACCTGAAGTTAATCTATGTATTCTAATGCAAGAGAAGGGTGCTCTTCATTGAATTTGTCACAATTGTTTTCTCACTTTTTAATGGTTTTCCACATTTGTTTGTACACAATTGCTGGGATTTTTATGAGGCATCGCATTATCAAAGCAATATTTTCACAATAAAGTAACCATGTGACAAAGTGGGGTTAACTGCTTGAGTGAAACCAGAAATTAACTACAGCACCTGCTCTGCTGTAAAAGTTCAGTTGCTTATAGTTGATTCTAAACAAATACATTTTATATAGTAAATTGAACCGTTAAAGTAATGTTTTTTTTTTTAGATTTCTCTGCACAAGAAAAGTCAGAAAAAATTATGATCTGAACCAAACTGTTTTTAGCAGAGGGGAAAAGTTGTAATTTGCTCACTAACCAATGAGATGCTCACATGGTTTTGTTTACATCTCCTTTGAGCTTAAAAGTGAAATGATAATAGTACTGCAAACAGTACCACAAGCTGAACTGGGGTACTCCTAAGAGATACCCTGCCCTTGGCTAAGGCAAAACCTCTTAAGGGACATTCCCAGACAAGTTAAAATATTCAGTTGTTAAGCCATTATATAAGAAAAAGCAAATCTCAGAAATGTCAAATTGAAGACCAGTATCTTTACCAACAGCTTTTTCAAAAATCTTTGAAAAAATGTTTAAAAGAATTTATCACCAGCTAGATAAATATAATATTTTAGCAAAAGAATAGTTTGGATTCATGAAGAGCATATCAACCAATAATGTCATTTTTAAATTAACTAATGAAGTTCTTAAGTCAATGGATGGCAAACTTAATACATTAGGAATATTCTGTGATCTATCAAAGGCATTTGACTGTGTTAATCATGAAATACTTCTATCAAAATTGTTACACTATGGTATTAGGGGCAATCGGTATCAATGGATTACATCTTACTTATTGAACAGAAAGCAAAAGATTGTTATAAATGCTTCAAATAGTAGAATACATACTCTGAATGGTCTGAAATACAGTATAGTGTTTCCCCACAAGGTTCTATTCTGGGTCTCTTATTATTTTTAGTGATTATAAATTATCTAACTGCAGTAATTAACAACAATGCCTATCCAGTTCATTTTGCAGATAACAAGTATTGCAGTTAAAGAACACAATGTCAGCCAGCTCCCAGATTCATCTAATGAAATCTTCAACACACTAAATAATTGAGTTTGAAAGTAACAAAATTCACATAAACTTTGAATAAACTACTATATTAATGTTTGCACAAAGCATAAAAACATGGCAGACCTACGGATAGAATTTGAAAATAACCAGATTGCAGAAGCTTGTAATAAAATATACCTTGGTCTTATGATAGATTGTAACATGAACTGGAAACACCATATTGATTATATCTTACCCAAACTGAGCTGTGCATGTTTTACAATCCGATCTTTAATTCAGCTTATAAATAGAGCATATCAAAAACAGCTTATTATACATATTTTCATTCCTTGATGACCTATGGAATAATATTTTGGGGAAATTTAGTAAATGCTAATAGGTGTTCATTATGCAAAATAAGTAATAAGAATAATGGTAGGAGCAAAAGGATCAACTCACTACAATCCACTTTTCAAAAGTTTGGAATTTTACATTAGTCTGTGAAAATATTCTAGCCATATTGTCATTGTAAGAAAATTTTACAAAAAATGCAGATATTCATAACACAAAGACCAAAGACATAAGCAGGACTTACATAGACCAACAAATAATTTGCATTCCAAAATGGGGTTTACTACAAAGGAATAGTTTTGTTTAATTCACTTCCCTCTTCTGTAAAGAGATTGCAAATGAACAAAAACAAGTTCAGATCATAATTAAAAAGATACCTTATTACTAACATTTTCTATACAGATGATTTCATTCAATCAAAAAAATGGTGGTAATAATATAACATTGTAAATATAATAAACATGAACATTCTAAGAATGCATACATATGAGTAGGTTTTTGGAAGCTATGCAAAACTGACACCTCTGAAAATTCAATGTCAACGTTATTATTTGTAAATAATTGTATTAATAAGTATGAATATATGTAATTCTTGACTTGATCTACATCCTAGAGTCTAACCTCATTATAGGATCTACAGGTTGCAATATTATGCATGTATTTAAGAGAGTTACAGGTTCTGAAAATGGAATTTCTTATCAAAGCTCCAGCTTCTTTTAAAATTGACATCGTGAGGACCAGAGTGTGCATTTGGAATATGTTAAGACCAAAGTTCATTGCACATTTACAACCAGCATGTGCTCTCCAAATTGTTTTTGAGCAGAGAACAACTAAAGAAGGTAAACACAGTTAACTTGGAATCCCTTAAATGATACCCCATCTCTCCCTAGTTATGGCATCCTATTCAGATGACAGACTAGTCAGTAATAATAGTCAGTACAAGCAGCAATTCCAAGAGGAATAGATGATGCATAGCAGCTTGGGAAATCACTTTCTCTGCTCAGAAGTGTTTGCTTCAAATTGAAGCCCTGATCTATTATTATGAGACAGACTTCTAATAAGACAGGAAAGACAACTCTTGTAGTTACAGATAGAACTACTTTAGAGCACATGAAAGTGGAATTCTCCCTAAATCTGCCAGCTCAGAGAGCAGCATAAAGTAAAAATCTGATGTGTTCCATTCACATGACTTTCTCTAGATCTCTGCAACAAATTATTGTTAAAAAGCTTATGCTTCTATTTACTTCTTGCTAATCGAGAAAAAAAATAGCAGAAATAGTCTTATTACTTGCTTCCTTGTAAGTAGAAGCAAAATAAGGGAATACCATAGGTTAAAGTAATAGTCAAAAGCTGGTTGTTATGTGAATGAAGTGCCTTTGTTTGTACGGACAGGAGTTGACAAATTCCTGTATGAGAAAAGTTAAGTTTTTCAAAGCTAAAACAAAAAACAAGGAATATCTCAAAAACGATCAGCTCCACGAAAAAAATGTATACAACATAAATTGTGTGTTTTAATGTGCTCTATATTTTTTGTGGAGTAAGTTTTTGTCCATTTCCGTAAAATTCACTCAGAATAAAGTAGACTTCAGAGGGTATTCCCAGAAAATTCAAAATATACATTTTATTTGTCAGGTAAATATCTTTAACATACAATATTTTAATCAAAATTGTTAGACACATTTTTTAGAAAATCATAACGTTAGAAAAAAGTTCCATGTAAAGGTAGTTTGGGGTGGGAGGATTTTTCTCAAAATCTTTGTGTTGCATCCCTGGAAGATACTAAACTTAAATACCAAGTTTAGTATTTTAGGAACTTTTTATTTTTGAGTTATTGTGTTCACAGACACATGGACCTTTTTCTGAAAATACTTTTTTTGGATACAGGGGACCCTAAAACATATATTTCTGGTGAAATCTTGGTATCAAATTTTTTTGTGGAGTGCAATACCTTTTCTATACACTATGTACATAGAATGTGTAGAGAAAGTAAAAACTATGGTAACTGGTATCCTATATTTACATTTTCTAATTGCAGCCAATGTTCCTTCGCCAGAGCCAGTTTCTTCTGTTTCCCCCATTTCCCACCACCAACTTTGACCCCTAAAAATACAGTATGTTCCCTGAGCAACCAGACTGTTTTGCAGCGGCTGGCCCTAACCTGTTACGGTGCAGCCATGGGGGTTCGGTCGCTCAGGGAATGCACTGTGCATGATCTATAACCACATTATTTTTTATATTCTTTCTTTCATGTATTGCACCTGCTCAATTTTTCCCCTTCTTGAAAACTATTGAATCTTCTCCTGGTTTACTCTCAAATTCCATTCTTCAAAGTACTTGTCTATTTGCTGCAAAGATTGCTTTAACCCAATTAAGATGCATTCTACCTGTTATAATCTGTAATATAATACAACCTTTGCTTCTCACACCACAATAAATTCTGCTTGATTGCATCTCTATGTTTATAAAGCAATAAAACCTGAGAGTAAGCATGGTCAGGATATTTCCAAAATGCCCAGCTGTTAATCGCTTTCACATTGTGCTACGCAATTTATTGTGCAGATATCCAGAAATTATTTGCAAAAGTTGGCAATTGTTACAAATATGTGCATATTGGCTGCTATGCGAGAAGTAATAGGCTTCTAGTCATTGGTTATTACTGTCTGCTTGCCCATGCGCATTCATGAACCTTCAGACTTAGAAAAATTGCTCCCCTCCTTGCATCACATGGTCAAATGTATCCTCAATAACTTGAATTTTTGTCATTTATGGCATCAATTGAACAATTGTATATAAAACAGAGAGAGGAGAAAGTTGGATGAGTGTGAACATGTGTGTGCACATATATAGTGCATGAAAATCTTATAGATTATGACCAGTATGATTCAATGTAGATCTATAGTTTCTGCTTTACTTGTTATGCGGATGATTGGAGTATTACATGGGCCAATCCCTCAGCTATGCTTTGGGTGAGTTTCTAAACTAATCTCACCTTCATATACATCCATCATACCATGCTTTAACTCGTCACAGAGTTCCACCAATTCATTATTTTCAGCACTGCATGCATTGCATAACCATTGGTTCCATCATCCTGGTGAGACCGATGAAAGCGATAGATAATCCCATAAATCAACAAAATTGTAAACAATCGAGCTGTGCTTCAGTTCAGCAGAAAACACATCCATCATAGATTCCATTAGTGTAATCCACCGCTCATCACTTCAATCAATACAAAAACTTGCCTTTCATATAAAAGCATCCCTGGAGTTTGGGTCCTCAACATTGAGCTACACTTAAGTACACGCCAAAAAGCATGACAAGTGAAGCAATATACCCATTGATCTATGTGCAACAATATCATTAAGTTTTTGTTGTCAATATTTTGAAATGTTTGGGATAATAGTGATAGTTGGGATCCCCGCACAATCTACCATTTACTGCCTCTCTTACATTTACACCACTATTGGCAGTTTACGAGCACTGCACACATGGAAAAAAGGAAGTGCATCCCTGTATATTCCTTTCACATGCAAACTGTTCCTTTCTTTAAATAAAGTATATTCCTTTCATGTATAAACTAGCCATTCCTTTAAATGAATCAACAAAAGTATATTAATTTCATGTATAAGCTATCCATTTCTTTAAATGAATAAATAAAAATATATTCATTTCACATATAAGCTACCAATTCCCTTAAATTAATAATAAAGAAAAGCACTTCTTACATATGCAAACTATCCGTTCTTTAAATTAATAAATAAACAAAAGGATATTGCTTTCAAGGGCACAACATCCATCCTATGCTCCACTTTTTAAAATTAACATATTAGAACATATTTGAAAACAAAGGGGAAAACTGTGAAATAAATCATATTCAATACGTAAGTGATAAATATAAAAACAGCGAAATAATGAAAAGTAAGAATATCGGGGACCCCAAAGGATCACTATTGGCCTGAAGTTGGGCACATGTCTCGCTGAGTTTCATTTGGAGCTCAATAACCATACGTGTATTAATTAGTTACTAAAGATAGAGTAGCAACAATAACCTCTGGATTCAGCAATGAAACCGGTGGAAGAGTTTACCCAATTTTTTTGGTTAACAAAATACCTAACCCATGCGAGAAAATATGCCACCACCCCAGTACTATACCATGCTTTTTTATTTATCCCTTGCTGGAACTTCTTAGTTCTTTTATCAATTTGCCTTAGTCGAGCCAGGGTAATTCTGAATATAGGGTGGCATGGGGTAAACATGGGACAGTTCATATTTGGGCCAAAAGAGGGATACTTGCATACTATGTACATATATGCACAATTTTCTGCAGATTTTAATGCCTGTACTTGGTACATAATCTAATCTACAGTATACATTAACTTAATAAAGTTCTGTGGTTAATGTGTGTTAAAAAATATGAAAGGAAAACCCTTACTTTACACACACTATTTTTTTTTTGTCTCTCTGGATAACTTTCATATCTGTAATGTTAGATTAGAACATACAATTAATTTATTGTAATATTAGTAAGTATGTAGTTTAGGATCTTGCTCCCAATCAGTTTATCCTGAGAAAATTTGGTAAGAAACAATGACAGTTCAAAGTTCTGAGGTAAACATGGGAGATTTTTGGGGGTAAAATGGGACTTTAGTTAGGAAATTTACTTCCTTTCTTAGCTAGTTCTCTAACCTGGACAGCCATTTGTACGTTCTTTGTTTATGAGGCAAAGCTTATATATTTCATTTAGCCTATCATAGGCCTAATTCAATGGCAAAATGGTTAATAATTATATGAAGAAAAGTGAAAAGGTGTTATCCAGCAGATGTCTTGGAAAAAACAGTGAAAGAAATAGTGATTGATAAAATCTCTATCAAAACTGTTGCTGCTACGTATAAAATTTCCAAATCTGTGTTGGGTAGGAGAGTGCTTAATCCAGTTGTAAAACAAAGAGGAAGATTGCCACCCATCTCAGTGGACCATGAAAAGAAATTAACAAAAGACCTAAGTATATTAGCTAAGTGGGGATTTCCTTTATCAAAGAATGATGTGAAATATGTTGTGGGGGATTTTGTGGAACAATATGAATTGCGAACTGCATTTGCAAATAATAAAGCTGGAGATGGCTGGTTCTGCAATTTTTGTCAAAAAAACTACTTGTCTTTGAGGAAATTAGAAGCAATGAAAAAATGAGGAAGCAAAACATTTCCTTTCTTAGTTTATGGATTCTATGATTTAATTGATGATAGAATTGCTAATTTGAACATTGATGCTAAGCCAAAACATGCATGGAACTTGGATGAATCAGGATTTGCAACGGAACCTAGGAACTTTAAAGGTGCTACTGTTAAAGGGCAGAAAGTGAATATAACTATAATGGGATCTGGTAAGAAAAATATATCTGCAATGACTTGTTCTTCTGCAGGGACCCTGTTACCTCCAGAAAAAGCAGAAAAAATATTGAGTGCCTGGGGAGTCTGTGAACTAAGAATATTACTTTCATATTTGATAACGACGATGTAACATTGGTTTCTTGTAAAGCTACCACAACCTAAATATTATGTGTGTGTGTGTGTGTGTGTGTATTGGTGATTGCATAGGTTATGAATTTCCATCATGTATGATATTAATGAGAAGAAATGAATAAACGAAAAGTGCAAATACATTTCATGCACTTCAGATGTTGGAGAATTTTCGTAAATATGTTTCTCCAGGATTAATGTAATGCAATATAATTTTTCTTTTGTTAGAATAAGTACATGTTTCGCCTCCAAGGTTTCACTTTTCTTTCTTTGCAGAAAATATAACTTTTTTTTATTTTTCTAAAATGTGAAAAAATTAAGTTATGAAAAAAAAAATCACCTGTCCCATAATTACTTCAGATTTAGTATGGAACTGCTGGTCATTGAGTTAAGACAGTACCCCTCATTTGTTTCAAAACATGGGGTAAATATGGGACTTGAATTTTTGTAGATGATTTATGAACAGTTTCACATATCTTAATTTTAAGTATGGGAATGAAAATAGAATAAAATGTATTTATATGCATTCCAAAATCATTATTTGGCCTTACAATGTAAAAATAATATCAAATAGTTTTTTGTCTCACATTTACCCCACTTCACCCTAGCACTACGCATTATATCTAAGAGTGTAAGCAAAAGATTCTCGATTAACACTCATACAACCCCTCTTTATACTAAAACGCCCGGGCATAATGTTATAAGCAGAAGCTTTGTTGTGAGTAGGTGCTGTACATAAAATGAAAATTGTTTTATATTGATATTGTAGGTTAGGAAGCGCGGCAATCTATTTCACACACCTGCTTTTGGTTTCATAACTTGCGTTTCTTTTTTGTTTTTAGTGGAACATTTGGAGAATAAAATGTTATTTTCAGCCGACGCTCACAAATTAATATCAAGTTACAGCATACCTATAACACAACCCAACATTTCTCTCTTCCGTCACTGTCGCGTTTACCACCACTCCACCTCGTAATCTGAATTTGTGACCGGTGCCCTATGCTGGTGTTTATTGTGCGTGTTGTTCATAACTTGTGTTGTAACTGAAAACTGTGCTGATGGTGCTGTATTGGCATGCACATTACTTAAGTATTGTCGATGGATAACCTCACACATGAAAACGTACGTATAATTTACACGTGTTGAGATTTCTCCTATTTGAGCCATTGCGCCAATTGGCGATATTGTTTTATTTTATGAGTAATGGCGGGATGATCCACATTAGCCTAATTTATTCGCTTATTTTTTTTTTTTATTTTTTTTTTAATGTATCCACATGTTCGTCAGCAATACAATTGAAATATATTAGTCATTTATATACATAGAGTTAAGTAAAAATAGATGCATACAGAAACACAAGATTGAAGGTGGTGCATCGATAATCTCCGATACTTAACGTACTTCTAAGTCTACAATTGAGTGTAGGCCCATTTGAGAAAGTTCATTATTACTATATGATGGTTACACCACTTGGCAATACTTTAATACAATACTTTTGTTATTTTGTAATTAGGGCTGCGTTTTAGTTACTGGTCTGTTAAAAACTTTTAGGGCCCTACGCCGCAAAGCGTAGCTGAAGGATATGTTCTATAAGTAGAGGAGTGTAGCAGTTGCGACCGAAGGCCGCTACTGCGGAACGACATGGGGTAGCTAAGGGGGGAAAAAAAAGATCTAGTCAGAACACACAATTTATGTAAAATACATTTGTTGTGAAGCAATCTACTTCCAAGATATTTCTTGTTGTTGGTTTAAATGCCTCAATACTGTAACATGTATCTTTATTGACTTAATTTGTTTTGAGGCAGGGTATATTTTTATAGCTTCCTTTAACTACTGTGGCCATATCAAGGGTTTTCACTGAAATGTTGGTAATTTACTCTTTTGGACTTTTACAATAGGGTTTTCACACATGCATTCACTCTCACATTTATACTATCAGGTTCAATGAAGGCCAGAGAATAATCCTAATTAAAGAAAAATTTCCACCCTACAGCGGGAAATAGAATCCAGAAGGCAGCTCGCTGACCACTCAGCCCGGAGGTAGACTGTTTCAAAATTGGTTACAAATAAAATCTGCACTACAAATTCACTCGAAATTTTGATGCGTGGACAGTTGAGGGCTTGTACACCACTGCACGCTAGCACTTCAGTTAATCAAGACTCCACAACACACACCAGCTTGCAATTCTTCTTGCTTTTACAGCTATAAAACGATGTCACAGAAAATTCTGGAAGAAAGATGTGTTCCGAAACCTCTGATTACTGGTGCGCCACACTGCCTGTGTTACACATATTCCAAGGTCTCCAACTGTGCTGACTCGCATACCAAGGCAAACCTGAGAGTGGTAGCACACGACAACACTATCACATTGCTCCCTCCTCAGGGCTGGTCAATCCGACCAACGCCATCGTAGTGGGCTAGGTGACCCATTATACTACGAGTTTCTTCCCTCAGGGTAGCCTCTTGATGCTGTAGATTACATTTATCGTTTTTACTACAAGGTATACACCCCTTGTTGAAGCTTAGGGCAGCATCCCTTGGTCCAGATAGAGCGATTTAGCCACACCAGATCACATTGCTGGAAATTAAATTAAATGCTGTTTTATTTATGGACGCTCTTTAACTGCTGTGGTTCTCAGCGTCCCATTCTATACTGGGCATGAAAGACCGCTTAATTTTGCTCAGAGGCCTCTCTTGAGGTTCTTTTACGTGCCATAAATCTACAAAACGGGACCCACGGCTTTACTTCCCTTCCGAAGGAAGCCATGCTAAGGATTTTTATGCCCAAAAAATCCATCATCCTCCGCCGGGTTTGAACCTGCAACCTTGGGTGTATGGAGTTAGCATGGTAACCATTACACCACGGAGGGCGACACACCTTGCTGGAAACTTCGGCTGTTGGCCTGCCGATCATAATGGGTCTTCATTGGATTGCTTGCTACCTGGATGTTTTGTCAGTCCATTTTATGCATATTGTGAAGTTGTTCTATAAGATGCTCCACATAATTGACTGCTGGCTGTTCTGACCCAGGAGGACTTTTGAACATCAGGTTGCATGGTAGATGCAACTCTCTGCCAAAGACCAACTGGCCGGTGTCAACCAGATGGTGTAGTGCGTTGAAGAGCAGTAGGCAGCAAGAAAAGTGACACCCTGACAACCCAATCTCTCTGGTGATTGGCCACAATCTTCCTCAAATATTCTTCTAGAGTCTTGAATACTGCTTAACCATGCCATCTGACTGGATGAAGAGATATTTTGCATGTCTTGCTCACTCCAACCACTCCAGTGTTTCCCTCAAGAGGTTGACTCAAAGTTGATACCCTGAACACTGTGTAGATCCATTGATACTCCATAGCGATAAAACCGTTCTTCCACGAGGCAGTTTGCAATGGTTTTGACCTCCTGGTTAGGGATTGCATATATCTGAGGCCACTAGTCAATGTAATCCACCATGACAAACAGATACTTGTTGCCCCTGTCTGATACAGGGAATGGCCCAGCTACCTCTATGGCTATGCCATTCAAAGGGTGCTCCTGTATTATACTGATGCATGTGATCCCTGGTCTGTGGTCCATGACTTCCCACACACACACACATGACATTGCTGGCACCACCTCTCAGCATCTGCCCATAGTTTCAGTCATTAGAACTGTTGGAGATAGTTGATGGTTCGATTGGGTCCAGTTCCTCTAGGACTTCCTGCGACCTTTCTCGAGAGAGGATCAGCTGCTCTCTCTGAGTCTGCCCATTAGGTGACTCCCATATTTTAAAAAGTAGCCCTTTTTTGATCTTTGATGAGTCCCATTGGGCCCAATAGGACTTGCACCCAATACTCCTGGTGCGATGTACCCCTATCTCAGTGAGCAGTGCTTTGAGTAAAATTAAACAAAGGTCTTTCCTTCCAAAAAAAAAAAGAATTTGCCCAAAAACAAACAAACAATACATTTAGTTTTTTTTATACTCAGTTTCCCTATCTCCACTTCTCCCAGGAGTGGCCCCAAATTAGCATCTGCCAGCTGTCCCTTCCTGCACTATCCCATCCATTGCAGGCACCACTGAAATAACACGGACAGCTGTGGTATGTTCCTTCTCTTCAACCTTAGTGCAGTGGTCACACTCCTCTGGCTGGACAGGGTCATTTAGACATGGCATTGATGTTCTCCTTCCCTTCCAATGTTTTGAGTAAAGTTGTACTCTTGCATACTCTGGACCCAACCATGTTAAACTCTCCAGGTTCTTGAAATTTAATAGCCAGGAGAGGGCAGAGTGGTCAGTCCTCAGGTGGAATGGCTGACCATACTGTGGAAGTGCTCTAGAGTCTTTACTGCTGCCAGGTAATACAGAAGTTCTTTCCTGGTTTGGAGAGCATGTTGCTGTCATCAGTGACTCAATGAAGTTGTCACCAGATTGTGGAAAACCTAAAATAGGATCACTGCAGAGTGCTGACTTTAGCACCTGGAATACGCTCTCTGCCTCTTCTGACCACATGGTAATGCGGTGCTCTCCCATCAGACGAGAGAGTTTTCATGATGTTGGAGAAACCTCTGATGAACTGGTGGTAGTAGCCGCATAGTCCCAGGAAACTTCACAGCAACTAGAGATAAAAATTGTTCTGTAGCATTGGAATAAAGATGTATTGTAATCGGAATTTAAATAAATAAAGAAAGTTTGTTACACTGGTGTCAGGAGCAGGTTTGAATGCAAAAATGGAGGTGATGATGAAAGCTTTTCTAGCTGAAATTAGGTAAAACAAAAATGGATATTGCAGTGGAGAAAATGTAATCTGGAATGTAGGAGATGAAGAAAATTACACCTGGACTGGAAGAAATGAAATTTGGAATGGAGAAGATGGAAGAGATGCAGGTAGACAACTTCATGTATCTAACTAATAGCTAAATCCATTTTAGCAGATGAATTTGTCATATAAACAAAATACAAAATGTACTCCTCCGCTTTCTTGTTCTAATTGGAGAGTTAACGGATCTACTTTCGTAACCATTTGGCGCCAGGGGAGAAAATCATTTCCTTCTACCCATTAACCTCTTTGCAAAATTGTTTAGAAACATGCTATCGATTAGGTAATAATTGCTAACTAAAAATATAAAAATCATTATTCAAAAATAAATATGAAAAACATACCTAGTCAGAATCTGAAAGAGATTGTATTCCATACAAATTAAGAGTTCTGCTCCTCCCCTCTCCCTTCATCTTCTTCTGTTTGCATAGTAGCTTAAACATAGCTTTTACCCATACCTAAGAAATTATTGGCCTTCATTTATCCATGTTTTGCCAAAAAAAAAAAAAAAAAATACAGCTTCCGACCTTCCTGTCTGTACTCAGGAGTTTAATAATACATCCACATGGCCAACAATTATATTCTTATTGTTTCTTTTCCAGAATTTGAAATCTATGTTAAGTAACAGCTTATGAAAAGAGTTTGCTTGAACGTAGTAAGGTTGGAGTCTGTACACATATTGAGTAGTTTCTTCTATTAATGTGGAAGAAATTATTAATTTTTTATCGCACTGCACTCCTAAGAAATTCTTCACACTGAACTTCTAGCACTGGCTTTTTACAGTTCCTTGATTTTCCAGGTGTGATTAACTTGCATGTTTTTAATCTTTCTCTGTGCATAGAATTTATACTTAATGCACACACATGTTAAACTCTGCTGTCACGTTAACATCCTCCTTGATGGTCAACATGGGACATTTCTTACATAGTCTGTGAACAATTAAAAATTACAACTTCCTCAAAACTTGTTAAAGGCTTACCTCTACAATGTTTTACAAACTGCATTTGTTCAGCCATGATGGTATAGGTGCTAATGGTTCTCAAAAGGAGAGGGAGGCAGTCTCCTGAAGGAGCAGTCAAGCATCAGCTGAGTATTGATAACAAAAGATTTTTGGAAATGGCTCCATTTCTTGATGATAACGACAAACCTATCACAAAATATGTGTAGAAATATATAACCATTATGTGAGAAAAAATTAAAGTTATGCTTGTATGGAGATTTATTTTTATAGTTACATTTCTTTAAAGTTTAAATGTGTGTTTTTGTTTGAACATTTTCAGTTTTCACTGTTACTTTTGTATTACATAAAGAGATGTATTAAATTTTATTCTAAGAATATAAGCTCATTTGCATAAATTTAATTCTGCCAGGTACTTGGTTTTTGAATGAAAAAGAAAGACCTTATCTATAACCATGTTCTTGTCATTGCCTGTTTTAAGTGTGTAAGCTTGTAAAAATGATTTATGATTTAAAAATGAACTCCATTTACAGCACAGGAATATTCATTAATTCCTTAAGATTCAACCTTTTGTTCTCTACTAACACAATTACATTTTCAACCAATTGTATTACTTTTGCTGGAAAACTTACAATTAGCATGTTGCTGTGTGTTGCATTCACATGATTTTCCTACATCTCTGCAATAATTTATTGTTTAAAAGCTTATTCTTCAATTTACTTAATGCTAATTGAGAAAACACTAGCAGTCCACAGAAAAAATTGGAAATGGTGTGTTATGTATGGATGCTCTTTAACTGCTGTGGTTCTCAGCGTCCCATTCTAAATTGGGTGTGAAAGACCGCTTAATTTTGCTCAGAGGCTTCTCCTATCAGGCTTGAGGTTCTTTTACGTGCCGTAAATCTATGACACGCGACCCACGGCTTTACTTCCCTTCCAAAGGAAGCCATGCTCAGGATTTTTTACACTCGAAAAAATCCATTGTCCTCCGCCAGGTTTGACCCGCGACCTTGGGTATATGAAGTTAGCATGGTAACCATTACACCACAGATGTTTATACTCCAGGGAAATGGACTTCTATAAACAGGGCATATTGAAACTGGTATCATTGGGACAAATGTATTGAAAAAGTTTGTGACTATGCGAAAAGTAGTTTAAAGGTAGGTTCATTCGTGATTTCCTTTAACATTTTGTTTTATCAACTATTAAACTTTGTTGTAAAAAAATTATTATGCGTTACTTTTCAATCTGCCTTGTAATTTCTCATTTTTGGAGGAATCTGAATCTTCACAGGGATCATTTTCTAATCATCTAATATTACTGTAACTTTTTAATTTTCTTTCATGCCAATTTCTTTACTAGTGTCACAATTTCATCTTCATATCTTGGAGAACATAGATGATCTAAGGTACTAGCAACTGATAGTGGCATGACTGTATGATAAACTTTTTCGGTGTTTACTTTTTGTTTGGTAATACAGAGGAATCTTTTTCTCTTCATATATAACAGATGAATTAGCTTCATTAGAATCTGAATTTTCAGTTTCTATTGGTAGATATTCTGGGCCTCTTGACTTCTTCATGTTCTTCAATATCAATGTGATTTACTGTCTTTCTCCTGCTATTGTAAAAATTCAGTTGGAACCTAAAATATAACACTTTTGCTACAGTTTCCAATTCACATTTAAACATACTTTTTTGTTGAGATAAAATCATAGAATTAAGTTAGATAACTAATGTATTGCAATTGATATTGCATTGTGTTTCAAAGGGAAGCACCACAGATGTAAATTCATATTATTATTATTATTATTTCATAAAATGCATGGTATAAAGAATTAAAAGTAAGAAGGATTAAACCCAGAAAATTTGGTACTAATAATGTAGGGTCTAATTACCAATTCTTTATCAGCTCATTCTGCAAGTGAGGATCTCGGCAGATCACAAGGCAGCTCTTCATTTCTTAATTCAAGTTTACTATCTGAATAAAATGAAACTGAGTAGTCAGATTGTTGATTCTTGCTTTTAGATAATGCCAATTATGCTAGTAAACAGGCTCGTCCAGAAGCCACTATTAGTGCAGGCCACTGTCTGGTTAACATCATTCAGCAACACATCCTCAAAAACCTTAAAATGTATTCCTACCAGGCAGATAAGCAGCCTTATCTACATTACAATAAATCAAAAGTGAGCAGCAAAGAAACATATCTCAACATAGGTTTCTTTGACCCTAACACCAGGAGCATTGTAGCTTGCATCAGATAAATGTAAGTTGAGATAGCGTTATTTGATGCTAAACCTTATTACCAAATAAGTAGATATGATCCATGGTATCTTTGAAACTATTAAAGAAAGACATGTATAAACATGTATTCATATTGTTGTGGCCTTCATCCATAACCTTAGGTAAGGGCACTTTTATTGAAGACTATCTCCTGGGCAATGAGAACATGAAACTCATATGGGCAGGGTTGCTACTCCCTGAAGTAAGACTATCTTCTTAGGTGAATCCTCATCCATGACTTATGTTTATTCACCACCGCCACCGCGACTGCCGGATGAATGTACAAATAAGTAAATTTATTTTCACTTGATGTAATTAAAATTAAGCCAGACTTATAGTTAGCCAAAAGAGTAAACTTTCATGGTTAGAAGGTATCTTGAAAACAACAGGTATCTTGGCAACACTGATTTTATAGTCAAAGATGTGATGGTCAAAGCTATGGAGTGATATGTATTTATTGAAAAATGTCGTAAACTGACTGATAATGAATTTAGAAAGAAAAAAGGATGAAATAGATTTATGTGGCTATCAAATTTTATAAACTGGAGTATTTAAGAAGGAATCAGAGTCTAAAAAATTGAATCTAAGAATTGGTGTTAAAACAATAGTCTTTCACATATGTACAGGATTATTTCATCAATAAAATGTATAGAAATTGTAGAACTAAAAATATATTTAATTTAATTTCAGCAAGCACTATTAATAAAAATAAAAATAATACATTAAGATGGTATAATTATGAAGGTTTAAAGTAGTGTTTTTATAAAGAGAAAATATTTTATTCAAAGTATAGGCCCATTTGATACAAATGAAACAGGAAACATTTTTAATAAAAGAAAATACAGAATGAGTTAAGAATAAAACCTAAATATATAAGGGGAGTGCTAAGCCAGCAGTGATAGAGGAAGGTTGTGTTTTGAGAGGTGCTCCTGCGGTGAAGGAAGAAGGATCTAAGTCACGATGGGAGTGGACATTACAGTGTATAGAGCAAGAATTGGACAGTTTAGAAAAGTAAAATTGGTGAATAGTAAACACAGTTTTGGAGAGAAGATGACAAACATATTGGTTTTAGCAAGTGTTATAACTTTGTTGCTAGTGATTGGAGGAATTGAGGTAAACCCCGGCCCTGCAGATATAATAACAATGCTGGAAAACCTGACTGAGAAAATGAACAAAATAGAAGGTATGGAACAACGAATAGGTAAACAATTGGAAAAGATGGCAACAGATATCAAAGAAGATGTTAGAGTTGAGGTGCAGGAAGCAAGAAGGGAAGTTGAAATGGTTAAGGAAAGAATGGAAGAAAGGGAGAGAAGATTTAATTTAGTGTTCATAGGAGTCAAGGAAAGAAGGTATAAATGGCCAGCAGAAGAAATATTAGAAATAACGAAGGAAAAGCTGAATTTGGAATTGTATAGATGGGAAATTATTGAAGCTTATCGAGTTGGAAGACAACTTGGCAAGAGAACAATTATAGTGAAATTTGCAACAGCCCAATTAGTACATGAAGTACTTAAAAGAGCCAAGAAATTAAAAGGAACAGACATTTTTATTAATAAAGATTTATCACCTAAGAAGAGAGCTCTGCAAAGAAATTTGGTACAAAAAATGAAAGAAGCAAGAGCCCAGGGAAGAAGAGCTTATATTAGAAATTTCCAATTGTGGATTGACGGAGAAAAGACATCGCATCTGGACAAGAAGGAGCTAAGAGAACCCCAATCAGGCACAGAGGAAATTACTCAGCAAATGTCAACGCCAACTTTAGGAAGCACAACAGGAAGATCAAAGTCCAAGCAAAAAGGAATGGATGTGGGTGAAGACAGTGAAAGTGTGTGTTTGAACCGAAATCTGCCTGTCAGCATGGATATGAGAACGGCATATGCAGATAGGACGTCATCCAACTTCCCTACGAGAGAAACAACAGCTGACGAAGAAATGACGTCAACAGAGGAAGCAACAGGAGGAGGAGCCACCAGAGTGACGTCACCCAAGAAAATAGTGTCACCGAGAAGAGGGGAAGTAATAGCCGCACGTAATTTGGCTTCGAAGGGAAAGAAGGCGTGGCAACAGAGTAGCGGGGAGAATACAGAAGGGGAAGAAGATCTAGTTTTAGACAGAAATAAAACTATTCCTTCCGGAGAAGGGATACAATTAAGGAGTAAAAGAACTAGATTTAGATTAGGCTCACAATAGGGAAGGGAGAATATAAGGAGGCTTGGATTCTGGAATTGTGAGGGAGTTAAAAACAAAATATATGCGGGGAGTTTAAATCAATTATTGACAAAACTTGATTATCTCGCGGTAGCTGAAACATGGCTAAAAGAGGACCAGGTTTACGTAAAGGATTTTGATTTTGTAGGGATAAAAGGAGATAAAGTAGCAAGAAAGGGGAGGGCATCTGGAGGCATAGGCTTTTTTATAAAGAAGACGTTAAGTAAAGGAGTTAAAGAAACTTGGTCAAGGAGAAAAGAAATACTATGGATTGTATTAGAGGAGAAACAAATAGTTGAAAATGTTATATGTATAGGCATAGTATACAATCCTCCTCTTCCTTCGCGCTTTCATAATCCGGACCTCCTTAAACACCTAGAGATAGAAATAGAACATTTAAAGGAGAGATATGGTAATTCTGAGATTATATTAATGGGAGACTTTAACATTAGGATTGGCGAAAATGATGTTATTGGAGGGAATAGGTGGATGAGTAATGATACATTAGAGAAACCTGAGAAAATTAGATACAGCAAAGATAAGATAGTTGACAAAGGCTATGTGAAATTTATAGAATTCTGTGAATTGAATGCCTTTGATATTTTGAATGGGAAATATGGAGAAGATGTGAATGGAGAATATACGTATGTTAGTAATAATGGTCAAAGTGTGATTGATTATGTATTATGGCCAATTAATATGGGGTATATTTTAAGTAATTTTAAGATACTAAATTTAAGTTCCAACAGTGGGCATTTTCCATTGATAGTAGACATAAAAACATGCACAGAGCAAATAGTCTATAATTTAAGGGAGGAAAAGTGCAACATAGAAGAATACAGTAGATACAAATGGAAGGAAGAGTATTGCAATAAATTTAGGCAGACACTTAACTCTAATTATGGCCAGATATGTCAGTGTGGAATAAGTTTTATGATAAAGGAACAAGAAATTGAAAGGGCTATGGATATCTTAAATATCATTATGCTAAGGGCTGGGGAGGAAATGAAAATGAGAAAGAAGGTTTACAAAAGAGATGAGGGCTGGTTTGATGAAGAATGTAGAGTAACTAAAAGACAAGTCAAACAGCTGCTCATAAAGTGGAGGGAATTAGGAAACATAGAATTAAAGAAAGAGTATATGCAAGGGAGGGATTTATATAATTCATTACTGGAACAAAAGAAAACAAGCTGGATGAAAAGATATGAAAGTAATTTGATACGAATTCTAAATGAAAATAATGCAAATGAGATATGGAAGGTTATGAAATCAATGTATAATAAATATGTAACAAAACCAAGTATAAAACCAGGAGAATGGATGGAATATTTTAAAAATTTGTATGGGGAAAAAAAGAGTAAAAATGAGATAGGAAATTGGGAAATAGGTAATAACTATGTAGATATACTTGATGATATAATAAGAAGTGAAGAAATAATCCAACAGGTGAAAATAATGAAGAGAAATAAAGCAACGGGAATAGATGGAATTCCTCCAGAGTTCCTTAAGGAATGGTGCACTGAAATAAACAGAGTTAAGGTTTTAGTAGACTTATTTAACACAATTAAGGTGAAGGGGTATATACCAGATAAGTGGAGGAAAGCAATCATACATCCAATATACAAAGGCAAGGGTAGTGTTGACAAACCAAACAACTATAGAGGCATTGCATTATTATCAAATGTAGGAAAAATTTTTACTGGTATTATGGCAAGCAGGATACAAACATGGGTTGAAGAATATGATATCCTCTCGGAACTTCAGATGGGCTTTAGAAAAGGGAGGAGGACAGTTGATAACTTATTCATTATAAAAACACTGGTAGATAAATACTTGAAAGACAAAAGAGGAAAGTTATATATGGCTTTTGTGGATTTAGAGAAAGCATACGATAGGATAGAGCTTCAATTGCTGTGGCATAAGTTGTTGACTAAAGGAGTGAGTAAACAAATGGTGGACACCCTTAGAGCATTATATAAGGAAAATACTTTTTGTATAAGAGTGGAGGAAGGGGTTGTAACAAGAGAAATCCAACAAGAGAAAGGCCTTAGACAGGGATGTAAGTTAAGTCCAGTCCTATTCAATTTATATATAGATGATGTATTAACAGAAATTGGGAGAAATAATAACTCGATGCCAGTAATTAATAATATTCAGATTCCAGGATTACTGTTTGCAGATGATCTAGTTATAGGTGCAATTACAGTGAATGGCTTGAAACAATCCTTGCAAACATTAAATAATTACTGTAAAGAGTGGAGTTTAAAAGTGAACCAGGACAAGACGCAGATTGTAGTGTTCAAAAAAGGGGGAAAATTGAGCAAATATGAAAAATGGAAGAATGAGAATGAAAAGGAGTACAGGGTAGTGAGAGAATGTATTTATCTAGGAGTTAAAATTGATAGTGGTGGCAATTGGGAAAAGCAAAAGAAATTTGCATTGGCAAAAGGAAAAGGAGCTTTATCAGCTATTAGAAGTTACAAATACAAAGCACCTAATATAAATATTAGATGGTTAGAAAAAGTGTACAATATGGTGGTTGAGGCAAAAATGCTATATGGGATAGAAGTATGGGGATTAGAAGGAGGATGGGAAGGCATAGATGAGGTGCATAGGAAATTTTGCAAAGAAATACTGGGGTTACCAAATGCAACTGTTAGGCAGGTAGCACAAATAGAGCTGGGTAAAGTGGCAAGTAAGGGAAAGATTATGGAAAGGGCATTGAAATTTTGGCATAGGATATTGAAATTGGAAGAAAGGAATTTGTTAAAACAGTGTTTAGTATATCAAGAGAAAAGTTTAAAGAACAAGGGATGGTCTTCGAAATAACCTGGAAAGTAGTGGGTTAGGGGAAATGTGGAGAAGAAGAGAAAATAATGTGAATAACTTCTGGAAGTTGGCAAGGAAAAGATTTGAGGATATAGAAATACAAAAAATATTTAGTGAAATAACTGAAAAGAGATCTTTAGTTTTCTATATACCAATGAAAGTCTCATGGGGAAGGGAAAAGTACATTGATGTGACAAATAAAGAGGAGCGAGAAGGTATTGCATGGCTGAAAGCAGGAGTATGGAGATTAAAAGGTCTAAGGAAAGGTATTCCACAAAATCAATGTCCTATATGTGGCGGAAATGAAGATATAGAACACATTTTATTTAAATGTAAAGGAACTGAAATTTGGAGAAAAAAGTATATTAATAAGAAATGGTTTAAAATAGATAGAAATGTAGTAGTAGTTGAAATGTTTCAAAAAGATAGTAAGAAGATTGGACAATTCTTATGCAAAGTGAAAAATAAATGGATATGGACAGTAAATAGACAAAAGGGTGTAATAAACTAGAATTAATAAACTATTGTAAAATATGAGTATGACCGGTAAAGAGCCAGGGCTGAACACCGGTCATATTCACCTGTATAAAGCTTAGCATAAATAAATAAATATAAATAAATAAAAAATAAATAAAAATATATAAGAAGAGAAAAAAAATGTTAAGATAATTAAAGTATAATAAAATTAATGATAACTTGATATTTAAAAAGAAGAAGTATAAGTTACTGTACTGAAAAATAAAATATTACTGTATATAGGCATTAAAGAGATCCTAGTTATCTCAGGATATCAATGAATAAGAAGTGGAATGCTTTGTATTGCTGCTTATGGCAGGAAATTTTGAATTATTATTTTAATTTCATCATACATCATCTCTAAATTTTATGCTTTTAGTTTAACTGATCAAGAGCCATATCAAGTTTTGCAAAAACTCAAATGTTTACAACACTTATAATAATATACTCAGAGTATTGAGGGGCAATAAGTTTGATACCTAAGTAATCACAGAAATCTCAACTTTAAAAATTGCAGTGTTTATCAAGATTAGACAAAATACAAGTCTTTATTAAACCAGTTAATCTACATATGCATGTGCTCATACACAGAGAGAGAGAGAGAGAGTGAGTGTGTTTGCTGTGCTCAGTCATTGTAGCATACAAACATAGGTTATCTTTTCTCCCAACATTGCTAACATTAGTAAAGACATATTCTTGCCTCTTTGTGAAGAACCTTGAATTAGGCTGTGGACTAATGTGTAAGCCTGAAGTGCATAAGACAATTTTCATGAATCAGTGGGTATATTGTTTCAGAAACTAAGAGTAACAGTGCATAGTGAAGTCCGAAAAATTTGCAGAGAGGTTGGAGAGCAAATAAATATGGAAGTTGATGCAGATGCTATCAGTCTCATAGCAGAATTTATATGGAAGAAATTAAGAGTTGTTGCACAAGATTTGGAGCTATTTGCAAGGTAAGTAATTTATTGCCATTAATATTGACAATACAAATCATTCTTTGTTATTATAAACATTTTAATACTTACGGGAATGTGACTTCTAAGCTAGGTCAGAAAATGTCCTAATGTTATAAATGAACAAGTGAAGATAGATCTCGAGAAGAACATCCTTTTGTAATGCACCTTTTCCTTATTTTATAAAAATGTTATTTCTCTGGGGAAAATGCTAGTTTTAAACCTTTTATGCTTAGCACACTCATTTATTAAGAATAAAATGTTTGGTCAAACTTTTCTTAAAAGGAATACTGTATTGTCATCTTTTGATTCTTTCTTCTGTTGATTAAGTTGTGAAAACTCTGTATGGAAGGAACTAAAACACTGTCTTTTTTTATGAACAAGATAGTAGTTTCAAACCTGGCTTCAGGATGATGGCATGTAAGTGTACTTAATACATGTTTGCAACAAGAGATTTCTTTGGCATGTTAAAAGCTCTGCTGAGAAAATGTTCAAATGTTACTACAATGGGATGCCAATGTGGTCTGCGCAGGTGTTAGCATCATTAAAATCCCTTTAACTATTCTCATTCTTGACACTCACCAAAATACAATCCCTTTAACTATTCTCATTCTTGACACTCACCAAAGTACAATCCCTTTAACTATTCTCATTCTTAATACACACCAAAGTACAATCCCTTTAACTATTCTAATTCTTGACACTCACCAAAGTACAATCCCTTTAACTATTCTCATTCTTAATACACACCAAAGTACAATCCCTTTAACTATTCTAATTCTTGACACTCACCAAAGTACAATCCCTTTAACTATTCTAATTCTTGACACTCACCAAAGTACAATCTCTTTAACTATTCTCACTCTTAATACACACCAAAATACAATCCCATTAACTATTCTCATTCTTGACACTCACCAAAGTACAATCCCTTTAACTATTCTCCTTATTGCATAGGAGAAGAGCACCAGTCTTCAAGATATTTCTTCTCATAAAACATTTTTACTTTTACACTGTTTCATAAGCTTGTGGTGTTAGTTGCCGTCTTGCTTTTTTTCTCATCATGTTGCAGTTGTAACAATAATTAGTTTATCTCATGATTATACCTCTATCTCCTTAGAACTGATAGTTCCAAGAATCTCCACAATAATGGACAAGTTTGTTCAGATGGACCACCAACAAATAGTTTCCCTCAGAGATGGTGCTAAATGTAGAATGTCATTGATTGATCTAAAGGATAACTGAGTAGGGGACATGCAAGTTTGTTCAGATGGACCACCAACAAATAGTTTCCCTCAGAGATGGTGCTAAATGTAGAATGTCATTGATTGATCTAAAGGATAACTGAGTAGGGAACATGCCAGTAACACCGAAACCTCTTGACTTTCCTTTTGTTGAACTAGTAATTCCCCACATTCTAGCATGGGGAGACATTGATGCAATTTAACATTTGATCCAATGTTAAATAGCTGCGTGTCCCCCTGCTGCACATCTGTAACTCACAACTAACTGTGGAGATATCCATTTTAATATGATTATTTTATTCACTCATATAGCCAATAAAATAGATGTACACAGCAACCATTGCATACATCTCCTTAAAATTTCCTTACCCATTTTTTCAGGAGAATTGCCTATTTCACTTCAGTCTTCCCATATAATTTTCAAGAAGCTGCTTCTGACTAAGAATTAAGTATTCCCAATTTGTACCTTCTAATCTAATGGTAATTTCATCCATAATGCCACTTCCTCCTTTTATAATCATATCTTTTGCATTATTGTAACTACTGTTCAGTACTTCCATTACTTTAGCCAAAACAGTAAGACACTGCTTATCTTGATTTAATGAATATAATAATCTAAGACATTTGAATGGATTTGTTGTTGCTTCACTGTATCACATTAAGCACCTTCCTTCATATCATAAATAATGTTCTCAAAATTAATAAAATATAATTGACCAATAACTGTTTTCCATTACCGTAATAGGTATCAGCATTGCTGTGCATTGTAAGGAAGCTTAGTAAGAGTTGTTTGTTAATAATGGTTATAAGTAAAGCCTATGGACTGGGTAGAATCATTGGTATGAGATCTACTTTTCAGTCATGAAGACAGAGAATAGAACTGTGATATTGAATAATAGTTGTTCATGTTTACAGGCATGCCAAAAGATCTACCATTAATGCAGAAGATGTTAAACTTCTGGTGCGACGCAATGCCCATCTAGTAAGTTATATCAATGTCTAATTTGCATGGAATAAAACAGCAAACTGCTGCAACAAAAACCACCAAGCATAAATTAGATATAAACTTATATGTAAGTTGTATTGCATTTGAGGGTAGTGCTGGTACCCACTTTTATAGTAAACTTATAATATTTTAACATTTAAAAGAAATAGAAAAGAAGTGGAGACACCTCTAACATTAATAAAGGAGCTATCATATATTTGTTTTTTTGGTTTTCATTCATAAGACATTGGTGACAGTAAAAGAAACCATTTGCAATAATGCACACATGCTTCTAAATAGCCTGGTTTAGTAAACTGTTATAGCTGGAGTTTTTGTAACTGAATAATTAACTTTATGTGCAGGCACTTGTACTTATTTTGTTAATTCAAGGAATTGTTTGTTGACAAAATTTGAGATATTCATTAATTTTCCATAATTTTTCTTATTTTAAAGCATCTTTCTGTGTGTTTTTCCAAAACTCGGAGATTAAAATTGTAGCTCTTAAAGAAGGAGTTGAGTAAGATAATTATCAATAAATTCATAGATGCACAAAATTACAATATATTATAATCAATGTTGAACTATATAACCATCTCAGAATGAGTGTTTATCACAAAGATACAATAGCAAATAGTTCAATAAAATGCTCTCAATTGAGGTGTCATAGCTAAGACAAAGTAGAACATTACTGGCCAAGTTTTATTCATTAAAAGTGGAATGCCGTTACATTACTTTTTAATAATTTTGTTTAAAACTGTATTTTAAGACAGTGCATGAAAATAAATAAATATTGTTTGTTGTGATAAAGCAATTTTAACCATGAACACAGTCATTCTGAATGCTGAGTGCTATTTTGAACATGTTTCACCCAAACCCTCTAAATTCAACAATGTGTTTTCTTTACAGAAGGAAAAAATTTCTGAAATGGCTGAATCAGCAGCAAAGAAAAAGAAACAAATGAAGGACAAAGACAAAGAGCAAGAGGATACATAACTTCTAATAATAATAATTATTTCATTAAAACTTATGAAGCATTAGATAATGTAATTTAATTGTTTCAATATTCCTGGTATCAATGAATATGTTCTTATTTTCATATTATGTGCTTGTATGAAATTCTGATACAATGCATGGAAGAATGAATTATGTATTATTACTTTAAAAGCCCAATGTGCTGACATGGGTAGACAAAGTCATTAAGGCACAAACTTGTGAACAGGTGGTCTGCAATTCAAATCCTGCCAAGACCATCCTCTTTAACTGAGGTTGTTTTCCTAAGTCCTCATTACTGGGGAGTGCTAGGAAAGCACCCTAACTTAGACTGGGAGGGTTCCATCCCAGATTTACTTTCCCAGTTATCATTATATTTCATGTGTCATCACTGGCCATTGCCTGTGGTGCTGTGTGCAGTAAGAATGGGTGTTAAACACTACAAAGCGGAATGTTCTAAATCTATATGCAGAGTGATATATACATGCAGATTATCTAAGCTGAACTCATGGGGCCCCTGCACCACAAAGGGGCCTAAACTGCAAGAGAAAGAAAGACCAAGAGAGAGAGAGAATTATGATTTTATTTTAATACTGTGTCAGACCCTCTTATACTACAGTATTGACATCACTAACAAGCTTCGTAGAAACAAAATGGAAAAGAACGTGAAGTGAAAGCTGCTGAGTTAACTAGGTCCACTGAATATGAGAATAAAAAGCAGAACAAAATGCAAGTACAAAATAAATGCTTGGTACCTTTTGACTGTGTCCACGTACCAGTAATTAAACTGATCCCATCAGAAAAATGCTAAACCCAGAGTGTCCTTCCTCTCATAGATAAATTTGAGTCTTCATTAGCTTGGAACTTAATGGAAACATATAGCAATGGCAAGTAATATAAATTGTGAAACTACTTACAGTTAAGGCATAATCAAATTAATAAAAGGTTTAAATTTACACACACTTCACTTACTTATTTATTGGGCAAGACAATGTTTTGCAGACCTTTGCCCATATCCTCAGCTGTTGAACCACTACTGCTGAAATCTGATTCTGTTGGTGCTGTCGTACTATTTATGCTGTCATCTGATGGAAGGGCGATGAGGTTGAATAAGCAATTCACGGGGGGAAGTTCAAAATCCATGACTGTGTAGCAGTGTTTTAAGATAAAAATCTTTTTCCATGCTGTTAACTCAAATGAATGCATAGGTAATGGCAGGAATCAGGTGAACCTTAACATTGAAAGATTTCAACTTAACTTCACCCATTTTATTTAAAAATGTGCACCACAATAAAATAGAATTATTAACAAAGACTTGTGCTCACCACAAATAGAAAAAGCAAAAGCCATAGGGCCACTTCAAACTGGTCTAAATAATTTATAATAACATGGGAGCTAGAAGATTAAGAAATTTAGTCTCAATTTAAAGCCAGAAATATCACAAGGTTAAATATAGTTAATTTTGACAAACCAAAAGCTCACTCCCAAACAGTTTCTTATGGCGCAAGTGGCGTTGAAGAAGATGCGTCCTCCTGGCGCTATGTAAGACGACCCCAATGAAAGGTGAGCTCCTAACAGACTGATGGCTGCCCAAGGCAGAGCTGCTCCCCCCCACCCCTCCAGTAGGAGAACTCGTGACGTGTTCCGGTCTGTGTAGATCCACCAGCTAGATTTCCAGCAGGCTAATGTAAGTGCTTGCAGCGGAGTAATGATGAAGCATGCAATGACGTAATATTCAGCATGTAACGGACACGTTACAATCATGAGCTTCAAACAGAAGATGAAAATAAAAAATTGATTAGTCAGGAGATGTAGATGCATAAACTTCTAAAAAAAAAACTGATGTGTTCCATTTACATGACTTTCTCTAGCTGTTACACAAACAACTTTCCCTACAAAAGATTATTATTTTATCTGCAACCTGTTAATCAAGGTAAACATTAGCAAAAGTTGCCTTATTACTTGCTTCCTTATAAGTATAAGGGACATAAGGGAATACAGTAGGCTAAATTGACAGTCAAATCTTTTTAGAGCTGGGTTTATTTGAAATAATTGAAGTTTGTTTCCCTTGCATTGCCTGCAGTAAAACAAGAGAGATGAAATGTAAATATCACTTCCTTTTTGAGAAAAGTTTAAAAATGAAACTAATAACAAAGAATATCTCAAAAAACCATTGACTCAACATAAAAAAATTTATATAATATAAATTATGTGTTTTAAAGAGATCTACATTTTTTGTGTAGTAAGTTTTTGTCTCTTACGGTTTAATGTTAGGCAAAATTCATCCAGAATAAACAGGTGTGCAGAGGCTATTCCCAGAAAATTCAAAATATACAGTTTATTTGTGATAGAAATATCTTAAATATATGGTATTATCAAAATCATTAGAACCATTTTTGAGAAAATCAAAATTGTTAAAAAATTTCCCATGTAAAGGATAGTTTGTGGTGAGGGTGTTTTCTTGAAAATTTTCATGTCGTGTCCTTGGAAGATACTAAGGATAAATACCAAGTTTCGTATTTAATGGTCTTTTCGTTTTTGAGCTATGCCATCCCCCCCCCACACACACACACATGAACCTTTTTCTAAAAATGTCATTTTTGGACTCAGGGGATCTCAAAACATATTTCCAGAGAAATCTCAACATCAAATTTTTGGGTGGAATACAACACCATGTACATTGTACATATGAGCAAGATGAACTAAACAAATAGAATTATTTTTCTACCATTAAGATCACGATTTCAGAATTTAAATTCTCTCTCTGAGTAGCTCAGTTGGTTAGCACCAAAGATCATTATTCCAAACTCGAACCAGACCATTGGTTTTTAAATGTATTTAAAAGCAACAGTTCCATATCAGTAGATTTTAATCATGGTATTTACTTTATGATTTACATACAAAATAGTTAATTTTTATTTATCTCTAACAATATACCACTCACTTATGTTCACAAACAACAGTGGAGAAAGATCATTTTCAAAACTAAAGTGCATCAAAAACATGCTTGAAACCTCCATATTAGAACACAGGCTCAACCTTTTGTCCTCAAATCATCCTCTGTGTACTAGGCGTAAGATTCTACCTCTGATTCCCAAGGTCACAGATGAATATAGATATTTTGTAGATATCGAAGCAAATCATTATTATTAAGTGGCACAAACCAATTGGCAACTGAAATATTTGACACTTTCAATATGAACAATCAGAGAAGTGCTGTATTTGAATTGCATGTAATATACTTGTTCATTACAATATTCTTTTTACTTTCTCGAGCATGTATGTACAATGTACACCCATCACCAAAACAATGAGTCATGTCTAAAATGCCAAATTCATCTGTTCTACATGGCACAGCATCTTGTATACACCATCCGCGATAGTTGTGTAGCACCACTAACGAATTGTCACAATTTTCAAATCTTAATATTACTAACCCATATGATCAATAAACATAATCAAATACATAACTTAAGCTTCTTCAGCAACAAACTATCAATATTAACGACACCAAACATGATACAGTTTGTATGAAATTACTAAACATGCTACCTTCCATTCACTGTAGCATTGTGGCAAAACGTGGGTTACTCCTGTGCTGAGGGTCTCAGTTTCCCTTTTTATATGTAGCAAACATTTTTTCCCTCTTCTCTTAATAATGTTGAATCATTGTATATTGGTTATTTATTTTAGACATACCTACTCATACACAACATTTGTTACAGTTAATAATATCATAGTGATTATAATGCTTCTCAAACAGCAATATATTGCACACAAAAGCATGTGTTGCGCAGAATGGTATGCAAACGCATCAGGAACAAACAGTTCTCTCGCATCGAATAAAATAAAATGGAATCTGTATTGTATATATATTGGGTGAAAGGGAACTTATTACATTCTTCTAATATGTGTTTCATAGAAGCATTACAAACAAAAAAGTCTTGATGGCATTTTGTTCTTTAATCAGCCGATTTCAAAAAAAATAAATGGTTTTTGCTACAAATTGGATGCATAATCCACAAGAACATTTGAATATAATAGTTGGCTACTTGTAAGATGCATAGAGTAACGTATTTCTGACATTAGTTTTGGTAGGAATTATGGGAGATCACAGAGTTACGAAATAATTAATAATTTAAAAGAATTAAAGGAATAACCCAAGCAGCTTTTCAGACGTGAAGTAACTTTGCAACCTTGCTTTGAGGTTAGTCAGGTTTCTGAACCGGCTTCTGGATGTAAACATGTCAGTCACTTGCAAACACGATGCAGAGCGGTGTAATGTTTTGGCAGATAGACACATAGGCATTCTGGTTGGCCTACACTCACAGTAAAAACAGAAGGAATTCCTTTAACATCCTAGTGAGGTGTGTTTATGTACTGACCTAGTGCAAGTGATGCCCACACAACCTGCCAGCTTGGCTGTCTTGTTTTCAACAAAACTAAAATATCTCCGTAAGAAATGGTCAGAGACAAAAACGTAATATACAAAATGTGTTCGAAATACCAAGACCTATCGCTGGTTTAAATTGATGTAATGACTTCCCTTCCACCTGGTATAATACTCAACACCCCTTCACAAGTTGATCCCAATAGGACAATGCCAATCACAACTGGAATAACATGATACTCTCAAACGAGGTAACATTTTCTTCCACACGTAAGGGAAAGGTCTATCATCCAAAGGGGTCCCAATACAATGCTGAATTCTTGGCTTAACAGTGTTCCATCATGGTCACGTATTGTGTAGGGGCTGAAAATCAAGAGACTCTAGGTGTGCAGTGGCAACTTGACGATACACTGAATGATGTATAGTAATACTCAATAATATCTTTATTCCTGTAAATATAAGATATCCTGATGAGATTATTGAATTTCAGCAGGATAATTATCCTGTCCACACATCTTGAAAGGTTTCAAATTGGTTTTCAGACAAACAGGTTATCAGAATGTGAGAATATGTGGGTTGAGGTAAAAAGGGAGGTGTGCTTCAATTTACTTGTAGATAGGCAAAGGACAAAAGAAGGCTTCTAGGCACAAATTCAAGAAGCCTGGGATCTTGCAGCTTCTCATGCACATTACTGCAGACATTTAATTTTGACTATGCCCTGAAGATTGGGGGCAGTAATACAGGCTAAGGGTTCATACACCAGATATTAATGATGTTTATTTTTTGTGTTTTAAAAGATAATAGTTATTTACAGATATTTTTTTTAGTTATTTAACATGATTGTTATTAGAATAAATGTTTTTGTGTGCATAGATAGGCCCATAACTTCAAATGCCAAAGTTACATAAATGCAATATTATGTTCTACATATCCAATCATAAAATTAACAAATATAAAAAAAAAATGACAAGCAGTACAAAATTTAAACCTAGAAACCTGTGAATGGAAGCAAGGATTTCTTAACCTCTCGGCCACCGCAACATTGGTTTGTGACCTGTTTTCAGTAATCATAACTTAAGCTTTATGCTATCAGTCACAGACCATTGTGTGTATTGTGAATACAGCTTTTACAAAGATACACAAAACTTTTCAATTGACACAAAGAATCTGGGGATGACTCATTTTTTGCATCCACAGCTGTACATAGTAGATAGAGAAGTTATTGTACTCCACCCAAAAATTTGATACTATGATTTCACAGAAATATATGTTTTGAGGCCCCTGAATCCAAAAAAGAAAGCATTTTTGGAAAGGTGTGTGTACATGCGTGTGCATAACTCAAAAACGTCAAGTCTGTTAAACACCAAACTTGGTATTTAAGTTCAGCATCTTTCCAGAATGAAACATAAAGATTTTCATGAAAATTCCTTACCCGTAACTACTCTTTACATGAAAAATTTTTCGAAATATTTTATTTTCTCAAGAATGGGTAACGATTTTGTTTAAAATATATTTTAAATATTTTTATGACAAATGATTTCTGGGAATAGCATCTGAAGACCTTTTCATTATTGATGACTGTCATATACAAACCGTAAGAGATAGAGAAAAATGTTAATGCACAAATGTGTAGGTCTTGTTAAAACGTACACTTATGCCATTTACATCTTAATTTATTTATATAGTTTAAATAAAACATTACATTTTCATTGTAAAAATAAAATATTTATTTTTATAAATATATTCAAAGATAATAGTTATCTCATACAGTTATTTTGTTTCTGACATATACCTCGTTATTTGTTTCAGTTTTAAAAGCATAAACCTTTCTCAAACAAGAGTAACCATTCGCTTCTTATATATTTTGTTCTACTTCTGGCCATACAAAGGGAACAAATTTCATAGCAACCAGTTTTTAAAAGATTTTAGTATCACTTTAGCCTATTGTATTCCCTTAATTCCTTCTGCTTACAAGAAAGCAAATAATCATACCATTTCTACTATTGTTTGTTTTGATTAGCATGATGTAGGTAAATGAATGGCAATGTGGTGTCAAGCTTTAGACTTTCACATAAGTGCTTTTAGGTTATCTCAGGCGTTTTAAAATTCATAAGGAACACTAGAAATATCTGAGTCTCCTGTACAAAACAAAACCCATCAACAAAGAAGATCAGGGATTCATAAACTGAACATTTAGAATGTTCACAAAAATCCCCCCCCCTTACTTTACTTCTTGTGCAGTAAGAGTTTAGAAACAATATCACAAATATGTAGTACTTGTTCTTGGTCAAATTAAGGAAACAACATACTTTAATTTTTTGTTAATCAGAAACTATTATTATTATTATTGAAAATATCTTTATAAGTATAAGCAATCTTACTGATTTTCTACTAGTAGTAATAATCCTAATGTAATCTTTGAATGTGACATAGTTTACTAACTGTTAAGCTAGTATAATTCATATAAGGGATTGTTAAAACACTATAAATAAATAAGAAAAGTTTAAGTTTCTTGATTCACATAATTTTATGATAAAATTTTGGCATGGAAAATCAAAATATGTGGTTGGAATGCTGGCACTGATTTAGAGTGTTTTCCATTATGATATAATATTCCCATTATTTTATTATTAACTTATATTATCGTCATTAACAAAGACATACACTAAATAGAATATCCGTTTAGCTTTTGTATACTATAATAACAATGCTAGTAATAATCAGTCCTCAAATTAAAGAAATTGGGAATAACAAGGACAAAAATAATGAAAACAAAACTGTAGGTCCTACTTTCGAGCAAAGGGGAGCTATAGAAATTGTTCAAAAGGACATCTTCCAACCTCCACACAATCTGCATCTTTGAATAAATCCATCTTCTAACATTTCAAAGATGGAAAGTTACAAATTACGTCACAAATAGCCCAGTAGCGGCCGACCTTAAGAGGCACGTGCCCTCCCTACAAAAATTTCAGACAATAATTTCTCCGTTATATTATCAGGTTAGATGCTACAATCTATAACGATTCTGTATAGGGTTAAACCTACTATGAATTCTTTAAGCACTGCACGGTTGTAGTGAAAATGACTGTCGGAAATAGTAACACACCGTATTTCTCGGACACAAGCAATTTTGTGGTCAACCTGTGCGCACGCGCAGAAGAATTCATTACTTTCAGGTGTAGTTAATTTGTAGGTGCGGGACTCAAGAGGCTGAAAGGGGAAGGTTCTCTTAGGGCATGAAAGCCTCTGTGGTCATTTGCCGCACATGCGCAAAGAGAAAACGAGAACCGACAGTAAAAAGAATTAAAGTTTTAATCAAATCCCTGACTAAAATATTTACCCAAAAATATCTTCTCGTGTAAGATTAAATAACAAGAAGCATTTCTTAACAGTTGATCTATAAACTTCCCGAACGAAATGTACATAAAGAAGCTTGTGTGGTAAAAAATTACAATGTTGGTATTGGTACCGGGTAGAAGACAAGGTACGCTGGCGCGCCAACGTTCAATGCGTACAAGCAGTGTGGTGTGTAATGATAAGTATACTACGAAATAGATTCACGATCCAGTTGAAGCTTCGTTTGAAAACAGGATAAGGCCAAATAAGCAATAGTTATTGAAATTCTGGACTTGAGCAAACAACAATGACGCCTTGCTTGCGAGAGGTGATTAGTGACTAGTGTTATGAAAATGAGTGCTGAGAGTTGCAAAACCCGACTTAAGAGAAAACTAATAAGAAGCGGCGGGGTGAAACAGTGCCGTGAATGTATTTCACATCTTAATGAAACATAATCCGACTGCGCTGGAGGTTAATTTGGTGAAATTAACTGCAGAATAATATGCCTATTTATTAGTTGCTAGCGTTCAAAGAAGCCGTAGTATTAAAACTGGCAGTAAGAGGGAAAATTCTAAACACTATTAAGTATGTTTGGTTTGAGCTATGGTTTGTAAAGTATTGCTTATAAAGAAAATGCTTAAGACAATAGCACGATCTACTCTACTTTAAGGGCACTTTTCATAATTTTCTGGGAGAAAAGGGAGCTTCGTTTGTGAAAAGAAACATCGTGAACGCTGTAATTGACTTGCATAAGCTGTTAAAAGTTGTGTAGAGTAGTATTGAAGACTGGAGTCTTTCAAACTGAAGTGCATCAGCTGTAAAGACGAGCTATCCATCAATTTGTAGAGTTCACCTCTAATAATGTTGTTGACATATGATATACATGTTAATGTGGCGGTTCGTGTTCAAATTTCTCGGAACATATGTTCAGTGACTTAAACCAAAGAGTCATCGAAGTATTTTCTCAACAAAGGATCGAAGAATGGACTTCATCTACAGACAGAATGGTTAGTGTCTTACACAAATTAGCATTTCATTTCCACTGATAGATTTTAGTTCACTAATTTTAGTCTATAACATCCGTGGTCTAGGGGTAACATACTAGCTCCTGGTTCTCAAGGTCACGGGTTCAAACCCGGTTGCTTTTTTCAGAGGTAAAAATCCCTTCCTTCGTAAGGGAAGTAAAGTCCTTGATGCCGTGTCGTAGATTTACGGCACGTAAAAATGCCTCAAACCTGATAAAGGACTCGGAGCAATATTAACCAATCTTTCACGCCCAAAATAGAATAGGACGCTTAGAACCGTAGCAGTTAAAGAGCGTTCATAAATAATACTCAATTTAATTTTCATGTTAGTCAATCTTAAAAGAGTACCACAATAGATAATTTGGCCACGAGCCGCCACTGGTGTAGCCAATACCCTGCCAGCAAATCCTCATCAGCGTTGACGGGAGTCCCGTACACGAGAGTCTTAATGTGTACCCACAGAAAATAATCAGGAGGTTTGAGATCAGGGGACGTGGTGGCCAAGTAATATCAGCACCAGGTTCAATGTCCTGGAAACGTGTTATTCTAATGTCCTCTATCATCCCTGTCTAAGTGAACAGGAGCTCCATCAAGCTGGTACCACATCCCGCATCGCAGGTACAACAAGAGAGAAGTCTTCCAGAAATCCAGGTAGCACATCAACTAGAAACTGGCGGTACACGTTCCCATATAACCGCGGTAGAAAAAGGTACGGGATGATTGTGTAATTTGAAACTGTCAGTCCATATGTTGACTCCGAAGGTGTGTTGATAACGTCTTTTAACAGTGCATGTGGATTTACATGTTTCCAGATGTTGCTGTTTCTTTGGTTTAATGGCATTTCTTCCCTTGCAATATAATACTCGGGAAATTAAGTCCGGCTGTTCACCATGCCGCTCAGAGCCCAGTTACAAAATTGCGTTTGGGAAACTTAGCCGGTGTCTAGGCCTGAACCTTCAGAAGATGGAATGAATGGAGTCTATCGTCCTGTATCACTCGCTATATGCTGACTTGATTTGTGCGCATATTATGTGCAATAGCACGGGTACTGGTTGAACGGCTGTTGCAAATCTTATTGAGCATCCTTCCTCGAAACCTGATGTGTAATAAGTGCGTCTTGCATCCGCGTTAGGCCTATGCACAGCCGGTGGTCCAATTTCCCGCAGGCGCTGGTGAATAGACTGGAAGGTAGAGGATGCGGTTGGTATCATTGACGGTATTTGGCTGTGAGCACCTCTGCTTCATATGAGTTTCCTCCCCTTAAACAAAATGCAGATCAGCTAACTCCGAAAAAGAGAATGAAATGGGCCATGGTTGCGAAGGGACCAGTAGTACACAGACCAGTAATGCAACACGTGCTATTAGTCTGGAACGACCTTGAAAGGACGCATGCGCAGCTATAAGGGGCGCATTCACATACTTGCTAACTGCTCATTACCCATGCTACAACATACTCACAAGCAAAATGCAATCATGTATCGTGTGTACACATGTATAAACGCAACATAAGAGTAAGTAGTTCCATAAAAGTTACTTACATTTTAAGAAAAAGACAAAATACTATAAATTGGGTTCACCCTAATCTTCATACCATTCATCTGATTCGCCATTAAAAGAAGGAGAGAGAGAGAAAAGCAAGCTTAAAAGTTGGTGTAGCTTTTTTTACTTTATTGGAGCATAAGGTATTAGGATATATTCATCTTCGCAATCAGCCTGAAAATATCTTTAAAATACACATTCACATCTGCATACCCGATGCGGACAAACCATGTTATAAACCATGCACAGAAAGAACGGAAAGATGTTTCCCATTCGAATTAAGCTATGCATATCTCAAAACAGATTCTGAGAATAAAAGTAAATGATGACTCTCCGATGAAGTTGCCAACAATATACATAAAAGAAACGCAAGTACACATCAAACTCAATTACAATTTTAAGGTGATCTGCAATACCTTTCTCAATTAAAACTAGTGAAGTACAATATGGACAATTGATCTGTTTGTTCAAATAGATATTTTGTATATGCCTAAAGCCAAATTATGCATTTGCTTGAATGTTTATCTTAATTAACTACCAAGTTTCAAAAGCCTTTTGTCTGTGCATCCTGTCACATGAACATAAAATGAAGGTATAACTGCATTTCATTCATATATGCCTGCAAATTGATGAGAAAACACCTCGTCTCGTCGGTACAGACATTTTGATTTCAGTTTTCTAAAATTTGACAGATTCTGCAGGTCAAAATTGACTTTTCTTCAAAATACACCTTGGCAGATTTTGATGTTCGTATTTTACGGCGCGAAACAATTGGATTTAAAGTTAGGTTCTGAACATATACACTATAGGAATATAAAAGCATAGTTTATAGATATTGAAATTGATACTCTCCACTATTATACGCCGGGATACAGTTAATATAAACAATATTATTGTGAGGTTTGTAAGATTTAATTCTATCCGGACAATCGTATCCTTTTTTGTGACCCGCATTATAAGGAAAATCCATAAATTGGTGTATTTGCTCCCCTTTAAACAGAAATCACGACGTGAATCACAGCATCATTTCCATTGTGTTGTCAGCTGACTTGTGTAGTCCAGGCTAGATTATGACAGCCGTGTTAAATCGGCAGAGTTTCATTTGTGTTTCTCTATGTGCTGAATGGTATTTGCCACAACCACTACTTTAACTTTATAAGGTTGAGATCACTGTAGCCAGAGGTTAGCTGATTGTAACTGCAACCTTTTGCTCAATCTTTGAACTAAACCACGCCTTCACTAAATTGATCCGCTAGATGGCATTACATGGCTACGGTGCAAGGTGGTGAGAACCCACGCCCACTATTATCGGTCTTTTAAAAATCGGCATTTTCTGAGTTAAAGACTACAAATCTATAAGTATTCACGATTAAAATGTTGAGAGACATTAATTCTAATTTTTTATTTGCCTAATATCACGGCTGCTTACGGTTTATAGCGGCCAAATTCTATTTTCCACAACTGTCAAATTCTGTCAATATTTTTATTTGTCAATAGGCACGGCCCTTTGTACACAGTAGCCGGGTGCTAAGAAGGGTGTGTTTTAGAAGTGGTTATTTGTTGTCATTTTTCTTTTTAAATACACTTAGATGTACTCATTCGTGCCAAGAGACTGACAACAGTGCCTTTTGGTTTTAAAATTGTGTTTGGTGTACTGGATTTATGTAATAACTTTTTCTTAAATGGTAAGTTAACATGGACCTTTCTGACGCACTTTGATTCGTTGTAAAATTTGCTTTTCACGATGTGCTAATATTAAATTACTATATAATATACTATATAATTGTGATAGGTAAACAGGAGAGATGTTAAATATAAATATAATGGTGCATATATAAAACATATAACATTTTAATTCACGGTTTAATTTTCTCATTGCTACAGATTTATCTCACAGAATTAATCGTTTCCGTTTAGTTCGGCAACTAATCTACCCAGGCAGTTTTTAAATTAATTAGAGGAATGCTAGTTTTTTTTTTTTTTTTAATTTTCTTTCCCGTTGCGCTTTTTGTGTCAAAGCATGGAAAGGCACTGAATTTTATGTTTGTTTAATGGCTGAAACAATTTTATTTGCAGATTGTGGCTGACGATGTTGTGTAATACACAACAACCCACTGGTTACCTGTAGTTCCTTTAATTTCTTCCATATCAGAAACACTTTCAATCAACATTCATGTAAGTTAATGCTTGAAGTTGCTGCATGAATTTGGAGTTGTATTATGATCAAGAACAGTTAATGGGATGTATGAACTGCAATAACATAAATTAAATTTAATAATCATAATTTTATAACAATTTCATTGTAGTCAGAATCCTCTTTGAAATTATGTCATGCTGTTGCTGTGTACAATATTAATTTTTAACATTTCTGTTGCTGCATATGTTTTGCTAAGGCGTGTTGTATTACTAAATCAATTTGAAATATTTTCGGTAATGTTACACTAATTAGCCATCAATTTTTTGTATGCAGCACCAAAATTAGTACTTAGAAGATGTAGGAAATAACTGAAATCTCATCTGTTAGGGAGCATGTAGCATTTGTGTACAAATGAAGACTCTATAATATATTACACCTACAAATATGATTATGGACTAAAAAACATTTGATTTATCAGTATGAAATTGTGGAGAAGTTCATTGGTTGAGATTCTGTCAGTAATTTTTCCTTTTATTTGTAAACTGTGTTATGGTTAAACAACTTGGCTAATTAAAAATGTACTAACCAGAAAAGATAATAGCAGTGACTACAAGAACTATGCCTCTTGAAATTCTCAAAATTGGTTTAAATTTTGCAGAATGTTATATTGCTGTATTAATGGTTGATGCTCATGATGGCAAGGAAAAGTATATTATGGTAAGCTGAAAGATTCACATAGCCAAACTTTCACAGACAGAACCTACAAAAATGGGTTAACTGATCTTAAAATGTGATAAAAGTCACTTTAGCATATTTTCCACAGTTGAAAAGCTCACTATAATTACTTTGAATCACTGGAACAAAAATGTAATGCAATTAGTTGAAATATATATTTTTATTTTAAATTTGGTGTAAAACCATTGCAAGTTAAAAATTGAGCAAATATTTTTTATTAATTCTGTTCCATTGCATCACAGTTCCATTTAGAAAACAGCAGTCAAAATTTCAGTGCAATTAATTCAGTGATCTGTTCCCTAGATTATGGGCCAAACCGGACCATGAGCTGTTTTTCTTTGGCCTACCTGCAAATTTAAAAAGTATATATAAACAGAAATAGTGCACATATACTAGATTAATTAATTCATGAATTTTGAATGGCTAAATAAAATCAATTATTCCGATTCTTAATTGATAAAGTGCAATGACCCATTGAAGGACAAATACAACAATGTTAATTTGGTTAATTTTTTATTTGTCTTGTCAAATTACCCATTTCTTTTTGAAAGAATGCACAAGAACTAATATAAGTACTTACATCAATGAAGACATTTTCAAAAAATGTCCTGTGAAGACATTTTCAAAAATCTGATGTGTTCCATTCACATGACTTTCTCTAAGCTGTTCCACAAACTAATCCTTTATTCAAAAAATTAATCTTTTAGCTACATCATGCTAATCAAGATAAACATAAGCAGAATTAGTTTTATTATTGGTTTCCTAGTAAGTAGAAGGGAAATAACAGAATGCACAGGCTAAAGTAATAGTCAAGTCCTTTAAAAGCTGGTCGCTCTGTGAAATAGTTGAAAAATTCCATTCTCTTTTCTTGCCAGGAGTAAACAAAGAAGAAACTAGAAGAAGGATGTCTTCCTGTTTGAGAAAAGTTCAATTAAGATACAGAACATGTGCAAATTATAGTATAGAAAAGCTCATTTCATTCTTCTCATTCAATATAAATTTTAAAAATAGTTGTATTAGGTTTTAGAATATATGCCTTTGAGTTACATTATCACGAAAGAACTTGTCATTTTGTTAACTGTTTTATTACATCAGTTATTAATATGAAATTATAGGTTTTAACTTCATTTCTTTATTTAAGATACATATTCCCATTATTTCTCTGGGCACACTTCAGCCTGAGGCTTATTGTGCTATAGGTTTTAACTTAATAAAAACACAGTGTTTGAAAACTAATGGATCTGTGCACCTTATGTCTGTAAGTTTAATGTTTCTATTCATTCTCTGACATTAACGTGTCAGAGTGACATTAAAATTATGAATTAATGTTCTGATCTAAATGAATATAAAGAAAATGTAATGTTGAGAAATCACAATCATATTTAAAGCTATTGAAACATTCTCATAACTCGACAATAAATCATATTGTTTATATCAAAATAACCAAAGCCAAAATATTTTTAGTCCATGTTATTTCAAAGTATAATTATAATTTTTAATTCAACCATGTTAAAATCAAGGTTTCTTAAATTTGTGCACTTTTGTTTAAACTTTTTAAAATAGCTCACTCCTGTACTTACATATCACAATAAAAACTAGAAAACTCCCTTAATTATTCTAATTCATTTTTTAAATAAATTATTCAGTGTTTTTGCCTTCTTGCTCTCTTAAAGTTTAGCATTTTTTTCAGAATAGTACTTAGAAGCAAAACTATAAATATCATTGTACTGTAACTATGATCTCAATGTGATGAAATCATTTATTTCTTTCACATTCTTCAAGGATATTTATCTATCCAGGTATTCTGTTGTAATAATGGCATTTTCTATCATGAATACATAGGATGGCCCAAAAAAAAAAAAGTAGAAAAATATGCTCAGTAATAATAATTATATATTTAGCTAGTCAATGCTGAATTGTTTCATAGACAACATTGTGGTATTCCAACATTGTCCTAAAAATCTGTAGTTCACCTACCTTTATGTTGTGGGGGTAGTGTGTCGGCCTCACATTCAAGAAGACCAGAGTTCAAATCTCGGTTATGGTGAGTTACTTAGGGTTATCCCTTATTCTAAGATGATTGTTGGGTGATTTTAGCTCAATGGATGCCAGGATCATTTTAGAATTATTTCATCTATTCATTATTCATCATCCGATATGACCAAATTAAAGGACATTTAAACTTAAAAATAAAAAGGTAGGTACACTATATGTCAGATCAATCTGTAATTTTCATTCTTAAAATATGCTCATGCATATGTAACATATATATTCAGTTCATTCCTAATTGAATTGGTTATTTGAGAAACTGCACATGTCCCTATTAGTAGTTTTTTGAAAAATGGAAAAAGCTGTCTGTAGCTTATGGCTTTTGTTCTGATTTTTATCCAGTGAGTTAAACAGATCCTTCACAATAGTTCTGCCTTTCTTCTTCTACATTATCCTTTCACATAAGGGTGCATTGTGGTTTTAAAGTTCCTGAACATGTGAGATTTCTCAAATAAATTAAAATGTATCAGGAATACTGAGGAAATCAATTTATATTGTACTTAATTTTTACAAACAACATATTTTAAACACAGAACAGGGTCTCACATATCATGTAATTCAATGTTATATTTAAATCGATCCTCATAAAACAAACTTAATGTCAAGATTCTGGATATTAGTAAGATTTGATTTTATTAACAATGTCTTTTATTAAAAATGCTCAGCAGCATCTTTCTTACATACAGAAGGCCAGGAGAATATCTTGTCATAGGAACTTTTGACCATCTCTTCATTTGGTAAATATTTTTGCAACTTTTTCACGTCTTCAGTTTTTTCACATTGATTGGTACATGCCCTTCTGTGTATGCTTTCATAGTAGGTAATACTGGAACTGAAGATGTTGCAGACAGCCTGAATGTATGGCTGGTGATAGGGTCTTCCAGTTACCGATCCAATAACTTCATGGGTGAACATAAAATGATTCATTTCATTGTTTTTCACACAAGCTGTGTGTAGGACAGAAGTTGGATAGGTAGACTGAAAAATTCAATGCCATAGCCAGGATTTGAACCACATATCTCCTAGTCTCTAGCCGGTTGCTCTACCACTGAGCTACAATGGCAACATGCAGGTATAGCATTGAATTTCTCAACTGACTCGCATATTTCCCAGTAAACCACAAGGTGATCTCAAATTATTTTGAGGTGACAACCCTAATGGCGAATTATGATGTAAGTACTTTAAGTCCCAGGATTCATAAGTAGTATAGCCAACTATTAAGGTCAATTGGTATTGATTTAATTATCTTTTCACACAAGTCGTGTGTAGGACAGGAGTTGAATAGATCACCAGCATGTTGCCAAGGTAGCTCAGTGGTAGAGCAACTGGCTAGAGACCAGGAGATCCGTGGTTCAAATCCCGGCTATGGCATTGAATTTTTCAGTCTGAATCTACCTATATAAAATGGTTAAATTTGCTTGTTTGGAAAGACACTTTATTATCTTTGGGCCTACCAAACAGTTCTATAGAAAGAGTACCTTGCTTGTAGAACTTCAACCACTATGTTTAGAACTGTAGGATATTGTCTGAGTCATCCACCATAACTGTGTACTGATTTTTATTGCTTGATGTTGCTATTAGTTCTACATAGTCATGGGCAAATAAATTCTATCAGTCCTCACCTTTCTTCTAATTATTCCAAAATCCCTGTTGCATGACATAAAGGAGTGACCACGTATTGGAAAATAGCGGTGTAAAACGTTGAACCTACCTTGATCTGTCAGTGCAAGTCACATTCTCAGAACCATTTGGTTTCTGTTTGGTACAGCACAAGCATCTGAACACGTGCAATTCTCTCATATTTTGCAAAAAGCTTTCAAGATATTCTATTAAAAATCTGATGTGTTCTATTCATATGACTGCATCTCTGTAACAAATTATTGTTAAAAACTTGTGCTTCTATCTAATTCATGCTAATCAAGATAAACATTAGTAGAAATTCTTCTTGTAAGTAGAAGGAAAAATGAGGGAATACATACGATAGTCAAACCTTTTAAATGTTGGTTGCCGTGAGGATAAAAGCTGTTTCTTTACATGTCAGGAGTTGACAAATTCCTGAATGTGAAAAGTTTGTATTTTAAAGCTGAAACCAATAACAAGGAATATATAAAAGTGGTCAACTCCATGAAAAAAGTGTATGTGACATAAATTGTGTGTTTCAACGAGATCTGCATATTTTGTGTAGTAAGTTTTTGCCTATCTCTGAGGTTTACTAGTTATGCAAAATCCAGCAAAATTCATCCAGAATAAACATGTCTACAGAGGCTATTCCCAGAAAATTCAAGATATACATTTTATTTGTTGTGTAAGTATCTTTAAAATACAGTATTTAAATCAAAATCATTAGAGCCATTTTTGAAAATATCAAAATTTTCAAAAAAATTTCCATATAAAGGGCAGTTTAGGGTGGGAAGATTTTCCTAAAAATCTTTGTGTCGCATCCTTGGAAGATACTAAACTACCAAGTTTGGTATTTTACAGATTTTTCGTTTTTGAGTTATTGTTTTTACAGACACACATACATTCACATGGACCTTTTTCTAAAAACACATTTTTTGGATATACAGGTGACCCTAAAATGTCTATTTCTGGTGAAATCCTAGTATCAATGTTTTGAGTGCAATACAATACCTTCTCTATACACTATGTATGTAGTAAGTGTAGAGAAAATAAAAATGAACATACTTCGTTTGGCCCTTTGGTTCTAACACTTTCATGGTAGGCACAAAATGTTGCTTTTTCTCATCTGGGATCATGTGTACAAAACACATTAAGAGTGAGCTGCCTAAGATAAAATGCCTCCTGAAGAGGAATGGTGGGGAGGTGCACATAATCAATACTGATAGCTGCTCTATCATTCCTTGTTTGCATTAACTCTTCCATTTCTTTCACTTTACTAAAAAACCTTTTAGCTCTTTGCTTATGAATTTGGAGCTCAGCTAGTGCCACATGCTTGTAGATGTCAACCTGAGGTCGTCCGAATGACAGCGAAAATATTTTTCGGAATATTTTGCAATAATAGTAATATTTAATTTTGCTATCAGGATGCACTTCCTGGATAAGTTCAAACATTTGTTTGACATTAAGTTTCTCATCAAGATATTTGTAGACATTCCCTGAGTAGTGGGCTTCCTTATAAAGGATCCATGACTATGGTTGTTAGCTCTCCACTAATTGCATTACCTGATATACATTTTCCTCGTTTATCAATAGGAGACTTTCCTGCAGCTAAAAGGGTGACCAGCCTGCTGACTTGCATACCACATATTGTCCTGAAGATGAGGTTGAAATTCTGTATTTGAATGCTGACTATACGTTTACCTCCAGCAGTAACATGTGGTCGTCTTCTGGAACAACTTCCATCAGGTTCTGCAAATATTCAACCTACTCATTCTTGGTATCAAAACTGTTAAATTTGTTGAACATTTCCCATTGCTCCTCCTCAGTTATTCCTATGCAGAAGTGTTTTTCACATCTGTTGAAACATAAAATGTTAATACCCAATAATGATGAAGTCATATGCGGAAATGAATTTTACAGGTTATGTTGTAAATACTTACTTGCATGCTTCCCCAGGTTGTCTTTCTGCCATGTTTTTTCCATTCCAATTTTCTTACTACAAACCTTTAAGTGGAGCTCTCTTTATTTTCTCATAATTAAACTCTACTTGCTTCTGTCCTTTTTTTACTTTTCATGATATTGTCTCATAAATTATGAACTATACCTGCTATTGTAATGTGTATATCACATCAATATGTGATACTCTATATTTTAGAAACTGCATCAAGAGCTACAGAGAACTGTATGCTTCAGATGTTTAATGTAGTTGTTATTGAAACATTCTCCATTGCACCTAGATGATAATTGCACATTACATTTGTTTTATTTATCAGTATGAATAAATCATATTGAGTAACACAGCAAAATATGAATGGCTCATTATAAAATTCAAACAGAGGAGACAACCTAAAAATAAAGGTATAAACGGAAACTGAAATTTTGAGTGTTTAGGTCACCCCCATAGCAGTTTGATCAGTAGTGTGCTTAACCTGTAATACAGTTTACATTGTAGCAAACAATTTAGATCCCATAGCCAATTATTTATCTTGGACCCCTCTACAATCCTGCTGATTTGTGCAGTTAATTCTGGGACCTCCATCATATCAGGAAAATGTAGTACTCACTTAAACTGTAGTTATATCTTGAAAAAGACTATAAAGATTCTACAAAAAATTGGGCTTATTGTTATTGTTTATATTCAGGCTTAATATGAATATACATGCAGAGCATATGCACAATTGTAATAAGTGTATTTATATGAATTGAAAGAATCTGAAATTCCTTGAAGATGCTTTGAATGCATTAATGAATAAATTAATATGAGAGGTTAATTTACCAGAACAGAGATAAATTACGTAGCCCTTCGTTAGCGACAGAATTGCTGAACTTTTGTATTAAAAACATTGTGTTTGATGAGGATATGTGGAAAATTTTGTCATCAAGTATCAATGAAATTTATGAAATAAGGCAGACAAATCAATTATAGAGTGGTTGTGATTTGCCATTTGCATTCATGCTTATATTTGTGGTTTCTCTGATTCTGCCATAAATTTAATATTTGTAAATATATACATGCTGTAAGGTGAAAAGTAAATATGAGTTTCCCAGACCAATGATACAGAACATAATGAAAATAAAATAACTATAAAAAAACTTCCAAATGACATTAAACAATTAAGGGGCTAACAAACACCATGACCAAATTTAAACTTAGGGCTGAAAAAAGCAGCAATAATGCAACATTTTAAAAAAAACCTGGATTAAGTTGAGTCTAATTAACAACTATAATTAATAGAGCTGTTCATTAAAACTAGCAATCGAAACCTGTAAACCCAGAAGGTCTCTTCCTTGAGAATCACATTCAAGTTAAAAAACAATTAAATTTGAGCATCAAGGACACCTATTCAACTAAAGACATAGAAAGAAAATGTCTACTTCAATTTCAAAACTCAGAGAGAATGAACAAGAAGTTATTGGTACTTCATTGTTACTACTACAATAGTAGGCACATTTGTTTTTGTCAATAATCCCACCTCCCTCTAGAAATACTCCAGTGTGTAAGTTAAGACTGACACATCTTTTTGACACTGAAGTTTCAAGCTATCCATTCTAAAAAGACATACCTATTTAGGTTGTAATTAAAATAATGAGACTAATGAAGTGAAGGAAAAGTAACAAAATATAACTTCAAGTGTTAAGTTAATATAAATGTAAAATTATCTTAAAAACTCCTAACATGCTACTAACAGATAAAGCAGTCCTGGCAAGTACTTATATTTACTGCTATTCTATTCAATGTTCTTATTTATAAGTATATTTTGTTTTCATAACATTACTACCATTTATTGCACTTATTAGGTGAGAATAAATTGTCTGGTAGCAGAACAGCTTTGGCTTGGCTAAGAGGCTATAAATTATACTGATTTACTACTGACCAATGTTTTATGAAGTAATTCCTCCAGTCTCAAGTCAGAGGGTTTGTTTTTTCCAAGAGAGTCCCTTTCTATTTCTACTATAATATTGTCTTAATTCATGTGACACTTCACACTTTAAACAACCAACTAATTGTACATTCATAATAAGTATAGAAGTTTTAACAGAGCATGCCTAACTATGTACTATTCTTAATGTGGAGGTGCAACTTTTGTATTCTAGCCAGTCCTAGGCAAGCTGATTGGTTCTTGCTAATGGCAAGTGGGAAGGTAGAATGTTTTGTTCGCTCAACGCCTTAGCATAGGACTTTTTCAGCAAAATAGAGATTTATGCTGTCATGTATTGGAGCTTTTTAAAGTTTAAACATGCAATTTAATAAAGTTTATATGTAAGCTGGTGATACTTAAGGGATTAGCCTACTCCTCTTATGGTGCACCCTGGTGTATACTTATTAAATTATTAAACTTTTCTATTTTATTTTATTTAATTGTTTATTTATTCATCCTTTGAAACATATACATGTTATTGGACACATCAAGTTTAAAACAGAATAAATATATATATATATATATATATATATATATATATATATACATGGATACAATAAATGCAGCCACATTAATAGTATTAATGGAAAATATTTGCATAAGTCATAAGAATACCTAAAAAAAACCTAGATTTATCGTCATTTATAACTTCTTGATTTATATATCCACATATTAATAACAAGCTAGGTGAGAAGGACTGTACTCTCAACCTATTGGTAACATAAACGGTACAGCATTAATTAATATCTCCAAAGTAGTCATTGAAAGGGTTTTGCTTTGTAACTGATTCAATAGAAGATGGTCATTGGGTGCAGTGATAAAGAAAATACTGAAGGGGGGAGTTCAATGATTGAAACATGCATTCTTCCATACATTTTGAGCAGTCACTACCCATTAGAAAATGTAGAAATTGGTAGTTGCTTGACTTTAATGTAGTGAAGGTAATTTTTGTTGCTAGGTAAAGTAAGATTTGGGTGATCTGTTCATTTTGTATATTTTTTCATTTTCTTCATGGGGCTCTCAGAAGGTTTTAAATAAACTCCCCTCTCGCTACAGCATTATAGTTAGTGCATAACAAGAAATATCTCAAAAATGATCAACTCCACGAAAAAAATGTATATAACATAAATTGTGTGTTTTACCGTGATCCTCATTTCCTGTGTAGTAAGTTTTTGTCTATCTCTTACAGTTTACCAGCTATGCAAAATTCAGTAAAAATCATTCAGAATAAAGAAGTCTTTTGAGGCTATTCCCAGAAAATTCAAGATATACAATTTATTGGCAAGTAAATATCTTGATTATAATAGATTTTAATCAAAATCATAAGAGCCATTTTTAAGAAAATAAAAATGTTCAAATTTTTTTCCATGTAAAGGGTATTTGGGGGTGGGGGGATTTTCTTGAAAATCTTTGTGTCGCATCTCAGTAGAGGATTTTTGGGTGCAATACAATACCTTCTCTATACACTATGTATATAGTACATATAGAGAAAGTAAAAACATGATTTAGTACACCACCATAGTGTGGTAAACCTTTCACTCTTAGAAAAACAAAACTTCCATTTAAGTGAGTAAAAGTATACATATTTTAAAAAGGTTAAGTTTGAATTACGAGGCCATGACAAGTCTGTTACATCCAGGAATATATAGGAGCCTCATCGATTATACACTGAATTGGATACAGCAATGTAAAAACATTTACAAACAGCCACAGAATTCAAGGGAATTTTGAAAACAGAGAATGACTTGTTGAACTGCATGTTGGATGTCTGAAGAACAAATACAAGCTTCTGAATGTGTTGCCATTCACTGTGATCACACAACTGACATTTACACAAATACCCACATGCACACACGCATGCCAAACACACACACACACACACACACACACACGCGCGCGCACACACACACGCATATATATATATATATAACACATTATGTATATGAGACATTTTTAGTGTTTGTGAATCCTGAAGGAAGAGATGCAGAATCTTGACAAAGCACTCAAGGAATGAAATTGACCCACTTGTTAGAAATACCAAGGAAAAATATTACTTTTCTTTTTAGTTGTAAACAGTGTTGTTATAATCATTTATTTGACGAGTTGATTAATTATACTAAACAACACTTACTTGGGATTTTTGCCTGAACATGTTTCAAAGGACTGGTTTCCTTCATTTTCAACCAGATATCAACTAATTCCTTGTAGTGAAGCTGGCAAAGTTGTGAGTGCTGTCTCCTCTGGTGGCGGTTCAATGAACTTGCTAAACACATCCTTCTGCAGAATTGACATTGAAAACCCTGTTTCTATTAAAATAAAATGTGCTTCCATGTGGCCAGCTCTTGTTTTCCTGTTTGTTTTGTAAGTTTTGGTTCTGAATTTATATAGTGGTATTTTGTCCAAAAGTGGGTGACAACTGCTGATTTTTCCATTTGTTTTTTGTTTATGCTTTTGAAGTGTTCTTTGGATATTGTTTCTAAATTTCTTTTGTTTTTCTAACATAAATCGGATCACAATCCTTGCATTCCACTTTGTATATGCCAAATTTTTTAGGCTCAAATATCAAGGACATCATCCCAGCAAAGAAAAAATCGGGCATATACAAAATGGAATGCAAGGATTGTGATCAGTGTAGTAACTCAGTGGGGAATTTTATATATATATATATATATATATATATGTATATATATATATATATGTATATATATATATATGTATATATATATATAGGGATATAGTTTACTGTTCTGGCTACGGCACTGTTTGTAGAAGTCATGTTATGTGATTGTGAATGTAATGTCTCTTTTTTACTGAAACGAATGAAGATTCTATTTAGGTGCAAATACTGTATTTGCACTTTATCTACCAAGAGAAGATATTGCATTGCACCCATAAATTTGAAAGCAATATGTTGCTGGAAATATACATTTTTGGGTCCCCTTGAATCTAAAAAAAGCATTTATAGAAAAAGGTCTGTGAGAGAGAGAGAGAGAGAGAGAGAGAGAGAGAGAGAGAGAGAGAGAGAGAGAGAGAGAGAGAGAGAGAGAGAGAGAGAGAACAGCAAAACAAAGACTCCATTAAATATCAAACATAATATGTGATATACAAGGATGCAACAGATTTTCAAGAAAATGCTACTATCGCAAACTACCGTTTACTTGGGAAAGTTTTCAAACATTTTGAATCTTTCAAAACTAGCTCTAACAATTTTAAAATGTATATCTTGGATTTTCAGTGAATAGCTTCTGAAGTGCTCTTCAATCTGGATGACTTTTGCACAACTAATAAACCATAACAGATAGGTAAATACTTAATACACAAAAAATGTAAATATCATAAAAACACACCATTTATATCATAAATATTCAAAGCCATAGCAACAGTTTTTAATAGTATTCCTATAATCCTTTTTATCTGCAAAGTTATTTCTAATAAAACATTTATGCAAATAGTCATTTGGATCAACATGGAGCAGTTAGAAGAGTACACCTTTTTTCTTTCTCTAGCCCTGTATGTACAATGTACATAGGGATGGAGAAGTATTGTATTCCACCCAAAAATTCGATACCGAGATTTCACCAGAAATACATGTTTTAGAACCCCCTGTATCCATAAAAAGCATTTTCAGAAAAAAATCTGTGTGTGTGTGTGCACGCGCGCGTGTGTGTGTGTGTGTGTGTCTGTGAACAGGATAACTCAAAAACGAAAAGTCAGTAAAGCACCAAACTTGGTATTTAAGTTTAGTATCTTGAGAAAAATCCCCTCACCCCAAACTACCCTTTACATGGAATTTTTTTCGAAAATTTTTATTTTCTTAAAAATGGCTGTAACGATTTTGATTAAAATATTGTATATTAAAGATATTTAGCTGACAAATAATATGTATATCTTGAATTTTCTGGGAATTGCTTCTAAAGACCTGTTTATTCTGGATGAATTTTGCTTAATTTGGCATAACTAGTAAACCGTAAGAGATAGACAAAAACTTACTATACAAAAAATGTAGGTCTTGTTAAAATACACAAGTTATGTCATATACATTTTTCTCGTGGAGCTTACAGTTTTCGAGGTATTCATTGTTATTAGTTTCAGTTGTGAAGTACTTATACTTTTCTCAGACAGGAGTATGTAGTTTTCTTTTGTTCTACTCCTGGCCAAGAAAAGAAGGGATTTGTAATGACAATCACATAACGACAGCTTTTAAAATATTTGACTATGGCTTTAGCCTAGTGTATTCCCTTATTTTTTCCTACTTAAAAGTAACTAAGCAATAAGAACATTGTGCTAATGAGTACCTCGATTAGCAAGGTGCAGAAAGAAGAATTATCGTATGTAAAAGTTTGTAGAACAGCTAGAGAAAGTCATGTGTGTAACACATCAGATTTTTAAGAATAGTTTGTTGAAGAATGTGTGGGAAAAGTCATGTGTATGTATTGCATCAATTTTTGTCAAATCAAAATTAATAAATATGTTGTAAACAACTGTATGCCCACCCTTTTAATGTTGCTTTAACATTTAAATATACTGCAACTTTTACCTGCAAGTTCCTTTATACAAAAGACTTATGTTCAGTAATTTTCCATTGCTCTTCTGTGAGTGCATATAATAGATGAGGTGATGCTAAACAGATAGTTGTAGTTGCAAGCTGTCTTCTTTTTTAAATTTTTTTAATACTTTTATTTTAATTTAATTTTTTTAATCTTTATTTTTTATTTTTTTATTTTTTTATTTTTAATCTGCTGATCATATTGGAATGATGAATAAAATTAGTAAAGTGTGTTCACCACTGTACCACTATACAAAATCAGTCAAAAGCAACCAAATAGTAATATGAGATCAAGAAGACTACAACCAAGGAGTAGGATCCTTAATAAGCGATCTGGAATATGAAGAAATAGCCAACCACTAAATAAAAGTATAAAGTCACTAAAAGACACTTCATCAAATTGTAAGATTATAACAGAAAACATATATCCAATTAAAGCCAGATCTATCAACCTTGCCCAGATTATAAAATACACTAACCGGGTAACAAAATGAGACCCATAGTAGATAATAGTAGAAGTGTATCAAATTCACTAGACCTGATTAACCACTTGAAGCATATTAGTATCTCACCTAAAGATAAAACAGTATCCTTCGAATGCACCTTCCTTTTTCCTAGTGTACCCATAGATGAACTCTTAAACCTGGCTGCAAACTATAAACCGACAGAGAAACTAGATCTTGTTCAGCTAACTAATTTATGTTTAAGACAGAACTACTTTACTTTCAAGAATAAATGTTACCAACAGATAACAGGACTAGCAATGGGGAATCCTCTTTCACCATTTCTAGCCAACTTAGTAATTTTGAGACACATATCACTGAGACATTCCCACATATATGCAAAAAATGATATAGGTATATAGATGACATCATCGCCATAGTTCTGGAAAATAATGCATTCAAACTCCTCAACATGCAAAACAAATCAATTTAGTTCACCATAGAGACCAATCGGGAAGGATGGCTACCATTCCTGGACATCAAAAAAAAAGCATGACCTAACATTTGGAATACATAGAAAATCTACAAATACAATAACTACATAAAGATGATAGCTACAATCCCACAACCCATAAATATGCAATCCTGAACAGTCTAATGTATAGAGTAGTGCACATTCCCATGGAGAATAGTGAAAACCAACAAATACTCCAAATAGTTACCAACAACGGCTTCCATAAAGTGCAATAGATGAGAGAATACACAAATACAAAACCACCCTACAGAACCACCGTGACCAACCTCAATTCAGAAGATTCACCTATCATCCTTGGGCACACGACAAATTTCAGAAAATCTTCAAGAATTATAAAATCACCTTAGCTCCAAAAAAACAATTACAGCATTCAGGATCTGCTAAGCAAAAAATTAAAAGATCATATCCCAGCAAACAAAAAACCTGGAATTAATGAAATTAAATGTTCAGACTGTGAACTAGTATACATAGGAAGGACAAAAAGAAGATTAAAGGAACACATGAGAAACCTAAAATATAAACAAACAGAAAAATCAGCAGTGGGCCATCATTTCTAATCTTCGGTTCATGAATCACTCCTAATATAAAACTGTTAAAACCAAAACACACAGAATTTAATGCCTGGGGAAGTTCTACATTGTGAAGAAAAAGAACCATATCATGAATTTTGATTTACCGCCATACAGCAACCTTTGGAAGTTCATAGATCCAACACCAAATACCTCCACCAGTGATGGACTCGGACGGGTGACCATCCAGTTGTACTCCGACCAGATCTGCAACACTGGCTTCCCCCACCCCGTACCTGTATCCCTTCAGGTATCCCCGCTAGCCGGCACTGCTTTCCTTGACAGCCTGCAAGCGGCTGCCAAGGTAAGCAGCATCGGGCCTGGTCCCTCTCTGGGTGGGTGGCCACTCAGATAGGTAAGCCAGCCCGCGCCGGCTGCACAGAGGGAACACCCTGCCCAATTACTTTGACATAGACAAAAACGCTTGCATAAGACTACATCTTTTATATCACACGGGTAAATCTGCGAGAAAAGCGGATAGGTACCGTGGTGATTTGCCCCCGCCCGAGTACACTCGGGCGACTAGTTCCTGCTCCTGGCTCCTCCACCCTCATCATTGATGCCAACGAAGAACCATTTGTTCGGAATTAAGGGTTGAAAATAGGAACAACTGTTCCCAAAACCAGTCCCAGTAAGTAATTACTAAGTGATGTTTGTGTTACAAAAACCAATTTAAATTCTTTTAATTTAATATTAATCACATCAGTGTCACAAGCTTCTTTGCATATTTGCAAAATTTCAAACTACCATTGTATTGAATATTAAAATATTCTTTACAGTGATAATTCATTGCTTTGTTTCCACATAAGTCATGTGTAGGTCATGAGTTAGAAAGGGAACAAAGTCCAGTGCCATAGCCAGGATTTGAATAACGCCAATGGATTTCCCAGTTTCTGTCCTGTTGCACTTGTCAGCTGAGCTAACATGGCGACATGAATTTGAAGTCCTAAATTGGCTTGCATTTTTCCTGGTGAACCACAAGGAGATCTCAAATTATTTTGAGATGGTGTACCTCTATGGGACTTACAAGGCTGTAATTAAGTTCAGTCCTGGGCCACATGCCATTTCTCCATTGTAAGTTACCATTTCATCTCAAAATAATTTGAGATATTATTGTCTTCCTGGACAAATGCAAGTCAGTTGAGAACTTTAATGTCATTTTGGCATGTTGTGATAGCTCTGCTAAGAACAACCGGAAAGAAACCAGGCAATCTGTGCTTCAAATCCTGGCTTTGGAAATTAATTTTTCAGCCTACCTTTCCAATCCATTACAGTGTTTATAAAGACTACTCATAAATTAGTAAGTATTATCTGATTTTTTGGTATATCATGTTGGTATGTTGATTCTCTGCTTCGTTTTACAAAACGCAGATAATCAAAAAAGAAAGTGTTTGTATTATTGATACTATTGTAATTTAGTATATTTTCCTGTTAAGATTAGAATATCAGTTTGTAGTCTTTCTTACCTCAGATGATTTAAATACTTTGTAAGCTCTCACTTAATTACTAACAGCTTTGAGTTTATGTTCAGTGTTTATTATAACACTTTTGCTGACGTCTTAAACACAAACCACACTAACCTACACCATCAGTAAATTAACAATGTACTGCTGCTTTGAATGCATGTTCAAGTAAGTTAGAAATTGTTACAACAATACAATATATTTTTTGGAGTAGAAAGTGAGAATTTAATGCATTATAATAGCAAGTATCTGTTTTGGAATTTAGAGCCAGGCAAAAGAAAATTACCAATAGTCGCACCAATTTTGCCAGCACAAATTGTAGGGTTGTTTTTTTTTTCTTTCTTACTTTCTTTCCTTTTTGTTGTCATTAAACTCAGTTTGGTTAAGCAGGGTTTTAATGCTACTCATTTTTATCGTGAAAATCTCAAGCACTGTACTTGGGGAGATCCATATCGATCCCTGACAGCCAGTGCACTGTCTCAGCTGAAAGAGGGGTGTCTGCCTCTCTGCCAATAGGTCCATGCTCTGTAAGCAATGATGTTATCCTTTTTGCAAGATGTAGCAAATATTCTTCAGTGCAGTTTCAGTTGACATCAAGTAATCCTAGCGTAATTGTAAATATAAGCAATGATAATGACAGGGACAATGACAGTGACTTTAAAAACAACAATGAAGATGAAGTTGGATAGATAGAGTCAGACTGAAAAATTCAATGCCATGGCCGGGATTTGAACCACAGATCTCCCGAGTCTAGCCGGTTGCTCTGCCACTGAGCTTCCTGTCCTACACAAGGCTTGTGTGAAAAAAACAATTGTTCCAATGAAGATGAAGTTGATAGGAAGATGATTTAGAAGAAGAGCCCCTGCCAAGCGATTGAGAGGTTTGGTGCTTTAGATGCAGAATAAACAGTATTAGGATGCTGTCATACTGCTAGATTCTCAAGCAGCTATATGAGCCATTTTAAATATTCATTCACCAAAATCATAATAAAGCCATAAATATAGAAAAATGACACACCATCTCACTAAATTAAAGTTAATTATAATTTTTCAATGAAGCCCATCACATTCTAGTGGCTTTCAATAGTTTGACCTAGGTGGTGAACATACCTATTACTGAAAAGCAATACAGCCAAAAATACAGGAAATTTTAAAAGCAACTGGAAAATGACTTCAAAAAAGAAATGGTGGAGAGATTAATCAAAACATTTCAGCAACAAAATTTAGTGAAAGTTAAACTCTCAAATCACAAACAAAATCCTGTGTTCAAAAAAGTATCATTCTACCCATAGGCACATAAATTCTGGAAAATGTTATAGATAGTAACGTAACACTGATCCCCCCAAAAAATGCAGTATACATTTTTTCATAAAAGCTAAACAAATAGAAAAAAGCTACTCATAAAAAAATCTGCAATACACAGGTTGTTGCCAAGAATTTTAATCAAACTACTTATTTCATTGAAATAAAATGTAGAAATGTGGATTGTTTAGGAGCATTAAATCCAGGAAGAGAAAACTTCAGCAGTTGCAGCACATTTTTTTATGCAAAGGCATGAAATTGTTAACTCAGGAAATACTTGAAATTATGAGAATCTTGGCATAATGGTTTATACTATAAATTATGTGTTCATTGAGTTGATTATTTATAACGCATTTACACCACTTATATTTTAATTACTTAGGAGATGTTTTGGAAGTTCTGTTGCTTATCTTTTCGACTGCCGGTGCCATAATTCTCAGGTGCTTTGGGATGGGCCCAATTCTGTCAGTGGATTTAGGAACTTCAGGATTCTCCAGGCAGAATTTGAAACACCAAATAGTGTCTGTTCTTCCAGAATGGATGTTCTACCAGGCTTCCAATTCCCAACTTTTTCTTGTGCCTTTTAATAAAACCGGTATCTTCTCTATGTCATCATGTTCTCTTCAAAAATGCCAAGCCACTGTTGTTTATCTTCCTGTTTAATTTTAGATGTTCCTTGTTCCATGGAAGCAACGGTACTTCCGAAAATGTCCACAGTTAGTAAAATATGAGCGGTATAAATATATTGCAGTCAACTCGAACATCTAGTTTAACTCAGAACACTTATCAGGCCGGCATAAAAACCCATTGAATTAAATTATTTCTTTGGAACTTTTGGCTGCAGTTCATTAAATTTGACATCCTAATGGATAAAATTCTTATCACCATATTCATAGAACCACCAACAGAGCGACTAGAGACAGCTGTGATCATCAGAAGCAAGCCATCCAGTCACAGTATTTGACAATGAGGAATAAATGTAAATGGCATGTTATTTATGAACACTCTTTAACTACTGTGGTTCTCAGCGTCCCATTCTAAATTGGGCATGAGGAAGCGATTTCTCTAAACTAGTTCTGAGATAATTAACATAATTTAGTGAATTTGATATGTGTGATCACTTCTAAATTCTTTTAATTAATCTTTGCACTATGTTATCCTATTCAAAATTATTTAGTTTAGCTAAGTTTGAAGAAAAACTTCCCATTTTTCAGAATGGTAAGTCTTGCCCTCCCTTACTAAATTTTACATAAAATGTTACAGGAAGCATTAGCTCATATACTAGTCATTTTATAGTGTTTGAACTATGACAGTAGCATCTCCTCTGTCAAAGCTATTCACCATTTCACTCACTATCTGAAAATTGTCACAATAATATATGCATGCCATCAACTGTGTACACCATCGTGTTAAAATGGGTTGCAGAGGCAGAATTACATTAGGAGCCTTGTCTTTGAAATATTTAATTTGGGATGAAGCTTTCACAAAGACTTTCTGTACTACAGAAACTAGTCTGTCTACTTGTGGAAATTTTGATCTCATCTCCTCCGCAACGATGTGAGCGAGATAAGTAACATGCACCATTTTACTGCAAAATGACTTGATAGATTTCCCTGCCTTTATTATGCAACTCATTCTCATGTTGTACCCCATTAGGACAGAGTAAACATGCTTTCATTGAAAATTTGCATATCTGAGTGTGATTGACCACCTCCGAAACCTCTGAGGTTAGAAGAAAAATGTGTCCTGTTTCTAGGGTCCCTATCATTACATTAGCTACGTACCGACCTTGCACATCAGTAGTCTCATCAATCGAAATGAAAATCTTTTTCCCATTCACACTTTCATGTACCTTGTTTAACGTGTCATTATAACACTTTATTAAGTAGCTTTTACGATTCATCTGGAATCGTGTGACCAGTGTGGTGTTCCAAGAGTTTTCCTAGTGGAATATTTGCACTCACAAACACTTCACATAGTTCTTTATAAAATGAAGATGACTTGCTGCTTGACATGGAAGCAATTTCTTTTAGTAGTAGTTGAGACACTTTTTTTAGTTTGTAATTTCGACAGCTCATAAATGTTTCTATCGCCGATATGTTGTTGCATGGTAAACTGTTTGTCTGCAGCAAATTTAATTTTGTATAATTTACAAAATAAAACACTTCCATCACATGAAAACATGTTTTTCACTGAATTCTGACACATATTGCTTTAAATGGCTTGCAGTTGATAATTTTTATTTCGGTATTGCTCTCTGACTTGAAGAAATGCTTTTCTAACTGCGACTGCCAGTGACAAGTTTCCTTATGAATGATGCAATAGCTTGGGCAATACCTGCCCTCAAAATGCAGTAAAATCCACCATATGTAATCTATACTCCAAGAATGACCAAAGCTGCCATGAATAATTGTATTGTGTATTGCATTATATGACTACTCATCATTAAATAAAAACATTGACTTAAAATGGACAATTAGATACAAAAATGCCTCTTAGAGATCTATAAGTACAAAAAAAATGACCTAAAACCACACATGAATGTTAAAAAATGACTTTAATCTGGAAAATATGGGGAAAATGCATTTTGATGATCCATAAAAACTGTACATTCTTTCCTGCAGAATGAACTTGTCAATAAGCATCATCTATGACAACTGAGAATAAAAATAACATTTCATTAAAATCCAGGCCCTGCTGATGATACATGGAATGATCATTATCACATTATCCACTGGTATTTGATCATCATCATGATCCATGATGATAATATAAAAATTGTAACTAGACTTTTAAATTTAAAAAATCTGATTTGTTCCATTCAGATAACTTTCTTTATCAGTTCTGCAAACAAAATATTCTTACAAATGATTATTCCTTTATCTATATAAAGATTAACAATACAAAAATGGTCTTAATACTTAGTTTCATATAACTAGTAGGGAAATAAGAGAATACATTTGGTTAAAGCAACAGTCACATCTTTTAAAAGATGTTGCTAAGTGATTGTCATTGAAATTTGGTTCCCTTTCGATGGTTACAAGTAAAACAATAGAGAGATGAAATGGATGAGAGCTTCCTGTATGAGGAAATTTTCTTTAAAATTGAAACCAATTACAGGGAATATCTCTGAAATGGTTGGCTTTACAAAACAAATGTATGTGAGATAAATTGTGGATAACCAGATCTACATTCTTTGTGTATTAGTTTTTGTCTATCCCTTACGATTTGCCAGTAACAGCATTTTAATTAAAATTGTCTGGCATTTTTTAGAAAATCAAAAATTTTGAAAACTGTTCCAGTTTGGGATGGGGGGATTTTCCTGAAAATCTTCATGTCACATCCTTGGAAAATACTAAACTTAAATACAAAGTTTGGCATTTAACAGACTTTTGATCTTTATATAAAAAAAAAAAAACATGCACACAGACCTTTTTCCAAAAATGCTTTTTTTTGGATTCTAGGGCACCCAAAACATGTATTTTGGTATCAAATTTTTGGGTGGAATACAATACCTTCTCTATACACTGTATGTATAGAGAAAGTAAAAATAGAGCTGTAGGCTTTCTATATAATACATATACAACAACTGTGCTATCCTCAAGACTTGTCAGCTTAGTCTCGAATGATAAGAAAGAAGTCCTTAGAGGTTGGTTGCAGCAACTTCCCCCTTCTTGCCTTTTCCCACTTATAGGCCCATTATACCACATCAGTCAGTCTTGCTACTCCTGCCTGAGAAGACCAGTTACAATACATTGTGAAGAGAATGAAGTTTTATCACAAGGAACTCATTTTACAGTAGTAGTAACAATAGGCTAGAATGCGAACAGCCAACAAATTAGGAATCAATTCCTTGCTTTTATAAATGTCTTAGAAATTCTTGCTTCACAAATTTACCGGGCATTGCAGGCCCATAATATGCCCATTGTAAGAACAATGGCACAAATGAAATTTTCTTATTTTGCCAATGTCTCCTCACCCTTGACCTCCACCCACTAACCAATTGAAATGTCAAGTACAGATGCAGCTGGCAGTGCAGCTTGATCTTTTGTTGTAAGACTTTAAGCTTGAACCTAAATCTAGTAGATTGACCACTGACAATCTTTACATACCAGTTTATCATGGCATATGCACTTCATAATATTGTGTGCTGAGTCTTTGAGTGTTTGGGAGGTGTTTGTAAATCAATACATGAGCTTGACTACAGCTCAAGAATTTGATGTACTCTTTGCCTGTAATGAGGAATACAAGATATTTTTCAAAACAAGGTGGCCTTGCCTCACACCCATTCCCAAGCTTTTAGGGTTGGTTTTACAAGTTTTGAAATTTAAAAGGAAACCTTATTGCCAAGTCTCTAGTGTTCCTGAAATTGTGGGGCATGATTCTTAGGTGGCACATGAAAATGTATGTTTACTTAAGCCTAAATTTATTTTTTATTGTAACAACTAGCAAAACCAGCAGCTTTGCTCACCTTGTGTTAACTAATGAGATGTCCTATCTTCCTCCTTCCCTTCTTTCCCCTTGGCACCTATATTATGTATTACTAGCAATTGATTATCCATGCCTGAATCCTGCCCTTAAAAATCAATAATTTACAGCTCACACTTAACCTGCTGCATGAATTAAATCTTAGGTAAATATTAACAATCAATAAGGAAGTAAAGAACCAAGTAAAATTTAAAAGATAAAACGCAACTATCAAATATTATATTCAGTGCCTGCAGTAATAAATATATAATAGATAAAAATATTGGAGGATTTAATATAATATATGCACATACATGCAGTAAAATAGACATTACATACAAGCTACTAGGTCTGAATGCAGAAAATTCAACTTAAACTATTATCTTAATAAATTAATACATATTTACATTAATTAAAAATTGTTATTCTGTCGTTGCACTGATGCCTGTTACATCTACTGTGGTCTTATTCAGATTATTACTATTTATTACACCATCACTACAAGAAATCTTCGCAAGAAGGATCTTGTTTTCACTATTGCCACTGTTTGTGTAGTGATCTTAGCACTTCTTTCAATGACAGAGCTATTTTTATTTTTCACATGAGTTTTCTGTGAAGAAGGTCCAGGCTGTTGAAGTTGATTCACATCGTTAGATTCAGGTTTAGATGATAATCAGGATGAGTAAAGAAACATTTTGAGCACTAACATGTTGTGAGCAGTTTTCTAATAAACATCATCAGACACAAAACTAAATTGATTACTGTTGAAACTGAAGTAAATACAGGGCCATAGCATTTGGATGAATCCTAATGAGAGCCACCTTTAGTTTGCTAATGGTTATTTCTCAGTGTTAGGAAGAAGGCTCTGGTCAGGGATATGGGTCGAGGCCATCATGTTTTGAAAAGAGTCTACACCAATGGTAGACATGTTTTTAATGTAACCATAATCAGGTTATCACCCAAGCTGTCAAGTGGTGGTCTTCCATATTTTCCTCTCTAGACTGAAGGTGTTTCATTCGTGAATGTTCTCCTCAACTAAGAACAGTAAGTAGTTTTATACAATCTGCAGCCTAAAATCAACAAAGACCCTCATCAACCAAGACTAAATGGACAATTATTTGGCCTAATGCTATGCCAGTCAGACAGAATTGTTTGTCCATTTTAAATTCAGCATTAGAATAAACTTTCAGTACCCTGAAGATGGGAGCAATAATACATTGATACAAAAAGTGTGCAGAAAGCTTGCACAATTAATCTACCAATCTGCAGCTTTCTTAGAACAAACACAAATTCCTAAAACTCAGAAATCAAACAAAGTAATCTGACATTCAAATTCAAACTTTATTCTCCTTTCCCATTTTTACTTCTTTGAAAGCTAAGAAGCAGGATTAGAAATGAAAATGTTATGTGATCTTTGTTTTTATTTACTTCATATTTTTCAAATGTGCTGTGCTAGTTTGCTTTTGAATATTTAGACCTGGAACACTGTCTTACATTGTCTGTTATCTGGTAGGCTCTTGAGCCTAAGTGTTGTTGCTGTGTACCTTCCCTTGTTAGAACTTTATCACAGGAATGATTTGGATGGTTGTAGGTTTGGTTGAGGGTGTTGAGGAGGTAGTGTTACTGTGTAGACTTCTCAATGGTTGTTGTCTTTTCAAGAGCTACATCATTTCTGCTGATCTGCTGGTGTCCTATGTTTCCAAAAATAGGTGGTGAGGAGGAAGGGAGGAGTATTTATGGTTGGTTTTTTAGCTGTTGGCTGATACAATGCCCCAAGCTATGCAGGAAACATGGTATCACTTACAGCAGCATTCTGTGGGTAAGCATTCCCCCAGAGATCTGCCAAGAACGTTCTCATGATAGACCAATTTGGCATAGAAATTTTGAGCCTGGAACCTAATCATATCCTTCATATATGGAAGTGTAGAAACTTCATATGTTAACTTCATTGGGAAATACCAGCAAAGTAGATGGACCAGAGTCCCTAATTCTGCATCCACTGAAATTAGAGAAGTCAGAAGTCTTCTGCCATACCCCACAGGCTTCAGGGGGGGGGGATTATTAGTACCTTGAAAAGATGTCGATTTAAGTGGACTGACATTTGGGTAATCCAGAATGGAATATAAGGTAGCCACTGCCCCTTTAGCCCTGTTCATTGTTCCCCTCACATTTTCATGAAGAGTTAGGCCCTTCAAGGTATCAGGTGGTTCCCGGACTCTATCCTTTGGTATCTGTGCTACAGGAATGCATTACCTGGTAAACAGGACAGCATGACTTTTGCCTGAATTCATGGACATCCACTATTGTCTGCATATCTTTGCATGGGATTGAAGGCTCTGAAGTTTCTATCTGTTCTGTAGAGTAGGACATCATCAGAAACTGGGTCAGTTGGGCATAAAATGGCCAAACAAAGAAATTAATACCATTTTATACACCACCATCACATCTATTGTGATAATAGGCCCTACAACAATTGATCTTTGTCCATGATCGTATCAGTTTTATGCAATATCTAAGAGTCGCCCATTCTCCTCAAGCATGTGTGGTTCACCTTGAGGGTGTCATCATTCTGAATCCTGGAGCAGCATATTCTCCAGTTAGAAGAATGCAAGATACAGTATAAATCAGTTATCTGCTGTACATTATCATTTCTTTTTTGTTGTTCAGTTTATACCCCATTTTTAACAGCAATGGTCAATTGGTAGCCTTTTTATTTTTAAAATTCATCCCACACCTTTGGAACATGTTGCCTATTTGCAATGATGTTAACTAGTGTACAGTTTCATTGGATTTCCAGTTTTATACAAAACACACACACGCACACACACTCACGTACACACTCTCTCTCTCTCCCTCCCTCCCTCCCTCCCCCCCATACTTTCAGATTCTGGATAGGACAGGGAATAATCTTGGCTAGAAAATAAATTCCCAACCCCTACCTGGTAATCGAGCTCGGAATCTTTTACACAGCAGCAGATGCTCTACCAACTGACCATTAAGTTGTTTCAGGTGGTAACTTATGAAGAACAATTACAATAGGCTGAGGAAAGATTAAAAGCAATTTTTCAGTCTGATTCCACCTCTCCAACTTCTGTCCTGCACACGGCTGGTGTGAAAGAAATAATTAATTCACATTAAATGAACTAATATTTGGTTAACTATAAACCTTTGGCCTTGAGTACGGAATTTATAAGTCGTTATTGAGGTATGGCATTTCAAAATAATTTAAGATCTCCTTGTGATTTACCAGGGACAATGTGAGTCAATTGGAGAATTTGATGCCATGCCAGCATGTTGCTATGATAGCATAATGGTCAGAGCAACTGGACGGAAATCAGGAGTTCCGTGGTTCAAATCCCGTTTATGGCATTGAATTTTTCAGTCTGACTCTACCTCTCCAACCTGTTACAATGTTAAATGCTTATGATACTCCTCCATCAAATGTTTCTATCATTTCCTGGCACTTTCTGCTCATTTGTAAGGTGGTGTGGGATTCAGTAGCTTCCTGATGTGAAGGAAGCGATCCAATATTTAGAACTTCTTGAATCTGATATATGCAGTAGTGATCTTCCCGCAATATGTGCTCTGGTGTGTCGGCCTTATGTATATTACAATTTAATAAGTGGATTTGGTTCAGAGCTTTGGGGGATATCTACATAAGAAATCTGTGAATATGGTGTAGTGCCTTTTATTGGTTGACTTATAGAAGGGCTTCGTTAATGGCAAATGCTTCACCAGAGAAAACTAAAGAAATAAGATAACCTGTATTATAGCATTACCTGATCTGGATATAATATTACACAAACTCTTCCTTCATTGCAGTTGCCGCTCCTATCCGCCGTGTGGTTCAGATATGGCGCCTTCTGATAAATTTGTTCATGACCAAACCAACATTTTATAGGAAGAGGTTCCGTAATCTTTAAGATGCCGCAAACACATGTTGACATTTTTTACTTTAAATTCGAGGATTAGTGTCGACGAGAAATCCATCTGCTGGCACAGGTATTTGTGAAAGTCGTCGAAAATTCTCTTTTTGTATCTATAACTCGCAGCTTTTCTTGGGCTTGTTTGGCATCGGTTTTCTTGTTTTAACTACATGCTGCTTGTTTCAAACTTGTAGAACATGTTCCGTTAGTAAATACATAACTGCAGCTGAAGCTTCCAGGATGACATGATCTTAACCTCACGTAAAATAAGATGTTACTGAATACATCGTTTTATTAATGTAATTTTAATATAAATAAACACTGCTTATTTGAAACAAGCCGATGTAAAATGTACCCATAAAGAATAAACAAAACTAAATTCCATTTTAGACAAAGCTTTTAAAACGGATACGTTGACGCTTAAAAGTTAACAAGTCTTTGAATGCTTTGTAATATGCAGCAACCCAGTTTGATATGCAATATCTGAACTTTGAATGTATATATCAGCTGGATCGCTTACCATTTGCTGAGAATGCATGCCGTCTGGAATTCCGCCGCCATACTGGGAGGAGCCATCAGGGAGTGCAATAATAATGAATCGTATAGTTAGTTGCATGTGCTTTAAAACATCACCAGGCTATGTTTCTAACAAGGCTGTAATAAAGAAAAACACACACTAACATTAACATATTTACGACTGAGGAAGTATTAAATATAACCCGCTGTTTTTTCATGTATTTGAAACAATAATTTCCGCTTAACATTACGAAATTGCAGGCGTATATTTTACCATTGTTCCAATTTCTGTTCACTGACAATACCAGCGCAAGTGATTAGCAAAAGTTGTGATATGATTAGAACTGAACTGTCAATACTTCCTTTTCAAAGAAGCGCAGAGGCGGGTTTTCTCCGGTTTCTCTCGCTATCACATTCCACCGGTGCTCCATCTTCATTCCATGTATCACTAGTGTCATCACCTGCGGTGCCACAAGTAGTAACAGCGGGTGTTAAAACAATACCAAAAAAAAAAACATTTCCTTTTACAGCCAAAGGAAGTGAAACGTGTCCTTAATTTTACCAGTAAAGGTAAAGGGACCAAAGCTGTTTAAAGTATCTAATTTTGAAAACCCCAAATTGCATCTGAGAACTTAATACTGCTTTGTTAGACCTGTCTTCAGATGTGAATAATTTGTACCTTAAGGAGACAATGTTCGATGTAACTTTAGTACACAATTACTTTTCCTTTCTTGTCAAAGTACATCAGTAGCAAAAATAATACACTTTAGTTTTGGCTGTGCATAATTTTTTAAAATCAAATGTCCCCTCACATAAAAAAATACCATTTAAAGTAGAACGTCAGATTTAGACACATGCTTAAATCAACCCTGCATTATAGGTATAGATACAAATCTAAGTCTGGTTTGAAGTGTAATTTGCACTTCACTGGTGCCAATCACAGCTAGCAGCCCATTCAGTATTATTCATTTAACTTTTTAAATGAGAAGGAAAGTTCGAATTATAGAAAGGGCTTCACTTTCATTTAAGAGCTTTATATTTCTTCTCCAGCTTCAGCTTCTGCAATCTCTGTAAAATGACTATTTCAGACTGATGTATCTTGATGGTTTCTGGTAATCCCTTCCTGCAGCCTTATCCCACTTGTCTTATGCATAGGAAAGGTATTGAAACATTAAAATAATATTATGCAAACTGCTAATCACGTGTGTCATATTTTATATATTAAATCAATTATTTGGGTTAAATTCACACATGCGAAGTGTATGACGATACATTAAAACATGCAGAAACTAAGGTGTTTACCTAGAACTTTGGATGCTATTACAATACCAGCAGAGTGTATTCTCACGATTTGACCCCAAATTCCATTAAAATACTCTAAAATGTTATGCTTCACAATACAATTGACACCTCTAAAATGGCAGATGACTGCTCGATTTCATTCGAAAGAAATCCCATAACAGCTCTCGCCAGTAATATACTCTGCCTCCATGATCCAAACATTTGTCTAGCGTGTTGCCAAATATAATTTTCTACAGAGAATTTGCAATGCAGATGAATATAACCTAATATCTTACGCTCTAAAAGAGTAAAAAAAAAAAAAAAAAAAAAAAAAAAAAAAAAAAAAAAAAAAAAAAAAAAGCCACTCCTAAACAACAAAACTAATTAAATATGCATTATTTATCTCAATAAATTTAATGAAAAACTTATATTGGCAGGAATATTAATTTTAACATGTATTTAGCATGAAGGAAAATGTTACCTTTATCTTTAAGTTTATTTTTTTATTTAGTGTTTAAAACACAATAACTTTTGAAACTTTGCTAATGTTTTCCCTTCCCCTTTTTAAATGCAATAATTATTACACTATGTAATCACGATGGTAACGGAACCACTTCAGTTTATAATGCCAAAGTTGTGCCTCTTTCATGGCCGAATTTAAGTGCCAATCAGTATTGAACAGATAATAGCCAATGAAATTCATGGCGGTGGCAGCTTGCGCGGCGATTCACACCATAGTAATGCAAGTAATAAATGTATAATAATTATGTTGTGCAGCCTAATATTTACAGTATGGCTTTATTTACAAGAATGCACTATATCGCTACGTGCCCAGAAAGGTTACAAGATTTATTCCTTCAGAATATTGACTGTTCCATTTATTTTAATTCTACCACCACCAGATAACCCAGAAAATGCAGTTTTAAAGCAAATGGTTTTCAACATTATATGGTTACTGAGCATTGTTAAGTAAAATCTTCAGTATTATCTCCACCCTGCTGCTTAATGAAAGTTGAATACATAGAATTAGCTCAAACAGATGTCTCGCTACACTATTTTAATTAAATTTATTAATTCTTAGGGGATATTCAAAAGTCTAAGTTCACCTAAAACATTAAATACGTGGTGACAACTAAAAGTGTTAATTAGCATATGAAATGCTGTTTGAGAATACGGCATGGAATTGTACTATTGTGGTATGTGGAAAGTGAGACTGAATGCTGGGTAGGGCGGCAAACAAGGCTGAGGAAACAGGAAATCAGTCATCAGCAACCCACAGCGAACTGACGGTTATGCACGGGCTCATAATCCTTTGATGATGATATGCGAGTGCCAACTTGGTACCAACATCCCATATGCTAATATATTTGCCAAATAGTTCCTACAAGTACAGAAAACAATTTAACAGCTTTCTTTCTCTAAGAGGCAGTCTGGTTTTGGTTTGATCTTTCAGCAAGAGGAAGAACAGAGGCATCACAAAGGAAAATTCATGATCTCAACACTCTAGGATTTTTAGTTTTCTCCCGCCTTTGTCTATGTTTACTTTCTCTAGAACGTATGTATGTCAAAGGTAGAGAAGGCATTGTATTCCACCCAAAAATTCGGGATTTCACGAAAACGCGTTTTGAGAACCCCTGAATAAAACAAAATATGTTTAGAAAAAGGTCGGTCTGTGTGTCTATATGTGTCTGTGGACAGCATAATTCAAAAACGAAAAGACATTAAATACAAAATTTGGCATTTAAGTATAGTATCTTCGAAGGATGAGAGACGAAAATTTTCTGGAAAATCCCCCACCTCAAAGTACCCTTTACATGAAACGTTTTTCGAAATTTTCGATTTGCTAAAAAATGGCACTAACGACTTTGAGACCAATTATATTGAAGATATTTACATGGAAAATAAAATGTATATCCTGCTTGCTTCACTCGCGTGCGGGATGAAACCACTGAAAATTACTAAAAATCACTTATTTACACAACAATAATGGTTTCAGAATTCTAAACACACAGAATCACTTTTAGAATCGACAGGATGGCATATCACATATTTTTTTTTTATCAATGTTGGTAATCATCGTCATGATGTAAAAAGGCAACAAATTTAAACACATTGTAATAATTGTTTTGTGATATAGTGCACAAAGTGAGGACATATTTCATAATGATATGCACCGGCGCAAATTTCACAATACACGTGTTCATAATGTCCAAAATCCACACAAGCTTTTTTTGGACGAAGCCGCAATACTTGAACATAAGGAGAACGAGTATTTAGTGTATTCACTGTCATGCTCTACATGCTGTGCATCAGGAAAGCAATGGGCATTTCAGTTCTTACTGCCAGCAGACTTCGAATTAAAAGAATTGCTAACACAGTGTAATGGTTCTCGCTTCTTTCCCTGCCACAAAAAAGGATATCTCAGGTAATAGACCATACTGTTTTAAGGTACAGGAGCAAATTTATCGTTGTGCTTCAGATTGAATACCAATTTCTGGTGAAATTCTCTAATATGGTCAGTTATACCTAATAGATTCTAATGTACGTCTGTTGTGACTAAACCTCATAGAACAATTGATTTGCTTCAGTGAAAATCGTTAAGATATTCTAGTATTCGAATTGCATCTGGTATTGTGAATACCGATGGTATAGTGCAATATTTAAGTGAAAAGTACTACACATAGATACTCATAAAAGTATAAAAATAAATACAAACATTAAAATATTCCTATTTCTTTCACATGCAAAACTATATTTTCCTTGCACCTTAAAATTAATGCATTACATTCTGTATTATAATATGTCGGCATCTAGACGCTCCGCAATGGTTAATAAGGTTAGTTTCAATTCTGAAATAATGTAATCTTAGGTGTTGTAACCAATGTAAACGATTACCATTTTCTTCAGTTTAAAGCATTAAACGGAGTTTAACTACTGCCCATTGTGACGTTAAGACAGAGGTAAAATTTGTGAGTAGGCTATGCTTCATTCTTTACTCTTATCATTGTTGTTTATCCAAGGTCGTAGGTTCAAACCCGGCGGAGGACGATGGATTTTTTCGGGCGTAAAAATCCTAGCATGGCTTCCTTCGGAAGGAAAGTAAAGCCGTTGGTCCCGTGTCGTAGATTTACGGCACGTATAAGAATCTCAAAGACCTCTGAGCAAAATTAAGCGGTATTTCACGCCCAATGCAGAATGGGACGCTGAGAACCACAGCAGTTGAAGAACGTCCATAAATAAAACTCATTTTCATTTCTTATCTTTGTTGTGTTATTTTTATCATATCAGAAGTTTGCTCCATATCTATCGCGTAGTTTTAAATCATTTTCTCTCGGCGTTTTGATTTGTGCATTGGAGCTCCATCTTGTATTTGAGGTAGCAACCGTGTTTTCAATATACATATGTGCTGCTCATATCTCACAATGTACAGTCGTCCATATACCAAGAAATGGTACTCACTCCATCACTGCTTCTGTTGGTTTTATAGTCTGGTCTGAAAGCTTCTCCTTTTCTTTTGAAAATACTGTTAGTCATTGAAGTAAATCTAAAATAAAATTTAAGTATCTGAGGTGAAGTAAGGATGTACGTGTTAAAAGTAACTCGCATAATCTGGAGTAAATCATAGCTTTAAAAAGAAATGCGAAGGTACCGAGTACAGCTCACAAAGTAAAAGATAACATAACAATTTAAATTAAACTGAATTATCTTAAACTGATTAATATAAATACCCTTCACCACCGGCTGAGATGACTCCGTTACGATGTGTGAGGCTTATTCGGGAGGTTCAAGTTTCGATTCCAGTGAGGCTGGCCACTCTGACCAGGATATTTTTCGCGATTCCACCAGGTTTGCAAGCGAATGTTGGTTGTTCTGCTGAGACCCCTTTCCTGGGAGCGTGTCTCGGAGCAAAGAGGCTCCAAAGGTTGATAGGGTTATAGCATGGCCCGCTGGTGCCAGAATGTGCTTCATTTGGCGAAGTTAATGACCCCGTCTTTGCTAGCGCCCATCGTCATCCAGATAAGTCCCCTTTGATTCTCATCCCTCTCTCCCAGAGGTCACGTTATAAGGAAACAGAGTTACTATTTGCGGTGGTGTGCTACATGTTTTGGAAGTCCATCTATCTTTGTACTTGCTCCTCCTATTCTTTACATTTTGCAGTAATTAATTTTGATGTATTACTTTCTCAGCCATTTACTATGTATATAGTAGATAGAGAAAATATTGTAATCCACCCTGAGACCTGCAGCAGTTAGCGTCCATAAATAAAACTCAATTTAATTTAGATGAAGAGAGACCCAGGAGTGCAAAAAAGTAAGCTTTATAAACTTTTAAATCAAGCAAAACAGCTCAAAAGAAATGCAAAAGGAAGAGGCCGCGCCTCTCCTAGACGGTCCGGGTTTGATCCTATGCGACCGCATGTAGGATTTGTGGTGGACAAAGCGGCGCAGTGGCGGGTTTTCTCCGGGTTCTCCGGTTTCCCCCGCCATCGCATTCCACCAGAGCTCCTTCATTCTATATATCAGTATCATCGCCTGGGTACCATTTGTAGTAAAAGCGGGCGTTACACACTATAAAAAAAAAAGAAGGAAGAAAGAACTGGAAAATGAAGAGGATTCTGATAAACCAAGCTATGGTACAGACCGCTAGTGGCGTCTCAACTTTGGAGCTCATTTCAAATTTTCCACAGTTAATCATTTTGATCTGAAATTTATATATGTTTATGTTTGTGTTTTACATACACTGAAAAAAGGATTTTTAAGATACTTTTGTCAACATTTTAAACAAATATGTACTCTAAAATGAGGGGGGAAATTGTCACAAGAAAAAAATTACTTTTCAAAAACTGTTATTTCAGTTATTATAAGAATATTACACCTATAGATTTCTAGGCTGTATAGTACTAAAATATGTTCCTAACATATGACACATTTCAACATTGTCAAGATAGAGCTTTCTGTAACCTCCTTAAAATGAATATCAGAGTTTCAATGTGTATATTTTGCATTAAGATAAAAATAATACCTTACGTGTTTACACTAATACTTGTCTTTAGTTTCCTGAGTGAACGGAACGCACCAAAACTTTCAGTTTATAATAAAAATAGGAGATTGTCGTGTTTTATAGGGAATAGATCAATAACAACAAAATGGCACTCAAAATACAGAGTAAAACGCAGGTACGTTGTTTAATAGACGGCAGGGGTAAGCTGAACTTTTATTTTACTGAACGAAACAGCTTGAGTTTCGCATTTAACTTTCAGGAGCACTACTAGACCGTTTAAACTTTTACGATTCATTCTCCACACCCTTCCTTTCTGCCTTCATTTCGCACCAAGTGGGAGAAAAAGGGAAAAACCAATTTTACTGGACAAGGTTCTAACTTGTGTAAGAGGACTGAAGTTGGATGTCTGCAAGTGCATAGACTCATGCCAGTATTAGCATAGATATTTGAAAGTTGCACAGAACTCTCACCTATTCATACGGGCTTCAGCATGCGTGGGCGGGAGTATGCGCGTGATGAAAAGAATCCAAAGCATCTTAAAGACCTTCAGTCAAGTAAATGAACTGTTACCGCAACTGTTTGGTATTAATTTAATCTTTATTTGATAGAAAAAGAATGAGGAAATAGAGATAGTTGCGATAAATTATTTCATATATTAAATCGACGAATAAGGTAAACAGCTGTTACTAAGTGGGAGCCATTAACAAGTAAATGTTGAAAATTAACGCGATTTAGATTTATGGGCGCTCTTTAAATGCGGGTTTTCTTAGCGTCTCATTCTATATTGGGCGTGAAAGACCGCTTAATTTTGCTCAGAGACCTACACATCAAACTTGAGGTTCTTTTAAATGCTGCAGATCTGCGACACGGGACCACCGGCTTGATTTCCAAAAGAAGCCTTGCTAAGGTTTCTTACGCCCGAAAAAAACTCATCCGTATTTGAACCCCGATATTGGGAATCAAGGACTAGCATGTTAACCCTAGTTTATGGAGGATGACTAATCGTTGGAGAAAGCAATTAGCCAGACGTCAGAATCTCAAAGGTAATTACTTCCTGAAACTCACTAAGGAAGAACTCATTAACTCAAGCTCAGTTCGTGAAATAAATACATTCAAAGATTTAAAAGGTAGCTGGAAAAGGCACATACATAAATTTCTAAGATCTACAAGAAATAAACATTGCGATCAATTACAAATGAGTATGTTCATTTGAGCATTCTACTCAGCCGAAAAAAAAAAAACAACTGTTTTTCTAGTTCATATTAACTGAGACAAACATATGCAGAATGATTTCATTACACATAGTAGAGATATGGGCTCATAGAAGTGATAGTGACATCTTCAAAAGTGGGTCGCTAGACATGCTGGCTTTGAAACAATCAGCACGAATATCAGAACAAATTAATATCGACTTTACACATCAGAAAGATATAAAGCATTTGAAAATTCAAACCAATAACAAAAATATTGTTAAAACTACAACCAATTATGTCCAATGGTTAAAACTACAACCATTTGACATAAATGTTTTAACGAGAACTGCTTTTTTGTCATGTTTTTATCAGCCATGGTTTTATCACTTTTACAAAATAAAGCCGTGGGTCCCGTGTCCTAGATTTACGGCACTAAAAGAACCTCAAGCCTGATTGAGAGGCCTCTGAGCAAAATTAAGCTGTCTTTCACGCCCAATATAGAATGGGACGCTGAGAACCACAGCAGTTAAAAAGCGTCCTAAATAAAACGCCATTACATTTCTGTTTACAAAATTAATTCAGGATAAAGAGGATCTCCTCATAGCCTTTCTCCAAAAATACATATAAATGTCTTAAATGTGTGTTATTTTAATTAAAATCGCCAGAGCCATTTTTGAGAATATAAAAAATAACGGAACGTTTTCCGTATAAAAAGTAATTTCTGGCAGGGGAAGGTCATTTTCTTGAAAATCTTTGAGCCGCATCTTTGGAGGAATTGAACTTAAATACCAAGTTTGGTATTAATTCGACATTTCGTTTTTAAGTTATACTACTCGTGCGCGTTCCTTTTTCTCAGAGTACTTTCGGAAGGGGGTCTTAAATGTGTATATTCGGTGAAATCTCGATATCGAACTGGACTGGAAAATAGGCACACAGGGTTTCACTGCGACCTCCCCCAACCCAAGCACTGCAAGTCATTCACTCCAAGCAAGCGACCTGTGCATGTTCAGCCTGTTCTGAAAGTACGAAGTTCAATAAAAGATTCTTTGCTTTTTATATATTCAGAAAATGTATTGTAATCCATTCCAATAGTTGTCTATGCATGTAAATCACTCTGAAACTGAATATTCCATCTGCCGCAATACAAATTTATTTTATTTATACTTTATAATAGAAGTTTATGTTTACTGTAGAATTGTGTGCTTATTTCTGTGCCCACTTATATAGAGTCGTTAAATTATAAGGTAACCTCTGCCGCGACCTTTCCCCACTGCGCGAGAGATCCGAGAGTCGCCGGGAAAGTGGTGCCGGCAAAGGCGGCTAAATTACGGAAATATTGACCTTCTGCCCACATACGGGCAGCACAATTTTCGAAAATATTCTCGCCCACGTGTCTAAGCTTAGTAGCAGGAATTCTTGAAATTTCTTGTACGATGTTATCACTAAGTTTCTGTGGATTACACAGGGATTTCTGCTGCTGAGCTTAGGTGAATGAGCGAGAAAATCTTTAACTTGTTATACTGCCTGTTTGGGAACATATGGTCAATATTTTCAGCATTTATTTAGGGTGAGGACTCCAGTGCGTTTTTGTTGGCACCACTTTCCCGGCGACTATCTCTCGCGCAGTAGAGAGGCCGCTAATTTAATGACCCGATATCTTTTAACACAAACTTAGTAGCGCTCGGGACTTCTGCCTCTCCCCTCACCTCGCTTGTAAACAACGTACCAGTACATTAAAAATGAATCTAAAGTCATGTCCGAAGCATAATTGTAATAACTCCTCTACCTAATTTACTTAAGTGGCACACTGAGTAGAAATTGCAAAGGGGGGCATTTATCAAATAAGCAGATGAATACACAGGCAAGAAAATGAGACGTTTGAAAAAATTAAATTAAATGGAGTTTATTTATGGACGCACTTTAACCACTGTAGTTCTCAGCTTCCCATTCTATGCTGGTCGTGAAAAACGCAGTTTCCACTACAGAGGGTATGTTTTGTTTCATGTGCAGCTCTAGCGAGAGAAGCGTTAACTACGCAACAGAGATTGCGAGCATGCTACTGAGAGGTGTGGTTCGATATTTGTGGGCCAAAGGGCATAACCCGAATGAAATTCACAGGGACATGCGTGGCATGTAAGGGCCGACTCATTGTATGGACCGTAGCAATGTCTCTAGGTGGTGTACATTCTTCTAAGATGGCCCGTGTAAACCTTAGTGATACGCCACGTTTCGGGAGGACGGTAACAGCTACAACCCCGCAGAATGGCAGAGGCATTAAGGCGAACCTTATCGCAACAATTCAATATTTCTTATGGTGCAGTGTACGACGATATGACACGTTGAAATTTCGTAAAGTTAGGCTCACTGGGTGCCAAAGAGCCTGGCAGACAGCCTCAAGGGGCAGTGAATGATGACAAGCTTGGATCATTTAACGCGGTACAACGTAGAGCGGTTTGACTTTCTGAAAGGCATGACTGGTGCTTGGTCGTGGGCATACCATTTCACGCCGAAACAAAGCAGGCAAATACAAAGTGGAAAAATGCTGCTTCTCCAGTAAAGAAATAATTCAATGTGACTGAATCTGATAGAAAGTGCTTGTGACAATATTTTGGGATATGCATGCTGTTTTATTGGTGGACTTGGCTGAACACGGTACTACTGTGAATGCTGCAGCCTACATTAAAACGTTGGTGAATTTGCGTAGTGCCTTTCGTTTCAAACGCCACAACGTTAATGCTGTCATCGAACTTCATGACAATGCTCGCCTCCATGTTTTATTGCTGCTGTTCGTCGGATAATCAGCAAATTTGTTTGGGAGACGCTCCAGTATTCACCATACAGTATGGACCTTACACCTTCGGACTTGCATCTGTCCCATGAAGACATTCCTGGCCGGCCAACGCTTTGCGACAGATGCGGAAGTGAAATCAGCAGTCCGTAGATGTCTATATTCTAGGGAAACGGACTTCTACGAACAGGGCATATTGAAACTGATATCACGTGGGACAAATGTGTTGAGAAAGTTGGTGACTATGTCGAAAATTAGGTAAAAGGTGTAATTTCATTTGCGATTTGTTTTGTTTGTTTAACTATTAAACTTTTTTGTAAAAAAAAAAAAAAGTATTGTGCCTTAGTTTTCAATCCGCCCTCGTGTATGTATATGTATGCATCTATAATCTTTTCGTCCACAAGTACGTTTTCAAGAATTTCTGCTGGGCAATTGGGTACACATGACAAGTTAATCTACAATCTGCGCAACCATATCGCACCAAAATGTATCGTAAAGCTAACAAAATTACAAAAGAAAAGCCAAACATTGTGTGCATTATTTAGATATGCGATAGACACAAAAAGTATATCATTTTCATCACGTGCTCTATCTGATGGCTGCACCGTTAAATGCACACAGGTACTGAAAATAGTAAAATTAAACACCTTTAATACAGATGATTCTTTAAAATCATAAGGTAGTCGTGTTTAAATAGAAAACGTTGATCACCATTGTTTTCATAATAAATATCCCGAAAGAAGCGGAGATTTTACTAATCGGATTATTATTATTCATTTAAGAAAATTTACATACTTATTTTGAAAACATAGAAAATTAGCGAACAGAGATATTATTGGAGAGTGGGATTTGTAACTTCCTCGCACTAGACACCTGCTTAACTCTGCTCTGCTCGCGTGGCGTCTGGAAGACTCCACATAAGTTATTTCCGCTTATTATAAGAAAACGGATACAGCCACTGACCGGTGCCTCCATCTACCTTTCAATTATCTAATCACGCATATATAGTCACAGCCACAAGCGTGTTAGTCTCATATTGGAGCTGAAAAAAGCAGGTTGTTTCCTTACAAGTGTGTTTGGAGTCCGCGAGACGCCACGCGACCTTCATTGTTATAACGGTAATTTCGTGCTTTTGCATTTGGCCTCACTATTCGTGGAAATTCTTACACAAATACGATTTTTAAGCACACAATTTTATATTTCTAGTGTTCAAATGGATTTGAAGAAAAGATGCAATCTCAGTATTCCAAAAGATGTGAAGATTATTCTTGAATAAGTAGAGCAAAAAGTTAGTGACTTAGAAATGTACAGTGATGAGGAAGAAGACGTTGTAGAGACAAGAAAAGAAAGCTCGGATACAAAACCCATGACCTGGCAGAAGATTATTTGCGGTTTCGGTGTCAGAGTCAAAGTCTTCCTAAGAAACTGAAGATAGATATTGCAAGTATCTTTCCTGACACTGAGAAAATACCAGAATTTGCAAATGATGGTTCTTGTACAAAAAGGCAAAGGTGTAATGATTGCAGTCGCTCCAAGAACTGATACACGCGATACCAGTGCCGAAATTGTAATAAGCTTATGAGTATATTTGCCTGGAGCTCGCGTAACAAATGTGTGGTATGTACAGTAATAAGCTGAAAATTCGTTGTACTTTCAAGTGACTAGGCAACTTTATGGTGCAATTGGGTTGCTTAGGCAACAATGGGTTCTAGATCCTTTCTTGGCTATAGTGCCCTCTGTTTTATGTTATTGTTTAGAAGCACTTTACTATCTTACAGTTACTTTTATATTTTAACTGTTTCCGAAGTTGGTCGCTTATTTCTTTGTGTATTGTCTTTTCATTTATTGTAATTTTTGAGATACACAATTATTATTGTAATTTGTGTTTTATGAGATACCTTTTATATATGTACGTTGTACTCTTATCCAAACATTATAGACCTGTCTCTGTAAATTTAAATATTTGATTTGTTGTAATAGAACGGTTACGTTAGAAATCCTACTTTTTTTCAAATGTAATGTGTTTTTTGAGCTAATAATTGTTATTTTAGGTTAGGTATTTCTCCGAATCACTTTTGAGTATATGTTAACTGCATGTACATCACTAAATTAAATTGAAAGGTTGGCGTCTCTCAGACGCCACGCGAGCTGCTACGTTTGTTCCGGCCACGCGAAGCTTGTCAACACACTCGGAGCTCGAAATGATTCATGACAGAATAACTTGAGCGCAGACGTGTGAATATTTGGCAGAGCTGCGATGAATTTGACAAATTTACACTTCGAGAGCGAGTTCAGTTTCCACCGTTACTTCTGGTATTTGAGCATAATGAAAATAAAAATACCTGAGATTGCTATACACAGAAATTGTTTCAAGAATTAGAACTGGAGCTTACAGCTCTTAAGTACAAAACTGTAACAGGCATGAATTTTATTGCATTCAAAAACTAATGAACTTAACAGTCCTGCTCGTGCTATTGCTTTAAATTGTTCCCTCCTCCTCCTCCCCTTTCTCTCTCTCCCTTCTTCCCAGTCCTTCCCTTCGTTTGTTTCTCTCCCATCTTTCACTTTCCTCCACTCGTCCGGGGAGGGCCTCTCTCTCTGCCATGCCTATCAACCTCTCCATCGCTTAACCCGCTCTATCTCTCTGTGCAACTTGCATCTCATGCAACGCAGTGTTACGAAAATAGATAATAAACCTAACAAAATATTGAAGTTTAATAATTATGTCGTGTTTTGCAGAGGGCAAACAAATATACGTCTCATGTTTACTTCTTGTTTCTTTGAAAGCCGTTTGTTCTACATAATACTCCCAAATTTCATCAAGGTAGATTTTAAAATTTTCCTCGTATCAAAATTTGAAAAGAACACAAATGTTAAGAAATATTGTATGTAGTAATAATTTCCATAAAAACTCAATAAAACGAGATATTTCGGATTTTTATTTATTTATTTTTATTTTACGTCCTTTATAGTCTCCCTTTTGGGAAAGTAACTAGTCTGCTATTACTTTGTACCGGGACCTATTGTTATTCATCAGGTATAATAATAATAATAATTAATAATAATCGGTTTGCTCATTTTTGTCTGAAAAGGGAACATTTACATGGACAGAGGTTTTAGAACAGACGCTGACACTCGTATACATTTTAACAGAAATTATCCTATATCGAAAATGAGCAGAAACCTCTATAATCTAGGTACAAAGATATTGTTTCTTGAGTTTTAAACAATGCAGAGTTCAAGTGGTGTGTAGAGATGAGAAAACGAGGCCCTTGGCCCAGCTGCTACCTCTCATCCGTGCTTTAACGAGGTAAGTACTTGAGTCACTAAGAGTTGGAACGTCGCGAAAATTTGTTCACGAATAGATTTCGAAACGCAGATATACGTGCAAATAGTCGTTGGTTCCTCGGTTGCCATTTTGCTTGCAGCACCTTTGCTAAGTTCGTTGTGACATATTTTGCTGCCTTGCGCACAAAAAGCATAATCTGAAATGAACGGCAAATGCTGTAGTTTCCTGTTTGTGTTGGAACAGGTTGTGCGTCGAAAAAGAATAACGACTGCAATAAGGAGAGAAATTATTTTGCTGTACTATTCAATCAGTTTACATTTACTATTCAATCAATCATAGTTCTCTGCCCTTACCTCAATTCCAGTCTTCCTGCCACTCTTGTTCCATGCATATTAGCCAATAGATTTTCTATCCCTGCTATCTTATAACGTCTGTGGAAGAGTTGATTAGTCACATAGAAACACGTCAAGGTATTCGGCTAGCTAATGTAGCATCGACATTCCTCAGTTAAACGGCGGGAAGCGATTCAAGGTTTTGTCGCATTACAGTTTGGTTTTAACTGTTCTTTGAAACATCTCAAACACCCACCAGAAGCAATGTTTACAAATTCTTGAGTATTTCATTCATATGACTTTCTCTGCCTATTCTCTAACAAATTATTTTTACAAAAGTCTATTCTTCTATTTACTTCACGCTAATACTTTACTAAAAGTAGGCTTACTGCATAGTAAGTAGGAGAGAAATGAGGGGATACGCTTGACTGAAGGAGTACTCTTATTTTAAAATCTATTTGTTAAGTGATTGAAATTCGATTCTCTTTATATTGCAAGAGTAAAACAAAAGTAACAGGAATAACAAATTCCCGTTTGAAGAAAGTTTTAAGTAAGTTAAAACAAACTAATAACAAGGAATATCTCGGAAGTCATAAAAAAATGTACATGACATAATTGCGTGTTTCAAGAGATCGACATAATTTGTGTAGTAAAGTTTTGTCACTCTCTTATAATTTACCAGTTATGCAAATTCCATCCACAATGAAGAGGGCTTCAGAGGCTATTCCTACAAAATCCAAAATATGTATTTTATATTTCATGTAAATATCTTTAAGATGATGCATCTGTGAAATTTGACAAAAAATTGTAAAACATTAAAAAAATATTTTGTTTTGTAATAAAATGATATGAACTCTAAAGCTTAAGAAAATACATCATTTTCCCCACTTGATTAACTTTAATTACCAATTAATTGAAGCTTTAGATGGATAGGCGCATATTTGGTAATGAGTACTCCCCACCTTAAACCTCATTTTCTCGCAAACTTTTTCCAACACTTTTACATGCTCAAAATGTTCCACACGATGTAATTTTGCACTAATTTCTTTCATACTTAGTATACCGACTCTTAAAAGCACATTAAGAAAATGATCAAATTACTTTTCGGAAATAATGCTCTAATTTTGATAAATTACTACATTTTTGACAAATCAAGAATTTTAGAGAGTACGAAAGGTACTAATTAGGGCTGATATAAAATGTAATATAAAATATAGTATAAAATACATATTTCTAAACTCATTTAATAATAAACCGGATCTTTTTATGTGGATATTTCTAAAGATGTATCTCTTGTTTCGTTTTTATTAGAACAATGCATTTAGACAGTAAAAAAAAAAAAAAAAAAAAAATGTGATGTGTTACACTCTCATGACTTTCTCTAGCTTCTCTATAAACAAACTTCTTCTTCTTTCTACACTAGGCTAATCGAAATAAACATTAGCAGAATGTTCTTATACTTAGTTCCTTATAAGTAGAAGAGAACTAAAGGAATGCGCTATGCTAAAGTGTTAGTCAAAAGCTTTAAAAACTGGCATTATGCGACTGTCATTGCAAATCGCTTCTTTGCTTAGCCAGAAGTAGAACAAAAGAAAAACGAACACTTTCCTGTCTGAGGAAATACAAATCTTTACAATAATTGAAACTAATAACAAGGAATATCTCGAAAACGGTAAACTCCATGAAAAAATGTATATGGCATAAATTGTGTATTTTAGCGATATCTACATTTTTGTGTAGTAAGTTTTTGTCTAACTATTACGGTTTACTAGTTATGCAAAATTCACCCAGAATAAACAGGTCTTCAGAAACTATTTCCAGAAAATTTAAGATATACATTTTATTTGTGATGGAAATGGCTTTAAATCTTCGTCTCGCATCTTTGGAAGATACCAAGCTTAAATACCAAGTTTGGTATTTAACCGTCTTTTCGTTTTTGGGCAAAGCAAATAGAAGAATAAGCTTTTTAATATTTTATTGTAGAGATGTAGAGAAAGTCCTGTGAATGGAACACATCAGATTTGTTTTCCATGTAAAGGGTAGTTTTTTGGGGGGGGATTTTCCTAAAAATCTTCGTATCGCATCCTTGGAGGGTGCTGAAGTTAGTTTATTATTTTGGAAATATCACACGCGAAAAAGATGAAAAATTGGTACAATTTCAAGAGCTTATAAACTAATACTGCAACGAAAACTCCTGAAAAAACTATGCAGCTTGACGTAATGGTAATTAAGAAGCTGGTATGAAAATTATGAAATACGCTTCGACTCATTTCACAAGCATACTCTCGTCTTAGTTACTGCCCTTAATGCATTATGTACTATTAAAGTGAAAACGAATACTTTCTGGAATCGTTGAATGTAGTGCTAAGCTGGTACGTCTGTCGTACCTACTGTTCACAGACAACTAGAGCCCGGATTTTTATGTAATATCAAGGTGCGAAATGTGTACACATTTATGTAACAAAAACATCAAAACATGTAATATAGTATGTAATATCAACTAAATATGTAAAATTATGTCATATTCTAAATGCTAAGTGCAAATTACCCAGAATTTTGTGATTTGATGGGTCTGTAAGTACATACATTAATTACAATGAGTTAAACTTTAAAGACTAAATATAGAATTAATTATAGGGAAAATGTTTTGTTTCATGCAGAATTTACCTAAAATTTATTTTCAAGTAGGAAATTACGAAATAAGAAATATGCGTTTTGGATTATATTTGTTAAAATTACTCATTTCACATAATTATTTACTTAAATTTTAGACGGTAAAGCAATGTTGAAATACTGAACCAATTTATCAATCAGTGAAACTATCAATTCAAAATAATTAAATTTTATAATGAGGATGCATTTTCAGTTTTCTATCTCTTGACATACAACGAACAACCAGGCATTTGCTTCTTTCAACGTACAGTGAATAACCATATCCTTTTCCATATTTTCAGGGGTCATTGTTTGCCTCCTATCGGATAAAATGTTCTTACAAGCAGAGACGCTTCTCTCCACGTCACACGAAATAACAGAAGCATATCTTAGCATAGGAATCTGATTTGCAGAGAAATGTTTTGGTAAATCAACACTGTCACCATTTAGCACTTTAGACTCGGACACAAGCGTAGATTCTTGTTTAGCACAGCTTTGAATTTTTCACCTACCTTCCTTTCTACATCTCCTGCAAATACACTAAGCTTCTGTGATGCACGTTCCATTAAATCCGTAGACTCGTGAAGATGGGAACCTGATGTTTCCAACTGCTTGATGTGCTAGGGCAACCAGCCGAAGTCACTTTTGATGTAAGCACAGGAGCTTGCCACTTTGGGATCTTTAAAGATGTCCTGAGATTCATGTATGGAAACAGCTACTTCTGAAGAGAACATGTTCACCACTGACTGAACTCCTTCAAAATGTTCACAATAGAAGTTCACAGTTTCTAACCACGTACCCCATCTTGTAAGTACAGACTCAGGAGGTAAAGGGACATGTTGGAGATGATTTTTATAGCACTAAATTCTATGCGGTGCTTTCACGAAGAATTTTTGTTGTTGTCGATATCAACTTATTCACAAGGGAAAATTACTTCTTACTTCTTCAGCAACACATGGGCCAAGCAAGTGAAGTAAGTACATTTGGGTAGAAAACTTTAAGAGCTGTAGCAGCTTTAATCATGTACGCTGCGGCATCTGAATACATAATTAAAACCTTATCTTCACACACACCCTCTGGCCACAGAATCTTCACCCCATCATTTACGAATCTTGCAATTGTAGACGCACGCACGAGGCAAGGCGGTTATTATCGCATTCTTAATTTACTTTGCATCCTATTTCGCAGATTGATTTTTGTTGCTTTCAGCAAAACTTGTGAAAACGGTAGTTATAATGTGACTACAATATTTTTTAAAAAATAATAAAATTGTAATGAAACCCAAAACATATTATGTGTAATGTAACATCGTTAAAATATGTAGAAATGTGCAAAATATGTAAAAAAAAATGTAAAATAAAAACTTGTAAGAGAGTCTCAAATGACATAATTCGCCAACATTTTTACTTCTCATTGAAATATTATGCAGGGTTTAAAACGTGTAATTACATAAAAATTCAGGCTCTAATGATAACTGTATTAAATGTATAATATATAAAACACAATAAAAAAAGGAGGGCGAATCGTATATTCAGTACGAAATGTAAAATTCTCCCGTAAAATTATAAAATCTAGACACGTTGCTTTGAAAATTTGCTGAAATATTCCATACGTAAATCACTCCAACAGTTTTTGCGAGTTTTAGCATTCACATCTATACACTACATTCCTTTAATATCCTGTCATACTGCGGTGACTCACCCAGAAGAGCTAATTTGAAGATGGAACTGTTCCCATTCCCTCAAGGTTCGAGTCATTTGTTGCATTGCAATCGAACTGTCTGAATCATCACAGAGATTGACAGTTAGTGGGCCAACAACATGTCCACCACTCCTGCGAATCGTATCTATTTTGTTTACTCTTCCCGAACATGAGTGATACACATTCACTGTATTCCCGGCTGTCACTTGTTGAGAAGCTGCTTGCACAAGATGTCGTACCTCGGCGAATTTAAAAGTTTTGCACACTTTATACTGTTTTCGGAAACACCAGTAAATTCTACCGTTAAGCTAAATGTATCTTTAATGAAAACGTAACGTACTTTTCACAAAGCTTATTATATATATTATTATATAGACTAGGAATAATTACTTCCTTGCTTATGTTTCACTACACTGGTATACAGGTTTCCGCCATTAATTGTTGACTAGAAGTAGCCGTTAGAAACGAACTCCATTATGGATATGCATTGTTACATAAAGAAATAATGACTAAATGACCAGTAAATTTTGTTCCTCAATCATTCATACTATATTATTTAAATGATATAATACTATACTTCTGTACTCACTCAGGAATTTAAGAGGAACTATTTTGTGATGGAGAACAGCAGTAAAGCGTTCAGCAACCAATAATAGCCATTGTAACTTGTTGCTTTTGTTTACATTACCGGTGAAGTAAGGCTGGACAGAGAATAGAAGGGCGCAGAATACCAATGTTATCAGGCTGTCAAAGAGTCATTGTCACATTGATGTTGCTGATTGAGCTGGAAATTTTTACTGAAAGAAGATCGAAAATAAAACTCCGTGTCTCAGCTTTCTCCCATAGGCCTAAGTTTGACAATAAAAACAGGGTTTACAAATTAGAATGATTCACTAATAATATTTAATTCCTTGCATATATCAGTATTTTAAAAGAGATTAAACGACAACTTACAAAAATGGGCAATGTTTTCAATTTTCTTTATCACTGGGGGGAAAATGAAACGTATTTGTAGCCGATATTCTCTTCGATAAGTTAATTCTTGGTTGAAAGTTATGTTTAGTAAATAGTTGTAGCCTCTATTTCAGCAAAGTTCATTATTAGCGTCTGGCATACTACCAGGCAGGTGAACGTTGAGCAGAAGACAGTTATAGCATTACTTTATATATTTTTTTTCGGGTTAATAAGAATTGTAAGGGATAGAAAGCCGAGATACGGATATTTTTGTTTTGCCGTATATTTTCACTGGAATAGGTTGCAGCTGAATTTGCGACATCACTGTGATAGTGACCCGTTGTCAGATGCAATCCAAGTGTTACCTACCCATGATAGGTTTAGCCGCTCTTGTGAAGTATGTGGGTGGTATGAAAAAGCTAAGGGGACTGACAGGAATTGTTCCTCCTAGCTGCTGGTCAAAGTGTAACGGCCATTCTGCACCGCTGGTGTGATGGATTATTTTATTAATTCTTTTGGTGTTATTACTGTAATTTAGATCCATACATCTTCTGGAAGAATTGCATTGGAGCTCTCTTTAGGTGCTGGTAGAGTGGTCCTCGTTACCGGAATCCGGTGTTGCGTCAGTCAGCGTATGCTGGGATTATAAGAGAACGACTAGAGAGCATTCTGATGGAATGTAAAGGTAGTAAAATGTTGGATCTGGCATCTTAATTTCATCCTCCTCGTAGTATCTATGGGAGAGATGGAACTTCGTAAATCAATTTTATAGGGAAGAGACTATAGAATGGCTCTGAGGCTTTCTGCGTCTTTTGAAGCCATCACAGACTGATGTTTCAGATCGCAGTAGGTCAGGAAATGCCAAGAGCTCGAAAAAGGCGTAAATTTCGATTTACTAGCATCCCAGACCTATATGCGTGAAATATTACTAACCGCGATATGGTCTGCTGTACAGCTGTTACTATATTATTATTATTATTATTATTATTATTATTATTATTATTATTATTACAGATGTTGAGTTTCATGATTGCTATGTCGCTCTTCGGAAAATAGCAGAATTCTCATAGGTGAGACAAGAATGCACGAATGCTAAAAATATTTTAAATGAAAAGTTCATCGATATGTTAATGTAAAATGATATTGCGTTGAAATATTAGACTTTTTTAATAGCAAAGGGAAATATTTTAAAGTCGCATTTCGCTAGGTTCTCTAATACGCTTTTGACGTAAGCGACCGTATTGTGTCATCGTCTAGTCCGAACTGAAGGCTCATATAATGCTTGCGAAGATGATAGATAAATATATTTACTAAGGGTTTTATTTTCTGTTCTTTTCATCAAAATTACGGATGAACGTTTTAAAAATAAACACAATTTGATAATTTACGATGTATAGATACATAGCATCGATGTTTCATAAATAACTGTTTTGTGGCTGCTGAAGTTCGTGGATCAAAAGCATAGTGTTAAGTACACGATTAATCATTCACGTTTAATAAGTTGGAACACAACAATTGAAAGCATTAAGATGGCTGTTGATTAGTTCCCAGAAGATATAGACAGCATACATCAGTTATAGTCTTTTGAGACAGCAAAGGGCAAAGCTAGTGTGCTCAATCGGTTTTGTTTGTCGGGACTTTGAACTGGCTACCATGCAGTCACGCGACATCCTTATCTTCCTCCTTCCACCGCCTTAAGAAACTGAACAAATAATCGCATTTCTTAATTACAACAAAATAAAATATTAAGTCAAAAATCTGTCTTTAAAATGTTTCTCATTGGACTATGAGATATTTTGCTTAGGTATTGATGTATGTCACATAAACGTAGAACGCCATAGAGTTAATGGGGGAGAATGAAAACAGTTACAACTTGTTAACAATGTAAAACACGAACGTAATGCTGAAAAGCTCACAAACATTTAAAAAGAGATAAGTTAGCAAGGTGTTGTGTTACACCAAGAGCATGATAGAGATGACGAGAAAGTCCATTGCTTAGCATAGAATAATAATTCTATTTCAACCCGATGATTTAGTAATTTAGGGTAATATATTAATTATTTTTTAAGTAAATAATGAAATGTCAATGGAAGCGTTATATACAGTTCGTAAGAGATAGTCAACTGAAAATCCGAGGTTTGAATCAAATTTGTGATTTTTGTTTTTATTACCTCTCTTGTTTCTTTCTCTATTTAAAAATGTCTAAATGTTTTACTCCATGCCCCATTTTAAATATCTGAGTGGTCATTTAAACGTGAGAAAGTGTGGAGTTTTCTAGTGGTGAGCGCATCCCAATAAATTTTATTTTCACCGCTTCTTAAAACTATATTTTTCTTCGCATAAAAAGTTCCTTGATGATCAATTTAGTGATCAGCCAACTAGATAACTGTTATTAGCTTTATTTTATAATTGGATTTGGGTTTTGAACATTTATGTGACAGTAAATCGTAAAACTGTGTTTTAAAAAATTAAAAGTTCCTGCATATTTTGCTTTCATTGTACAACAAAATTCAGTTCAAACTTTATTTACATGTTTAAAATCATGTTTTCATGAAACAAGAAAACTGTTTGGCAAGGGGCATTTTAATCAAATAATTCTTAATTTAAAAATAATAATAAAGTGAAAACTAATGGGAATAGGCGCTGAAATTTTTCAGAGACACTACAATATTTAGGTCAAATAAATATACCGAATTTGAACGCTCTACCTTTAAAAATATGGAATTTAAGATGTTCACTTGATTGTCCCCTTAAAAAGGTTAAAAGTGGCAAATGTAAGTTTACAAAACTTGACATTAGAAGTTAAGCATAAAAACGTACACACATGTTACAATATGTTTACTTAATATCACAATTAGTCGCGCGACGATGCATTGTAGATTCCTCCTATATATTGTATCGTTCACATTTTTCACCATGGCAAAATCCTTTTCTTCCTGATTTCAGGCTTTTTAGCACGCGTATAAACATAGGAACTATATACGCTTTTACCGTTCAATATCCGGTCGGAGTTCATGTTGATCTCGAAACCAAAATATTCTACTAAAAAATTGCAAATAACTGAACTATACTCTAAAATAAAGGGAAATAAACAGGTTGTCTTTGGTTTGCATAGTACAACCTGTTTAAATTCTTTCTGAAATGAACGATGTCAGACCAATGAGTTTTGTCACGTGACCATTTTGTGGAGTAAATTGTAAGTTAATAATATTTGGAGATTTTTTTCTCGAATTCTAGGTAAGTATTTCTATCAGAATAATATTTCATATGTGTGTGTAACTATACTGCCGTGCTTGTTCACATCTTAACTTACATCTGAACGTCACGCAGTTTAAAACATACAATAAAATTCATAAATGTTTGACGAAAGGAGTGATGAAATGGATCCATCTTCCCTTGTTCATAACACCTATGTTCCCGAAGGTTTCCGTACTCATAGTCTATTCTCACATAGGTGTGCAATAACTAATAACGTGGCAATTGCTTCCAAGAGTCCAAGACAAAAGCAAGTAATCTTAGTGACCACGCACCTTTCAACGGCATCTCCAACCCTCCCACACAAATAGTGTTTTACAAATTATCCTTTTCTTTCATTTTATTGCAGCTTCTAATACATGACATCAGCGTGTTACGGTGAATATAAGAACGCCGCAGAAAGTTTGATCAGGTTCTTAATATTTAAAAAGATGATGTGTTCCAGTCACTTAACTTTATCGTTTTACAAATAAAATATTCACACAAAATAGTATTTTTTATCTACATCATGCTAATCAAGATAAACATTATCAGAAATGGTCTTAATTCAAAATCTTCTCGGGCTTCTAGCCAGGTAAAAACTTGGCTGGACACCAACGTTTCGAAGAAGTGCATCTTCCTCGTCTTCAGGGTGAACTGATGGTTTGAGCTTGCGGAGACTGGTATTTATAAGTCTCCGCAAGCTCAAACCATCAGTTCACCCTGAAGACGAGGAAGATGCACTTCTTCGAAACGTTGGTGTCCAGCCAAGTTTTTACCTGGCTAGAAGCCCGAGAAGATTTTGAATTAACACGTCGCCAGGAAAGCTTCAGTTCTTATTTTAGAAATGGTCTTATCACTCAGTTCCTTATAAGCAGAAGGGAAATAAGGGAATACACTAGGTAAAGCGATAGTCTACTCTTAAAGCTGTCGCTGTGGGATTGGCATTTAAATTCGATTCTCTCTCCATGGTCAGGAGTAAAACAAGAAAGGTATGACACGAATCAGGACTGATCGTTTGGAAAACATTTAAAGTAGGCATTTTAAAATTGAAACAAATATCTCGGAAATGTGGCTCTACAAAAATGATATGGCCTAAATTGTGTGTTTTGAGAGATCTACCTTTTTTGTGCAGTAAGTTTGTCTCTTATGGTTTACCAGTTATGCAAAAGGTACTCAGCATGAAGAGGCTATTCACAGAGAATTCAGGATATACATTTATCCATGTAAATATGTTTAATGTATGGCAATTTAATCAAAATCGATAGAGTCAATTTTAGAAAAACTAAAATTTTCAAAAAATTATCCATATATAGGCTAGTTTGGGCGCGGGAAGGATTCCCGTAAAAATCTTTGTTGCATCCTTGGAAAATACTGAACTTAAATACCAAGTTTGGTATCTAATCGACTTTTCGTTTTTTTTCGTGTCTTTTTTGTTTGTTTTCCTTGTATTTTTTGTTTGTTCTTTTTACTCAGGGATCCTCAAAACACATATTTCCGGTGAAATCTCGGTTTGGAATATTTTGGATGGAATACAATGCCTTCTCTGCCTGATGTGTACATATGTGCTAGAGAAAGTAAACCCATATCAACAGAAGTTTGGACTAAAAAGGGTGATTCTTTTGTTTTTTAGTTTGCCTGAGAGAAGTACAACACGTTTAGCTGGTTTCAGGGCTCTTATTTTGGAGAATCAAAATAGAATCAGGAAAATAACAACTCCAATAGTTTACAATTAATTTGAAATGTTTATTTTAATTGTTTGTTGCTAATGTTGTTTTTGTATTACTTAGTCGCATGATATCAAAACAATAAACCAAGCGATTGATTAACGTGGGTTATTTTCTGGCGTGTTCCTCCTGGCTTGCGTGTGGTCCAGCCACCGTTGAGAGGCAATAAGCAATCTGTACAACTGCTATACTGAAGTTTGTTCCATATAACTTTGCCCCGTATTTCTTAACTGTCATCACGTGACTGGTCACCTCTCATTAGCTGCTGTCGAAGAACAGGTTATGTCATACAATATAAGTAGTTTTTTTATATGTCTTGCTCATTTATCTGAATGTATTTTAAAAGAATTTTCAAGTTTGTATTTTCATGACCGTGTAAACAATTAACAGAGCTAATGCACTTGAAATTCATGCAAATTATCATCATCAAATATACTTTAATTTAAAACAGACCTCTCAGGATGACAGAAGTAGGTGCATCTATCATGGCAGAATGTTTATCATTAATACCTGACATTAAGGCGAATCAGGGGAAAGGGGAAGGAAATGTATAGCAGAAGAATACATGACAGCGGGGCAAGGTTTTAAGAAGGAAGCATTTGACTGTACACACACTTTTCATTAGGCTAACGCAGCCGGTGATCATAAAAGTGTTGCTTATTTCTCTCATGAAGGAAATTAAATTGAAGAATGTATAATTAATTCAAGCAAAAATACAGTAAAATAGAATTAGCGAAATCCTTAAACTTGTGGAACCGGATGTACGCTAAGGCACGTAGAAATAATCAGTAAACTTCAACCCCAAAAATGCTGCAAAAACAATGACTTCACTGATTTTAAAAACGGGTTTTTTTTTCTGGATAAAAGAGTGTCGAATAAGCCAAGGTTACGAATATGCAAACTAGAAAGTAGTGTTAGACGGTTTCTTTTATTATACCCGCCATTTTTCTTTTTTGTATGAGACTCAGTATATACTTAGTGTATAGAATTGCATCCAAAAATTCGATACCGAGATCTCACCGGAAATACATGTTTTGAGTCTTCCTGAATCCAAAAAAAAAATATTTTTTTAGAAAAATTTCCTTGTATGTGTCTGTGGGCAGCATAGCTCAAAAATGAAAAGTCCGTTAAATACCAAACTTAGTATTTAAGTTTATTGTCTTCCAAGTTTGCGACACGAAGATTTTCAAGAAAATCCGCCCACCCTCAACTACCCTCAACATGTAACTTTTTTTGAAAATTTTGATTTTCTCAAAAATGGCTCTTAACGACTTTGATTAAAATACTCTATGTTTAAGATAAGTATTTTTATGACAAACGAAATGTATATCTTGGATTTTATGGAAATAGCCTCTGTAGACCTCTTCATTCTGAATGACTTTTGTATAACTGGCAAACCGTAATAAAAGATATTCAAAAATTTACAACACAAAAATGTAGATCTCATTAAAACACACAATTTATGTTGCATACATACTTTTTCTTTCTTAGAGTTAACCGTTTTCGAGATATTCCGGATTATTAGTTTCAATTTTAGTCAGTTAAACTGTTCTCAAATGGGAAGACATCTTTTTTCTCGTTTCTCGCTTGTTTACCCCTGGAAAGCAAAGAGATTAGGATTTCAATTGTTTCATATAGGGACCGCTTTTGAAGGACGAGACTATCGATTTAGCCTGTGCATTTTCTTATTTTTTCCTTCTACTTAGAAGGAATCAAGTAATAAGGATAATTTCTGTTAATGTTTATCTCGATTACCATGATGTAGCTAGAAAAATAAGTTTTTAATAATAATTTATTACAGATTTCTAACAATAATTTGTTATAGAGATGTAGAGAAAGTCATGTGAATGGAACACATCAGATTATTTTTTTTCCTTTCTGTACCGTCTATGATATCTATACTAAGTAGAGAAGGTATTACATTGAGTCCAAAGTTTCGATACGAAGATTTTACCGGAAATGTTCGTTTTGAGGAACCCTGAATGAAAAAGCTATTGAGAGAGAGAGAGAGAGAGAGTGAGTGAGTGCATGTGTGTGTGTCTGAAGACAGCACAACTCCAAAGCAAAATGTGATGCGACACGAAGATTTTCAAGAAATGCCTCCCATCCCAAATTACCCTTTACATTAACATTTTTTCGGAGTTTCTGCCGGTTTTCTTTACAAAAAAAACCTTAAGAATACCACTTATTAAACATATGTTTATAAAAATAAAATGCATATTTTATTTTTCTGGAAATAAGTCTCTGAAGAATACCATTCTGGATGACTGGTAAACTATAAGGGATAGACAAAAGCCTACTACGCAGACAATTTTGTTCCTTGTTTTATATATATATATATATATATATATTTATTTATTTATTGAGTGAACCATTTCTGGGCTATTCATAATTTTTGGTGTAAATTTCCCTCTCAAATGAAAAATCATCATTCGTTTTTCTTTTTCAACCTTTCTTTTTCAATGCTAGTGGTGTAAGGAGAGGTTATTCCTTGTCATCATGTAGCGACCACCTCTTAAGATTTGACTAAAGCTTTAGCCTAGTGTATTTCCTTATTTCTCTTATACCTACAAAAAATGTAATGAAACCATTTCAATTAATGTTTATATCTTAGCATGAAGTAGAAGAACAATCTTTTGTAAGAACAATATGTTGTAGAATAGGTAGAGAAAGTCATGAGGATGTGGTAAATCTGATATTTTAAAAATAGATTTTAGTTATATAGAACTGTTTTGCTATATGTTTTGACATTTGTGAACGAATGTAGACTTCAAAGGTAAGTTCTAATGTAGTCAGAAAAATGTGATATTTTGGATAAATTGGTCCAAACAGTTTGTTCCTCATAAGATGTGTTTTAACGGCTTCTCGTAATGCTAAATTTGAAATAGTCTTCAGAATACAACAGCCAAAATGTTAAAGAAACAATCCATAAGATTAGAATAGTTTTTCATTTGCAGAAAATGCTATGTAAAAGAGAGATAAAAGTGCTCTCCTTGCACCTGATTATTTCGATAAATAGATATGAAGATCGTCGTTGTGGTCATCATCGTTATCGTTTATGCAAGTTTTATAAATGCTGGCCTATTCCGTCTTCAAGAGATTTGGTCTTTCCATCTCATCAAGAGCGTGCGACTACTTTGGAATCCAGCTGGATTGTATGAATATATTATTTTTGTCATCCTTTGTTCTGGAATTCTCATTAAGCATTCTTGCCAATTCTTCTCATTTCTTCTTTGTATTTATGCAATTATGTGAAGTTTTATGACTCGTCTCTTAATTTCGTTTTTTTTTTCTCTCTTTCTTTCATAGATCGACTTCATAAAGACCTAAGAAATCTCTTTTTGGCAACTTAAATTGTCTTCTTTAAAATGAGTTAACTGCAGTAGTGGAACTGATATATATTTCTTCTACTTTCTCTACCAAGTACAATACTATATAGCAGGTAGAAAAGGTATCATCCAAAACTTCGATACCGAGATTTCACCGGAAGGCCAACTTTTTAGAAAAACGCCTATGCATGTCTGTATGTGTTTGTGTATATGTGAACAGCACTATTCAAAAAATTGATATATTCCATTCACATAACTTTCTCTAGCTGTTCCAAATACAAATTGTTCTTACAAAGGATTATTCGTTTATCCATACCATGCTAATCGAGATCCATATTAGTATCGTCGGTCTTTTTACCTGCTTCCTTTTAAGAAGAAGGAAATAAGGGAATACATTAGCCTAAAGCGATAGTCAAATCCTTTAAAATCTTGTCGCTATGCGAAACAAATAAGGTTCGACTCGCTTGTATGGTCCGGTTTGAGAAAAGAAAATATTTTAAAGCTGAAACCAAAAAACAAATAAATTCTCAGTCAGTTCTACAAAGAGGTGTTAGTGGCATAAATAATGTATTCTAACGAGATCTACATTTTTTGTGTGATAAGATTTTGTCTATCTCTTACGGTTTATCAGAAATTTAAAATTTAAGCTATGCATATTATTTGTGAGTTAAGTATCTTTAATACAATACATTTTAATCAAAATGTTAGAGCCATTTTTTGAGAAAATCAAAACTTTCGGAAATTTGTTCGTGTAAAGGTTAGTAGCTCAACAACATATTGAGTTGTTTTCATATCGTTAAAATTTAATTTCCTCGGTAATTCCTGAGAAAACCGTACTTTACGTATTAGAGCTGACATTTAAAGAAAGAAAAAAAAAAAAAAAACTGTTCAGAGTAAAAAGGGAATGTCAAAGTGCACACGTGTTTACAAGGGGGAAATGGCCCGTTTCCGTAGTATGAGGGTTCTTACTAGAATCTGGGTTAGGGTGTTAAAGTTTTTCTGAGGGTTTTCCTTATCCTGAGAGGACGAATGACGTGTAACATTTAGCTCCATGGACCCCGGACCCATTTGAACATGATTTCACTCATAGGAACGTTAAATACAAAAAGAAGAGAGGAATGTGGCGCTATTTGAATATGTGACTGCTATATTTATTTAGCAATAGTACCAGTTCCAGAGCAACATTTTCTCTAAGATACTATCCAAAATATGCTCTTCTCTAGAGAGTATAGGTAGCTTCTATGTGTCTGATTTATATTTGCAATAAAATATCTATTTATACCCGTTTTTTTAATATAAAATCAAAATTATATAAGTGCTTTTCCATGGTAATTTAATGTTGGATGATTTTCCCGATAATTTTCAAATCATACCTTTGGAAGACACTAAACTTTTAAGTTCCGTATTTATGTTATTTTTCGTTTATTTTCTAAAAATGCCTTTCTGAATCTCAAAAGACCTCAAAACAAGTCTCTCTGCTGTAATCCCAACATCGAATTTTAAGTTGAAGCACAATTCTGCATATACTGTGGATGTGTTGTAGAGAGACTGAAATGGAAAGTCAGGTAAATACTAGAATTTATTATATTTATCCAGACTTATTCACAGATGTAACTCAAAAATATTTACGAAATTTTCACTCTCTGGAATATGCTATGGGCAAGCCCTGAGTGGATAGTTTTGTATCGTTCCCTGGTAGATAAAATATTTTTATGGTAAGGAGTAGAATCATTGAATTTGGTTTTGGAGATGTTGTTAATAATTGCAGGTCATGTTACTCTATTTATTGATTGAACTAATATATGAGTTAAAAGCATCAAGGAATTGAATGCGAATAATAATTTGTTTATGCTAGAGAATAATACAGAATGGTTCTCGTGTAATCTTGGGATATATAAAGATTACATTTAAATGCTTAAAAAATGGGAGTTACTTTGAACCCCATTTGAAATTAGAGGACAAAACAATAACATGTATATCTGGACTGCCTACGTGGTGGAGTGGTCAGCGAGCTGACTTCTCACTCGGAGGTCCCGGGTTCGATTCCCGGCTAGGGCGGGGAATTTTTCTTTAGCCAGAAGTCCCTATCCCCCACAGAGTCTGGATATGTATGTGAGAGTGTTTAATGAAAATAAAAATGAATTAAACGAGTTGTTTCATTAGCAAAGCCCCGATATGACCTTAGATGTTAAAGGAGGCTATATAAATAAAACAATAAAAAAAATAATAATAAAAAGTAAAAAAAATAAAGTATAGATTTAAAGTAGTTAGATGAATATTTAACTGGGGGTTTATACTGACAACTTGGTTTGTATAACAACCTACTAGACTTATTTTATAACTACATAAATTCCATTTATAAAAAAAAATCTATCTCACATGTGTGTTGTTACAGCTGGCAATGCAACAACAAGCGGCGGCGGCCCCGCTGCAACATGGAGGCGGTACTCTGTACAGCTACTACCGCCCCCCAACTGCCGCCGCCACTGCAGCAGTAGCTGCCGCCGCCGCAGCCACTCGAACACCACGGCAACCGCCTGTGCAAGCGCAGCATCCTGCTCCTCATACAAATGTGAGTATCAAAGTCTTCCTTCTTGTATTATACAAGGCATAAACATTCTTGAACCATTACTTTTGAAACTGTTAGTGAAAATCGTCTCTCTTTAATATTTTCTCTACCACTTATTGAAGGAGCACATGAACAACTTGTATTGTACTCCACAAAAAGATCTTGTTTTGAGAGAGAGAGCATCATAGCCCAGAAGAAGAAGAAAAAGAAGTCGGATAAATACCGAAAGGCATCACGAAGATTTGCAGAAAAATCCTCCGCGTCTAACTAATTACCCTTTCCAGAATAATTTTTATTCTCTGTAAAACCGGTGCCATACATTCATTTTATATATTTGCTTGGCTAATAAACTTTATATCTCGAATTTTCTCCCACCCTGTTGAGTCCTGTTCATTCTGAGCGGATCTTATATACCTAGTAAAACCATGTACATTTGGTGCAAATTTAGACTTTCCTTTTGCACTGTGACGATTTAAAATATTCGTTGCTACTTAAGTTTAAGTTTTGGAAATACAAGAGGGATACAAGAGATTGAAGCTATTGTCAAATCTTTAAAAAGTGAATCGCAAAACTCTGACTTCCAAATAAATACAATAGTTTTAAAAGACATCACGAGAAACAAATACGTGCTATGTCTTTTAACTTGAAATTGTTCTGTAAGTTTTCGTCTTACCTATCGTAACATGAAATTGGGCAAGATTCGTTCAAAATGAAGAGGAATTCGAAGGAAATTCAGATATTCATTTTACTAATTAGTTAAATATCTTATATATTATTTGAATTAGAGACGTTAGTCACCTTTTAGAAAATGAAACGTAACGAAAAACTACGTAGGCTTGAGATGTGTGAATTTGTTTGATTTTCTTTCTTGTTATGTGATTTTCTTCTTGTGGCATCTTTGAAAGATGTTGAACTATCATACTAAATTGGGTCTTCATCCTAGTTATCGTTTTTACTTTCTCTGCCACTTGACTGTAGTAACTAAAGGAACTAGTATATTTTGCCCAAAAATTCAAAAATAATATTTTACATTAAAATACCTATTTTGAGACTTCCTGAATAAATAAAAAACACATTTATGGATAAAGATTCACGCACGCGTGTGTTTGCGAACATCATAACTAAAAAACGAAATTTGGTACTCGTCGAAGATGCCACACGAAGACTTTCAAAACTACCCTTTCAATGAAAATATAACTTTATTTTTTATTTTCTCAAAAATGACCTTAACATCATAGTTCACAACAAACATAAAATAACTTTTCTCTTGTAAAATACTGCATTTGAGTTTACTTTTTTATGTATACCTTTTATGTTTCTTTAAATTTGCAATGTGAATGTATTCAACTATGTATGTAACCCTAATGAGAAGTCGCGATATAACCATTGCAGTTAAAGCAACTTTAAATAAATAAATTTTAAAAAAAAATTGTACTTGTAAGAAATAAAATGTTTATCTGAATTTTCTGCGGATAGCTTCTTTCTGATGAAAATTGTACGGCTTTAAAAGGTAAAGAGGTGACATAAAGGTGTACCATTGCTAAGATATTCTTTGTTATTAGTTTTAGTTTCTCTAAGATAGAGACGATCTTACTGCCGAGCAACAAAGATGTCGGAACGTGAATCGAATCCCTTTAACGCCTGCATCAATAGAACATAATAACCTGCCAAATATAAAACTTGACAAGATTAATTGAACCTATTACTGATAATTCCTCTTTTAGAGCAGCAAATTACGTGGGTTATTTTGTCGCATAGCATTGTAATATTTCTCGTCCTCTTACGAACACTGCAACTTTATTGAAATTTTACAACTGAATGTTTTGTATAATATTAATTACAAACGCTGCAAATAAAACATGAAAATACGGCTACCTCAACTGTTAAATCGTTCCTCCCATTATTATTATTATTATTATTATTATTATTATTATTATTATTATTATGATTATGATTATTATTATTATTATTATTATTATTATTATTTCCCTTTAAATACTAATATTCAAAGATATCTGTCTGTGAATCGTTAACACTATTATTATGATAAAGAATTTACTTCGGCTATGCTTAATGTTTACTTTAGCTTACAATGGATATAAGGAAGTATGTCTTCATGATTAGAAGGTCTCGCTCTACAAGGAAGTACAAATTTTCCAGGCAGAATAAACGAAAATAATTAATTTTTAATGAACTCAGCATAGTTACACTTCCTTTATACTTAATTATGCAGTAATAGGACAAAAATGCAACGTTATGTGAGAATAGGTCTCATTGTATTAAAAGCAAATGAATTTAATGGGCCCAAAAATGTAATGTTAAAAGTACCGGATGCCAGTGAGTAAAGTAATTAATAGGATATTAAAGAACACAGTACAGTTATAAATTACTTGAACGTGAAGCAACCATTTGTACCTAGCAGAGTTGTCATTTATTTTTTAGTTCCAAGCACTATACAATGTCCCCATGAAATGAATTTCTAAAAGTATGCCTTTATGCTGATTCACAATCCCTGGTAATAATAAATAATCTCGATAAATTAAAGACTGTGGCAAAGATTGAAAATAAACACGTGGGAGGTGAGATGGAACCAGAAACTTCTGAATTCCACGCATAGCGACGCAAGACCTCGGCTATTAATTACTCAGTTGATAATCTGCGCTCTGTTCATATCATATTACTATTAATTCTGTTGCTAACTTAGCAACACATTTTATTGCAGGGACGAAAGTTCGTAGCACCTGAGAAATGGAATAAATATTTTGCTTTTGCTTCTGTATATTCGTTTACATTTGTTTAGGAGGCAAAAAAAACAAACAAAAAACATTACATATAACAATCGAGTATCGCAGTGTTTAGTGTGAGGTAAAGTTTCATAATGTTCTTTTACTAGAGACAAATGAAGATGAAATGCTTAGAACATACAATGATTGTAATTTAACTTTTTCAGTTAAATGGCTTCCTGGCACATGACTTCAATTACAGCTCTTTACATTTTAAGATCTACAATTCTCTCTAATTTTTGCTCATCGGAAACAAGGAGTATCAATAATTAAGTTATATTCTACCCCCATTATACACAAGCCTGCGCAAAAGAGGACATTGAAATAATTTCCGCCAACGTTTATGATGTTTTGAGAGGGCAGTATGTAGCAAAACATACAAACTTACTTTTCATGAGTAATTTGTAGAATAGAAATGAAAGCAAATTGCATTTGAATAAACAAAAATGATGTGATTGTCACAGTTGGATTGGTTTTTTATTTATTTAAAGCGAGCTGAAGCTGCAAAGTCGACTACTGGTGATTAAATCAAAACATTTCTATTTAATTGTGTTCAGTTTTCTCTGATGAAGCTCTTTACAGTTTGATGAAATGCGATGCAGATGTTTAGAGTGGATGAAGTATCAAATGCAATGTTCAAACAGGCTTTTTAGTTGAGGCAAGTGTACTGATCAAATATACAGGAGATTTGGAAGAGCAGTTCAAATGACCTATGTTCAATTATTAAATCCCCAGATCCTTTGTTATGATAAAAACAAAATGCGACCGAGTGCACATAAGTGCTCGTATTAACGTGCTCAGGGTAAATATTGAGATATCACAAGTTGTTAATCCAAAGATTTCCCCCATTTGAAACCGTTACCTGTCTCATTCAAATATTCTGCAGTTGTCCTCTGGGTCTAGAGATAATATGCTCCTCTTGTTCCCAGGTTGCGTGTTCCAACTCGGAGGAAAATCCTTATATATTAAAAAAAATGCAGTTCCGGAGGGTTGTCAGGAATCCGGCGCTGTATTCCTTTTTGCTTTCTCTATAGGCACTATGTACATAGTGTAAAGAGAATGTATTGCACTCCACCAAAAAATTCGATACCGAGATTTCACCGGAAATATATGTTTTAGGGTACGCTTTATCTAAAAAAAGCATTTTCGGAAAAAAGTCCGCGTGTGTGTGTGTGTCCGTGTGTCTGTGAACGCTATAACTCAAAAACGAAAAGTAGGTAAAATACCAAACTTGGTATTTAAGTTTAGTATCTTCCAGGGATGCGACACGAAGATTTTGAGAAAAGTCCCCCCACCCCCAACTACTCTTTACATGGAACTTTTTTCGAAAATTTTGATTTTCTCAAAAATGGCTAACGATTTTGATTAAAATGTCGTATATTAAAGATATTTACCTGACAAATAAAATGTATATCTTGAATTTTCTGGGAATAGCCTCTGAAGAGTAGTTTATTCTGGATGAATTTTACTAAATTTTGAATAACTGCTAAACCGTAGGAGATGGACAAAAACTTACTACACAAAAAATGTAGAGCACGATAAAACACACAATCTATGTTATATACATTTTTTTTCGTGGAGTTCGTCGTTTTTGTGACATTCCTTATTTTTGGTTTCTGCTATGAAAAACTTATACATTTCTCATACAGGAATTTGTCAACTGCCGTCCATACAAACACAGGAACTTCAGTGACATAACAACCAGCGTTTGATTATCACTTTAATTTACCTATGGTACTCCCTTATTTCACCTCTACTTACAAGGAAGCAAATAATATGGCTATTTCTGCTAATGTTTTACTGATTAGCATGAAGTTAATAGAAATATAAGCTTTTAAAAAATAATTTGTTGCAGGGATATAGAGAAAGTCATGTAAATGGTACACATCAGATTTTTTTTTATCTTTTTTCCAGTTTTCCTATATTTCCTTAGTTGAACTATTAATGTTTAAGGTTTTCCTTTGACATATATACATATACCAACACAGAAACACAGATGCCCAAGGCGGGACTCGAACCCACGATCCCCGGCGCCACGAAGCACCAAAGCGAGGCACTTTAGCGAGCGTGGCTACGGGGACCGGTTCCTTCGGATGGGAAATAAGGCCGGTAGACTCGTGTCGTAGAAAAGAAGCTCAAGCTTAATAAGAGGTCTGTGAGCAAAATTAAGCAGTATTTAATGCCCTATATATGAATGGCATTGGCAATATGAATGGTAGAATGGGCGTCCAAAAATAAAAAGTATGATGTGTTCCATTCACATGACTTTCTCTACATCTCTGCAACAAAGTATTGTTAAAAAGGTTGTACTTCTATTTACTTCATGCTAATCGAGAAACAATTATCAGAAATAGTTTTATTACTTAGGTACTTCATTGTAAACAGAAGCAAAATAAGGGAGTACCATAGGTTAAGGCGATTGTCCAAAGTTGGTTGCTATGTGACTGAAGCTACTTTGCATAGTCAGGAGTTGACAAATTCCTGTATGAGAAAAGTATAAGTTTTTTAAAGGTGAAACCAAAACTAAGAAATATCTTCAAAACGACTAACTCCGCGAAAAAATGTATGTGGCATAAATTGTGTTTTAACGTGCTCTACATTTTTTGTGCGTTAAGTTTTTGACTATCTCTTGCGGTTTAGCAGTTAAGAATTTGTCAACTCCTATCCATACAAACAAAGGTACTTCATTCACATAACAACCAGCTTTTAAAAGGTTTGACTAACGATTTAGCCTATTGTAGTCACCTTCCGTGGTGTAATGGCTACCATGCTAACTTCATACACCCAAGGTAGCGGGTTCAACGTAGGAATTTTTCGCGTGTAAAAATCCCTAGCATGCCTTCCTTCGGAAGGGAAGTAAAGCCGTTGGTCCCGTGTCATAGATTTACAACACGTAAAAGAACCTCAAGGCTGATAAAAGGGGTCTCTGAGCAAAATTAAGCGGTCTTTCACGCCCAATATAGAATGGGACCTTGAGAACCACAGCTGTTAAAGAGCATCCATAAATAAAACTCCATTTCATTTCACTCTGTATTTATTTTGGTATAAATCTGTATAGCCGGTAATCTATAAGAGGGAGACAAAAACTTACTACACAAAAAATCAATGACTTGTTAAAACAGACAGTTTATGCCCGATTAGTAATGTGACATTAACCTTTTATGATTTTTTTTTTTATAGTTCCCTTTAACTTGTGTGGTCATTATGGGAACCTTGATTTATGAAATAACTCACATTCTCTGTAGGTTATTGTTATTAGGTTAATTTTTTATATCAGTAAACACACGTCCATTCATTCTCACATGCATACTTCTAGACTATACGCGGGAAAAGGAATAATTCTGGTTAAAGAAAAATTCCCCACCCCATTGAAAATGGAACCCGGAATTATAAATGTTGCTATTGGTAAGCTGTATGGAATAATTGAAATAAGTATGAAATAATTTTGCAAACGTTTATATCGATTAACATAAAATATAATAAAGAATAAAAAGGAGGATGTTAGGAATCAGTTGGATATTTACAATTACAATATTAATGAAAAATTTGAAGAAAATAGAATAGAGAGGCAAAAGCAAATACAAAGAATGAGTATAGGGAGAATCCCACGGCTATGCTTGACCAACCAAGAGGAAGGATATAAGAAGACCCAGATCGAGGTGACAGTGAAAAATTATGGCACTGCCTAAACCTTCAAGTGTAGAAGAAGAAAATTCCCAACTCCCGGCCAGGAATCGAACCCGGTAGCCCTCGTACAATAGGCAGACTGAGCTACGTGATTCATTATCATACTACATATCATTGAAAACATTGTGTATATAACACAGGGAAATAAAGCAAACAAACTTATTTGCGAGGAAAATGTTCCGCGTGGAACGGTATAACAAGTCTCAACAATCTGAAACTGTCCTTGAAAAATAGTAGAGGGATGATCACACTGCCGGGCGTTCAAAAGGGGTAGCTTCCCTTCCCTCCTTGGGGCATCCTTTAGCACAGTACTAATTCCTTCCTTTCTGTTTTCTTTCTTCTTATGTTTAGTACTTTGTTTTATTAGGTTTCTTCCATTTTCATTCCTTCATTCTTTCTTTCCTCTTAGTTTAACGGTCCTCTAACTGCCAAGACGAAATGACTGCTTCGACCGAGCTGAAGGAACAAGTAATCTTCTCCAGCAGATCGACCGCGTGGTCTCTTTGAAGTTGACAAGGCAAAGAAGGAGGTGGGTGTTTGTTGGTAACTCTGAGAAACTCTTGTCTTGTCACATGTTGAGTTCAGCCGTTCAATCGATATTCAGTATGACTCCCATGTAGACGAGGGCGTATACTTCACCAACTCCTGTGCCGTGTTCGCTGAGTGTATGCTCTACTCTGTTTTCTCTGTTCTTAAGTACACTAAAGTGATAATTCCAACGGTTCGAAAGTTATTGTGGCTGTGCTTGTTCCCGCCTCTCTCGGTACATTGTATTTCTCATTCTCTGAAGGGCACCTTGAGCATATAAATTCACAAAATATCCCAACGATTTTCTCTACCCATGACAAATTCACATATCCACCCGTATATCGTTATAGTATTCATCTTAAAAGTGATTCTTCTATCCACGTTACGTTACCACGATGGTTTTACTTAGTACTTCAAATTAAAAGGACACTTTTCTTTCTTGCTTGCTTTCTCTGTTTACCCCAGGATTTATAAGCCTGCGCTTGGGGACAGATGTCTGTTGAGGACCTGAGAGAAGCCAGGATGGGTGATCAACCAAATGCCTGGTATGAAAATGAGGAAGTGAATGATTTCAAATGATAGTAAAATAGATGACTGGAAAGATGATTGGTGTAATTAATGTGGGGACAATCCGGAGAATGGGGAAAACCCATGAGCTACCGCTTCGTCCACCACAAAGCCGATATGGGGGATCGAATCTGGGCCACCTAGGCGAGAAGTGAGCGATCTAATCACTCGGCCACGACGCCGTTCTTAAGAGGAGACTAGAATGGCTAAAATTGCTAAAAATGACGTCTAGTTTTTTGTACAATGTCACCAGCTTGAATTTTCTCTTTAATTTGATAAACATTTTTACCAATGTAGACACAACATTTTGTTTAAAATATATTTTAAAAATGAGCTTCCATTTTTACTTTCTCTACACGTACTATGTACATAGTGTATAGAGAAGGTTTTGTAATGCACTCAAAAATTCGATACCGAGATTTCAACGGAAATAGATGTATTGAGTCCCCCTGAATAAAAAAAAAAGCATTTTCAGAAAAAGGTCCGTGTGTGAAGCTTTGGACAGCATAGCTCCAAAACGAAAAGACCGTTCAATACCAAAGTTGGTATTTAAGTTTGGTATCTTCCAAGGATGCGACATGAAGATTTTCAAGAAAATCCCCCCATTCCAAACTACCCTTTATATGGAAACATTTTTAAAACTTTTGATTTTCTTAAAAATAGCTAACGATTTTGATTAAATTCTATTATATTTAGGATATATACTTACCAAATAAAATGTATATCTTGAATTTTCTGGGAATAGTCTCTGAAGACTACTTTATTCTGGACGAATTTGAAAAACTTATACTTTTCTCACACAGGAATTTGTCAACTCCTGTCCATACAAACAAAGAAACTTCAGTTACATAGCAATCAGCTTTTGACTATCACTTAAACCTATCGTACTCCCTTATTTCACTTCCACTTATAATGAAGCAAGTAATAAGACTATTTCTGCTAATTTTTTTCAATTAGCATGATGTAAATAGAAGCCTAATCTTTTTAACAATAATGTGTTACAGAGATGTAGAAAAAGTCATGTGGATGGAACACGTCAGATTTTTGTCGTAATTTTCCACCAAAAATCATAACGCCTACACATTTTTCAGTTGAGCGGCAAATTTAAACGCTTCTTTTAGCGAAAGTTTTGCTCTACAAACTGGTACTGCTGTAGTAAACTGAGAGAAAATCATGCAACCTACTCTGGAACAGCTATCAGCTGAAGAAAAAACTTCATTATTTCAAAATCTGAAGTTTACCATTCACACGACTTTCTCTACCTGTTCTGCAAATAAACTTACAAAAGATTATTTTGCAGTTCCGTATAAGTAGTACGAAACTAAGGAAGTGTACTAGGCTAAATTCAAATCTTTTAACATATTGTCATTGCGATCGTTTTTTAAATTCGCTTCTCTTTGCACGGTCAGGAGTGAAACAACAACAAAAAAGACTGTAAGTCTTCCTGTTTGAGAAAAACGTAAGTATTTTAAATTTGAAAGTAATATCTCGGAAACGGTAGGCCCCACAACAAAATTGCATAGAACATAAGTTGTGAGCTTTAAAGAAATCTACATTTTTTGTGTAGTAAGCTTTTGTCTAGTTCTTACGGTTTACTAGTTACGATAAATTCATTCGGAATGTAGAGGACTTCAGAGCTTGCTCAAGGAAATTCAAGGTTTTTATTTTATTTGTCGTGTAAATATATTTAATATGTATTTTTATCAAAATCATTAGAATTATTTTTGAGAATATCACAATTTAGTAAATTTTTCCCATATAAAGGGTAGTTTGGGGTGGGGTATTTTCTTTAAAATCTTCGTGAAAGATGTTAAACTTAAATGTCAACTTCACTAATTATCGAACTTTTCGGCAGACAGACACACAGCGGCCGTGTCGTGACAAAGGGGTTATACCACTCGCCTTTCACCAAGGTGGCCGGGTTCGATCCCATTTTCTTCGATAAAAATATATTATGTTCAATGCACAAAAAATATACAATATAATTAATAGTATCAAAATAATGTATTATAAAATTTATAACGTGGGCTTTGTGGGGGACAAAGCGGCGCAGGGGCGGACTTTCTCCGGGTTCCCCTGCCATCGCAATCCACCGGTGCTCCATCTCCATTCCATGTATCAATAGTGTCATTGGCTGCGGTGCCATAGTAGTAAAAACGTGAGTTAAACACTATCCAAAAAATATACAGATATGTACCTTTTTCTAAAAAGTGTTTTCATGGATTCAGTTGACCTCAAAACATGTATTTTAGCTGGAATCTGGGTATCGAATTTTGCGTGGAATAAAATATGTTCTCTGCATACTGTGTGTATTACACATATTCGTACGTGCTACAGAAAGTAACAATATAGGTATGTAACTATTTTTCCGGTTTTACGATATATTACTTTTCCAGTAACCCAAAGTTGTACACCATATTTAACTTTAATTCTCCATTTGAATCGTATCTGTCCACATCTTATATCGTATCTTCAATATTTCTTCTTCTCATTGATGTCGTAATTCCTTGTGTCCTTGTGGTCCGTGGTCTCTCTCTCTTCCACCTTTTTGATGGTCCCATTCCACGACCATTTTGGTAACCTTTTTTCTGTTGTCCGTACCACAGAAGTGTATTTCTATCAAATAATCAATAATCTAGCTTTTAACATCCAATTTCTTACTGGCATTTAATTTCATTCCTGATACTTTCCATCTGAATACTTCTCTGACCGTCTCCGAGTCCACTACAATTACCATCAATGCTTTTATTAGCTGGGATGTAATTATATTTTGTTCTGATCCTTATGTCATTATAATACCAAACTTGATATTTAAGTTCAGTATCTTCCAAGAATGCGACACAAAGATTTTCAATTCTGCCCCCCCCCAAATACCTTTTAAATGCAAAAATGTTCGAAAATGGTGATTTTCCCAAGAATGGCTAACAATTTTATATAATATCCTACATTAAATATTTTTACATGAAAAATAACATGTATATCTTGAATTTTCTGGGAATAGCCTCTGAAAACCTCTTCATTTTGGATGCCTTTTGAATAACTGGCGAATCATAAGAGATAGAAAAAACTTTCTGCAAAAAAATGCAGATCTCATTAAAACATAGAATTTATTCTGGTAAGCGATTTCCGAGATATTCCTTGTTAATTGTTTCAATTTTAGAATAATTAAAGTTTTCTCACACGGGAATTTCTCATTCCTTTTCTTCTGCTTTATTTCTGACATGTGTAGAGCACAGAATTTCAAACACATAGCAACCAGCTTTGATAATATTTTACTATTGCTTTTGCTATTTCCTTTCTGCTTATAAGAAACTAAGTAATAAAGCGATTTCTGCAAATGTTTATCTCGAGTAGCATGAAGTAAGTAGAAGAATAAGCTTTCGAAAGAATAGAAAGTTAAATTATGTAGAAATTATGTACATATACCCTTTTAAAAGGGTAGTTTGGGTATAGGAATTTTCTTAAATATTTATATAATCGCATCTTCGCAAGATGCTGATGAACCGTTAACACCTTTGGTATTTATCGTACATTGTGTTTCTATTGTTGTTTACAAACTCAGATTTTTAACGAACCGTAATGGTGATATTTCGTATTGTTGGTTTAATAATTTTCGGAAAACTGCACAAATATTTACATATTTTATATAACTGCATTTTCAAAATGCTGTTATATAAAATATGAAAGAATTTAGCACAGCAGATTTATTTGTGAAGTACTTGAAAATATCTTGGTATTGTCATCTATGGGGCGGAGAAATAACTTTTCTAAGTTTTATGTTCATCGCAATTAAAGTTAATGTGAAGCGATGAATGATATTATTTAAAGAGTCCCTTGTAATGTTTAAAACCTCAAAGAGTAACTTGACTATTATATGTTACATTTTTGATCGTTTACAATAAAAATGCTTTTCTGCAATCTGCACGTAACAGCAGTGAAATACATAACATTTACCCCATTTTTCTCTTTTAAGTGCCCAAGTTGTTGGAGTTTGTTCTTCCGTTTTTAATTAAAATTCCGTTCGTTAAAGCTAACGATGAAATTCGCGGTTGCCGGGAAAATTTTGAGGAACTCGTTAGACTGATAGTCACGACGCTCCTGGAGTTTGGAGCGGATAGTTCACCACTCATAGTCAGGTTAGCATTTCAATGTTAGAGTCGCATTGCCACTTGCCCATTTTGTGCACGTCGCGAACGAAAAGTGAAAGGCAATGTTTTTCTGTTTTAATAAGCCAAACTATTAGGTACTGAAACAAAATGCGTGCAACAGAGAATTCTGGTTTACAAAAACAGGATTTCTTTTACCAGTGCTCTCTGCCCTTAAAAATCTGTTTCTCACTTTTTTAGGGCTTGTTTTTGTTAAATCACTCCTAAAATAATGAAGCGAGCATTATTTTTATATTTTATTTCACAAAAGTGTTGAGAAACCAGGTCCATTCGTGCTAAGTCTTAATGTTGCTTCCCGCGGAAAGTTTTCTGCATCGCCCTCCGTGGTGTAATGGTTACCATGCCAACTTCATATACCCAAGGGAAGTAGAGCCATTGGCTCCGTGTCGTAGATTAATAGCACGTAAAAGAACCTCAAGCCTGATAGGGAGGCCTCTGAGCAAAATTAAGCGGTCTTTCGCGCCCAGTATAGAATGGGGCGCTGAGAACCACAGCATTACAGCAGTTAATGTGTCCATAAATAAAACTCCATTTATTTTTTTATCGTCTTCCTTAAGGGGTAATTTTTTGCGATAGTACCTTCACCGTAGTTTTTTACTCGACCTCAAGAATTGTTTTTGAAGTTTCTTGCATTATCATGCATAAAATGAAGTTATCTTTTTATTTAGCAAAATTAAATAGGTCCTTTCGTGTTCAGAATCGTTCCATCGAACATTTACTATCTACTCTTCCGTCGGGGTCTGTTTTTATTCTTTAATTTAAAAAAAAAAAAAACGTTTTACGAAGTATATGATCGAAATCGATGCGTGTGCGAACCTATGAAGAGCATTATACAAATTCATATTTTTATACATATATAGTCTAAAGATTTACATAAAATACCATACTAATACAAACAAATCTTTGCTTAGAAATTGTTTCAAATTAGGCAATAAGGACTTGATTATAAGAAATTCAAATGCAGAACTCACCTTTATAATATCAAGTCAGTTGAGGCTGGAATCGCGTGTTCTTAAGCATAACCTAATATTAGACACGTGAGTAAATTTGAAAAACTATAGACATGGAACAAGGAATTTCTTGGAATCGGCTTGTGCTATTAAAAGAGGAATTTTACTTGAACTATATACTTTAATGTGCTCTGCATAATATTTGAGAACATTTTTATCTATGTCTGCTGGCTCCCAGGTAAATCGCATTATTTAAAACTGAGTGACACTGATGTTTATGATGTGGATATGACAAGCTGCCTACTCAATGGGGAGGGGCATCTACATCACGGGAAACCGAAATCAACGGTTTACTAAACAGCCGATGTGGGAATCATTATACATATGTAAACGACTATTCCTGATATTTGTGTACTGCTGTTGCACTTTGGAATGGATCGATAATAATTCGAGCAATGGCGGAAGAAATGCTGCGATTTCTTCGGGTAGCGCACTGACCCGCGATACTAGCTTCGCCCATTGTACAACTGTGCATAGTATAAATTCCAGTAAGAAAGAAGAGGACCACAAACTGTTCATAGAAAACTCAAGATGTACAAATTGTAAGACAATATCAAACCTGTGAGATTTTATTAAAATTGTTAAAGCTTTTTCTTTTGAAATTAAAAAAAAGTTATAATTTTATTGTAAAAGCCGTACGGAAAACAAGTTTTTTTTATTAGAAAAAGGGGCAAAGCTTTTCTATAAATTAATTCACATAAATATAATGGTCATGTTACATACTCCATGCAGAAATAAACTTCTGCTAGTGTTGTTAGTAAAGACCTCGACTCGGAGCTAAAGAAAACTATGTAGATATATACGTAACATGTATATATATTTGCGATAAGTTTCTGCGTATCTCTTACGATTTTTCCTGTAATACAACATTTACTTCGACTGAGGATATCAGAAGCTGCGTACAGAAAATTTAAAATGCAAATTTTATACTTTGTCAACATCCAAACATTTTTATTAAATTTTGTAGTTTATAAAATAAAAAACAAAAGCATGCTTTCATATAAAGGTAGTTTGAGGTGGAAGTCTTTCTTTCTTGTAGTTTAATCCTTTAATTTGGACGATAAAATAGGAAATGATGCTCAAATGAGCCCAGGGTTCCAGAGCTTAGATTTACTGGACAATCGTAGCAAGAAACAATTTTATTTGGATAACTCACTCTAATCGAGATTCGAGGTCGGGACCTCCTGAATGTAAGGTAGACACATTACCACACACTAAAGGAGGGCTATTTCATTGCATCCTACAAATATATTGGAGTCAAATAGTTCGATGTTCATATAGTTTTTCGGTTTTTTTTCTTTCTTTCTTCTCATTTTAAGTCGCCTTTTATATCTGTTATATGGGTGATTTTGCCTTTGGAACAATTCACACTCGGCTTCTTAAGTGTTCCAATTCAAAATATCTGATTATTCTGATACAAGCTTATCTTAGTTTCATTATGCTTGTATAAAATACACATGTATCTGCAGTGTCTTGGGATTTAGAAGATAAAATATCCTGGATAGTAAATTATGAATTAGTTGCATGGGCATGGTGCAAATTGCTTATGGCAATACTGTTCGTTTACTGTGTGTATCTTTGGATTATTTGCCTTAATTTTCACGTACATTCATGATCTTATTTATAATTCCAGGCTTTGGGAAGTATAGGGAATAATCTTGGATTGAGAAAAAATTACCACCCCTAGCCGGGAATCGAACATAGGACCACTCGTCCAGCTGTCAGGAGCTGTACCGAGTGAGCTACCAGTTAATGATGTTCACAAAGATTCCTCGTGCTTTCTTTTTCTCAAAATTTTCTTCCCTAATTTTTATGATCAGGGATCTCAAAACCTGTACTTCTGATAAAATATCAATTCAGTGTTTACTTAGACTACAGTAGCTCCTCTACCAGCAAGGTAAGCGGTAGAGATAGTGAAAGACTATAAGTTTTGTTGTTTTCAAGAAGAAAGTGTGACGTGATTGTATTTGTTGAAATGGATCCGCTCCATACATTCAGATAAGAAAATCGTTGAAGCCCACCAGCATACTCCGTCCTCCCTCTTTACATGTCCCTCGTTGCAGCTTTTTGTTTGGTGCTGAAATCCTTGCCTTGTTCTGCCCTGCATCCAAAGTTCAGTCGGAATTCTAATATCACGGAGATGCGTTCCCGTCTCCGACGCTCCCACTGGCATTCCCAAGGGAATGGTTTGATTGGGAAGCTGCACTCTCTGATTTATTAGTCCATTTATAATGATATTGAATTTTGTGGCTGCAGGTTTCCAGTCTCGTGAGGGAAGTACCTATTACTTCAGAGGCGTGTACAGTCAAGGATGGTGGCTCGATGTAAGAAAAGAAGACGATATTTTGTGACGAGCAAAGAATTTCCAAGCCAGGGTATAGCACCCCAGCTTAAACATTTGACTATTGCTTCCTGTACCGTCCTTCTACCTACAATTAGATGTACAATGAAACTATTTCCGCAAACGTTTATCTCGATTAACATGAAGCATATAGAAAATAATAATAATAATATGTGATCGGTCACACGAGTTTCGCTACCGATGACAAATTCACATAAATATCCCTAAGGGAAATATACATTGATTCTTCTATTCACGTTACATTATTCACGATACCAACGTGTACGATGATTATGGGCTATACAATAATGTTAACGCTGGTAGAGCTTAATATACTGGAAAAATACAGTTTTAAAGGTTGTTAATATGAATATAAACAGTTTTACTGTTGTTTACATGGATTTACATCGATAATATTCTATTCTATTAATATTTGTTGATAATCAATTATTATTATTATTATGTTGGGAGTACGCTTAAGATTAAAGAAGCTTGCATTCTTAGGCATGATGCGCAATTGTTATGAAATTTCCCCGTCTATGACAAGGGCCGTTATGGCTTACATAATTGTACCACTATGGTATGCCAGTCATAAATAATGGCAGTAGTGCATTTATTTGAGTCAGTTTTAGCGTTGTGTGTGTGGGGGGGGGTAGGGAGTAATTTTCCTCCCTTGACATATTATGCCTTTTAATCTAGTTGGTGATGTTTAAATTGGTGAAATGATGCTCAAACGAGCCCGGCTTTCTTAGAGCATATTGTCTCCTGACATTCATCTTCTCAGAATAATGGAAACCCCAAGAAAAAGGCTTATTCGGGTAACTCAGCCTAATTGAGATTAGAACTCGGGGACCTCTTAAATGTGAGGGTGACAAAAGTGGGCTGGTGAATTTTAGTTTCAGAAATTATATACTTTGTAGGTCTTTCTTATCAAAAGGTTGCGATTTTCATTGGAAATCATTAATTTCGACGGAACACTGTAAAGCTTTTATACCACAATACCGTAATTTTTACTTTCTCTAGCCCCGTATGTACAATGTACATAGGGATAGAGAAGTATTTTAGGTATTCCACCCAAAAATTCGATGTCGAGATTTCACCGGAAATGCATGCTTTAGTCCAAAAAAGAATTTTCAGAAAAAGGTCCCTGTGTGTGTCTGTGGACAGCATAGCTCAAAAATGAAAAGACGTTTGAATACCAAACTTCGTATTTAGGTTTGGTATCTTCCAAGGATGCGACACGAAGATTTTCAAGAAAATCCCCCACCCCTAACTACCCTTTACATGGACAATTTTTCGAAAATTTTGATTTTCTTAAAAATGGCCCCTACGATTTTGATTAAAGTATCACATATTAAAGCCATTTCTATCGCAAATAAAATGCATATCTTGAATTTTCTGGGAATAGCTTCTAAAGAACTGTTCATTCTGGATGAATTTTGCTTAATTTAGAATAACTGGTAAACCGTAAGAGATAGAAAAAACTTACTATACAAAAAATGTGGATCTAGTTAAAATACACAAGTTATGGCATAAACATTATTTTCGTGGAACTTGCCGTTTCAGAGTCATTCCTTGTTATTAGTTTCAGTTGTGAAGTACTTATACTTTTCACAGACGGGAGTGTTCGTTTTTCATTTGTTCTGCACCTGTCCAAGCAAAGAGGCAATTTGCAATGACAATCACATAACGACAGCTTTTAAAATATTTGACTATCACTTTAGCCTAGTGCATTTCCCTTAGTTCCAGTCTACATATAAGGAACTAAGTAACAAAATTCTGCTAATGTTTATCTCGATTAGCGTGGTGTTGAAAGCAGAATTATCTTTTGTAAGACGTTTGTTTGTATAGTAGCTAGAGAAAGTCATGTGAGTGTAACACATCAGATTTTTTAAATAAAGGATAATAATTAAGAATAAAAATCCATTATTATGAAGTGTTACTGTCCTATTTTAAAATTGATAGCCTCACTCACATTTACATATTTTTACTTTCACTATACGTGCTATGTACATAGGTATAGAGAAGGTATTGCACTCCACCAAAAAATTCGATACCGAGATTTCACCGGAAATCACGTGTGTGTGTGTGTGTGTGTGTGTGTGTGTATGTGTGTGTGTGAGTGTGTGTGTGTGTGTCCGTGTGTCTGTGAACACGATAACTCAAAAACGAAAAGTCGGTAAAATACCAAACTTGGTATTTAAGTTCAGTATCTTCCAGGGATGCGACACGAAGATTTTGAGAAAAATCCTCCCACCCCAAACTACCCTTTACATGGAACATTTTTCGAAAATTTTGATTTTCTAAAAAATGGTTCTAACGATTTTGATTAAAATATTGTATATTAAAGATATTTACCTGATAAATAAATTGTATATTTTGAATTTTCTGGGAATAGCCTCTGAAGATTGCTTTATTCTGGATCAATTTTACGGAATTTTGCATAACTGCTAAACCGTAAGAGATGGACAAAAACTTACCACACAACAAATGTAGAGCACCTTAAAACACACAAATTATGTTATATACATTTTTTCGTGGAATTTATATTTTTTGAGATATTCCTTGTTTTTTGGTTTCAGCTATAAAAACTTATACTTTTCTCATACAGGACTTTGTGAACTCATGTCCATACAAACAAAGGAACTTCAGTAGCAGAGCAACCAGCTTTTGACTATCACTTTAACCTATGGTACCCCCTTATTTCGCTTCTACTAACAAGGAAGCAAGTAATAAAGACTATTTCTGCTAATTATTTCTGATTAGCATAAAGTAAATAGAAGTATAAGCTTTTTAAGAATAATTTGTTGCAGATATATAGAGAAAGTCATGTAAGTGGTACACATAAGATTTTTCAAATAGCGGAATGATTTAATGAAAGGAATACATGTGTACGGCCGTGGTTGCCGTTATGGTTGGTTCCAACAAGATTCTGCAACAGCACGCAGGAATGCGGAATCATGAAATGAAACGAGAGAGGTGTTTAATGACATAATTATAAGTGTTCTCGTACCCCCGACATAACTAATCGTATTTATCATATATGGGGTTCTTTGAAACACAGAGTGTATCGTTCTAACCTTCGCACATTACAGGAACGTAAGAGATAACATCGTGCAAGAAATCACAAGAATTCTTGCTGCCAAGCTTAGGCGAGTGAGCGGGAACATTTTTACAGATATGTCGCCTGTTTGAGAGCAGGAGATCATTTCTACCACTTGCTAAGTATAAGGTATTTTAGTGTACCTCTGCCAGCATAACTTTCCCGGCGATTCTCGGTTCTCTCGTGTAGTGTCGTGAAAGGGGATTGGTTACCTTATAATAATTTAACGACCCTATCATTTACAAAAATTACATATCTCATATTTTGACATTTTACAAATTAAACATTATAGCCGAAGTTCGCCTCGAAAATCAGTTGAAAAAACGTTTCCATAAAATGTACAGGTAGCGTCTATTTCATCAGGGGCAATAAGAATTTCTATGTTTGATTCTATGAAGAGAGTTAACGCTCTTAAATATTCACCAAATTGTTCGATCAACCCGTTCATTAGCATACAGGAGACACCTTGGTTAGATTTGTCTTCTTTAGAACATAAATATTCGCTCAACTCGGTTTGAATCCAATCAGAAAGGTGGCACCTGCCGATTGCTCCGGGCGATTCTCCTATCTTCAGAATCAAGTTTTTTTTTCTTTCTTTCTTTGTAATCCCTTCGGGGAAATCATCAGAGACCCTTGCTCAGTTGATTGATGAGTTGATGACACATGCTTTGGTTGTGGGTAAAGTGGAAACGCTTCCACGTTACCGATTTGTGTGTTTCTACATTAGCAACTGGCCATATTGAAATATAAATCATTTTAGCTTTAAAATGTCAAGTTTACGTATGGTTTAATATTGAGAAGAAATACTAAATAACGACAGGCCTGTATATTAATTAGTGCGATAGCCAGTAAAAAAATCACTTAGGGTCTAAAACTTACATTTAAAAACTTATAAATTGCTGGAAAATATTGCATGATGGTGCGCTTCCAAGGCAGAGTACAGCAGAGTATTTTGTTCCGAGAAATTAAGTACTAAGTCAACCGGTTTTAGTGATTTCCGCTAGTGTGCAGCACATATCAAACACTGTAGTTAATGTTTGCACTTTACCCGCAGGCTTCCTCATTTGCACCACTTCCTCTAACAATAGAAGTATCTTCAGCGGAATAGCTAATCTTATTTAAAAACAAAGATGTAAAAGATGTGCAAAACCTAAGTAAAATTGTGGAAGAGGATAGGGTTCTCCTTTCATAGACCTATGAGGTTTTTATCCTTTTATCGTACGTTAGCGAGTAACGAATTGCAAAAGCTGTGAAAGATATGCGCCTAGGTGACATACTGTTACGGGATAGAATTTGATTTGTGCCATATTAAACATTAAATTGTGCGCCCCAGCCCTGCATGACGGATGTAACCTAAAGTACCGAACCCGGATTTACTAATAATCATATATTTCATATTGTTTGAATTGAATACTAAATGTGTTGGGAACGGAAGGAAGAATTACTTTCCACGCTTTAAAAAGTACAAGATAGATTGCGATATGACAATATTGCACAATATTAATTATCGAAGAGAGTAGGAAAGAGGCATCTATTCCATCTATCGATCGCCTCCCGTGGTGTAATGGTTACCATGCTAACTTCATATACCCAAACCCGGCGGAGGACGATGGATTTTTTCGGGCGTGAAAATCGTTAGCATGGGTTCCTTCGGAAGGGCAGGAAAGCCGTTGGTTCCGTGTCTCAGCCTTATAGAGGCCACCTCTGAACAAAATTAATCAGTCTTTCACGCCCAATATGGAATAGGACGCTAAGAACCATAGCGTCCATAAATAAAACGCCATTTCACTCCATCTATTGCCAGAAAAGTGCGACGAGAGGATATTTTCTATTTGAATGCCAAATCTAATATTGGATAATAAGGTAATTATAAATTATCCATCCATTTGGACAATTCATTAGCGTTTTTCAAATAATTTAAACTGCATGTGTCAGTGAAATTACGTCAGCGTTAGATGAAACTGCGAGCGATGCATGAGCGCATCGCAAAACCCGAGAAATGCAAAAGCGTTATCAATGTCTGAACAAATACACCCACCTCCTCTCCGCTCGCCCGGCGGCGTGCAGCCGGAGAAGAATGCCTTATTGTGTCGCAAAAAGCAATCTAAACTCGGTACCTCCCATGCCATAGTCAGGAGCGTGATCGATGAGACTTTCTTGCAAAACCAACCACTTTTCTGTTTTAGTTCCATGTTTCCAAGTGTTATTCTCTATTGCAAACACAATGTAAAATCGCCATTCCTTGCTGGAACAATCTGCAAAATATACAAGACCAAATAACTGCAAAGAAGTACTTAACAAAGTGCAAATATTTAATTACATAACAATAAACCTGTTAGAATATATTATCAGCGTTGAGAAAATGTGTACTTATTCAGTAACAGTTCATACTTTCCAACAGTAAAACGAGCGAAACGTCTCTGGGTAACGTGTGAGCTTCGCATTCTGGAAGTCCCAGGTTTGATTCGAGTCACTCTACCGTTAGGCTTTTGTGACTTTCTGATCCATAGGCTAATTGAGGGATGATTGTACGTTTGTTTTTTGTTTTTCTTTTAAAACAATACTGGAGTCTGGTCAGGACTCCGGGGCTGTATCACGAGATACACCCCCTAAATTTACTGTATGATTACTGGTTTTACTGTTCCTTTACACAAACTATACACATTGCACAAACATATAACACCCATGCCCAAGGCGGGACTCGAACCCACGATCCCCTGTCCACGAAGCACCAAAGCCTTAGCGAGCGTGGCCATAGGGACCGGCACGTTGAGAGCAAACGCGGCACCCATCTTGCTGAGACTATTGTCAGACCTAATTTTGGTGCAAAATTGATAACACTACACCTTGTGATATGCCTCTAGCTTCTACTATTTCGCAAACTTTGATTCGTCGATCACTCAAAACCATATCCTGGATTTTGTCAATAATTACGGAAGTCCCTTCTACTGGACGTCCGGAAGGATGTTCATTATTTGTGGATGTACGGACCGCGTTTAATTCAATTTGTTATATTTTTTTCGGATATTTATTGTTATTAGTTTCAATTTTAAAATGTTTTTATTTTTCTCATATGGGGATTTGTCAACACTTGACCATACAAACAAAGGAACTTCAATCACAAAGCAACCAGCTTATAAAATATTTGGCTATCGCTTTAGCCTAAGGTACTCCCACATTTCCCTTTTACTTACAAGGAAGCAAGTAATAAGACCATTTTCCAGATGAAAAAAAAAATGTTTTGTAAGAGCAGTTTCTATATGGCACAGCTAGAGAAAGCTATATGAATGGAACCCAGCTTTTAGATTTTTTATGCAAGAAATACACTATACTTTAAAGTCCATATTTGCAATGTTTTATTCTCCTAGCCGAATGTAGCACATATTTTGGACGCATTTAAAAGCGTTGCGCTGGTTAAATGACTATTTTTCTCAGGTTCACTTTGTTTTGTTATTTTGATTTGTCCAAAATCTATGTTGGCACACAAAAATACAACCAGCATCTGAAAAGTTTTCTTCAAGCACTGCACAATGTGTGTAATCAAATTTCTGGTTATATTTTTTATATTAGATTAGTTTTATATTTATAGATTAGTTTTAAAAAATTAATATAAGTATGTGCTTAAAAAAACTATTATAGGAAAATTTCAACCGCACAATTTCTTACAATGGCATTTAGGAATGTAGTTTTAAAAAATGGTGCAAGTAACTCAATATCTATAGGAGAAAATAGAGTTTGGTTTTAGCTAATTAAATTGAATAAATTAATTAATATGTCCAGAACAAATAGACATATTTTAATAACATTTGGTATGATTACCAATAATTCCTGTATACAAATTTAAAGCTCTAGCTTTTAATACTTTACCAAATCACTTCTTTTGCTTTGATATCCCCTTAAATCAAACAAGAGTTCAAACTTGGGTTAAATCCCAAGTGACCGCATATGGATTTGTGGTGTACAAAGCGGCGCAAGGACGGACTCTCCGGTTTCCCCCGCCATCGCATCCACCGGTGCTCCATCTTCATTCCATATATCATCAGTGTCATCACCTGCGACGTCATAGTATTAAAAGCGGTGTTAAACACTATCAAAAAAAAATCAAACTAATTAATCGTTTTGGTAACAGTTACATGTAACCGTTATCACAGTAACCGCGACAGCTATAGCCGTTACTGGCCTCTAATCACATCGCAATCCGCATTGCAGCGACTAATTAACACGACTGCAACACGGTAATATCAAGGATGTGCGTCTTCTCTTTTCCACACATCAAACTAAAATATTGCGAAGAATAAACTCCATGAACTGTTCGGTGAACTTAAAAGTGTCCAGTGCTTGTGGTATTGTGAGAAACACATCTAGTACAGAAAAAGTGGGAAGAAAATATCCTGAATAGTAAAGTATGAAAAAAATATCAAGGAAAACTACGCATATACAGAACAGTGAATCCCAGTCCTAGTGATCAACTCTTTCAAGTAAATATGGCGAGTGAACAACAAAGATACTCTTAGTTTGATGTTTAACGCTTTGTATCCTAAAGGAGCACCTACAGACAAAATAAAGAAAAAGAGAGCAAAATGGCATTGATGACTGACTCTAAAGAGTCTTCCCACAAACAAAAGAAGAAAGAAACCGAGATAAAAACAGGCAGATTTTTCTCTAAGAAGACAAAGAAAAATTCATGTTTATAGCATTGAAAAAAGGGCAGAACATTTAAGTTCTCTGGAACCATTTACGATAACATAATACATTATAAGCACTGATTTAAAGAGACATTTACAGAATGTACATTACCTGAAGCACCATATAATCGACTGGATATTGCAAGAAATGAGAGAAGCCGTGCATTGCCTATTAGTGTTATTTCCAATGCAATTATTTCTGTCCCAAAATACTGTTAAACAGTTACAAATGTAAGAAAATATAATAAACATAGGTCTTTAAAGTAGTTCCCTATCATGATATTCTTTTATTGTGCTTAAATCTCTTTTTAGTAGAGGATTATTTGGCCTACTGAGGGTGTTAACCCACTTAATGGTTTACCTATAAGATCAATTATTTAAGATGTAGGCATTTTGATCTCTTTGGGCAAAAAAAAAAGTAATTACATTTTTAACATTTGATTGTTCATTCCATAGCCTGGTTCCGAATCTAAGAAGTTCTTTGCAAGTTCGTCGGCTTTTTCATTATCCATAATACCACATAGCATTAATTCCACTGTTTATTGGAAGAAACATTTTGGTAATCGCTTTTAGATTCACAAACTAACCGAAAAATGCTCGTAAAACTCTGAATTGGGCGGTTCCCTGGCGGTCGGAATATATAAGCAATTTTTTTTTTTTTTTTTTTTTTTTTTTTGTTTAACGCCCGCTTTAACTACTTATGGCACCGTAGGCGGTGACACTAATGACACATGCATGAAGATTGAGCACCGGTGGAATGCGATGGCGAGGGAAACCGAAGTACCCGGAGAAAACCCGCCCCAGCGCCGCTTTGTCCACCACAAATCTCACATGCGGTCACTTGGGATCGAACCCGGCCCGGTGAGAGGCGAGTGGTCTAACGGCGCGGCCACATATAAGCATATGATTAATTACCTAAAAGTAATGATGGGGATTTTTCGCAAATCCGATATAGTGCGAAATGCCATAAAGGACTGTTTCTATACTGTTGAATTTTCATTTTTCATGTTCTGTAAATCACTATTTAAAGTGTTTTGAAGCAGGATAGAACGCTAAATTGGATTATAATGCGAAAATATATCAAAATTCAATATAAATGCGAAATGTTTTGCAATTCATTAACTCCTTTTTACAAACGAAAATGTAAACAAGTTTATGGAATGTTTAAGAGCAGCCAAAGGTTGGGCAATCGCATGAAAGAAAACACGTTTTTTTACTTTCTCTATACGCACTATGTACATAATGTATAGGGAAGGTATTGCACTCCACCAAAAAATTCGATACCGAGATTTCACCGGAAATATACGTTTTAGGGTCCCCATTATCTAAAAAAAAAAAGCATTTTCCGTAAAAGGTCCGTGTTTGGTTGTGTGTGTCCGTGTGTCTGTGAACACGATAACTCAAAAACGAATAGTCGGTAAAATACCAAACTTGATATTTAAGTTTAGTATCTTCCAGGGATGCGACACGAAGATTTCGAGAAAAATCTCCCCATCCCAAACTACCCTTTACTTGGAACTTTGTTTAAAATTTTGATATTCTCAAAAATGGCCGTTACGATTTTGATTAAAATATCGTATATTAAAGATATTTACCTGAAAAACAAAATGTATATCTTGAATTTTCTGAGAATATCTTCTGATGATCTCTTTATTCAGAATGAATTTTACGGAATTTTGCATAACTGCTAAGCGGTAAGAGATAGACAAAAACTTACTACACAGAAAATGTAGAGCAAAATAAAATACACAATTTATGATATATACATTTTTTCGCGGAGTTGATCGGTTTTAAGATATTCCTGGTTTTTCGTTTCAGCTTTGAAAAACTTATACTTTTCTCATACAGGAATTTGTTAACTGCTGTCCATACAAACAAAGGAACTTCAGTGACATAGCAACCAGCTTTGACTACCACTTTAACCTATGGTACTCCCTTATTTCGCTTCTACTTACAAGCAAGCAAGTAATAAGACTATTTCTGCTAATGTTTTCTGATTAGCATGAAGTAAATAGTAGTATAAGCTTTTTAAGAACAATTTGTTGCAGAGATGTAGAGAAAGTCATGTGAATGGTACACATCAGATTTTTTTACTTTCTCTAGCCCCGTATGTACAATGTACATAGGGATAGAGAAGTATTGTATTCCACCCAAACATTTGATATCGAGCTTTCACCGGAAATACATGTTTTAGGACCCCCCGAGTCCAAAAAAAAGCATTTTCAGAAACAGGTCCGTGTGTGTGTGTGTGTGTGTCTGTCTGTCTGCCTGCCTGTCTGTCTGTGGACAGCATAGCTCAAAAACGAAAACACGGTTTTAAATACCAAACTTTGGCATCTTCCAAGGATGCGACACGAAGATTTTCAAGAAAATCCCCCCACCCCTAAGTACCCTTTACATGGAAAAATTTTCGGAAATTTTGTTTTTCTTAAAAATGGCTCTAACGATTTTGATTAAAATACCACGTATACAGATATTTACATAACAATTAAAATGTATATTTTGAATTTTCTGGGAATAATCTTGAAGACCTCTTAATTCAGAATGAATTTTGCATAACGGTTAATCCATAAGAGATAGATAAAAAATTACTATATAAAACTATAGATCTCATTAAAAACACAATTTAAGTCATATACGTTTTTCTTGCAGAGTTATACTATTTATGTTAATAGTTTGTCTATGGAACATCTAAAGAAAGTAATGTGTATGTAGTACACAAGATTTTACTTCCTTTACACGTACTATGCACTCGTACTTAGTGTATAGGGAAGGTATTGTAATGCACCCAAGAATTCGATACCGATATTTTACCGGAAATACACGTTTTTGGTCCCCCTGAATCCAAAAAAGGTATTTATGGAAAAAGGTCCATGTGTGTGTGTGTGTGTGTGTGTGTGTCTGTGTGTCTGTGGACAGCATAGCTCAAAAACGAAAAGACCGTTAAATACCAAACTTGGTATTTAAGTTTGGTATCTTGAAAGAATGCGACATGAAGATTTTCAAGAAAATCCCCCACCCCCAACTACGCTTTACATGGAACTTTTTTCGAAAATTTTGATTTTCTCAAAAATGGTTCTAACGATTTTGATTAAAATATCGTATATTAAAGATGTTTACCTGACAAATACTATGTATATTTTGAATTTTCTGAGAATAGCCTCTGAATACCTCTTTATTCTGGATGAATTTTACGGAATTTTGATAAACCGTAAGAGATGGACAAAAAATTGCCCCACAAAAATGTAGAGCACATTAAAACACACAATTTATGTTATACAATTTTTTTCGTGGAGTTGGTGTTTTTTAGATATTCGATGTTTTTGGTTTCAGATTTAAAAAACGTATACTTTTCTCAACCAGAACGTTTACAGGCTGGTATTTATTTATTATTTTATACTTTATTTGCTTCTTTACCATTGTTATTAGGTATTATATATATGTATAATAATTTAAATTATTTAGTTTTTTCATTGTTATATATAAATAATTTTATGAATTTATTTAACTGGTGTCCATACAAATAAAGAAACTTCAGTCACATAGCAACCAGCTTTTGAATGTCACTTTAACCTAAGGTACTCCCTTATTTCGCTTCTACTTACAAGGAAGGAAGTAATAAAGACTATTTCTGCTATTTTCTTCTCGATTAACATGAATTAAATAGAAGCATTACGTTTTTAACAATAATTTGTTGTAAAAATGTAGAGAAAGTCATGTGAATGGAACACAGATTTTTTTTCTTCTGTTTTTATTAAAGTTTAATCTCTCTCTTATGGTTTACCGGTTATGCAAAAATCATTAAGAACAGAGAGGACTTCAGAGGTTATTCTCAAGGAATTCAGGATATGTATTTTATTTAATTAGCTGCATTTCAAACAAAATCGTTAGATATATTTCAGAAAATCTAAAATTTTGAAAGATGTTCTATGTAACGTGTCTTTTGGAGTAGGGAATTTTCCTGAAAATCTTCACGTCGGTCTGGGTAGCTCAGTCGGTTAGGCGCTGGCTCTCAAGTTGCTGGCTCAAACCCGGCCCAGACCTATGGTTTTTAAGGGTGCTTAAAAGCAATAGCCCCATGTTAGTAGATTTACTCGCTTGTAAAAGAACTCCTGAGGGACGAAATTTCAGCAAATCGGTAGCGCTGATATGATCCTGGCATTTGACAGCGTCGTTAACAAATAAAATAATTAAAAATTAAAATCTTCGTGTCGCATCCTTGGAAGATACCGAACTTAAATACTAAGTTTGGTATGTAAACGACTTTTCGTTTTTGAGTTACGCTGTGTACACACATAAATATATAGGGCATTTTTTGGGTTCAGGGCTCCTCACGAAATGTATTTCCGTTGAAATCTCAAAATCGAATATTTGGCTGGAATGCAATACCTTCTCTACCTATATTGTACACATGTGTTAAATTCTCTCTCAGTTTACAATTTGATTTTGCTCTTCTTATATGAGAGTGAGAGAACAGATTGCAGCAATATTTAAACCTGTAGTCACGCCTCTTCATTATAGTTCAAATACAGCCTGAAAAGTGGCTTATGACCTTTTAAACTATAAAGGATGACGTTGTTTTGAGGTTGTTTCTTAATTTGTTTCCATAAACCTTTCTATTCTTTAAATAATTACTATTTTATATTGAAGAATATTGGAACACAGTAAATTGAATAGGTTTTTTTTATTTTATTTATTTTTTTTATTTTTTTTATTTTATTGTTTCATTTGTATAGCCCCCTTTAACTTCAATGGTCATATCGGGGGCTTTGACTTGTGAAACAACTCATATTACTGTAGGTTAGAACATTAGGTTAATCATTATTATATTACTAATACACACGCACATTCACTCTCACATTCATACTTCCAGACTCTGTGGGGGATAGGGAATAAATCTGGTTAAAGAAAAATTCCCCGCCCCAGCCAGGAATCGAACCCTGGACCTCAGTTGAATAGGATTTTAATTACATTCAAGAAACAAAATAGGAGATCCTTCCAAGAGATAACTAAAATCACTATTAAACCAATACTTACAGTTCAAAATAATTCTGTAAATGAGACAAGTGTATCATTACACACACAGTCAGTTTTAACCACTGGTGTAATCAACGTAAGCCGGAAAAAGCATTTCTGTGCGCGTATTCGAAACTGTTTTCGAGCTCATTATCTGTGCACAGTTGCGAACATAGCACGAAAATACATGTTCAACACCGTTTTCTGTGCCGGTAATTCAATTTTCCTTCGTTGATTGATTTAGAGTGTTTCTTTGTTCAGGCTTTTAAATAGCGCTGCTGGGTATTCGGTTTTAGCGCATATTCACATTACGCAATGTATCTCCCCTTTAGCTCTGCGGACAACCAAAACAGTATTACCCACTATGAAAGCCGGGCCTTAGATGTTATCGTTATATACATCCATCAAATTCCATATTGATTTGAAGCGTTTGGCTTAGAAATGGCACTGTAAAGCCTCTAAACGTACTGCATGGGAGAATTATGTGATAATGTTCCCAATTTCATGCTGAGTTAGTTGTTTAAACTACTGAATAAGGAAAGTGGATTATAGTAAAGCGCAAAAATTATATATATAAATTAATAATAATTATTTAAGTGTTTTAACGTATTTTAGAAACTGAATATGCAAACATTGAATGAAATACGATATCGTGATACTTCGAACTAGAACAGCGCAAAAGATGACCGAATGCCATCATGCCCAAGTAGGAAAGCAATACTGCGTTATGTTTCCAATGTGTTCTTTAACAACATATTGATACTTTTTTAACGATTTACAATCTACATGTCCGAATTTGCAACCGGATCCAAGGTAAAATCCACAGCATTATTCTAGCAGATTACAATAGAATTCACAGAGCTATATGCACAGATTAAACGCCGTGTGATTTGTGATTTGCAGAAATGACTTCCACTGGAGTAATTCGTTTCAAGCATAAGTTAGCGGAACAAAAAGTAACTCTGAGGTAGTGTTCCATCCTCGGAACTGTTCCAAAAATATCCAGATATGCAGTTCCGAAACAGTCCTCTGACTTTACAACAACGCGATCGCTCTAGTATATTTACGCTCGGTTCCAAAACTACGCTCTGATCTTAGAGAGTACAGTGCAATAACAAAATTCTTAAGTTCATAAAATCCTTCATTACAATCTAAAAAGATAAATCTTTCTAAAATTAGGACTGTTAAATATCCTGTTATTAAAATATTAAATAACGGTTACTCCCCTAAATTAAATTCATTTGTTAAAATTTCAAGTTCCAATAGGAGCACCTCCACTAAAATCTTCCGAACAATTAATTTGTATAGAGCTTTGTAATACATATGCAAAAGGCAATTGCCCGAGATATTTTGCAACATTGGCGGCAGTTACTATAACTTAAATAATGCGACCAGTAATTAGAATAAATATTTAGAAGTAGCTTAGTGCATCTGTTGTTAATCGTTTTTGAAATCACGCGTGGATGACTAAATATTGAATGGGTGGATCGTCTTGCCACCTGACAATTTTCTTAACGGAACGAGAAACAATTTTATGCGAAAGAACCCGATGTCAGTCGAGCACCAATGGACCAGAGTATCTTATTATTACGGATATGTGTAAATAACGAAAAGTCCGAATGTATTCAATAGTTATTTTGGAATAATTATTTGAAACTTAATAATGTTTAGGAACTGGAATGGTCCCGACTGGAACTGTTCGTATAATCATCCGGTTGTCCCATTTGTCTAGAGTTCGCAGCCTTTAAGTTCGGACAGAAGTCCGAACCTGCCTCAAACGAAGAAAGCAACGAAACTTTGCTGTTAATCCCCCTCCAATTTATATGTTATTTCTCCTTGAATTATAATTGCTAAATTTTTCTAGAATTGTTCCAGCAAATAAAAAATTCGGAACCATTACATCAGTGCATAGAATAATTCTTATCCATTGAGCGAAGAATTGCCCCAGTCTTGATTTTATGACTTTAGACAGATGCCAGGGACTGCTTTTTAGTATGATTAGTTAAGTTGAGCAATTTGTAGCTCTCCTTCGAGATCAAAAACAAAACAACTTTTTTAATTTCCTGCATAGCACATCTTTTATGACAGAATGTTTCTTGGCGAAATTTCAAGATGGGTTTCCTTCAGCATTTGATATTACTTTGTAAATCAACAAACGAAGTTCGACTACATGATTTTTTTTCAAACAATGCCGTTTAGGTTGCAGGTAAATACTTTACCACTGCATTTTGATAGCGAAGATTTTTGTGTAGATCAATCACTTTGCTTTATTCGCGAAATAGGTCTAGTAGCCTATAGTGCTACTTTTGATTTCTAAAACTGCTCGACGCTCCATGACTGATGAATTTATCTATGATTTCGAAATCGCTCAGACCTTACCTATAATAAATTTACACTATATTTTGGTTTGTAACTAGTAAAACCAGTAGATTTTTCTACACTTAATTGACAAAATGTCTCCAGAAATAATAAATGGTAATGTTGAATATTGTACCGCAGGTAAGTTGCGACCCTCTTCGGCTAGGGTGTGGGTGGCAAACAACGCTTTGCAGTTGCCGGTGAAGCGACATCAGTCATACATAGTCTTGAAGCTAGTCGTTCTATTATTAAACCCTTGTCCCAGCCATGAATCGAAACCTGGTCCCTTCGTGTTCTAACGTAGATCTCATGTTACAAGGACAGAGTAGTGCATCGAGTCCATGGCGTCTTTGAGCATTGAAGCAATTCGTTTTGCTTTAGATTTAAGTACAGCAACACACGACATACGATATACTCACTCAATCAGTTTCAGACTTAGGGGAACAATCCTAATTAAAGAAGACTTCCCGCCTCAGCATGGCATCGAACTAGAATCTGTGCCAAAATGCTACTCAGTACTACTCAGAGGATATAATGTAATTTCTCCTTGAAGGGGTTCGGGACTACGAGACAAAATAAATGTAGAAAAACATCCTCATTCTGGACGAGGCGGTAGTTGAAAGGAAATCATGTTGACAGTACTAATTAAAACACTTTGTTATTCACGTGACTTTCTATACCTATTATCGCTTATTTCCATATATAGATTCTATTCCTCCGAATGCACCCGCGCTCGCTAAAGCGTCTTGCTTTGGTGCTTCGTGGCGCAGGTGATCGTGGGTTCGAGCCCCGCCTTGGGCATGTGTGTTTGTGAATATGTATGTATATTTGTCATAAAACAGGAAACGGCAAATAAAGGAAATTTAGGGGAAAGTGAAATAAAGAGGAATAAGAAAAAGGAATACAGCGCCGGAGTCTCGGCCAGACTCCGGAACTGTATTTAAAAAAAAAAATACAAAAAAAAAAAATGCTGATTTTTATATCTACTTCATTGTGTTAATCGAGATAAACATCTGAGAAATAATTTCCACATCTCGTGTATGTACAAAGCAGATAGAGGAAACAGAATATTTTTTCCTCGAAAAATTATAGATACCTCATTAGCATGTATAAAAAAGAAACCAATTCCAGTAGAATCTAATAATTGCACAACATTAAGGAGCTTGATCAGTTATTACAGTTCATCACGCCCTCTTGCCAATGAAGGAGAATGCCTTAACTGTTTCTGTCATGATTATTGGTAAAAATCCTTCGCAGGAAATCGATGCTGAGTAGCTCCGCATTGGTTAATTTCACAAAGAACAACATGAAAAAAGATTACAGGACCAATTTCTCGCTTCAAGAGGCAATATAGGAGCTGCGCTACGCTCTCTGAACTTGTAACATTGAAATCTAAAGTGCAATGATTGCTTTGCTTCGTGATATTGAGCTATATTTATTGCGGTAAAACTGAAAATACAATCTATGAAGCACACTCTTGGGTCATAGCAGCGTTTCAGTATTTCATGAAACTTCTGATTGCCAATATGGTCCATAGCACTATGTCGAATATCACAGTTATCAATATGCTGTTCTCATAAGCAGCAGTATAACTGTAAAATAAACAGGCTACCCTTTAGGGGTACATTTTTGTTTAATATATATATAAAATTAATTATGGTCTTATAGGTAGCCGGAGTTGTGTCCTTTTAGGCGATACTTGGTCCACAGCCCCAAAAATCTATTTTGTTACCTTTTACATTAATTAATAACTAATCTATTTTAAATGCAAACTAAGCCTTTTGCTGTTCATTGTGTCATTATGCTACCAGCATGACGACATAAAGTATGTTTCCTCTCACTTCTCCGCTAATTATGAATTGTACAATTTAAAACAAAGGCTGCTGACTTCACCAGCTTTCCAAATATGCGCACTTTGCGCCACGGCTTACATGTCCTGCTATAAAGGCTAGCCACTTGCCTGATGTGAATTTGACTTACAGAAAATTTCGGAAAAATTCGGAAAAAAGAATCGGTTTATGTGTATAGTTGATATTGATTCCTGTAAGGAATCTGTCAGGTAGTATGTGTATTTTGTCAATACCGTGCTTAGGAACTAGATTCGTAAACTAGTACAGCAAAACGTGTTATTGCAGTTGCTGTGTAATTGTTGGTATATTGTGGCTTTCATTTTATTCCGAATTATTATTGCGGCACAGTCTTCTTTAATGTTCTTCTTAAATAAAGCATTGAACTAAATAAACAAATATAATTGAAAATATAATTTTAATTGAATACAAAGTCGACCATCCTCTTGGGAACGAAAGGAGCATAATAATTACTCTATATTTCCTTTGTGAGAAAAATTCTACGACAGAGGTCGTAAAAAATAGAAAATTGCACTACCAAACAATCATCCTAGCTCCTAATGAAATAGTCCCCTTGGCTATATACAATCACCAATGTTTCTGGAGGTCTTGGAAGCAAGCAGGGAAATTTTCAACTGCGATGCTTGTAAGCTCATTTGCCATAGCCCTTGAATGTCTGCGATATATTGATGAAGCTTTCCTTATAATTATTTTCACTCACGGAAATAAGTAAAATTCACAAGGTGAGAGATCGGGCAAATATGGCGGATGTGGGATGGCAATAGCAAAATGTCTGGCGGTCACAGATAAAGCAGTATGGAGCATTGTATTGTCATGCAGTAAGAACCAGTCCTGAGAATGTCACAAATCAGGGCGGTGACATCGTATTGCTTGTCGCAAACGTTTCAAGACTTTGATGTAAAGAGTTTGGTTCACTTGTTCTGGAGGAATATGCTCATGTACACTCAGAAATAAGAAACCTGTCTTGGAACTTTTCTGACAAAGGATATAAGATAAAACATAGCAGAAACTTCTATAACGAATAAGTCAGTCGCCAGTCTATCCAAATAAGTAATTTTAAAAAATGAGACCAGAAATATCTGCTAGACGCACAGAATTCATATCGAGCATCATCGATTTGTTTGCAGTTAAGAATAGGAATCTAACTGTTCTAGAGGAAAGTTTAATGTTGATTTAAATGTATATGCCTATTAGCAGAACCCACAACTCTGCTGATACTATTTATTCCATTAAGGGGACACCAAAGTAATAAAAGTGATTTTCCAAACCATTAAAGATAGAGCTGTAGTTTTCGCAATATTCACACAACGTTTCATTTAAATAGTATGTATTTTCATTCTGATTATGTTAATTTATCTGATTTAATTAGTTGAAATCAAAATCTATCTTCTCTTATTTATCTATATTAAACTACATGTGCCATTTTTTTAAAATTGTAAAAAATTATCAGTTTGAAAGTTTCCTATAGTGAATACTTTTTAGGGGGGGGATATATCACAAAGTAGAAAAAACTGCGCATGATTATATTAATTCATTTTTAAAACTAGTCTATGAGCAATCTCAACACTTCAACCAGTCATTAATTACAAAAATTCGGCAGTGCTTTGGAGGAAATTTTCAGAAGCTGCATTTTTGTGGGAGAAGATGGATTTTGAATATGGGGAACTATTGAACCTGAGAAAAATGGCTTTAAAATTTGACATGGTATCATTTAACCAGCGCAACGTTTTAAAAGTGCCATCGAAAACAAGCGTTACATCACCTTAGGAGTATCAAACATTGAAGTATGGTGGACATCCATTTTCCATTGAATATGGTTTGTGAACGGCGCTTTAGAAAATATGAAATGGAGATCATTGCTGTTTATTTGCGTTGCAACTATCTTGAAATGGAGTTTAGTAACACTCCTTGACCACAAACAGTGAGATGAAATGTGTTATTTGTCCATACTTTCCAGGAAAGACATTATTATATAATCGTTGAAGTTTATAAGTAGTAAAGCAGTTTATGGGCCCGATCTCTGTTTTAACAGATGTTAAAATGCATTTTGCTGGATTAACTTTCAGGAAAGAAAAAATGAAACGCCATGCCAGAGGTATCAAATATATTATATTTTTATATTTACCTTTTAAAATCCTGCATGATATGGAGGTACAGGGAATACTATAGCAAAATGTGTAATAAATGAAGAATTAAGAACTTAGCATATTATGTAGAATAAATTAATGCCGCATTTACCGAGATGCTCTGCTTTCTTAGCACGTCGCTAGCTTCTTTTAATAATTCGTTATCAACGGTAGTATTCCATTGGGAATTTAAACTTCTGCGCAAACCACTTTTGGTCCTAACAATAAAGACTGAAACAACTAGTGTAAAAGTACCGTTAATATTTGAAAAAATAAATTATCTACTTTCGCATACAGTTACTGGTTTGACGGAGGCGCTCAGAGCCCATGTACGTTCATGGGTTCAGATACCTCTATTGGCGCCGAAAGTTATACAGTGGCTGTTCTAGAAGTTTCTGGTCTGATATATAGACAGCGGCTGTTGTTTCAAAAAACAATGGTAAAAAGAACCAACCTTAAAAAGCTTAAGTTTGAAGTTTGACGATTTTATATTGTTTAGTATTTGTTTGGCAGTCATCATTAGTGAATGCTCTCAGCGGATTTGTAAACATGAATAAAACTGGTCATCGTTATGTGATACAAGACTTTCATTTGAAAGGTCTTAGTCCAACTAATACTAAAGCTGAGCTAGAGTCTACTGTGGGGGAGTCTGTGCCTTCGTTTACAATGGTGAAGTATTGAATGGCAGAGCTTAAGCGCGGCCGAACAAGCTACCAGGTCGACCAAATGGGGTTACCAGTCCAGAAATTGCAAAAAAAAAAAAATCCCAAAATGGTATTGGATGACCGACAACTGAAAGTACGCGAGCTAGCAGACCTTGCAGGCATTTCAAAAAGTTCTGTACATCGCATACTCACTGAAAATTTGGATATGAGAAAGTTATGTGCAAGGTGGATGCCGCGTTTGCTCACAATAGAACATAAACAACACCGTGAACACTCAGTTTGGCAATATTTCGCTGCAATAAAGGTGAGTTTTTGCGTCTATTAATAACAATGGATGAAACTTGGGTCCATCGCTTCACACCCGAGACGAAGGAACAATGAAAACAGTGGATTAGAAGGGGAGAATCGGCTCCAAAGAAGGCGAAAATCGTCCCATCTTCAGGCAATGTAATGGCGTCAGTATTCTGGGACGCTCACGGGATGATTTTCATTGATTATCTCAAAAAAGGAAAAGTAATCAATGTCGAATGTTATGCGAACTTGTTGCAGCACTTAGTGATGAAATCGAGCAAAAACAGCCACATTCAGCGAAAAAAGAAAGTTTTGTTTCATCAAGACAGTGCACCAGATCATTCACGTCCATTATCGCCATGGCTAAAATCAATGAGTTAATGTTCGAATTGATCCCTCATGCACCTTATTCACCAGATTTAACCCCCTCTGATTATTTTGTGTTTCTAAACTTGAAGAAATGGCTTGGTGGTAAAAGATTTGCCAACAATGAAGAGTTGATGGCTATTTTGCAGACCTCGACAGTTCTCACTATTAATACGGTATCGAAGCTATTGAATATCGCTGGGAAAAGTATATCGAGCTGAAAGACTATGTAGAGAAAATTATTTTTTGTTTTTCCCCAAAATTGTTGTGCTTTCTTTGTTAGGTTGGGTACTTCTGGGACAGCCGTCGTACTCTCATGTCATAGGACCTGAGCAGCAACATCTCCATCTTGGTTCGGTGTTGTATTACTTATAGGTATGACTCAATGCTGAAGCTGTAATTCAGCTTAGCAATTGAGGGCAAGGTTTGAGTCTATGCAGGTATCTGTTCGCTTATCTGAGAAGTAAATAGTATTCAATTCAAGATAGATTTCACCGAAAATCTTTTTGAGACTTTCGCGCGCGCGTTCATGCCTGCGTATGTTTTTGTATGTGAATACTGTAACGCAGAAATGAAAAGTAGGATATATCCCAAACTTCGTACTTTAAAACATTCTAATATTTGGGGGAACGAGCGTTTATAGGGAATCTTCCCTCGCATCCCATTGTACTGTTTTCATTTTTTTTTTCTAAAATGTTCTAGTTTTCTCTATAAAATGAGCTATGATTAAGAACAGTATTTTTACGTGAACAGACACACCTGAGTTCGTTTGATATTTTGAAATAATTTCTAAGTTAACGTAAAGTGAATAAAAATGAGTTTAGTATGTAATACATTAGGAATATTCTTTGTGATCGTTTCGAATAAGAGTTTGTTTTATAATTGTAACTATTTTTGTATTCACTTATAATTTTTGATACTCTCCTCATATGATCTATTTGTTCCAACCAACTAAAGGAATAAACACATAAACACGCAATAGACATAAATATTTTATGTGGTTTTGAAATTTATTATCACGGGCTTTAATTTTGGGTCATGGAATCCATCGTGTGTCTAATATAACTAGGATCCTTTGGAAATGAGTCTCATCTGTCGCCTGTGCTTTAGTTGAGGTGATGGATGGAAGCAGGGCGTAACTTTAAAGTTAGTAACCTGAATCACGCCCCTCTTCAATCGACCCTTCTCAAATTGTGAACGTGGATGAGTGAGAAACATTTCTACACATTCCATTTTAGTTAGTGGGATCTAGATGCAGAAAAAAAACTATTTTCGAGATTTGAATTCCAGTCGCTTATATAGAACGCCGGTGTCCCTACCTCTGAGAACGTCTTTTTCGTATGGCTAGGCTTATAGCTGGCTTAATCTAGTCTATTTCTTTAGTCTTCCATCCATCTGTAAGTTATTTCTAGATATGCGAACCATCATAACGTAATTTCATTCATATCTTCTCCTATTCCTAAAATCCTGTGACGCTGCAGCCCCAGAAGGGTCTGGTCCTGCCAACCCGATTGCCGGCCTTACGCCCACTTATTCAGGGCAGAGAGGTGGGTGTTCATCCAACCAAAATCGTCATTATGATGTGGCCAGTTTCATGCATCCACCGGCCGGAAAGTTGACTCACGAAGTTTATTGCGGCTCTTCAGTTTCCTCATGATGTGTTTGGGTATAGGTACTATACCCGGGACTTAAAATCCGTACCCCTATGACTGGGATCGAACCCGCGCACTCAGTACCCGGGAATCAGAGCTCACAGCTCACCGCACCGCAAAACAAGATTTTCTCCTGTTGGATAGGTAGAGTCAGACTGAAAAATTCAATGTTATAGCCGGGATTTGAACTACGGATCTCCCGATCTCTATCCGGTTGCTCTGCCACTGAGCTACCATGGCAACATGCGGCATAGTATTGAATTTCTAAACTGATACGCATGTTTTCCGGTAAACCACAAAGTGATCTAAATTATTTTGAGATAACAACCCCAAGGGCGACTTACAATGCTGTAAGTACTTTTGACCCAGGATTCATAGTATGGCCAATTATGAAATAACTGTTTTTTTACACATAGCCGTATGAAGGACAGGAGTTGGATAGGTAAAATTCAACGTCATAGCCGTGATTTGAACCACAGATCTCCTGATCTTTAGCTGGTTGCTCTGCCACTGAGCTACCATGGCAACATGCCGGCATTGCATTGAATTTATCAGTTGACTCGCATGTTTTCCGGTAAACCACAAGGTGTTCTCAAATTTGATGTTGTCATGGTAGCTCAGTGGCAGAGCAACCGGCTAGAGATCGAGAGATCTGTGGTTCAATTCCCGGCTATGGCATTGAATTTTTCAGTCTGACTCTATCTATCTAACTCCTGTCCTTCACACGGCTATGGGTAAAATAAAAAAAAAAAAAATTATTCCATACAAAGATCTCCTGTCCGTCCATTAATTTGTGACTAGAAACTCCTCTCCTCTTTATTAGGCTGATCTTTCCTGTTTTATGAAAAGAATTTTCCTTAGGATATTCGCTCATGTGTTTCTGCTTCGTTTTGTTGTATCAGTTTATAGTCTCTGAGGCATAAGTCATTATTTGCTATATTATTATTTTGTGTAGTCTAGTTTTCATTTCTTTGTTTAAATATTTATTCTTCCAGATTATACCATTCATGCAACCAAAATTCCTACTGCTTTATTAGTTTGAAATATAGCTGCATTTTGAAGTAATCCTTAACTAGTTATCTCAAATTCCTATACACTCAATACCTAGATACTGCTTAGTCCCCTCCCCTGAAGTTCAAGCTTGTACTTGAAATACACCTCTTTCCAATTCATTCTCACTAACAGCCATCAGGATAGCAGCGTCAACACACTCACAATTTTTACTTCATTATCATTTTATACCAATTTTTGGCATTAATAACGTTTATTGCCGTATTCAATACTAATTAAACAATAATGGGCTGGAAGTCTTCCTATCAAATAACTTTCTAACTGGTATTTTTTTCAATAAAAGTAACAACAACCACTGGGTTTCAATTTGTATAACATCTTTAGTTGTAGCCTGCCAAAACCTTTTTGGATATCTGTATAACATAAAAATACAGATTTATTATATTCGAGAGCTTTTCCCATTGCGTGCCTAATTACAAATACTTGGTGCGTTACACTCACATGACTATCTCTACCCATTTTCAGTAATCTATTCTTAAGCAGGTTGTCCTCAAAACATGTATTTCTGGTAAAATCCTAGTATCGAATTTTGGGTGAAATACAAAACCTTCTCTACCCACTATGTACATTGTAGATGCTATTAGAGGAAGTAAACATTTAGGATGGTTTTCGCCTCCATATTTTGGTGATTTTAGGTGAATTTTCTTATAGTATATTGATACAAGAAAACTTAAGTTTCTGAAGGTGAAATGCCGGAGAACGTGTCAGTGTATCAGAAGCAGTTTTAACGAACATGGCTCCACTCTCACCTGTTTGTGTCGTCTTTGCAGCTGAAGTGGCGGCTTACTTGAAGGAGGCAGATAAATTGCGCGACTTCATGGCTCACATTCGCTCCCCTAAAATCGATGTCGACGAAAATGTATTGGCGGTTTGGAATCTTCTTCGCTTGTCCCACATTTCTTTCAGTGACTGCCAGGTTTTAACACACAGTAAGTTCAGCAAAGCTCTTCTAAGGCTTCTTCGGAAGACTTTCTTCCCATGGTTGCAGACAAGTTGTTTTAATTTTTATGTAAATATCGTGGCACTCTTTAATGATAATATTTACAGCAAATTATTATAAGTTATTTAAATTAGCAATTAATAAAGGTTCTTATGGATTTTAAGGTTTATTTGCTTGCTTTTTATATTCTACTATTTTCATCTGACTGACTAAAATTATGGGAAAGTCTACATTCCGATTGAAAGTCTATTTTCAACATGCGTGAGTTTAAGAATGATGTCAATTTTTACTTTCTCTACACGTACTATGTACATAATGTATAGAGAAGGTATTGCATTGCACCCAAAAATTCGACACCGAGATAGATTTTACCGGAAATACATATTTTGGGTCCCCCTGAATCCAAAAGGAGCATTTTTGGAAAAAGATCCGTGTGTGTTTCTGTGGACAGCATAGCTCAAAAACTAAAAGACCGTTAAATACCAAACTTGGTATTTAAGTTTGGTATCTTCCAAGGATGCGACAAGAAGATTTTCATGAAAATCCCCCACCTCCAATTACCCTTCACATGGAACTTTTTTTCAAATTTTGATTCTCTCAAAAATGGCTCTAACGATTTTGGTTAAAATGTCGTATATTAAAGATATTTACCTGACAAATAACATATATTATCTTGAATTTTCTGGGAATAGCCTCTGAAAACTACTTCATTCTGGATGAATTTTACATAACTACTAAACCGTAAGAAATGGACAAAAACTTACCACACAAAAAATGTAGAGCACATTAAAACACACAATTTATGTTATATAATTTTTTTTCGAGGAGTTATCGTTTTTGAGATATTCCTTGTTTTTGGTTTCAACTTTGAAAAACTTGTACTTTTCTCATATAGATGTTTGTCAACTCGTGTCAATACAAACAAAAGAACTTCAGTCACCTAGTAACCAGCTTTTCACTATCACCTTAACCTACGGTACTCCCTTATTTCGCTTCTACTTACAAGGAAGGAAGTAATAAGACTTTTGTTGCTAATTTTTTATCGACTAGCATGAAGTCTATAGAAGAATAAGCTTATTAACAATAATTTGTTACACAGAAGTAGAGAAAGTCATGTGAATGGAACACATAAGATTTTTTCCGATCCCTTGCATTAATAAGCTTGTAGGTACATTGTTAAAATGTTTCTAAATTCAGGTCGTTCAAAAAATTTGTAGATTGCAATCGTTAACATTAATGCATTTGAGCATTATTTCAACTAGCAGAACTAGCCTTGCTGTCTTTGAGATCACCTTAATGATATTTAACTGATTCAGGGATCGGTTTTACTATAGTAAATATCAACTATTTACCCATAAAGCTACTGGTAAGATAAAATATTAATGTCTATATCAACTTTATTGCCAGCATGTAGACCGCAAATCATCATGTATAAAGTGGTATGTTCCTTTAAAGCAGTGGCCAGTGAAAGAAATGGTCATGAATGAATGAAAATGTCCATTTCAAAAGATCAGTGAATGAGCATTGGATAAACTAATGTGGACATTTTGCTGTTTTACTCGTGTTATTTTACCAGAGTAATTTCGTCTTCACTTTTTAAAAGTGTGTCTTTATATTTTTCTCGACTTTCTTTATCGTTGCCATCGTTAATAGATATCAGCTAATTTTAACAGGATAAGAAATCGCCTCTATAGAAAATATATTAATGCACGCTAAATGTTAAGTGTGCTGTTTAAAAAGCAGTTCCGTAAACAATAAAAAAATCACTTCATACTCTCAGTTTAAGCGATTCTCACTTAAGAAGTCCTGGATCATACTTGTAAACCCTCCCAATTCCCTTTACATTTTAGGATAAATCTGTCATTTTCATCGTTAACTATTGAACGTATACTCAGTAATAATTTTTTTCATCAATATATGAAAAAATATGCATTTAAAGAATAACTATATTTCCTTTAATTTCAGATTTCCTGGACGACTAATCAGTATAAATTATTCTTGAAAGCAATGAAGGATAGAATATCGCGCATCATCCATTGCAGTAATGCACTAAAATTTGCTTTTAAAACTTTCCGACTATAGGAAGATATGCAAGTCATTCTTACGATGCGTTTATCAACAAAAGGATTTTAACATCGTTATTAATGTTGTAAAAGTAATATAATTTAAGCAGTAGATATATACAGAGAAAAAGAAGAGAAAAAAGTACATTAATAACATGCAGTTTCCCTTTTATTTGCGCATTCTGGGATAGTCTGAAGGGCACTTATAAAATTACAGTAGCTCCGCACGAGTGTGGTAGGAACTGTAATACCCAAAGCATCCATCCTCGCTAGCATTTTCATTTGAGGACTTCTTTTTGTCTTCCTTTCAATCATTGGTGCTTGTAGAGAGCCTTGTGAAATCCGGACTGAATGTGTGTCAACGTTACAACAAAGGGAGACAAAGCCATCTCGCTGGCTCAGATCGGTTTCAATCCTGCTTGATTTCAGTTGCCTCCTTGACGATGTCGCTGCTTTTTACTTTTTCTTCAACGAAAACTATGAAAGAACATTGTCTAACTTTGAAAATTACGGCTGTCATTCTGGGATCTAGATATTGACAGAGATTTAAAATTACGCAACCAAACCCAGGAAGCCAGTATTTCTTGTGCATGCAGACTACACCGATCGATAAAGAAGAAGCAAATTATAATAAATAAATATATACTGTTTTGTTTATTATGTCAGTTACGTTCAGATTTTCGTGCGAAATTAAGGAACATGTGTTAATTGCTAAATATGAAGTCAGTGACGTGTATTTTCGAACTTGAGTCGGAAAACCAAAACATAATCCTTGCTACTTATGCAACCATCAAAAGATATGAATGGAGAGGGTAATCTAAAATACCCGAGTGCGGCCAAATTCGTTTGAAGGAGGATGTTCGATATTTGATAACTGTAATTGATACTTTGGCTGTCTCGGTAGTGTAGGGATAGTGTGTCTGCCACACATTTGAGGGGTCGCGAGTTTGAATCTCACTTAGAGCGAGTTTCTCGGATAAGGTTTTTTCGGGGTTTTTCCTTATCCTGAGAAGACTAATATCAAGTACCTCTAAGCTCCATGGATCCTATATCATTTTATCATCATTTCACTGATGTTATTCATCGTCAGATATGAATGACCAATCTAGTTAAAGGGCGTTAAGCTTTAAAAAAATCTGATGTGTTCCATTCACATAACTTTCTCTAACTGTTCCATATACAATCTATCCGTACAAAAGATTATTCTTTTATCTAATCCTGCTAATCGAGATAAACATTAGCACAATTGGTCTTATTATTTGATTCCTTGTAACATTAGGCAAATAAGGGAATACATTAGGGTAATTTGATAATAGTCAAGTCTTTTAAAGCCTGGTCGCTATGTAAAACAATTGATATTCGGTTCGCTTTGCATGGCCCCGTTTCAGAAAAGTTGGGTATTTTAACATTGAAATCAATATCAAGAAATATCTCGAAAATGGTCAACTCCGCAAGAAACGCATATTGACATAAATTATGTGTTTTAACGATATCTGCATTTTCTGTGTTGCAAATTTTGGTTTATCTTTTACGGTTTAACCGTTGTGCAAAACTCTGCAAGACTCGTCCAGAATAAAGAGGTCTGCAGAGGTTGTTCCCAGAAAGTTTAAAATATACATTTTATTTGTGTGTAAATATCTTTAATGTACGGTGTTTTAATAAAAATATATAGAACCATTTTTGAGAAAAACAACATTTTCAAAAATGTTTACATGTAAAGCGTTGTTTGTGATGGGAAGATTTTCTTGAAAATCTTTGTGTTGCATCCTTGGAAGATACTAAATGTAAATAAATACCAAGTTTGGTATTTAACGGTATTTTCGTTTTTAAGTTATGCTGTTCACGCGCGCGCGTGCGCGCGCGCGCACACACACACACACACACACTCACTCACACATATATATGCTTTGCTTGATTTACTCAGCTTTACGTGATATAGTTTACTTGGAATTAAATGCAATTGTTTAAAAAGTCTAGCAAAGGTGGGCAATTTGTTGGCGTAAAAGGAAGATGCATAGATTTAACCCAGTGCAAGTCCACGACTTTTTTATTAATTCCTAACATTAGAATAATTAGTAACGATTTTGCTAATTCTCCCCATTTGTAGCTAGCGTCTCAACTCTGTAAGTTTTTTTCCTGGAAATAATACTGTGTGAGGAGCGGTTTTTATTATTGATTTTGAGATGTTTGTTTATGTTTCTGTCATAAGCCTTGATAATTTCCATCGTCGTTATTTCAGAATTCATAACTATACGTTATTTTTCATAAGTTTAGTTCATTAATTTATTCGCCTATTCTTATACATGTGTGTGTGTATATATATGAAAATAATCTAATAATAGGCCGCGCCGTGGCTGAGTGGTTAGACCACTCGCCTCTCACCTAGACGGCCCGGGTTCGATCCCAAGCGACAGCATGCGAGATTTGTGGTGGACAAATAGCCGCTGGGGCGGGTTTCCTCCGGGTTCTCCGGTTTCCCCCGCCATCGCATTCCACTGGTGCTCCATCTTCATTCATGTATCATCAGTGTCACCGCCTGAGGTGCCACAAGTAGTTAAAGCGAGCTTAAACACTACCAAAAAAAATCTAATAATTTGTATACATTTTCTGTGTATAGGATAATTAAGTGCGTTAACAAAACAAATATGTGTTGCATCCATATAACTTTCTCTACCTGTTGTGCAAACAAACTATTTTTACATTTATCTACATAAACATTAGCAGAAATTGTCTTATGCATACTTCCTTGTAACTAGAAAACAATTAAGAGAATAGAAAAATCTTTTAATCAAACAATTGTGAAACAATTGAAATTCGTTTACGCGGCTAGGAGTAAAACAAAAGAGAGATGAAACGAAAGAAACGTTTGAATAATTGTGGGACACAAAATGTGTGTTTTAACGAGATGTATACCTCTATTTTACGTAGTAGGTAAGTTTTGTCTATTTCTTACGGTTTACCAGTTACACAAAATGCATTAGAATGAAGAGGTCTTCTAGCTATTCCCATAGAATTTAAAATATATATTTCATTTGTTATAAAATTTCTTAATCGTTAATTCCATCTTTGAGAAAATTGAAAACTTTTGAAAAATGTTCCATGTAAAGGGAAAGGGAAATTTTCTTTGAAATATTTGTGCCGTATTCTTAGAAGATACTGAATTCAAACAACAGTTTGGTATTTAATGAACTTTTCGTATTGGAGCTATATTGTCTACAGACACACAACGCACACACATATACATACGGACATTTTTCTCAAAATGCCTTTTTTTATTCAGGGGGTCACAAAACACGTATTCCCAGTGAAATGTCGGTAATGAATTTTTGGGTGGATTACAGTACTTTATCTATTATGCACATTGTAAATATGTGCTAAAGAAAGTAAAAGTATGCTTAGTAGCTCATGCACTTGATTACCAATTTTCCCGGAAGTCGTACAAACCTGCGACTTGAGTTATCTTGTAAATGAGGAGAGGGAGTCCATCCAGTAAAGACAGCAAAGCCGAACGAACGTTGCTTGCCTAGCTTTAGAAACAAACTTCGGTGGAGGCCACACTCGACATACATGGACCGAACATAGAGCGCTTTTAATGACGCAAGTATATGCATACACTACAATATGCAATGTATTTTAACGAATCTGGTGCTACTCCCACTATAAATTAGCATGCATCTTTCATACATTTATGATATTAAAACTAATTATTCTACCCACCTTGCTTATTCATGAAACTGTTTGCCTGCAAGAGATGCATACTAAGGGAGTTTTATTATTCGCACGCAGCGGAAAGAAAAACCGTTTGGTATCCATCCAAATTTTCCTCTTTCACATGCTGTACACAGATGCACAACAAAGTACATACACAAATACGCTCCGGAATTTTTTTTCTCTAGCACATACATAGAAGGTAGAGAAGGTATTGCTTCCACTCAAAAATTCAATAGCGAAATTTCACTAGAAATACACGAAAGTTTCGAAAGTGTAGATTTTTTCAAAAATGACTCTAATGGTTTTGATTAAAATAGCATACGTTTAAAATATTATCATGACAAATGAAGAGTTAATCTTGAAATTTCTGGGAATAGCCTCTAAAACGCTTTTCATTCAGGAGGACTTTTCCATAACCGGTAAGCCTAAGAAATTGACAAAATCTAACAGCACAAAGAAAGTAGATGGTAAAACACACAGCTTATCTCCATTTTTAAGTTAACCATTTCGAAGATGTTCCTGTTTTTTCTTCTTTTTTTTAATAAACTTTTCTCAAAGGGAAAGTCATCATTCGTTTCATGCGTCTTTTGTTTTACTTCTGGTCATGCAAAGAGTATCTAATTTCAGGAGATGGCGAGGAATTTTTAAACATGTTGACTATCGCTTTAGCCTAGAGAATGCTCTTATTTCCCTTCTACTAACAATAGATGAGTAATTAAACCATTTCTGCCAATTTTTATCTCAATTAGCATGAAATAGATAGAAGAATAAATTTTATAAGAGTAATTTGCTACTGAATATGAAGAGAAAGTCATGTGAAGGGAACACACAAGATTTTTAAAGAAGTCCCATTTTAAAGATTCAAGGACCCCAAAATATGCATTTCCGATGAAATTTTGATACCAAAATTTTGTTGATATACTTGAGCTCCTGTATCTAGTATACACACATAAGTGATAGAGAAAGTAATTAATGAAAACATAGAAACCTTCAAGGATAATCATAAAAAATAATCCTTGAGTTCAGAGCTATGCTGTTTTCTGTGGCAAACAGAATCCCTCATATAACTTATATATAATTTTTTTGTACTATCATGTGCATATGTTGCATTGCAACAGCCGGCAGTTTTAGCCAATACGGGTATATCGCTGTTTTGTCAAAATTGTCGCTCGAACCAATTATGTTGTGAAGGAGTGTTTCGTGACTCGTCTGTGCTTAGAGAATGAATGAATGAATGAAAGAAAGAAAGAAAGAAAAGACATATCTGTCTCTCGCCTACGACTAATTAACTAAAGAGAAAGAGAAGCAGTTCCATGTAATTAGATTAACTTCAGTAATATTACAGGATAAATGCTTAACCTATCTATGGAATCCTATTCAAGAAGCAGATTTTGCAAAGATCGCTCGTGATTTTAGCCTCCGTGGACACACTTGGCTATAGAACCTCCAGATATTCGTGAAATTGTCGGCAAGGGGAAATTCGTAAATTTTCTGCAGAAAAAAAAAAATCTGATGTGTCAATAACACGACTTCCTCTACATTATTGTTAAAATATTTATTCTTCTATCTATATCATGCTAATCGAGATAAACATTGTCCTTATAACATGGTCCCTTAAGCAGAAGGGAAAAAATCTGACGTGTTCTATTCACATTATATCCTCTAGCTGTTCAGCAAACAAATATTTTATTCAAAACATTTATCTGTTAACTATACATACTAATCAAGATAAACATATGCAGAATTAGTCTTATAACTAGCTCCGTGTAAGTAAACGGGTAATAAGAATATGCAAAGGCTAAGGCGATAGTCTCATGCTTTAAAACCTGGTCGCTATGTGAAACAATTGAAATTCTAATCTGTTTGCTTTCCAGGGGTAAACAAACGAAAAACGAAAGATGCCTTCTCAATTGAGAAAAGTTTAAGTGGCTAAAAATGAAACCAATAATCTGGAATATCTAGAAAACGGTTAACTCTACAAAAAAAAAAAAAAATGTGTATAACATAAATTGTGTGTCTTAATGAGATTACATTTTTTTTTTTTTTTGTAGTAAGTTTTTGTATCTCATGCGGTTTGCCATGCAAAAGTTATCCAGAATGAAGAGGATTTCAGAGGCTACTCGCAGAAAATCCAAGATATACATTTCGTTTGGCATGAGAATATCTTAAGCATACGGTATTTTAATCAAAATCGTTTGAGGCATTTTTGAGAAAATCAGTTTTTCGTAAAATGTTCCATGTAAAGGGTAGTTGGGGTGGAGAGATTTTCTTTAAAATCTTCGTGTCCATTAAGTCGTAATAACAAGTTTGGTATTTAACGTCTTTTCGTTTTTGAGCTATGCTGCCCATAGACATACACACGGACATTTTTTTTCTAAAAAAGGTTTTTTATTCAAAACATGTATTTCCATTGAAATCTCGGTATCGAATTTTTGGGTGCAATACAATAGGTTTATTCTCTATATACTATGTGTATATTACGTGTAGAGAGAATAATAAATAACGAACAATTCGATCGAAATGTTTGAAAAATAATGCTTACCTTAGCCCAACTCTGTATTTTGGGGGTAGCTAGTGTGCCTTGCATTCAAGAAGCCCTAGTTCGTATCTCGCTGAGGGTGAGTTACTCGGATAAGATTTTTTCGGAGTTTCCCTTATCCTGAGAAAATGTATGTTGAGTAACTTTAAGCTCCATGGACCCCGAGATCATTTGAGCATCATTTCACCAATTTCATTCATCGTCAGATTAACGGCCTTTAATCAGATTAATGGACGTTAAGCTACCAATAAATAAATAAATTCTCACATAACCTATGCGTCAAAGTATGAGAAAATGAGTAACGCCAGAATAGCTCTATTTCGATATAATGGATTTAATCCTGAGACGCAAGGACAGCCGCTGGTTCTGGATTTAAATGACCTCACTCTGGAATTCACCTCTAATGAATTGTTCTATAATCGTCTAACTATTGGTTATTCGATTGTTGCCCAGTATTCGGTCATAATTATGTTTTGTGCACCTTTAGGTAATGAAATGTTACTATTATACGTACTATTGATTGCTTAGTATTCGATTCCCCCAACAACTTGTAAGTTGCTTAAATGTATGAATCATACATCTATGATCATGTCAACCCTATTCCAGAGAGTATAAAGTATTTACACTTCTTTTCACTTGATGTTCACTGAGAAACGAAGTACGGCATGTGAGCATCAAAATCCGTGTACAGTCCCTCCTCCCCTCTATGGCAGTCGGCGCCTATTATAATATTGGTGAAACTTCCTCAGGCGATCCAGATTTGAAAATGTAGAAAATGTTAACATATCTAAATTTGAAACCCGCTAGACTCCCGATTTTATTTTTACTTTTCCTTGGAGTCACTAATGTTTGAGCTTCAAGATCCCTTAGATATGCCCTGTCGGCGCTCCGCAAGTTGCGACTGCTCTACTCCTCTACTTATATTCGACGTTATATAAATTACAGTTATGCTGGAAACTATTGTGTATGCTTTTACATATTTGCTGTTACACCATATAATGGACTATTACATATAATGCAGCAATTTTTTTTTAAATTCGTTTGCAGAAACATCCTAATTTGCATACTCCCAAAGCGTTTTACTAATTCTTAGAAAAAAACTAGGGATATTAATATTTTCTACGTGGTGACATTGAAACAATGGATAAAAGAGACCAGTTGAATTATAGATGGCAAACTATATTTTCAGTCAAGTTCCACAGTTTTGAAACGAATTTTTGGACATCCCGAAAAGAGCCTAGAATAGACCAACAATATCATCATCGTCATAAGAAGCATAACACAATTTGTAACAGCAGAGGTCATAAAGTGGGCGTAGTATTTTACGATACTGCGATGGGTATAATTGATTCATTGGTATGAACACTACTTGGTAGCTAATAGTTCAAGTTAAGGCTATGTACACGTTCATTTTCATACCACAGCTGAATTCTACGCCATATCCTGGCAAATGTTCTGCGAATTAAGGGTCACTTCGTTTGTGGGTAGCTATCACAGCTGCTCGTAATTTTGCCGAGTGTTGATTTTGCAGGTTGACCTTGATGAACACTCAAAGAGCGTTATCAGGTATTATGACGTCTGGACTTCGTGAAGGCCAGACAAAAGATGCTTTATCATCTCAGATCCTATTTCAGCCTACGTTGCGTTTAGGTATCGGCACACTTGCAATGCGAAGTGTGCTGGCATTCTGCATTCCTGCAGGTTCATAGTTTCTTCGATAGCAGCTTATTGCAATTATGCCACCAACCATTCACTAAGCATGTCCTGGTTGGTAGACTTAATTCGTTAACGAAATCTTGGAAGAAGAAGAAAGGGCCAAAAATATTTTGCATTCCACTCCACAGCATGACTCAGGGATTTTCAAAATAGGAATTATTTCTGTACCCCAGAAGATGATGCTACTCGAGCGCATGTACTGGTAGATAACACAGTCGTCAGTGAAGGGCACATTGTTACGGCGTCATTGCTTACGGAATGCTTAAGGAATATTCTCCATGTCGCTTCACGTGTATCTACGAGGGTCGACTGATTAAGTCCCGGGCCTCACACAGATATGGCGTCACTAGGCCTGTTAGACGGTAACATCGTACAATTTAACTCTAGACTAACTTGTATCCATAGATACAGGTCAATAGTTGTTTAGTTTTCAAATGACAGCATTTTAAACAAGACAACTTTAAAGTTTTCACGAAAATGGAGGATTTGGAAAAACGAGCAGTGATTAAATACTTCCGTTTGAAAGGCTTAATGCCAAAAGAAATCAAGGAGGAAATGGACAGTACATTGAAAAACTCTGCCCCTTCACATTCAATGATTAAAAGGTGGGTTGCAGGGTTTAAAATGGGACGTACGAGCACTATTGATGAGCCTCGCTCTGGACGCCCTGTAGAAGTGACAACTCCAGAGATCATTGAAAAAATTCATCGTTTAGTACTGAAAGACCGCAGATTAAAGTTGTTTGACATAGCAGAACGTGCTATCTATCAAAAGATCGTGCATGTAATATTTTAAGTAATGTTTTGGATTTTCACAAGTTCTGTGCAAGATGGGTGCCGCGTTTGTTGACACCTGATCAGTTGCAAAGAAAATATTAAATGCATGTTTCTGTTAAAAATGTGGAGCTCTACCGTAAAAATCCCAGTGAATTTTTGAGACGGCTTATTACCATGGATGAAACTTGGATACATCACTACACTCCAGAAAGTAAATCACAGTCAAAACAGTGGATGCCGCCAGGTGAACCAATCCAAAAAAAGGCAAAGCAAATTTTGTCTACTAACAAGGTTATGGCGAGTGTTTTCTGGAATGCACAGGGAATTATTTTTATTACTTGGAAAAGAGCAAGAGTAACACTGATGACTACTACGCAAGCTTACTGCAATGTTTGAGTGATGAGGTGAAAAGAAAAGGACCTCATTTGGCAAAAAAATAAATAAATAAAATAAAAAATAAATAAAAAAAACTTGTTTCATCACGACAATGCTCCGGCCTGGGACAAATGTGCGAATTAAAGTTGTAATTGCTTGAACATCCACCCTATTCACCAGATCTAGCACCCAGTGACTACCACTTGTTCCCAAACCTCAAAAAATTTCTTGGAGGACGAAGATTTCACAGCAACGACGAGGACATTGATGTGGTAAACAGCTATTTTGAGGACCTTGATAAGTCGCACTACAGAGTTGATTTAATTAAATGAGAACACCGATATGACATATGTATTGGCCTTTCTTGAGATTACGTTGAGAAATAAAGCACAAAAAAGTTAAATGCTGTTTTCATTGAGAGGCCCGGGACTTATAAGCCGACCCTAGTATTGACGTGGAATGGTTAAATCAATCTCCATGTGTTTTGTCATGCTTGAACCATAAATATCAAGCTCAGCATATCTTTTGCGAGTGTATTTTATGGGAGACATTTTCATTAACGTCTCAGCAGCATGACATGTCTCTCTACTGGTTGTCGACATAACGATTTTCGAACAGCCTTTTCACACTATACGTGTAAATGCACGCATTTTACATTCCAACAGTGACGGTTCCATACCAAAGGGGTCAAGAAATTTAATATATATCGTTCCCATGGTGTCACCGGTACGTTTATCACGAAGGCACGCCGATATCAGTAATCTTTATTGGTATAATACAGACTTTGATTAACCATGTTTGTTTTTTCCTCCCTTGCACAATCTAAATGCACATTGCAGGATGCCAAGATTCTCAAGATATGACTATTTAGGGTTCAACATAAATAATAGAAATAAGGGGATTAGGCCCATTTTGTGACCGTACTGTACATTTCAGTCGGCTGGTGAAGCTGCTAACATGAAATAAGAAATGACGTTTTAAAAAGAAAAAGAACAATAAGACGGTTGTATTTTATGAAAATGTGTTTTTGTGCCAAAAAGATGTTGCATACACTTTTGACCTAAAACAATCATAAGCGTTAGGTTTGTTATTTTCCGAGTACAGCAAATTTGAGAAAGATGTTTTAAATTAAATGACAGCAAATTGTATGACATTTGTGTATAATTAGTTTGTTTGGGGAGGGGGCGGTAGAAGGAATATTCAAAATATGCACATAAAAGTTAAAATAAAATCATTTATTAATGATTCGCTTACAGGATTTTGAACATTTAATGTAACTCATATTTTAGGCCTTTGTGGTGCATTAACTCTCAAAAATTGCTGAATTATTACAAGTTAATCTATGTTTGTGCCATTTATGTAATATTAACTAAACTTACAATTTGGCGACTGAAAACAAATGCTGACTGCAATACGGTATGTAAAACTGGTTCAGTTGCCTTCTAGGTTACGTACACTGCGTCAAGAGAGCAGTATCCTAAAAGTACCGCATTTCGACTCATCTTACACGCGGGCAGGTGTGCTAAACACACATGTAAAGGACAATATGCGCATTAGATAAATGATGCAGTTGGGTTTTGAGCAACTTGAATCTTCCGTAGTCCGGATAACAATTCACATTATTGTGGTTTACATTTATTCGTGTTTAACAGATTTCTACACCAAGACCCTCAAACATGCTAAATGGAATAGAACGATCGTTATGTGATACTTGTGATCCTGTATTATTCATTATTACACCAATATCTATATAGCTCAGCAACATCTTTAATTACCACTATGGGGAGCTAAAATGGGGTTAGTAACTATTGATTACACCCGACATTTCCATTGTGATTAATTTTACTTCAATATCGATGAGAAACTCTGCGAATGTACACATTATTGTACTTCGTCTTGCCACCTGTCCGAAAATACTCTAGTCAAATCAATAGGCCATCGCTGAGATTGTTGTGTTCTAGTATTCTTGCAATCTTCAATTGTTATCTGAAGAAAGCCAACATGGAATTAAATACCACAGATTATACAAATACGTCATCGTGAGTACCTGCGAGAATTCCCTGCAGCCTACAAAGTGGAAACAAAATAGAGTTCTCAGTATTAGAAGAGCTTTGTGTATTGATTATCTGGAGTTCCTCATACGGTGAAATTATCGTAAAGACCTGGATATTTATATAACGGGTTTTCTCACTCGAGTAATCAATTTTTGTTAATTTGTCTTTGTGCCTTATATTACGTGTATTAAGTTTGTAAATAAAAACTGTTTTAATTTAAACACAAAATGTATCATTGAATACAATTACACAATTTTCTCTACACATTGTATTGTGCTTTAATATCTATTTGGGAACTAAAAACTGATTGTTAAGCGTAATACACTTTATCGAGTGGTTCCAATACACATATTGTTGCACATACTATAGCCAAATAGTTAAAAACCTTACCATATGTTGGATCTGATATTTTGAATACTTTATGCATGGCCTGATTAAGAAAAGAAATGGACATAAAATTACAGAAGTTTGTAGCTTGAAATACGGAAAAAATTCGACTAACATCAGGAAGTATCTGGTTAAAGGTTAAATAGGAACGAAAATTATTTTAAAAGAAGGGCAGTACCCTTTTATCTTACGTAACCTTTTGTCTATCTCTCTATGATTTTATAGCATATAAATCAGATAGTATACAGGGTTGTTCACGTCCTCTTCACCAAAAATAAGCGATATACGTTTTGTACATGACCACAATGTATCAAATTATGATATTTTAATAAAAATCCTTACATTATTTCTGAGGAAATATAATCTGTCAAACATGTTCACATAAAGATTAGATTGAGGTGGAGGAGGAGTATTATGTGAAAACTTTTGGATATCATCCTTGAAGATGCTGGAGTTAAATATCAAGTTTGGTTTATACTTCACTTTTCTTTCTTTCAGGAGTGGTTGTTTTAAAATGCATTTGTTGAATTCAACGGACTTCAAAAGATGGCAACTCGATATCTAATGTATACGAGGAATACAATATTCCTTTTCTGTTATAAAGGTGCCGCGTTACACTATCCTAATTAGGAAATTCGATTGATTTAGTATTTATTTAAAGTATAAGTTTATAGCTTTAAAACTCCATGCAACAAATCATTGTTAAAAAGCTTACTCTTCTATCAACACCGTGCAAATCGAGATAAACATTAACAGAAATTCTCCTTTTTGCTTGGTTCCTTGAAAGTAGAAGGGAAAAAATCTTGTGTGTTCCATTCACATGATGTCCTGTAACTGTTCGGCAAACAAACCTAATATTCAAAAGATTATTCTTTTATCTACATCATGCTAATTAAGATAAACATTAGCTGAATTAGTCTTATTACTAGCTTTCTTGTAAGTAGAAGCGAAATAAGAAAATGCACTGACAAAAACGATAGTCTCGTCCTTTAAAAGCTATGTGGAACAATTTAAATTCCAGTCTCTTTGCTAGAAATGAGAAGAAAGAGTCTTCCCGTTTGAGAAAAATTAAACTGATTTGAAACAATAATCCCAAATATCTCAAAAACGGTTAGCTGTACAAAAAACTATGTATAAATTTGTTTTTTTAATGAGATTTGCATTTTTTGTGTAATAAGTTTTTGTATATCTCTTACCAGTTATACAAAAGTCGTCCAGAATGAAGAGGCTTCAGAGGCTATTCCCAGAAAATTCAAGATATACATTCGTTTGTCATAAAAATATCTTAAACATAAGGTATTGTAATCAAAATTCTTAGAGCCAATTTTCGAAAAATGTTCCATGTATGAGGGTAGATGGGGGTGGTGGAATTTTCTTGAAAATCTTTGTGTCGCATCCTTGAAAGATACTCAAATTAAATACCAAGTTTGGTATTTAACCGACTTTTCGTTTTTGGGCTATGCTGCCCAAGAGACACAAACACAGGCGCGGGTTTTTTGTACTCAGGGGACCTCAAAACATATGTTTACAGCGAAATCTCGGTATATACTTTTTGGTACGATACAATGTATTCTCTCTACACTATGTACATAGTACGTGTAGAGAAAGCAAAAACGCAATGGCATATTTATTTCTTTTACGATGCTCTATATACCTGTAGCGTTCGCCTTTAAAGTAGATCGACCCGCTGTATTGCTTTAACTGTGAAGTTGCCTGCACCCAAGGGTACGCACAAAAAAATCTCTCTCTCTCTCTCTCTCTCTCTCTCTCTCTCTCTCTCTCTCTCTCTCTCTCTCTCTCTCTTTCTTTCTCTCTCTTTCTTTCTCTCTCTTTCTCTCTCTCTTTCTGTCTTTCTCTCTCTGTATTCTTTCTTTTTCCCCCAAATTGAGATATGAGCCCGAAAATACGGGATGTGTACTCAGATGACTTTCTCTACCCATTCTTTCGTCATTCTTATTAAAACATGTACCTACTTCTATCCCGTTCATATTAATCAAGATACGCGTTTGCAAAAATGGTTTCTTACTCATTTCGTTCCAAGTAGGGTAGATAAAGGGAGCTGCACTGATAGTCCTTTGAAAAGCGGCTCGCTCTAAGCTGTCTTTAAAATTTCACTCCTTGCGTGACCACGAGGAACGAATGGTGACTTAGCACTTAAAATATATAAAATCTGAAAATTCTAAATGTCGAAAATGGTTAGTGCCACAATATTTTTACATAAACGTATGCTTTAGTACTCTTAAAATATTATTTACTAGGTTTTTATCTTTGTGTTTACCAGTAATACAAAATTATACTACATAAAATAGAATGACGAGGACTTCCAAGGTTATCCGCAGAAAATTTGAAAAATAGATTTTGTCGCGCAAAAATCTTAGACATTTTATATTTTAATGAGAATCGTTAAACTCTTTTTGAGAGAATAAAACATTAAATCATTTTCTTATATAAGTGTAGTTTCGGATAGTATTATTTTATCGGAATTCTCCGCACCACGTCTTTGGTATGTGTCAACTAGGTAGGTAAATACTAGGTTGGTATTCATACGAATTTTCTTTTTTGAATTAACTCTCGTGCGCGTGGAGCTTGTTCTAAAACATTGTTTTAATTCAGAGAACCTCAAAACACCAATTTCCGGAGAAATCTCGAAATTATTGATGCTATACAATGTTTCACCTGCTTTCTTTTGATAGGCGGCATATAAAATAATATCAAAGATGATAATGATCATGATGAGGGTGGGGAAAGTAATAATGATAATAATCACAATAATTATTATTGTTATTATTAATAATAATAATGAACTTAATCATACATTAGGCTTTCTAGCCCGCTTTATTGCTAAGTAATCACCATTTCCAACTGCAATTTATGGTCCAATAGCTCAAAATATTTGAGTGCACAATACCTAGAGTTAATAAGAATACTTTAAAGACGTTTTATATTCTCCTGGTACATAACAATGTTCCTATTGTTAATTGTTACATATGATTATTGTGATTTAAATACTTCAAAATGTATTGGAAAACCTATTGTATCACGATGCAAATAGAATACTGCAACATTCTATATATATATATATATATAGAATGTATATATATTATATATACAAGAGAATAGTTCGTTCGTGGCTCTCATACTAACTTACTGTGGCTCTACTCCCAACTATAGGATGGCTTTATTAAGTACCCCTATCTAGGGCGTCAACCCTGACCAGCTCATTTGCATTATTCACAAAGCCCAACATGGTTCGGAGTGCCTCAAGCTAATGAATGCACCCAGTAATTTCTTCAGGGACGAGTTTGCCCCAAAGAATTGCGCACGCGTGTGTGTGTGTGTGTGTGTGTGTGTGTGTGTGTGTGTGTGTGTGTGTGTGTGTGTGTGTACTACATGGACGACATTAGAAACAACACAATATTACTACATAGTTGACAATTTCGTTATTATACATTGTAAAAAAAACAAGGGTCAGAATCATTTATGTTGATGGTTTATATCCTATTTTAACTATTCTATTTAACCATCTTTTATAAATCATTCGCATGTGAAATTTATTATATCTAGACATAAGTTTAGTTTTTGTTATATAGAGCATTTTAAAAAATATCTAACGTAAATTCTTTTATTTTATTCTACGATTATAAACAGCTTTTTAATGCTTTCATTACCGTACATAATTGGTTAATTACTCAATAATTATGATAATATATATCCTATATCAATGACATAATACGGTATTCCAAATTACTGTGGCTTATAGAGAGAAAATTAAGCCATTTTTTATATTCTTTACTTTAAGATACTAAGATGCAAAAACTTTCTTAAATTTTAAAATATAGATAGTTAAGATCTGAATGTATAAGAAATTACCAAGTTGCGCTGATATTAACTTCATCATATTCCGTAATACTTTCTTAATTCTCTCCCAAGAGGCGAATGAAGGCATATGGCGTATTATCCAGCGTCAATACGCTGTACAAATAGCAAATGAAATGAAGGGAGAGAAACTAGCGTCTCATAACTCTTTTATGTCAGATCTTGATGTCGAATTATTTCATGGTTTATTTTCTACAATTTATAAGCAAAGATTGCATAATAGGTTGTATCCAACTCATGGATAATGTTAATATAACATGATCATTAAGATTACAACATTGTGACCATACAACACCTCTTTATTGAAATTCGCACTCTCTACGCGGAACATATCACTAGGAGCAATTAAACAAAAGCAAAATATATTTTGAAAAGTGGCTATTAAATGTTACATTAATTGCATTTACGGTAACCTAAAATGTATATAAATATACCCTTTTCAGAATTCCTGTTTTTGTGGTTTGCAAAGAGAAGCAACGTCAAGTGTTTCGCTTCATCAGCATGCTGTCATTGAATTAATTGTTAAAACAGAACTCTTCTGTTGAAATTCATTTCAAACTTGAACGCGTCTGTGGAAATATCGTGGCCAGCATTTACGAGATAGGTGAGACATTTCTAAGATAGGAGCACGAGTATCCAAGATGAGCCTCATAGCAGTCGTCCTGGAACTGGTTCCGTGGAGCGCAACAAGGAAAGAGTTGATGAGCTCTTAGAGAAAACAGACGATCTCTGTCGATGAAATCGCTGAAAAACATAGTGCAGTGCAAGAAATGATTTTGAAAGCTTAGGTCATCGAAAAGTTTATGCTCGCTGGGTCCCACGTTAATGTACCGAAGACCACAAACTTCAGAGATTTACAATCACCCTTAACCTTCTTCAGATATTTCAAAATGAAGGTAAGTATGTTTAACGAGTGTTTTAAAAGGCGGGGAAATTCGCAGAGGCACAAACAATTTCATATGAACTTAGATTAGCATTAATTTTATTATCTGTTAACTGGTTCCATCATTATGAGCCTGAAACAAAAGCCTGAGAATGGAATGATATCTCTTGGATTTCCCATAGAAGAAGCTGGAACGCAGATCTGTCACACGGTTATTTTCAAGCTTGCAAAACGAAGGGAAAGGAATATGTACAAAGAAATGGAGATTGTGTTGAATCGTGGCAGTAAAGTCTATAGATTATAGCGAGTGCTTGGTGTGTCTACCAAATAAATATTAAGGCTTTTAAAAAATGTTTCTCACGACTTTCAGCATGAGCCTCACTCATCATATAACGATTGTTTCCATAATGTTTCTGTAGCGCTGTTACCTCCGTTTCAGGCAGATCCAGCGGAAATGGAAGATTCCTTAATGCTGGATTTTCTGAACATAATGGCGAAAGCCTCTAGAGCGTTGCTAAAGCACTACTGCCTGGTAGAACTTGAAGCAAACCCCGCCGATGTGGGAGTTTCCTAAACTGGAGGTTCTGACATGCACACAACGACTGTCTCTATTGCATTGTTATAACACTGCTGCCTGTAGTTCAGAGAGATCCGGCTGATGTATATTCTTAATGCTAACTGTTCTGAAGCTCTTATAGCGATTGTCTCCGCAGCATTGCTGCCTGCGGTTAGAATACGCATCGAATATGAAAGTCTTCTTAATATTCTTGGGATAAATTCTAAATTTCATTGATTATTATCAGCATAGGAATTCTTAAGCAGTTTCAAGTTATTTGCACTCCACCATTGTGTCAATACAAAGCACGTAAACAACAGCAGCCAAGCGTCACTGACGTGCAGATAAACAGATCTAGTAATTGCTGTTTGAAAACGTCAACAGGCTTTACGAGGGATGGGATTGTTTCTAATCTGCAACTACACTGTGTAAAATCTAGTAACAATTCAATTTCATTTGGTCTTGGCGTTACTGCTTAGAAATGTCTATGCATGATTTTAGCAGGTTCTGGCCTGGATGTCCGAGTGTTGCAGCCAGCAGTGGTCACCATATTGTAGACAATGGGCAGAGGCAGACGATGCAGCAGACGTGCAAAATGCACGTCATTTTTCCTGTACACTTAAATACAAGAAATGGTACGGCTCGGAACACAATCTCGCTCGCTGCGTATGATGGTGCGCTTAAGCTTCTATTGTTTTGCGACCGGATTCCAGTGTAATCGATAGTGCGTGCCACTGGAAGGAGTATCTGTAAAGAGTTTTTCAGACTTGTTTCTGGCTCACTGTAAATCGTAATTTACATGATGTTGTGTTTTGTTCTGTTCCTAAGCACCTGAGGAGGTGTGCATTTTATGTATCTTAACCGTACAACATAACCCACTAGGTGTGTTTTCTCGATAAATGTTGTGTGTTAGGTTACAACGTTTTGCAATGCACTAGAGAACATAATATTCAAGTGTAGAGCATTGAAAGTAAGCTGTAAGAAACCATTTTCCATATGTTGGGGTTCTTTAAAAGAGGCATCTCGATTCAATAAAAACACGTAGATAATACAGTTAGGGGGAAGATGGATGAATAGAGTAAGAAGTATAGAATAATAATGGAATTCACATCTTAAAAGTAATAACCTGTAAAGTAGACTGGACATTTACGTCTGGTAAATGCTTTCTAGGTAAAAACCGGTGTGTAAAACCTAATATATGCCGATGGCTCTATGAAGCTATGGCAAAATCACAATTACTTATGAAGCACCAGTATGGTGTCCAAAGATGCTATAAATTAAAATTAAGCAAAAATTGAACATCTCCAAAGTTGACTTCTCTATGCATGTCTGGAATTTTTAGAAGCATACCCATATTTTTATGAAAGCCCTACTTGGTGTCGCCTTACTAGAGCAAGTATCCAAACCGAGGTTAGACTAGCAGTCTGCAGAATCATCCAGGTGAAGAAAACCGTTGTAAAAAACGCCATATTTTGTAAAATGGAAGTTTGTACACTATCAATTAATATTGTTTTATCTTCCAGCCCTTCAAAGTAAAATTCCTAATAGAACAGCTTTGAGAAAAAAAATCCTCTTAATGCGCAAGAATCACGCATAAATGGAAAATTGAGGTAACTGCTGCGAATCAACGGGAAAATGCAACAGCGTAAGATTAGAAAAATACACCACTGTCTTTCAGTCGGGTATACTCGTCATACTTAAAAGCACGCGCCAATACTGGAAAAAGGGATTGTAGGGAAATACATCCCATAAGCTCGGGTAGCTAGGCTGCACTTAAAGCTCTCGGTTCCTATCACTTAAGATCTCAAATAATATAGGGATGTTGTCGATATTAATTAAGCCTTTCCTCCCGCAACACTGTAGAAGTGCTGTGGGTACCTGCACACGAAAGTATCACGGAAGATGAAAATGTTGTTGTCTTGGCAAAGAAAGTAATCAAATCAAATCAATTTTATTCACCATATGATTTCATTACAGAAATATCGGTTTCGTCAATAGGAATTACATAATAATCACAAAATATACTTATACTAGTTACTACTTACAGATATTTACAATATTAAAATTCTAGTACAAACTTGAAATAAAACTAGTAAATTAAGCCATTTCCAGATATTCGTTCAGTGAGTAAAAGCATTTTAGAATTAAGAATCTCTTTAATTTCCTTTTGAATATTGCCATAGAGGATAACTGCTTAAAGGTGGTAGGGAGTTTATTATACAATTGAATACCACTAAGGTAAAAACTTTTCTCATATAGGGATCTCTTATGCCCTATTTTATGAAGGTTTAATTTACTTCTTGTATTATGTAGCATCTCTTCCATTTACAAAACCAGAACCTGTCTGTGGAGTAAACAGCACAAGAGCCAAAACACAGGAACAAATTAAGTCCAAAGAGGAACTTAAAAGTAATATCCATAAATAAACTGTAGAGGCAAATAATTGATAAAAATGTTGAAAAACTAAATAATCCACTTATTAGGGTAATAAAACATCACTTAAAATAGCTATGAACTTCATTACTGGACATCCGAGGATAATGGGACTATATTAAATGGAACCCATTTGTGGTGTGTACCGACAAGCCAACTAAACACTGAAACATATTTTACTAAAATGCGAAGCTACAAAACGGATAAGATACCAGATTTTTGGAGCCACCACGAAACTAGAAAACAAATACTAAACTACCAAGGATATAGATATGATCCTTAGTTTGGAAAGGTCGTAAGTCTTTTTAGGCTGAGGTGCTCAAGGGAAACCTGCTTCCAAAGTAGTCGTGGTTATGGAAGAATAATAATAAACGGGTGTAAAACATCGTGACAGTCCCCTACTTCTGAAGCATACATGTGCATTGGGAGTGACTAGCCCACCTGCATAGTGGTCCCACTATTGAGAGTGTGACTTCGGTCCCTTGTTCCCCCACCACTCACGGCTTCTTATTTCTCCTCTTTTACGCATATGGGGTGTCACGACGTCTTACATAAGCTGAGAAAGGAACAATAAAGAAATCGTATGTATTACATTCACATGATTTCTCTACTTCTGCAAAAATAATTCTTACAAAAGATTTTATCTACTTCACGTACATCTAAATAAACAGTTGCAGAAATCCACGCTGTTCCTCCTAGAGTAGATTATCCTACTGGTTGTAATTTGGCTTTTAATGTGCTTGCATATATTTTATATCCAGCATTGCAAAAAGATTCCTCTATAATTGTAGCAATTATTTTTATCTCCTTTCTTGTGAATATTTATTATTTCTATCTTCCACTCTGTAGGCATGTTTCTTGTACTCCATATTATTTAACAGTTGTAACATATATCTTTTAAATTTCCAACTTCCATATTTGACAAGTTTCATGTTAATTCCATCTAAATACGGAGCTTTCCTGTTTTTAGTTTTCTACAGAGTCGCTTGAAATTCTTCTAATTGCATTACGTTGGTTCATATTTATCGTATCAACTCCAAAATGTTATGCTCCTTAACTAATAGTGCTTTATAGTGTTAATACATTTTTAAGAATCTTTCCAACATCATCTCTGTACTTGTCTGGTCAATTTTTTTGTTACTACTTTTTATAAAAAACACCTCTTTGTTCCAGATTTTGAATCTATTAAACCTTCTTCTCTGCTGATATCCCAAAATTTTTCTAAGTTTTTATTAATGTTGTATTCTTCATCTCCCAATATATCCTTACATTTCCTATTCTCCCTTTCAAATTTCTATCTAATCTTGCTTCATAGAGTTCTCTTATGCTTGGTTCTTCTAAAAACTGCATTTTAAACTTCTTTCCTGATGCTTGTCTTGTTATCTTTTTAATTGAATATATTTCTTAGGCAATTTTATTTTTGTTTTTGCCAAATAATGGTCATGTCAGCCTCCGCTCCTTTGTAACTCCGGGTATCTAAAACGTCTGGTCAAGGATTGCTAAGGATTATTGCGCCAGAAAAAAAAATTAATCCGTGGTCTAGGAATCAGAGGCTAGCATGTTACCCCTAGACCACATCAATAGCGTATGGCTTACATGTTTTAGCTGCTGAGTGTTGACAGGCTGAGGGCATCCCGAAGGTATGTTATGCTGTATATACCTGTCCTTGCTAGAGCTTAAACCTTTATGACAGGATTATGGGATTTGCAGAGTGGCGGGTGAGAATGAGGTAGAGGGTGTGACAGGAGGTAGTGAGATTCGCTCCTCTACGGTTGACAATCATGGTGCAACGGCCCTATTGAAATGCTGGTATGAGGTTATTTTTAAGTGTTTATATTTCTTAATTTTAGCGCGTCTATTGCAAGTTTGAAGTTCAAACAACTCTTGGAAGGATTGTATAGGAACTTAGCCTTTGGAATTGCTCCGTTACCAGATATGCCGGCGTGCCATGGTGGAGCGGTAATGCCTGAAGCGGCGTGTTCCTGGGGTTGTAATTCTCAAGAGACCGAACCTGGGCACTTCGATGAAATGGCAAACTCGTAAATTTTTTTAGCCCGGCGCCTAATTTCATCCTCCAGTGTGGAAGGCCCGCACAGTGGTCTGACAGGAAAGGATGGTGATACGGAAGACCCATATATTCTGCACCCGCTGCAGAGGCAACAGACGAGACTGCGGCCATGTACTAGATCTCGCAGTTACAAAGTAGGAGCCGCTTTAAGATATCTTAATTTATATGTTAGAATCAAAATCGTTGCAGCCATTTTTGAGAAAACCTAAATTTTCAAAAAAGATTCCATGTAAGGTGTAGTTTGGGGAGAAGGGATTTTATTGGAAATCTTCGTGTCGCATTCTTGAAAGATGTTGATCAAAATATCATTTAGTATTTAGCACACTTTTCGTTTTTGAGTTTTGCTGTATCCACACGGCCGCTTTTCCTAAAAAATCTGTTTTTGGAATTTGAGGGTTCTCAAAACATATATTTACAGTGAAATTTCGACATCGAATTTTTTGCGAAACACTTCCTGTATTTCACGTAGTAGAGAAAATAAAATGAGGCGCTGAACAGAGGAAGACTTTTGCTTAATATTTTTTAGATTTTCTTGGAGTTATTATTATTATTATTATTATTATTATCATAATTATTATTATTATCATTATCATCATAATCATCATCATAATCATCATCGAACATCTCCATTTTGTATTTTACTGGTGTACTGTTATATTTAAAGGTTACAAAAACTTATGTAAGCTATCTGGAAAGTGCGTGTTTTTATCTTGTTACTTTGGCAAATGAGATCGTTAGGTTTATGTCTAGTTAATATAACTATTCTGCATAATCAAAAGCAGTACATTCGTGTATATTAATTCACTACAACACTAGGTAAGTTAAGACTGCTACCGCCGTGCTCAGTGTGCGTAAATGATGTTGCAATGAAGTTGCAGAGGTTTATAATAATTGAAGGCTGCAGTTCTCCGTGGCCGAATTACACTTCAGTACTAATGCGCAGCTAAGAGAAGATGACAGATGACAGTACTGCCGCATCGAACTGCTGGGTTGAGGCTTCAAACCTGGACGTGCCATAATCCTCCTTGGTAACGCTCACACTGCAGCTCCTGTCGGGAAGTCCTAAAAGCACCCTCCCTAACCACAGATCTCGGTCCATGCGTTTTGATCTCATTCCGAAATGAAAAAAGCGTTGCTAGGAAACGCGTTGCAAACGAGTATATCTAAAGCACATCTTCGGGCATTAACGAGATATTCTTGGCGATGACATCCTGTGCCTGCCTCGTCGTTGGTAAAAAATTTGAAACACACCAAGGTGTGTTTGTTAAAATTTTGTTATGTACATGTTGTTTGCAATAATGCTTCTATATTTTAACGCGTTATGCATTGCATAATATTTGGAAAGAGAAGCATAGTTCATAGTTTCTGTCCAAACTGTGGCCTTAACTTTCACAAAACGAGAGAGGGGGAGAGAGTGAGTTTATCAGAAATAATTTAATTCATAGCGCATAACCCTTTTTGTGATACCACAATTAATTTTTAGCCAGGGTCTTGGTATTTTTAGTTTTTGTAGCACATAGAAGCATTACACTAATCCTACCAAATAAATAATGTTTTTTTTTAAACCAGATCCATTGTATGTGACACTCAGAAAGAAAAGCCTTATAAATATAAAACTTGGTATTTAACTCCAAATATCCACAGCATGCAATCTTTCATAAAAATTGTCCCACTCAAATTAGCTTTTATGTTTAAACATATTTTGTTAAACAGCTTCAACCCAGCTCTAGCGGCTTTTGAATAATAGCATTTGTTTAATATTGGCACGAATAAAATTATTTATATTTTCTGTGAATATCTGCTTCATTGTTACTGAAGTTTTGCACCGTAAGAGATAAAGAAAAACTTAGTTAAAAAGTGGTTCTCATTAAAACATACCATTTTGTCAAATGTTTATTTCAAAATACCCTATGATTACATTTTCCCAGTGTGTGTGTGTGTGTCGAATGAGAGATGTTGTTTAAACAGTTTTCGATTCATTTTTATTTGTTTTTAATTGTTTAACTCTGTTTTACTTTTACTTAACATTTTGATCACATCGGGATGGAACTATTTGATAAGAAACCTCGTTGAGGTATGTGGTGGACAGTAGCCTTTAAAGCCTCATCCCCTTGCGCCGCAGGCAGATGGGGTTAGGGGTGCCGTCCAGTCCATTTACCCTCTCTGTGAGTAGATGGCAGAGTAATCGCAATTACCATCTATTTTAAATTTTGTTATTGTTTTTAGACTGAAAGTGGAACTTTGGGTCGTGATATTAGATACTCAGTTTGGTTACTCAGATGACTATGGGGAACCGGTAAAAACTCAGATTGTTCGGACCATGGAATTAAAACTCAGGACCTCCCGAGTGCAGACCGTACCGCCTGAGCCATCCCCCTCGGTGGGTATTTAATTCTGTCACGAATAAGACTTCTGAATTTATTGCTCCTTCCTTCAAATAACCATATGAACCTGTATCCACGTGGCTAGACTAATCTTTGTTAATGAATGCTATAGTTACCTAAACTAACTAAAGAGAAATGATAATGTAAAGAGAAAACATTTGTTTGTATATGTAGGGTAATTAAAATCAAAAATTAAAATAATTTTTCTACCATTGAAAACCCCTATTCTTCCTTACGACATGAACTCTAAAACTCTTAATTTAAATTATAAATTATTAAAAGACTAAAAAGGAATTCAACGATTTCGTTGAAAAGAATGGCATGCACTAGGAAATAATTATGTTCTCCGCAGGAACGCATTTAAGAACAAAAGCCGGTCAATTTTATCACAGTCAATGCATGCACAAGATTTCCTGATATTTCCTGTGATGGAAGACTCAAATAAGATAACTTAAAACATCAATATGAAAAATGCAGCTCCGTGAACGGTACAACAGAGTAACGAGTATATGTTTGCAATTGTATAACAAGAGTAGAATTAATGAGGAAAATGTTTGAAATGCTTCCCCCCTCTTTTATGGGAAATTACATGATAAATTATACCAAATTCTAATTGCATCTTGTGTATCAGAGTATATTAAAACATATAAGTTGTGTTTATACCGAATTGCACTTTTTTCTTAAATCTACTTAATTTAGTAATACACAAAACTCTATATTAATTATTCCAATGAATAAAAAAAGTCCTAAAAAGAAAAAGCAGAAAAACAATTACACTGGAAAGGGCAGAAGTAGAAAACAGATTCCTCATGCCCAAGTCTATTACATATTAGTCGGCAGTGCAGCCACGTGACACCTTTATCTCCCCTTCCACTGACTCAAAAGTATAATGTTACTTCCGCTACCATAGGTTTGTTCATCTAAGACTATTTGCTAGAAGGGCTAAATTAGGTTTGGGGGCAGCGCAGGAAAACTAGTTTTGCTAATTGTCTATGTATATGTTTGTAATCTTTTAGGTAAGAAGCGGAGGAATGGCTTTGCTTTACGGTTTCCGAGCTGGTCTCCAAAATCTGAACTAATGTGCACGGATAGGGGTTGTGTGAAATGATAGTATGCGCGTAAACATGTAGTGCAACATTGAAATAAAGAATATGAAGTAATAATTTAAATAAGTCATTCGGGTGCACAGACTCAACATCTTTACTATTGAAATATATTAAATAAATTAAATAAAATTAAATCAAATTAAATATATTATGGTCAATAACCGTTTCACAAAAAGAGCACAAGAAAAATGTATTAAGTACGATTTAACCTTTTACTTAATCGTACTGATGTTGAAATTAAAATGCGTAAAATGAAACATGACATTAAAACTTAGATTGAAACTTACCGTATTCATTGTGCTGAAACGGTCCTTCATTTTCGGCGATGTGCTCTCAAAGGGTACGAGTATCATCGTTAGCCGGTGGCACACTGGTACTTAGAAACTTAACATAACTTCAAATTTTGAACAGGCAGATCATGGTCTCCTATATCAAATTAGTTGTTTATGAAATCTCCACACTCTCTGAAAATATCCCGTTGTACTTCATAACATCCTGTACGTTATAATATTTATACATATTATACATCTGTAGATACCCTGATATAATAACTAATAAAACAACACAACTTGAAAAGTTTCATTCGATTCTGTGTTCTTCTTACTTTAATTGCTATTTATCAAATATTGCAGAAATGAGTTGATGTAACAGATTCAAAACTTCTGGCTAACTATTGTGATTCTATAGCTGAATGTATTCTAATAATCTTCATATAAGAAATGTGTGTTGTATTTCCTTTGTAGTTGTGTTTTAAGCAAGTTTGTTAGGATGGTGTGGTAAATAATTGCATAAAGACAGAAAATTGCTATCATTAGAAATATCTAGGTCGAGATAATTTTTCTCGATGGTTTTCGATTGTAAATGATTTTTTTCCTCCAAAAAAACCTTGTACCTTGGAGAACCAATCTGTGCGAGAAAAAACTGCAAATACGGATCATTATATCATTCTCAAATGCTGACACAAATATTTGCACTCTTTCATCCTCTGTGGTCTAGGGTTAACATGCTAGCCTCTGGTTTCCCAAGGTTCCGGGTTCAAACCCGGCGGAGGGCGGATTTTTTCGGGCGTATAAATCCTTGGCATGGTTTTCTTCTGAAGAGAATTAAAGCCATTGAACCCGTGCTGTAGATTTTCGGCACGTAAAACAACCTCAAGCCAGATAAAGAGACTTCTGAGCAAAACTAAGAGGTATAGAATGGGACTATAAGAACAGCAGCAGTTAAAAAGCGCCCATAAATAAAAATTCAATTTTATTTAATGTATAATAATATGCATGTAATATATACGTGCGCCTCTGAAATTTTCTCTACAAATATTTTACTCAGGGGGCTTCAAAACATCTATTTCTAATAATATGTCACTATCGAAATGTTGGATGGAATTCAAAATGACGTTCTTTTCTACAATGCACGTGGTAGAGAAGTAAAAATGGAACTAATCAGAAAGACAAGTTCCAAAGCTAGTGTTTTAATAGTTATCATTGCCTGGATGCTCGGTTATTTTCAGTAACCTTGCTTTACAGCCGAGATGTTCGCTGTCCATCGCCTACGAACAAAGGAGGAATATAAGAAACGAGAGGAGGCAAAAGGTTAAGACAGTTTGTGGTAGGAACGACGATGCTTGAAATAACAAGTTCATAGACATCACTAGGGACTTTGATAAGTCGAGCATACGCAATTAAGATAAGAGAAAAGCACATGTGTGGAACAAATAATGGAAATCCTTGGGCTTACCTCTAATCAAGATAGCTCTTGAGACAGCCATGGATCTCAACGAAGTGAAAATAATGGAAATTTTCTTCCTATTTTCGCTCTACGCTACCAGAATTGGAGCAAAGCCATCTCGGTAAAATTTCTAAACCAAATCTTTCTGTCAACAAATGTGGCATTATTTACACCTCCGCGGGGGTATGCCAAACTCGTTAAATTACTATCCTCGCCATTGGCAGGTACATAAAGGGGTAACAAGGGGAAAAAATCTGATGTGTTCCATTCACATGCTTTCTCTGTATCTCTGTAAATTATTATTGTTAGTAAGCTTATCTTTTATTTATTTCATGCTAATCGAGAAAAATTAGCAGAAATAGTCTTATTTCTTGCTTTATTGTAAGTAGAAGCGAAATAAGGGAGTATCATATGTTAAAGGGAAAGCCAAAAGCTGGTTGCTATGTGACTGATGTTCCTTTGTTTGTATGGACAGGAGTTGACAAATTCCTGTATGAGAAAAGTATGTTTTTCAAAGCTGAAACCAAGAAAAAGGTATATCTCAAAAACGATCAACTCCACGAAAAAAAAAATGTATATAACATAAATTGTGTGTTTTAACGTGCTCTACATTTTTTGTGGGTTAAGTTTTTGTCCATCTCTTACGGTTTAGTAGTTATGAAAAATTCATTCAGAATAAAGTAGTCTTCAGACGCTATTCCCAGAAAATTCAAAATATACACTTTATTTGTCAGGTAAATAACTTTAATATACGATATTTTAATCAAAATCGTTAGAGCCATTTTTTAGAAAATCAAAATTTTCGAAAAAAGTTCCATGTAAAGGGTAGTTTGGGGTGGGGGGATTTTTCTCAAAATCTTCGTGTCGCATCCCTGGAAGATACTAAACTTAAATACCAAGTTTGGTATTTTACCGACTTCTCGTTTTTGAGTTATCGTGTTCACAGACACACGGACACAAACACGGACCTTTTTCTGAAAATACCTTTTTTGGATACAGGGGACCCTAAAACATATATTTCCGGTGAAATCCCGGTATCGAATTTTTTGGTGCAGTGCAATACATTTTCTATACACTACGTACATAGTGATTATAGAGAAAGTAAAAAGAGTGCGACCTTCTCGTCGCATCATTAAGCAACGTCTTACTCTCATCAGCTCAATGATGGACCGATATTGCGTGTGGATGTACGTGTATTATGAATCAGCAAACAATATTTTATTACCATTGAGGACAACAGAACCAAAAGTAACGCTTAATTTTTATAGTAACAAAACAAATATCAGCGCCCGACGATAGTGTCCCTGCAATGCATTAGTCGATTAGTCCATTAGGAAATATTTGTGCCAGCATCTTTGTAATTTTTTTTTCTATAGCCCCCTTAAAGTACTGTGGTTATATCTCTTTGAATATTACTGTAGGTTTTACACACGTGCATTCACTCTCGCATCCATACTACCAGACTCTATGGAGGGTAAAGAATAATCTTAATTCAAGCAATATTTCCGACCATCCCTCCCGGCTGGGGATCGAAGCCGGGACCTCGATTGAAAAGTAATTTCGCTGTCCACTCGACCGCACTAAATTGTTAGTCTTCTAGGTTGAGATCCAGGTAATATGTAAGTCTACCGGAGAACAATACAACAATAGGAATTTACCCTATGCGAAGGATTTTGGACGATCACTAGAAGACTGGTTACGTCACGCCTATATGGATACCAACCGGAAGGAGTATACATGTCATCCTTAAAATTGGAAATAGATCTCCACGAGTACAATAAAAAGTTTATGAATATTTTTGTTTCACTTTTATAGAAATGGTAAAACGCTCAAAGACGTTTGGCAACAGCAGACTTTCTCTTAAAAGTGAGTAAGAAAATCATATTTGACGGGTAAGGTCAGAACGTCTAGTAGAATGCGCGCCTCTGCCCCCCCTCCCTCTCTCTCTCTCTCTCTCTCTCTCCCTGACTATTTATTCTTTTCCTTTTCTTTCTTTCCGCCAAAGAAGTTGCTGCTGCATATGGAAACCATTAATCTAGCTGGCGGTGTTTCATTCCCAAAACAATTTCTTGTATGTATTGTAGCTACATTTCTGATGTTCAATAAAAGCAAATAGAATTCAAGTACACTTGTTTAGGATTAAATAAAACGTAAAAAGAAAGTAATAATTTAACTTAATATTATAGTAATTTTTTATGCACTTTGCAGTCATATTTTACTGTTTTTTTATTTCTCCGTATAAATCCAAGCTGTAGTCATCACATAATCGAAAGTTTACCACATTCAAAGATAAACAAGTGCTCGATCATATTTGGCTCCGTAGCTCAGTCAGTAGAGCACCTTGCCAGCTGCTGTGCGAGGGCTACCGGGTTCGATTCCTGGTTGGAGGATAGGAATTTTTCTCCAGTCCAAGATGATTCTCCTCTAAGTCTGAAGTATGGATGAAAGTGAATGTGCATGATGTAATGTATAAAATCCAAGGAACAGAAAAGAAAAAATCCAATGAAACTGCATACGAGTTAACACCATTGCCGATAGGCAATATGTTCCAAAGCTAAAAGAATGCCATTTGTCACCATTGCACTTAAAGGCAGTTAAATCTGATGTGTTCCTTCACATGACTTTCTCCACATATCTGTAACAAATTATTCTTCTATCTACTTCACGCTAATCGAGATAAACATAAGCAGAAATGGTATTATTACTTGCTTCCTTATTGGTAGAAGAGAAATTTGGTAGTATACTAGGCTAAAGCAATACTCAACTCTTTAAAAGCGGATGGCTATGTGATAAAAATTCGTTTCTTTGCATGGTTAGAAGTTGACAAATTCCCGAATAAGAAAAGTATAAGTATTTTAAAACTGAAGTTAATAACAAGGAATATCTTGGAAATGGTCAACTCTGTGGGGGGGGGGGGGAATAGACAACTGTGCGTTACCAGTCATCCAGAACGAAGAGATCTTCAGGAGCTATTCAAGATATTTCTCATGTATATATTTAATATACGGTATTTTAATCAAAATCATTAGAGTAATTTTGAGAAATCAAAATGTTCTAACTTCTTTCCATGTAAAGGATAGTTAAGGGTGGTAGGACTTCCTCAAATCTTCTGTCACACCCTTGGAAGATAATAAGCTTAAATTCCAAGTTTAGTGCTTTACCGATAGATATTCGTTATCGTGTACACACACATACGCACACATTAGCGGACCTTTTTTCACTACAGAGGACCCTAAAACATGTATTTCCAATGACATCTCGACGTTGAATTTTTGGTGAGTGCAGTACATTTTCTACCTATGTACTAAATAGAGAAAGTAAACAAAGGGCTCGCTCGAATATTCAGCCCAATGACTCGCAGTCCTCGTAAGCCCATGGAGCTACTCGAGAGCGCTTGCGTATTGCCCTGCGCTTTGTTACTTTAAAGGCCTATGACTAGAATATACCTATAAATGCTTGTGTGTCTGAAAAAATAAGTGCCAAAAAGTATCAAAACCTCATGACGGTTCTATTTTCTATTGTATTACTTGCTGTTGGCAAGTGACTTGAAGCTTCAGTAATGTGCCTCTGAAGTTCTTGTGTGTTTATAGATCTCTTCGTAACCTAACTGTGGGTAATAGTTACACCATATGCCGACTGGATTCGGTGAAATAGAAAAGCCAATCTAGTCAGGGAGTGCGGGACATTTGGAGCAAAAGTCCTAGCTACGGTCAATAATACGTACTTAACTGATGCTAAAACATGTATTGCTACGTGAGATTCGTGTAGTCACTTGTGTAACAAACACTATCACGATATATTGCATGTACTTCCGTTTCAAAAGGAGGTCATTAATTGATACTTTTCAATTGCAAAACCTTCTGTTTATTTTCATATAAAGTAAGTAACACGTCGTTATGTACGAGGGCATTTTATTTTTCAACCTCCGATAGACTATAAATAAAAGACAAGTTCATAGAAAACTATTATTTTATTAGACTGCCTCCGTGGTCGAGTGGTCAGCAAGCTGACTTCTCACCCGAAGGTCCCGGGTTCGATTCCCGGCTGGGGCGGGGAATTTTTCTTTAACCAGATGTATTCCCTATCCCCCACAGAGTCTGGAACTATGAATGTGAGAGTGAAAGTGCGTGTGTATTAGTAATGTAATAATGATTAACCTAATGTTCTAACCTACAGTAATACGAGTCAATGCTCATTTGAAATCATTGGCGGCAACGTTTTTTGAAGCGGGTATTGCAGAGCTTATGCACAGTTACGATAATAGTCTCAATCTTTTCGGCGATTATGCTGAAAAGTAACCATAAGGAACAAAAGTTACTGGTCATTTAATCATTATTTCTTTATGTAACAATACGTATCCATAATGCAGTTCGTATCTAACGGCTACTTCTAGTCAGCAATTAATGGCGGAAACATGTATACCAGTGTAGTGAAACATAAGCAAGAAAGTAATTGTTCCTAGTGTATATAATTAGCTTTGTGAAAAGTACGTTAGCTTTTCATTAAATAATGTTTTAGCTTAACCGTAGAATTTACTAGTGTTCATAAAACCAGCATAAAGTGTCCAAAACCTTTAAATTGGCCGAAGTGCGACATCTTGTGCAAGCAGCTTTTCAACAAGTGACGGCCGAAAATACAGTAAATGTGTATCACTCATTGCTCTGGAAGAGTAAACAAACTAGATACGATTTCGCAGGAATTGTGGACATTGTTGTAGGCCCACTAATTATCAATCTCTGAGATGATTCAGACAGTTCGATTGTAGTGACTCGTATCTTGAAGGGGTGGGATCAGTTCCAGTTCAGATTAACTCTTCTGGGTGAGTCACCGCAATATGTCAGGATTTTAAAGGAATGTAGTGTGTGGTTCTGCATATGTGAATGTAAAAATTCGCAAAACACTATTTTAGTGATTTATGTATGCAATATTTCAGCAAACTTTCAAACCAAGGTGTATAGATTTTATAATTTTACGGAAGAATTTTACATTTCGTACTTAAGATATAACGATTCGTCTACCTGTTTTATTATATATTTAATACAATTAATCATTGTCTGTGAACAGTGAAGGTAGGTAGTTATTTATTTTCTTTCCAAACGTAGCTACGGGGTTTTACAACTGTACGGCAGGTGTACCAGTTTAGCATTACGTGGTGGGCACACGTGCGTTCGCGGAAGAATACATTTTGGTTTGTTTACATCGCCGGTGAAGTAAGGATGGACTGATAATATGCTAAAACGAATGTCAAATCTCTTAAAAGCTAGTTGCCATGTGGTTGAAATCCGTTTCTATGCAGAACTAGGAGTTTACAACTTTCCGTGTGAGAAAAAATTAAGTATTTTAAATATAAAAAAATAACAAGGAATACCTTAGAAATGGTCTATTCCACAAAAAAAAAAAAAAAAAGATGTATATGACATAAATTGTGTGTTTTAACGTGCTCTATATTTTTTGTGTAATAAGTTTCTATCTATCTGTTACGGTTTACCAGTTATGTAAAATTCAGCAAAATTCATTCAGAATAAAGAGATCATTAGAGTCTATTCCCAGAATATTCAAGATGTTCATTTTATTTGGTATATAAATACCTTTAACATAGGGTATTTTAATCAAAACTGTTACAGCCATTTTTGAGAAAATAAAAATTTTAGACATTTTTTCCATGTAAATGGTAGTTTGGGATAGGGAGATGTTTCTCAAAATCTTCAGTCGGATTCCTGACTTCGAGTATTTTACTGACTTTTCGTTTTTGAGTTATCGTGTTCACAGACACACGAACACACACAAGCACACACACACGTACCTTTTTCCAACTTTTTTATACAGGGGACCCTAAAAAGTGTATTTTCGGTGAAATCTCGGTATCGAATTTTTGGATAGAATGCAACACCTGCTCCATACATTATGAACATAGTACGGCTAGAGAAAGTAAAACATTTGACGTGTTCCATTCACATGACTTGCTCTACTTCTCCGTAACAAATTATTGTTAAAAATCTTATTATTCTGTCTAGTTCATGCTAATCGAGATAAACATTAGCAGAAATTCTTTCTTGTAAGAGAAGGGAAATAAATGGAATACACTATTTAGGCTAAAACGGTAGTCAAATGTTTTAAAAGCTGGTTGCCATGTGGATGAAATCCGTTTCTCTGCGTTGACAAGCTTCCATGTGAGAAAAGTTGTATTTTAAAAAAGCATTTTAAAGTTCTACGAAAAAAATGTATATGACATAAATTGTGTGTTTCGACGAGTTCTACATATTTTGTGTATCTCTACGGTTTACTATTTATGTAAAAATCCAGCAAACTTCATTCAGAATAAAGAGTTCTTCAGAGGATATTCCTAGAAAATTTAAGATACACTTATTTGTCGTGTAAATATCTCTAATATACAGTAATTTTAATCAAAATAGTTAGAGCCATTTTTGAGAAAATTAAACTTTTCAAAAAATTTTCCATGTTAAGGGTATTTTGGGGTGGGGGGATTTTTCTCAAGCTTCGTGTCGCATCCTTGGAAGATACTAAACTTACATATACAGTTTGGTATTTTACCGACTTTTCGTTTTTAAGCTATGTGTTTACAGACACACGGACACACTGACTTTTTCTATTTTTTTTTTTTTTTTTTTTTTTGGATACGGGAGATCGTAACATTTCTATTTCGGGTGAAATCTCGGTATCGGCTTTTTGGGTGAAATACAATACCTTCTCTATACACTATCTACATGGTACAGGTAGAGAAAGTAAGGTACGCTGCTAATATATGAATATTCCCTGGATCTTTAATAAACTTTCTTACTTCATAATTGATATTTAAGTTACAGATTTGATGATTTTCCGAAAAGATGCGCTCATCATCACTTCACATACCGAATCAGCCCCTAACACAACCACGCTATCTTGAGTGTGGCTTCAGAACGCTGTATTTTAAAAATCTGGAGTGTTCCACTCATATGACTTTCTGTACCTGTTCTGCAAACAAACTTTTAAGAAAAATAGTATTCATTTATCTGCATCATGCTGTTCAAGACAACATTAGGAGAAATTGTCTTATTACTCGCTTTCTTGTAAGCGGCAGGTAGGTAATAAGGCAATATATTAGGACAAAGCGATAGTCAGATCTGTTAAAAGTTAGTCATTGAAGTTCGGTTCTCTTTGCATGCCCAGGTGTAAACAAAAGAGATAAACGAATGACGATTTCACGTGTGAGAAAAGTTTTATTTTAAAATTGAAACCAATAACAGGGAAATAGTTAACTCCACAAAAATGTATATCACACAAATTGAGTGTTGTAACGAGATCTTCATTTTTTGTGTACTCAGAATTAGAATTTTCGAAAATGTTTCCATTTAAGGGAAGTTTGGGGCGTGGCATTTTTGTATGAAAAATCTTCGTGTCGTAACCTTGGAAGATACTGAGCTTAAATACCAAGTTTGGTAGTTAACGAGTTTTCATTTTAAGTTAATCTGTTTACACACACACACACACACACACACACACACACACACACAAGCGTTTGTGCTTTTTGGTTCTGGGGCCCTCAATATATATATATATATATATATATATTTCCGATGAAATCTCGGTTACGAATTTTTGGGTGCAATACCTACATACCTTCTCTACCTATTATATTACATTGTACATACGTGCTAGAGAAGATAAAAATTATTCCAAGGTTACCTTTGGCTTTTGAGGCTTAATTTTGTATTTGGTTTGCCGATGCACCCACGCTTTCCCCCGATGTAAGTACGTATGTTACAAAAGTTCCCCAACGGTCGCCTACGCACTTTGTTATCGCTGCCACATGCCCACGTCTTTCTAAAAATAAATATTTTTACGTTGCCTATATCCTCAATAACATACACTTAATACAAGCATACGTATTATACTGAAATATAGTTCTCTGTCCTCTTTAGTGTAGGTCTAAATATGCCAAATATATATTAAGTAGTATCTATATCTACACACCCACCCACGCACGCACGTGCACACACAAGGGTCGGCTGATAAGTCCCGGACATCTCAATAAAAACAACATTTATTTTTTTTTCTTTATTTCTCAATATAATCTCCAGAAAGGCTAATACATTTATCATATCAATGTTCTAATTTAATTAAACCATCTCTGTAGTGCGATTTATCAAGGTCCTCAAAATAGCTGTTCACCGCATCAATGACCTTCTCGTTGCTGTTAAATCTTCGTCATCTAAGACATTTTTTGAGGTTTGGAAACAGGTCGTAGTCACTGGGTGCTAGGTCTGCCGAATAGGGTGAATGTTCAGGCAATTCGAACTTTAATTCGCACATTTTTCCCATTGCAATGACTAAACGATGGGCCGGAGCATTGTCGTGATAAAACAAGATTTTTTTCCCCAAATGAGTTATTTTTCTTTTCACCTCATCATCAAACGTTACAGTAAGGTTGTGTAGTAGTTACCAGTCATACTTTTACCCTTTTCCAAGTAATCAATCAAAATAATTCCCTGTGCATCCCGGAAAACACTCGCCATAACCTTGTTAGCTGACAAAATTGACTTTGCCTTTTTTGGAGTTGGTTCACCTGGCACAATCCACTGTTTTGACTGTGATTTACTTTCGTTAGTGTAGTGATGTATCAAAGTTTCATCCATAGTAATAAGCCATCTCCAAAATGCACTGGGATTTTTACGGTAGAGCTCCACATTCTTAACAGAAACAGTTTTTCTTTGTAACTTTTGATCAGGTGTCAACAAACGCGGCACCCATCTTACACAGACCTTGTAAAAGCCCAAAACATCATTAAAATATTACCTGCACGTTCTTTTGATATGTTTACAGCCTCTGCTATGTCAAACAACTTTAATCTGCGGTCTTCCAGTACTAAATGATGAATTTTTTCAATGATCTCCGGAGTTGTCACTTCTACAGGGCGTCCAGAGCGAGGCTCATCACTAGTGCTCGTACGTCCCATTTTTAAACTATGCAACCCACCTTTTAATCATTAAATATGTAGGGGCAGAGTCTTTCAATGTATGTCCATTTCCTTCTTGACTTCTTTAGGCGTTAAGCCTTTCAAATGGAAGTATTTAATCAGTGCTCGTTTTTTCAAATCCTCCGTTTTCGTGAAAAATTTCAAGTTATCTTGTTTAAAATGCTGGCATTCGAAAACTAAACAAGTTATTGTCCTGTAACTATGGATACAAGCTAGCCTAGAGTTAAATTTTACGATGCTACCGTCTAACTGGCCTAGAAGCGCCATATCTGTGTGAGGCCCGGGACTTATCAGCCGACCCTCGTATATAAGTGTTTTATATATATCTTATTGAATGTAAATAAAATAATTGGAATGCACATCTTATGTATTTATTATTCTAAAGGGCACATTTTAACAAAATTTGTAGGAGTTAATTCAACATTTTTCCCCAAAACATTTCTTAGTGTTAGCACAAATACCTCCACGATATTCAGATTATCCAGATGCTTGTATCTCATGAAAAATTATTTCATGAGTTATAGCTAATAATACTATTTATTTACAACATTCTTTTAAACATGAAATTGCTAATCATATTATTAAAATATAAAATTGCTAATTGTATGTATGGAAATTAACTAGTTATCAAACAAGACTGAGATATCGTACCAAGAATAGAAGTTACCCGTACAAGCGACACAAAACGTTTCCTTTTGCAATATTAGGCATTTTTGTCTCTAAATTGGCAATGGTGGAAGAAACCTATCTGGCAAACCTGACTCTGCTACACATCTGCTGCTGTGTCATATTGCTTCCGTAATAAGCTATCAGGTTTCTCAAAAAAGACGGTAGCTGAAGTGGTATTCCCTCTAGAATTTAGTAAAGGATCCGGTTTTAATTATTGGCGATTTTTTTCTTGTCATTGCGATTGATATACTTAGGCCATATTAGTTTTTATATTTGATCCCCCCCTCCACCATAAAAAGTGTACCTGTAGAAAACGTTACGTGTATGTTCACATATCTTAAAACCTTGAGTTAAGTAATTTACCAATGTACGTATGTATTTGGGTCCATCTTCCAAGAATGCAGCACGATTAATTTTTTTTAAAAAATCACACGAACCCAAACTATTCTTTACTTGTATCATTTTTAATTTCTCCAAAATGCGTTTATGGAGTTGATTAAATTTAAGATACTTGCATGAAAAATGTATATCTTCATTCTGAATGGGTTTTTGAACATTGTTAAACTACAGGAAAGTGACCGAGTGGTTGGACCGCTCGTCTCTCTCAAGGCGTTCCGGGTTCGATTCCAGGGACATGTGGGATTTATGGTGGACAAAGCGACGTATTGGCAGGTTTTGTTCGTTTTTTTTCCGCCATTTATTCCATCACCTACTCCATAATCATCTTTCCTTTTATCCATTTCATAGTTATTTCATATCATTTTCTTGCTTACTGTCATACTAAACATTAGGCTGATCATCATTAGAACTCCATTAAACACATAATTTTGCGGCACGAACATTTCCGAGTTATTCGTTGCTGTTGAATTCAATTTTCTGAAGTTTTAAATCACTAATGCCTACTCTCTCGTGATGTTCTGGAAACTTGGCATAATCATATAGCTGCTGGCTTTTAAAATACTTTACCATTCTTTCGGCCTACTCCATTCCTCTGTACTCACAACGAAATTTTAATGAAACATTTTCTATAATAACCTATCTCCCCATTAACGAAGCTGATAAATTTGCAAGTGTTATTCGCAGAAGAGTGAATGGGCAGTGAAAGAATAAGAAATAAACACAATGGCTTTTAATTTAGTGTACCGAAAATCTATTACAACAAAGATTCTCAAAAATAAAGTGATAGGTGTTACCATTAGCATCTTCCCCAAAAGCATCAATGATGGTTCATTAAGAGAGTGCAGTTTCAAATAAGCGTTGAATTTGAAGTTCAGATAAAATTGAATTGTCCTTTAATAGCCTTATCCGATTTATGCTGATTTACAAAGATGTCGCTAGTGTTAATGAAAGCATTGCAATGCATTTCATACATTGGCTTTCTTCCATTCTCCAACTATCTTAATATGTGATTCCCTTATAATGTAAATTTTATTTGTGATGTAAATAATAAAATGCGTACTTACTTTATTACAATAAACGTCCCCGTTACAAAGATGCAATATGCGTGCAGGTTGTATTTAAAACATACAATAATAATAATAATAATAATAATAATAATAATAATCTGATGTGTTCCATTCACATGCTTTTCTCTACATCTCTGCAACAAATTGTAGTTAAAAAGTTTATGCTTCTATTTACTTCATGCTAATTAGCAGAAATAGTCTAATTACTTTCTTCCTTGTAAGTAGAAGCGAAATGAGGGAGTTCCATAGGTTAAAATGATAGCCAAAAGCTGGTTGCTATGTAACTGAAGTTCCTTTGTTTGTATGGATAGGAGTTAAGAAATTCCTGTATGAGGAAAGTATAAGTTTTTCAAAGCTAAAACGAAAAACCAGGAATATCTTAAAAATGATCAACTCCACGAAAAAATGTATATGGCATAAATTGTGTGTCTTATCGTGAGCTACATTTTATGTATAGTAAGTTTTCCCCCATCTCTTACGGTTTAGCAGTTATGCACAATTCCGTAAAATTCATCCAGAATAAAGTAGTCTTCAGGGGCTATTCCCAGAAAATTCAAGATATACATTTTATTTGTGAGGTAAGTATCTTTAATATATTATATGTTAATTAAAATCGTTAGAGCCATTTTCAAGAAAATCAAAATTTTCAATTTTTTTTCCATGTAAAGGGTAGTTTGGGGTGGGGGGATTTTCTTGAAAATCTTCGTGTCGCATCCTTGGAAGATACCAAACTTAAATACCAAGTTTGGACTTTAACGTTCCTTTCGTTTTTGAGGTATGCTGCCCACAGACACACACACATACACACAGACACACAGACACACACATATTCACACAGACAGACAGACACACACACACACGGACATTTTTCTTAAAAATGACTTTTTATATTCAGGCAGTCTCAAAACATGTATTTCCGGTGAAATCTCGGTATCGAATTTTTGGGTGCAATGCAATACCGTCTCTATACACTATGTACATACTTCGTATAGAGAAAGTAAAATGTATCCGTTTTTGGCATTCTAAAGCATATTAACATTATAAAGAGAAAACATTTAACAACTGGAAGATTGTTTTACTCGATGGTCCAGGCTATGCGTTTTCCAGAAGGGTGGGACTTATGAATCTACTTCACGAGATTAACCTCTAGATCGTAGCATATTGAAAGATTTCTGCATTATGTGAAATACTATTAAAATATTGAGAAGGCACAGAGGTTTAAAATTTTACCTGTAACTGTAATCTAGTTACTCGACCATTCCGTTCGATGATTGGCATAACCAAAACTTGACAGATTTGACTATTGGGGGTGGGGGTTAAGGTTTTCATGTTCCACCGATGTTGCATGTCCTTTTCGTGAGAATTAATGGAATTTTATCCGTTAACTGGGCTAAACTGTACCCAATTATAATTCAGGTAGTAAAGGGGAAGATCCACTATAAATGGGTAATAAAATAATTGCATAAGTTACAGGGTAAGCAAATAGCATTAATTAAATCATCATTCGAGTTTAAAAAGCTCCCGTGAAAAGACTGACATTCAGCTAAGAGTTAAATAAAAGTGATAATTCCTCAGAACCACCTCTTCCGTATTGACATTCACCATAGTCACTAAGCCTAACCACCACTGTGCACAGCAGCGAGGGAAATGTATATGCCAGTATATCTGCATAACATCGCAGCGCTGCTGTGAATACCATACTCAAAACTGAACTTTTGCCCAGTTGATAGTGCTCGATCTAAATCATCTGCTAACCGTTTATACTGCACATAAAACATAACCTGTTGGCACGAACATCAGGTAAGTTGATATCGATTATCACTAGCAAAGGCGAACCCTTTCTATTTCCTTGTTGAGGCAGAATACCAAGCAAGAGAATTCACTCAATGACTAGTGAATAATCATTTGCTTTTCCTTTCTCTACACGTACTATACATATAGTGTATAGAGAAGGTATTGTATTCCACCCAAAAATTCGATGCCGAGATTTCACCAGAAATACATGTTTTGGGTGCCCCTGAATCCAAAAAAAAATATTTTTGAAAAATATGTGTGTGTGTCTGTGGACAGTATAGCTCAAGAACTAAAAGAGCGTTAAATACCAAACTTGGTATTTAAACTTGGTATCTTCCAAGGATGTGACACGAAGATTTTCAAGAAAGGCCCCTCCCAAACTACGCTTTACATGGAAAAAAAGTCAACATTTTTGATTTTCTAAAAAATTGCTCTAATGATTTTTATTAAAATCTCTTATATTTAAGATATTTACATACCAAATAAAATGAATATCTTGAATTTTCTGGGAATAGCCTCTAAAGACCTCTTTATTCTTGACGATTTCATTGAATTTTGCATAACTGGTAAACTGTAAGAGAGACTAAAACTTACTACATAAAAAATGTAGATCACGATAAAACACACAATTTATGTCAGATACATTTTTTCCTGGAGTTGATCGTTTTTTAAATATTCCTTGTTATTGGTTTCAGCTTTTAAAAACTTATATGTTTTCTCATACAGGAATTTGTCAACTCCTATCCATACAAACAAAAGAACTTCAGTCACATAGCAATCAGCTTTTGACTATCACTTTAACGTATGCTACTCCCTTATTTCGCTTCTACTTACAGGAAGCAAGTAATAAGACTATTTCTGCTATTTTCTCAGCTAGAAGTAAATAGAAGTATAAGCTTTATAACAATAATTGTTGCAGAGATGTAGAGAAAGGCATGTGAATGGAACACATAAGATTTTCTTTTCATTAAATTTGGTAAAGAACTGTCTAGTTAAGCGGAAGTTCTGACTCTTCGCAAGCAAGAGGTGGTCGCTACATTGGTGACATAATTTCATCTGGGGATTCTTTTAGTGAAAGTGCATTTAAAATAGTGAGACCTGATCCGTTAAGAAGCATTTTTCAAAAACTAGACAGATATGTCAATTATATAGAATCTGACAAAAATTTACTTAGGTAATAACTGTCTGTTATTATTACCCCTTAATTTGTGTACTTGCTTAAAATAACATCAAAATAATTAAATAATAATTTGTTTGGAAACACTGATTAAGCTCTCTAACTTTATTAAAACAGAATATAAATTTTGTGCACCAAAATATTCTCTTCAACCTATATCAATATACTAACACAATTTAAAGCCATTGTTAAAGATATATGTCTAACCCTCTTTATTTTGACATTCGAAGAAAATGATGCATTTCTTTCTTTCTTGTTTTTCTTTCTTTTATTCATTTTAAATATATTTCTTTCCAACGGTAGACATTCCATTTAGCCAGATAAATACCAACTTAATAATTTTAAGTTCATCTTATTTCAAGGAAGTGAAACGAAGATTTTCAGGAAAATCTCTACAATTCAGAACATTTCTTGTAGGAACAGCTTTCGGAATTTTTTATTTTCTAAAAATGACTAACGATTTTAATTAAGTACTTATCTATGTTTAAGATGTTTGCATGTCTAATAATGGGTATGTATATTGAATTTTCAACAAAATTAATCAATTTTTGCGGCATTAACCTTTCTCTGATAGTTCCTTTTATTGGTTTCGTCTTCCAATATTTTACACATTTGTATTTTCTCTAGCACGTATGTACAATGTACATAGTAGGTAGAGAAGGTGTTGTATTCCACTCAAAAATTCGATGCCAAGATTTCGCCGGAAATATATGTTTTGACGACCACTAAATCCAAAAAGTAGCATTTTGGGGGAAAAGGTCAGTGTGTGTGTGTGTGTGTGTGTGTGTGTGTGTGGACAGCATGACTCAAAGTAGAAAATTCGGCTATTACTAACATTAGTGTTTAAATTTGGTATCTTTCAAGGATGCGACACGATTATATTCAGAAACCTACTACTTTTCACATGAAACATTTTTCAGAATTTTTTATTTTTAAAACTGGCTCTAATGATTTTGATTGAAATACCAATATATTTACATCACAAATGAAATTATATTTTGAATTTCATGGGAATAGCCTCCAAAGTCCTGTTTATTCTGAATGACATTTGCATAACAAGACTTAAGTGTTAGACAAAAACTTACCTTACAAAAATGTGCAACTCATTAAAACACACAACATATAATTTAAACATGGTTGTCTTTATGGGATACTCTTTGTTATTGGTTTCAATTTTATGATATTTATACTTTTCTCAAATAGGAAGTATTCGGCGTTTCATTTATTTTACTCCTGGCCATGCAGAAAAGACAATTTCAATAACAATTTAAAATGTGTGACTATTCCTTTAGCGTAGTGTATTCTTTTAGTTCCCTTCAGCTAATAAGTAACTAACTAATAACGACATTCTGCTAATGCTTATCTCGATTATCCTGAATTTCAAAGAAGAATATTTTGTATAAGTTTGTTTACAGAGCAGGTAGAGAAAGTTATGTGAATTGAATGCAACACATTTTTAATTGTTAAACTGGTTGCGATGCATGCAAAGAGTTGCCAGCTTATAGGATATTGCGGTATAATGGTCAGTGTTTATAACTGAATCGAGGAAACGTTTGAAAATATGAACTGATGTAGAAGATTTTCTATGATCTGATTTACTTCCAAATAAAGACAAATCGACAAAGATTAAGCCACTAAAGTTACTTTGCCATTGATTCCTTTTGCCTGGTACCCGGAGAGTATGAAGTTGGCCACAGAACAGCAATAGAAAGACTAGTGTGAATAAATTTTCATTTAGCGTTCAAGCGTTCATAATGCGATATTCTCTCAGAGACCTGGTTAGATAAATATAGTGTATGTTTCAAATAAAATTGGAAATAAGTGTGTGTGTGTGTGTGTGTGGGTGTGGGCGTGGGGGTGGGGGTGCGCGTGCGTGCGTTTATAGAACTTTCAATCATGAAATAGTCTTAATATTGGCATCTTAAAGACATTCAAGGAATATTGGTGTTCTTGCAACCTTAGAATAAAAATATTTGTAAATTAATTTGTTATTCCAATAGAACAATAAATCATGTTTGTGTTCCATGATAGAAATGTAAATTTACACAAAAGTTTTTTTTCTTTCTTTTTTTCTTTTTTTTTTTTCCCTGTCTCTACAGTGCAGCATCTTGCCAGTTTCCAGATTCTCTGCATGCGATGAATGGATTGAATGAAACAATGTTACAATTGAATTCAAAGGTGCATGTTTCTATTTTCTCTTTACACACCTATAATACGCGGAGGAAGTATTGCATTCACCAAATAGACTACACCGAGGCTTCACCTAAAATGCAAGTTTTGAGGCTCCCGAATAAAAAAACAACGATGCTGGGAAAAGATTTGTGTATGATCTTAGTATTCATCTTTCTACTTTCTCTGCTAGTACTGTAAGTAGGTTGGTTTCTGACTTCAATACTGTGGAATATCTTAGAACGAGAGGCCAGATATATTAAATACATTTTATTTCAGTAAGTAAATGCTAATAATCAAACTATTTTGGTAGAACTGAATGTAACAGATTTAAAATCTGTATTAGAGCAAGTATTGTATTTCACCAAAAAGACAAGTTTTGAGGTCCTCTAGTGAAAAAATCAATTTTCGAACAAGGTCTGTGTGTTTGTGTTTGTTGGGTTTGTGTTAACTAAAAGTCCGTGTAAACATCTTAACAGGTTGCGACAGGAAGAATTACGAGATAGCCCAAACTACTGGTAACATGAAAGAATTTTTGTTGCTCTCAAAAATGGCTCTATTTTGATTCAAATATCATATTTTTAAGATACTCTATCACATATGAATTTTAAATTTTTCAACTTTCTGGAGATGAATAACCTATGAAGTCCTATTATATGAATAGCTATTGTACAACCGGAAAATCCAAGGAGATAGATCAAATTTTACTATACAAAAATGTATAGTTCGTTAAAGCACAGAATTTATCCAAAAAAATCTGATGTGTTCCATTCACATTACTTTCTCTACATCTCCGTAAAAAATTATTGTTGTTAAAAAAACCATATCTGAGACAGCCCTTGTTATTGGTTTAAATGTCCAAATATTTATACTTTTCTCAATTTGAAAATTGTCATTCGTTTCTTTTTCCTTCCTCATCATGCAAGGAAAACCGAATTTCAATTCATCACATAGCGACCCGCTCTTAAAAGATTTTACCATCGCTTAAGTCTGATGTATGCCCCTCTTCTCCTTCTATCTGCAAGGAAATATGTGAAAAAAAAAAAACATGTTTATCTAGGCCAGCATGAAGTAGACAGAGGTAGACAGGGTTTGCAGAATAGGAGGGGAATGGAATGTTGCACATCAGATTTTCTTTATTTTTTCCCGAAATTAGACATAAATGATAGTATAGTTTGTATGTTCATGTATGATTCATCCGGCACATATAGTTAGGGATGTTTATTTGGAAGGTTTGCTAATTTAAAAATGTTTGTTATTTTTCAGGTGAGTACCAGAAACAACTATTTTTCGTGCAGGTAGGCAACGACCATCTTATTTAACTGAGCGTTTCCTTATCATAAATGTGTGTTCTCACAGTCTGTGGGAAGATAGTTTAAATTATGTACAGCAGTGATGAGCATAAATCTGTATTTCATGTGAGAGAATATATGGGTTGAAAATGGGTAGGGGAGACTGGCCTAAAATGGCATACCCTAAAAAATTGGGTTTAAATCTCTCTACATTATGTTTAAGTACGAGATTGCATATTTTTAGAGACTCTGAAATATTAGCAAGCATTTTATGCAAAATGAATTTAAAATTCTGCAATAACGTTACTTTGAAAAAATGGTTATCAAATTGCTACCAGTGTGTCATTTTAGGCCTATACTCTGGGTAAAATATTCACCGTTGTCAGCAAAATATTCCAAACTTTACTGACAACTGTTGCAGAACTCTTCATAATATGAAAAATATAAAAGTTGCTTTGATTTAAAACTATGTCTCCAGTAATACTATTCACGTAAAACAAAAACAAATTATGAAATATCTGAAACAATTAAACATGTCAAATTCAAAAGCTTTTGGCCTACAGTAAATTTCAAGAAAATAAGTGTTAATTATAGTCTATTTTAGGATTAAATCATTAGAGCCATATAGGATATAATGATAGCAACAGTGCCCATGCCCCAACATCTGCATTGTAATCTAATAACTTTATGAAAATAAAATCACGAGTAACATTTCACATTACTGGCACTGTGGCTTGATATGCAAACAAGTCTGTGAAGCTAGTTAGTACATAGTTCACAAATAAAACGTTTGGTTGTATGGGGTCACATGGCACCACTTGCTGCACTGCATATTTTTTAGCCAGTGTTCAGGTTTTGAGCGATTAAGCATTTCATTGCAGAAGATGCAAGCAGCATCTCCTCACTGTGGCTTCTACTGAAGTCCTGTATTTTATCTTCTTCTGCTACTGAATCTTTAAAATTGATTCGACATTTTGAACTAGCCCTCTGTGATTTTCTGGGCCCATTTCCCTTTTTTCTGCTTCTTTATTCCTCAACTGTTTTATAAAGGGACCTGTTTTAACACCCGACTACCGGAAGATTGACCATTTCTTCTCCCTCCCTCTCGATTACATTTGTATACTACGAGGTGTAAGTGATACTACCACCAAAGCTTGTATAATTTCTTCAGCGGCCGAGTAGTTAGACCACTCGCTTCTCACCTAGGCTGCTGGGTTCGGTCCCAAGCGACTGCATATGGGATTTGTAGTGGACAAAACGGAACAGGGGCGAGTTTGCTCCGGGTTCTCCAGTTTTCCCTGACATCGCATTCCACAGGTGCTCCATCTTCATTCCTTGCATCCTTTAGTGTCATCGCCTGCGGTGCGATTTGTAGTAAAAGCGGGCGGTAAACACTCTAAAAAAAATCTTCAGCACTGAGTAGGTCCACATCTGCGGATTGCATTGTCGCATTATTTTTGGATTCCTCATCAGAGCTTTTATTTTTTAATTTTGCACATTCAGGTTTATTAGTTTCTGCACTGGGCAATTAAAGCGATCCGGAAAAATATCCGGATTAGGCGGATTTATACCACACGCTTCAATACCAGAAATTGCGTTTTGGACTGTAGCAGTCATCAAATAAGCGGCGCAGAATAATTTGGAAATTAATCCTTCCTGGATTATTCTTCAGCTGTTCGTTCACTTCTCTGTTGAAGTATGAAAGGAAACGTAACACTGATGTCAATGACATAACAAGAATAGCTTGCTATGTCGTTTTACCCCAATTTGGCTACCCTGATTGTTGAAACAACCTAAGTAATTATAATGCATTGTCGAAACAAATTACACCAACTTGTTGCTTGCATTAGGTGCTTGAGCCGAATACGATTTTGTGGAAGATTAAACAATATTCTCAGTACAAATTGTGATATAGCTTCACTCCATAATCGTACAAGAAACATAAGAAGACAAATATTTACTTACAACAGAAAAACGCCGCACATTACATATCCGCCATTTTCCCTCAACATTAACACCAACATGACAGATCTAATGGTCAATTCAAAACAATTGAACGCGTAATTTTGTCAGAAACACCAATATCCCATTTTACCCTGGTATGTTTTTTTTTTTTTTTTAGGCTCGTCTCCTCTACGCCTATTTTAAAAATAAAAAGAGGTTTAATATGCCTTTCTAATGTTTCAAAACTGTGTGTAGATCGAGAAATTTCATATAATCTTCATGAACTTTCCCTTTAAAGAAATTAAAGAAGATCTGTAGTAACACCAACTAAAATGGAAAGATTCTACTGTAATATACGGACGGCATATGCTCGTATGTTTAATATACTTACGTTATGTGTATAGGAAATAATAAGCGCAAAAACATCTGTGACCTAGATATAGAAAGTGTCAGAGTTCAACTTGGAGTTACTTACACAGGAATGGATACCTAAGAAATTAAATAAAAAGTAGAATTGAAATAATTGATAGATGCGGATCTGAAAAGCGCGCGCGCGCGCACACACACACACACACACACACACACACACACACACTTGCCTCTCACCGAGAGCGACTGCTTGTGAAATATTTGGTGGACAAAGCGGCTCAGGGGCGGGTTTTCTCAGGGCTCTCCGGTTTCCTCTGCCTTCGCATTGCACCGGTGCTCCATCTTCATACCATGTATCGCCTGTGTCATCCCCTGCGGTGCCACCTAAAAGCGGGTGTTAAACACCACCAAAAAAAAAAAACACACACACACAAAAGATGATAATTGCAAAATTCATGGGTATATCTGATATCAGTTGTACTTTATGGAAATGTAATGTGGACTTTACGTAAAGAATTAAAGGAAATCAGACGCTTTTAATATGCTTGGCAAATGCTGCTGTGCGTACGTGCATTAGAAAAACTCAAATCAGGAAGCTCTTGTCGAAGTTAATAAAGTGTTATATTTTAGACATCTCCACAGAGAATAAAGTAATGCAAGGTAACACGTACCATGGCTAGAAGGTATACAGAACGCTACAACTACCACCCAAGACAGAAGAAATTGGAAAGACATTAATGTACTAAAGTGATGCTGATGGCCAGCACAATAGGCTCAAACTCATCCAAGCCCGCCAAACATACTCAGCACCTTCCAAGCCTTACATTATCCAGAGTAGGCATGGGCAGAAAATAATATAACAGTCACAATATACCTACGACTGAATACCTTTATCTATTAGTTACCGAAATAATTGAGATAGACTGTAACTAGTTAATAATTGACGGTTAGAAAAGTAACGAATACAAAGTACTAGTTACTTTAGAAAGTAACGAAGGTTTGTTCCACATTTAATATGAATAACATATTCGAAGAAAATTGTCATATATACATGTTCATAATTGTAAATATAATGTATTATATAAGGGAATTAATGCATCTGAAATACACGTAAATTGTTATCAGGATCCTTTGTTTCGGGGCAAGCTTTTGCGAAACTGATATTAATTACCGAGTCTGGATGGCATAATTCGCTCAGTGAATTGGTATCGCTATCACTTATAGTTACCTCAACTAGTTACGCAGTATTAATCTCCTCCGCAAAGACATTCTGAGTGATATTGTGATCTGGCGAGAAAAATGTGCACTAATTATCTGCTTTTCTCAAATATGTATCAACTAAGATTTTCTGCATTTTTTGTGATGCTAGACAATAATGTGCACTTGTACGTTATGTTTCTCTTCTCTAACAGCATAGCCATGTTTTATGAAACTCCTTACGAGAATATTTAAGTTATATGCTTACTTGAGAAATGTTTACGTTGGCACTCTATATATATATATATATATATATATATATATATATATATATATATATCTGTGCTATATCTGCATCACGTGATGTGGCCGCGTCGTGGCCGAGTGGTTAGACCACTCGCCTCTCACCTAGACGGCCGGGGTTCGATCCCAAGCGACCGCATGTGATATTTGTGGTGGACAAAGCGGTGCTCCGTTTCCCCCGCCATCGCATTCCACCGGGGCTCCATAATCATTCATGTATCATCAGTGTCACCGCTTGCGGTGCCATAATTAGTTAAAGCGGGCGTTAAACACTACAAAAAAAAATCACGTGATGTGTTTTAGTTTTCCATAGAGCCCAGTCACCTATACAAACTGTTTTGTGTGCCGAAATTTAGAAGCAGTTGTGAATGCATTTTGCGATTATAAACCACCATAGTAACCAAAGTTTTGACACAGCTAGAGAAAAGATTTTAAATGCATCAAATAACAGAGCAAGTCAGGCCGTATTGACAATGTTCATATTGAAACGCAATAACAGCGAATCGTTATTGGTAATCATTAATGCAATGTTCGTAACTGTGAACACAAATAACTTGTTCGTTGCTGATAACGTTACGTGTAACCGTTAACGCACTGTAACTGCGTCAGTGATAACCATTGCCCGAAAATAACTGTCACATCCCTAATTCAGAAGGTCCTGGTCAACTTCGGCGAGTACTCATCATGACAAATTGCCATCACGTGGTGCGCTTTATCATGACTTTTGATCGCGGTCCTCTAGACGTTGTGCAGTTAACTTTTAGAATTCATCTTTGTTCATATTTAGTACGTGTTGAAATGCTATTCATGCCCTACGAAACAGAATACATCCTTAATAGTTTGTTGCATGTGAAAGTATATAAAGCGGTTTATTCACCTGGCTTTTTCTACCCACATTCTATCTCTTTCCTGCAACCTAATCTTAGAATCTTGAATCTACTTCATGTTAATGGAGATAATTTTTCCATAGCTTTGTATTTTGCATTGAAATAAAACGTGTTTCAATATACATTTTAATGTATATAGTTACAAGAGAGATATAGTAGGCTGAAGCGATAGTCGAATGTTGGTTTTGAAATTCCAGTTCTTGCATGATATCACGAAAAATGATAGTGATAAAAGGGAAGGAAATTATGGACTACTAACAGCGAATATCCTGGAAATGGTAACAGCCATAAAAGCAATAATTTACACAAATGATTTTTTTAACCAGATCTACATTTCGCATGTAGTACGCCCTTTTTTTTTTTTAATTTTTCTAGGGCATATTTACAATGTACGTAGTAGACAGAGAAGGTACCTGTTTAACCCAAAAGCTCGATACCGAGATTTTACCGGAAATATATGTTTTGAGACGCCTGAAGTAAAAAAAATCTGATGTGCTCCATTCACATGACTTTCTCTACATCTCTGTAACAAATTATTGTTAATAAGCTTATTCTTCTATCTATTTAATGCTAAAACATTAGCAGAAACGATCTTTTTACTTAGTTCCTTTATAAGTAGAACGGAAATAAGGAAATACACTAGGCTAAACCGACACTCAAATGTTTTAAAATGTGGTTGCTATGGGATTGAAATCCGTTTCTTTGCAAGGCCAAGCATTGATAAGTTCCCGTATGAGAAAATTTTAAGTATTTTAAAACTGAAATCAATAACAAGGAATATATCGAAAAAAGCCAACTCCACGAAAAAAATGTATGTGACATAAATTGTGTGTTTTATCGTGATCTACATTTTTTGTGAAATAAGATTTTGTCTATCTCTTACGGTTTATCAGTTCAAAACTCAATAAAAATCATCCAGAATAAAGAGGTCTTTAGAGGCTATTCCCAGAAAATTCAAGATATGCGGTTTATTTGGCATGTAAATATCTGAAATATGACATTTTATAAAAATCGTTGGAGCCATTTTTAGAAAATCAAAATTTTCGAAATTTTTTCCATGTAAAGGATAGTTTAAGATGGGGGGATTTTCTTATAAATCTTCGTGTCACATCCTTGAAAGATACCAAACTTAAATACCGAGTTATTTAACGGTTTTTTCGTTTTTGCGCTATGCTGTCCACACACACGCACACACACACACACACACACACACACACACACACAAACAATACACACGGACCTTTTTCCAAGAATGTTTTTAATGGATTCAGGAGCACCCAAAACACATATTTCCGTTGAAATCTCGGTATCGAATTTTTTGATGCAATATAATACTTCTCTATACACTATGTACATAGTACGTGTAGAGGAGATAAAAAACATTTTTAGAAAAAGGTAAGTGTGTATATGCGTGCGTTTGTGAATGGGGACAGCAAAACTCAAAAACGAAAAGTCTGTTAAGTACCTAACTTGGTATTTAAGTTAGTATCTCTCAAGATTACGACACGAAAATGTGAACAAGACTAGGTATGGGGGGACCTCACTACTTTTGATATGGACAATTTTTGGAAACTTTTGATTTTCTCAAAAATAGCTAACTATTTTGATTAAAACACCGTATATCAAAGACATTTACATGACAAATAAAATATATATATCTCGAATTTCCTGGGAATAACCTCTGAAGTCGGGTTAACTCTGATTGACTTTTGCATAAATGACAAACGTAAGAGATAGATAAAAACTTACTGCACAAAAATAAAGATGCCGTGTGTGTCTGTCTGTCTGTAAGCAGCATAACTTAAGGCCGCGCCGTGGCCGAGTGGTTAGACCACTTGCCTCTCACCTAGACGGCCGGGGTTCGATCCCAAGCGACCGCATGTGAGATTTGTGGTGGGCAAAGCGGCGTTGGGGCGGGTTTTCTCCGGGTACTCCGGTTTCCCCTGCCATCGCATTCCACCGGTGCTCCATCATCATTTATGTATCACCAGTGTCACCGCCTGCGGTGCCATAAGTAGTTAAAGTGGGCGTTAAACACTACCAAAAAAAAAAAGCATAACTTAAAATTGAAAAGTCTAACACCAAAACTCAGTCTTCAAAGGATGCGAACAAAAATTATCAAAAACTTCACCCCTCCCCAAATTAAGCATGCCTTACATGCAATATTTTTAATTATTTTGGATTTTCTGAAAATTGTCTTTAAAGATCTTGCTTAAAATTCTATGTATTTTTTTGGGAATAAATCCTGAAGTTCTCTTCAATATGAGTATATCGGAAGAGATAGAAAATATCGTACAACAAAAAAGTAGATTTCGTTAAAGTACAAAATGTATGTCAAATAGTGGCGTTAACCATTTCATTTTTTTTATATAGCTTCGCTACTCCGAGTAGCATGTAGCAAAAGTATTATATTCCATCCAAAATTAATTCCAAGATTTCACCAGAAATACACGTTTTGTGATCATCTGAATAAAAGAATTAAACAAATGTCCACCTGTGTGAACAACATAATTAAAAAAAACGAAAAGTCGCTTAAATATCCAACTTTTTCTTTAAGTTCAACATCTTCCAATGGACGCGATTCGAAGATTTTCAAGAAAATCCCTCACCTTTTACATGGAAAAACTTTCCAAACAATTGATTTCTAAAAAAAAAATGTGTAACGATTTTGAGTTAAATACCATCTATTTAAGATATTTTCGTGACAAATAAAATATATATCTTGAATTTTTTTGGGAGTAGCCTGTGAAGTTCTCTTCACTCGGAAGGAATTTTGTATAATATTTTATAACTGGTAAACCTTGTGCGATGGACGAAAATGTACTAGACAAAAAATGTAGATCTCTTTAAAACACAACATTTATTCCAAATAACCTCCTTTTGTGCCATAAGCAATTTCCGAGATATCCGTTGTTAATGGATCTTATCAACAAAGTTATATGAATGTAACACTTCAAAGTTTTTAAAAATAGTATTTTCTTTTTGATTTTAGCGAATCTCAGAATCTCTATTTCTGTGAAAAATCAAAATCGAATTACCTACCACCATCGTCTGCTATGTGGATGTGTTCTGGACCCTCGTACCTCTGAAAATCGCTATAACCTCTTTTCTGTGTTTTCAGCTAGGTAATTTTTTTACCCGTGACAAAGTATCAGTCACCAAAAATTTTCCTTGATAACAAAATTCAGCGAAATCCGAAACAAATTTTCTGATATAACACAAGAGACAACTCCATTTTAAAATGTTTTGATCGCCTTTATTTCCCTTTTGAGGTTGCAGTAAATTGGTAAAAATGGGCCCTGATATTTATATTTTTCTATAAAAATAATATAGTTCTGGAGGTTGTCGAGACTTCGGTGCTGTATTCCTTTTTCCTCTTTTTTCCATTTTCTCAACATTTCTTTTATTTTTATACTTGACATATTCAGCGAATCGACACTAAATTGTGTAACACGAACTTAAAAACATTCCTAACCTTCCAGTTGTTTTTAAAGTTTATATAGCTTATGACTTCATGGAATAATAGGGTTTTTGAATGGTGCAGGAAGTATTAAAACAAACACAGCGCGTTTGTAAGAATTATATGTGAAGGGAAACAATCTGTATTAAAATCATTTATAAGGATTTATTACTCAATAAAAGTATTTCGACCATTTTCATGACGGTTTTGCACGAATCAACTTCTTCGTTTCAGATTTTCTGAAAGCATATGCTTCTGAGGTGGTTGTTATTCCTTTTGACTACCTCTAAGTCTTTATGTTCAAAAGCCTCTAGTTAACTCCTCTATCGCTCGGAACAGTCGCCAAAGCGAGGAGATAGCTGAACCATATTGGGAACTGCTGAGGCCTCGGGCATCTATATAGATGCACGATAATTGTAACTATGGCTTGTCTTTGTTCCATAACACTGCACATTCTGTTAATACCAATAGCAACATTATCACTTTAGTTCACTACACAGGAACAGAGATATTGCTTCAGGTCAGTCACATGCACTGATAATTCCTCCTCCGCTCTCACTTTTGACCTTTAAGTTCTCCGTTGTCATAGATAACCTTCTTGTACGATACAAAATGTTTCTATAAGAACAAATTGAAACGTGAAACAAAAGCCTGGTAAGTTTATTAGATATTATGTGTAAAAGATTAAATGTTTAGTGTAATTCAGTAACAGCAAATGAGGACATATGAAACGTCGCTCTTTTGAGCATAGAAATCAAGTGGCGACAAATGAATAGTTTTTAAAGTACACATAAAGATTTTAATTAACGTTTGTAGAGAACGACAGAGGTTAATTTGGTAATACTGTTGAGGGGGAGTCTGTATTGGTTTCAGAATTTAATGTTGAACATGGAAGAGTAGCATTTGCATTAATTTTTTGACAGAATATTCTATTATTTTATTATTTTATTTATAAATAATATATGTGTTATCTTTCTTAATTCTGATTTAAATTCATTTATATTTTGTATAAAGTTCTTTTTTTATTTGTATGAGTGCGGGGAACATTACCTCCATATCGATATAATAAATTAATATATCTGGCATGGAAGAAAATTTTATCTTTAATTTTTTTTTTTTTTTTTTTAAGTTTAAAACTGTTCTTTTATAGTCATCTTAAGGAACATATTTATGAATTATTCTGTGATGTTAAGACCGTATTTATTATATGGGCAAATGAATAGGAGCGTCAGAGAGAATTAAAACGTATGTGCAAGCACATGCCAAAAATGTATTTGTTACTTTCTCTACACGTACTATATACATAGTGTATATAGAAAGTATTGTATTCCACCCAAAATTCGGAACCGAGATTTCACAGAAATAGATGTTTTAAGGTCCCCCTTTCTCTACACGTACTACATAGTGTGTAGAAGAGGTATGTATTGTATTGTACCCAAAAAAATTCGATACCGAGATTCACCGGAAATACATGTTTTGGGACCCCCTGAGTGCAAAAAAAAAACATTTTTAGAAAAATATCCGGGTGTGTGTGTGTGTGTCTGTGGACAGCATAGCTCAAAAACTAAAAGTCCGTTAAATATCAAACTTGACATTTAAGTTTAGTATCTTCCAAGGATGGGACACGCAGATTAAAAAAAATCCCCCACCCCCAACTACCCATTACATGGGAAAAATTTCGAAAATTTTGAATTTCTTAAAAATAGCTCTAATGATTTTGATTAAAGTCTTATATATTTAATATAAAATACATGACATTGTATATCTTGAATTTTCTGGGAATAGTCTCTGAAGACATCTTTATTCTGAATGAATTTTTCTGAATTTTGCATAACTGCTAAACCGTAAGAGATAGATAAAAACTTACTACACATAAAATTTATATCTCCTTAGAACACTCAATTAATGGCATATGTATTGTTTTCGTGGAGTTGACCGTTTTCAAGATATTCCTTGTTATAGGTTTCAATTTTAATTTTTTCTCATACAGGGACTTGCCAGCTACTGACCACACAAAGAAACGGATTTTAGTCCCATAGCAACCAGATTTTAGAACATTTGGCTGTCGGTTTAGCCTAGTATATTCCCTTATTTCCCTTCTGCTTATGAGGAAATAATAGAAACATTTCTGCTAATCTTTAACTCGATTATAATGAAGTAGATGGGGGATTCTTATTAACAATGAGCTGTGACAGAGATGTAGAGAAAGTCATGTGAATGGAACACTTCTGATTTTTAGAAAAAGCTCCATGTGTGTGTCTATGAACACGATAACTCAAAAACGAAAAGTCGGTAAAATACCAAACTTGGTATATAAGTTACATAAGTATCTTCCAAGGATGCGACATGAAGATTTTGAGGAAAATCCTTCCACCCAAACTACCCTTTATATGGAAAAAATTTCGAAATGTTGATTTTTTCAAAAATGGCTGTAACGATTTTGATTAAAATGCCGTATATTATGACATATGTAATATATATCTTAACTTTTATGGAAATAGCCTCTGAAGACCTCTTTATTCTGGATGAATTTTGCTGGATTTTGCATAACTAGTAAACCGTAAGAGATAGACTATAAGTTACTCCACAAAATATGTAGATCTCGTTGAAATACCCAATTTATGCCATATACATTTTTCCGTATAGTTTGTTGTCCATTTTTTTTTTTAGATATTCCTTGTTATTGGTTTCAGTTTTAAAATACTTGAATTTCTCACATAGGGGAATTTGTCAACTCCTGGCAAGCAAAGAAACATGGCATAGCATCCAGTTTTTAAAACATTTTATTATCGTTTTAGCCTAGTGTATTCCATTATTTCCTTTCTACTTACAATAAAGCATTTCTGCTAATGTTTATCTCGATTAGCATGAAGTAGATAGAAGAATAGTCTTTTTAACAATAAGTTGTTATAGAGATGTAGAGAAATCGTGTGAATGGAACTCATCAGATATACTTTTATTCAGTGGCGAACTTGTAGCTTATAAGGAACTGTTGGTTCCATTAGTATTTATAGTAGCAGTGGTAGTCGTCTCTGGTGCTACAGCTCCCAAGGTGTTGCCATAGCTGTTCATCGCGATCATCGGCCTCACAACCACATGCGCAGGACTGAAGTGAGCCTACCTGCAACCTATGCGGTAAGATGATATGGTCCTCATCAAGTTTTCTCCTAGCCGAAATGTCGATTTTCTTGACCCTCGGATCGCTACCTGTTATATAATCTGGTCAGAGCGTTTTGGGACAATGGGAAGGGAAGATAGAGACGTGACTTCACCGGCATTTGGAGTAAATTGACGCCACACGCAATATACTGGGCACGAGTAACGTGTTCCCTACCCTTGACCATTCCACTGTCTCAAAGATTCTGACCTAAGAACAGCTCATATTCTTTACGATGCTCAGCCTATGACCTATGTCGCTACTAAAGTGTTTAAGAGAATATGGCATTTTCATCGGTTAGTCCATTTGCAATTCAAAGGCCACAGCTGATTTAATAAAGTCGGTATTCGAACTCGTAGTGGCACGTTCCTTGTTGCACTGTCCACATCCCAGGCAGCCAGACTGTTGAGAGCTAATTTGATGGTCAACCACCAGGTTAATGCCGAGATGCAAAAGACGAACTCATCCCAAGGCGTTGTAAGCACTCGCTCCTTGGAGGGTATGTCCAATGAAGAGATTCAAGAGAATCTTGCGAAACATGATACTACTGCTGTGTACAGGGTTCAGAGTAGAGCAAATGATGATTTCGTGCCTACCCATACCCTGTTCCTTACCTATGATGGGATAGATCTATCCCAAGGGATTAAGGCAAGGTGCGAAGCCATCTAGGTTAGGTCATATATGCCTAGCCCTCACAGATGCTACAATTGTCGGCGCTTTGGGCACACCAGCGAGTTTTGTAGTGGTCGGTCTACATGCATCAACTGCGGAGATGACATGCATGGTGGGGTTGCACACCAACTCTATCTTGCGTCAACTACAATGGAGAACATCCATCCAGTTCCCGGTAATACCCCTGTTTTGCAGAGGAGAGATAACTTGAAAGAGAGGCTCCTGCGCTTCCGCCACGCTCCGGTTCTTATAGCTCAGTCGGCCAAACCAGTACCAAAGCGGGAAATCGCAACTCATACCTGCGGTATCAACGGGACCACAATTGCCAGACCACAACCGAAGCGCACTACGTCGGCATCAACATATGCCAAATCCGCTAATGTAAAGCATAGTTCAGCACAATTGTCACCCCAACCGTTGACTTCTGGTAATAAGACCGGCAAAGCCGTAGTATATTCATGCACCAGAGTTAGAACCGAAATTTTCCATTCGAAAGGGGACTTCTCGCGAAGAGATGGAACAGGAGAGTTCTGTCCCCGCTGCAAGACGGGCAATGCGTAAGTGGCAGAATCGCGAACCTGAAAAGAGCGTTAGTCCGACAATGAAGAACAAATTAAACCGACCAGCACAGTCCAATATGCAGAAACGCCTTTCAACTTGGAACTTATCCCATTCTATTGACCATGCCTATCCTACAGTAGAACATGCGCGGAATCCGACCACATCGTGCACAGCTTGAACTGCTGTTCAAGCAGAATCAATCTTTGGACGTCTGCTTACAGAAGACAAAGCTCCGTCCTCAAGGTAACATTCTCTTTCTGTGCGGTATATTTGCCACCGAAAAAGGGTGTTCTTGCAGATGGTGTCTCTTTAGTGCTTATCATATTTTTGCTGACTCCGTATCCTCACAATCTGATATTGAGTCAGTCGCTGTAAGGGTTAAGCTGCCCTCCACCAGATTCACCATTTGTAGTGCATATTTGTCTCTATCTAACGCCCTCTCGCTCACTGATTTGGAAGACCTAGTATCTCAGCAACCAACATCTTTTCTGTGGGTAGCCGCCGTGAATCCCCACCACCCACTTTGGGGCTCATCTCGACGAGAGGTAAGCTAGTTACATATTTCTTGGACAATGGCAACTCAGTTATCCTGAACACCGGAGAGCCTACAGTTTTATCTGATGCCTTTCATAGTTTTTCTCACCTTAATACAGTGGTTTGTTCTCCACAATTAGCAGTGAGCTTACCGTAGAATATCATCCCTGACTTACATTCCTGTGATCACTTCCCAATTCTTATAAGTCTCTTAGCACAAGATGAATGTTCAACATGTTTACCTAGATGGCGTTTAGATCGAGCCAATTGGAACCTTTATTCACAGTTTGGCTGTTTTAATTACGACGAGCACGACTCGGTGAATTTTTTAGTCGAACACCTCGCAGCAACCATTCTTGCTACTGCTGCTGCTGCTGCTGCTGAACAGTCTATTCCGCGGTCGACTGGCCAAAATCGTCGGTTTGCGGTTCCTTTGTGAACGGCTGAATGCCGAGATGCCATTTGGGCTCGCAGACGTGCTCTTCGGGTTTTCCAGCGTCGCCATACGCTGGATAACTTCATACAATATAAGATCCATGCCAAACCTAGACAAGTTATTTTGGATAGCAAAAACAATCATGGGATGAGTTTGTAACCTCCTTTAATGGACATACACCTTTCTGTATCGTATGGAATAAGTTGAGGCTGTGGCCGGAAAATCGACCCATATGTAAATATCCGATCTAAAAACAGCTATAAGTTCCGTTGTTGACTTGGCTAACATTCTAGGTAGTACTTTTGTTCAGGTATCTAGCTCCAACAATTATTTGCGTGAGTTTCTTCTAGTAAAGACTACGGTGGAATCTCAAGCGTTCGAATTTCGTTCTGGAAATCTTGAGAATTACAATCATATTTTCACCGTGGCGGAGTTAGACAAGCAATCTCATCTTCGCGAAAGTCAGCACACGGTCCAGATGGAATCCACGTCCAAATGTTGCAACATCTCTCTCATGAAGGTAAGGCTTTAAAGCTCATGGTCTACAATCGTGTTTGGGTTGAGGCCAATCTTCCATTTAAGTAGCGGGAGGCCACCAGCATACCTATTTTGACACCTTGAAAGGACTCTTATCTATTTCCTTCACCAGTTACGTTTGCAAGGTGATGCACCGCATGATTAATGGACTGTTGGTGTGCTGCCTGGTTTGGAATCCCGCAATTTACGGACTAGCACATATTATGATTTTCGAAGATGTCGATCAGCGACCGATCACCTCGAATCACTATCAACGCAGACAATGAACGGGTGCTTAAGAACTGTCAAACAGTTGCGATATTAAGGATTATGATACGTGTTGGCGAATAAGGATATTATGTTATCTCCAGAACTGGAATATACGTGGACGCCTATTCATTCGGAAGTTTATGAGGGACCGTGTCTTCCGGGTAAGGGAATTCTTTTATTCAAGAGAAAGGAGTGCCACAGGGATCGGTACGCAGCGTGACACTATTTGTTATAGCGATTAATTCTATATCGCAATGGGTTCACCCAGGTGTCTCGTCATACTTATTCGTTGACGACTTTGCCATCTTTTGTACTTCTCAGCGTATGCTGTTTTTTTTAATTTTTTTTTTCCTGCGTCTTTATCTGCACTGATCCGAACCAAGTTAGGCTATGGGTACATTGTTTATTCTTCAGCACGACCATCTGTGCGCGGTTGACCTTCGTTGCACACCTCTTTCTTGCATATCAGCGAAAACAGTGAGGGAATCGCGCTCACGATTCCATCACCAAGAGGGAGTTTCAAGACTTTTTAAGAGTCTGTGATGATATACAAGAGACCGAAAACTTGTTAACCATTTTTCGGTTACAGAGTCTTTATTTTTAAGAAAATAAATTCACCTACCAGTAACTACCAATACATAGTTTTGTAATTGTGTATACGCTGTTCTTATTTAACATTAGAGGCCAGTTCTACAGTAGGGAAAATAACAATATTAAGGTATCGTAACAAAAGGTATGGTATTTGCCTCCAATTACCCGTTATACTCTGCAACTCTTTTAGTGCAAAGTGTTATATGCACATGTAAAATACGGCGCTGTTGGGTAGAAAGTCATGTGATTATTATTAACACATGCATGTGCGTGGACCTTTTCTTAAATAATAATAATAATAGTGGTTACTATTTATGTACTTATTTATTCATTGAACCTTTAAACAATTTCTGACTGAATTGAGAAGTGAGCTCGCTGACCACTCGACCACAGAGGCGATCGAGGCATATTTACTTTGACTTTTGCACAGGAAAACGCCAGCTAGAACAAAGATATACTGGATCATAAGATTTATTCGGTCTTTAGCCCCAGTGGGTTTAAATGCATGTCGTCATTAGTTCAGCGAGCCCCTTGTCTCAAAGGGGAGGCGCGGTGTTGAACCTGGACTGTATGCATTGCCGACTTCGTAAACAGGTTGATGTACGAGGCGGTGCAAAACTGTTTTTCACCAGGACATTTTGTGGGTTCTTAGCACGCAAGATGGAAATGACCACCGATCACAGAAGTTTCATGATTTGAGTGCTACTTACGAACTGGAGGAATACATTACCTATCAGCATAAACGCTGCGATTGCGAGTTTGCGAGACGCAATCTAATGTTCCAAATGTAAATATTGGAATGTCACGATACAAGTCCCATTTCGTTAAGGCGACCTCCACATTGTTGACATCCACCCTTTCTACTCATCGTTCGCTAGTCCTCTAAAAGAGGCAATGCGTGCCTTGTATTAAGTCATGCGCGGACAAACGACTGGCGGCAAAGGTTAAATAAATCTGAAGGCACTATATGAAATATACAAGTATATGCAACCAAACTAAACACGTATTAGTCTGTAGAGTTTAATATTTTCAAATTGTTACTGAACCAGCAAACTTCTCTTGCTGTCTCATTTTTCCCTCCTCTCACAACTCTCTACCCTCCGTCGTTGACTTCCTTCCACCTCTCTCTGTGCGAGTGAACACATTTTTGAAAAATGGCAATGAAATTGTCTTCTTGGTTGTTAATTAAAAGTTGAAATAAATAAAGTGCTTAATAAAGGTAGAATCAGATTGAATGCTATGAATGATGCATATTAACACCAGTTAATTTCTAGAAAAGTTGGATGTTGAATGCAAAACTTTGCCGCAAACTAAACACTTATTCCGCCACTTAATAATGAAAGCCGCAGTCCCACTCGCATTATTTCTTATTTCTCCTGAACCGCTCTTTCTGTTAGCTATCGTCTTTTCTTCTCCCCCTCCCTCTCCTTCCTGTGCAACATGCAGAACGCGTGACTTTTTAAATTAGGATTTTCCCAGGATTACGGTAAAATTAAAAATATACGTACAACTAAGATTTATAATAATAACATGCTAGCGCTTGTTCCTTATGCTTATTACGCTGTCAGAAATACATTGTATCCCGTGCTAATCAGAAAACGCCCATCTATATTAATATTATATGTAGAGTGCGAGTGAGAGAGAGAATAATGTGTGTGTGTGTGTGTGTGTGTGGGGGGGGGTGGAGATAGCCTCACAAATGCTTCAACCCATTTTGATAATTCGTTCACCACCGAAAAACCCTATTTTTTCATGTGGTCGTGTATTATGTTTCAAAAAAATTGAAAACATTTAGGGGTAACTATTTCATATTCATATCGCAAAATGTCAATCCCGTTTCGTAAATGTGGCTATCAAAGACACTTGGCACTTTATTGCAAATATGGTAGATTTTTTTTAATAACTTCGAGCCCAAAGGACTAAACGGATAGGCTTAAAATATTTTAAGATTGAGTTGTATATCGTTCATATAACTGCTGAATTTCCCTCATGTTTCACTGAAGTATGATTTAACATAAGAAGAGCACATTTGGATTCTAAAAACTGACAAAAATGTAGTTACCCTTATACTCAAATCCTATTTCAATCTCTACACTAGTACCACATTCCATAGAGTAACTGATGAAATGTATGTTTATTCTATATGACCCAACGGAAATTTTAAGCTTGCCTATAATTCTAAAATAAAAAAAATAAATAAAAAAGTTACCACCATATTTTGAACCCTTTATATGAAAATATGGACTGTACAAACCATATGGTCATAATATAGACGTATACATAAGTTAACAAAAAATTATAGGTTACGCTATTGCTTGAAAAAAAAACTACTAACCTTTATTTATATTACTCGAAATTACTATAAGCCATCCTTACTTTATTCTCAATCCTACAAATAAAACTATACTGCTTAGCCAATCAGGGCACAGATTTATGTTCTTGGAGAAAATTATAGGATAGCATATGGGTACCCATAACCATATTTTTTCAACTCCTTACGTGAAAAATCTGTGTTGCATTCACCTGACTTTCTCTGCATATTGTACAAAAAATTATTCTTACAAAAGTTTATTCTTCTATCTCATGCTCACCACCTCGCTTGATTTTGTGGCGAAGCAAATAGCCTTGCTCCATGCATGCAGTGGTAAACAGGTGACTGCAGGGATTGTCTCTTTCTTCTATAGTGCGTTGTATGTCAGTTTATAATGTCGGGAAAAGAAAGCAATGGAGGCCATCGACTCCTACGTTTATGTCTGTCTAGAAGCAATATTTCTTATTTATAGAAAGTGGCGGAATAAATGTTTAGTTTGCGGCAAAGTTTTGCATTCAGAAAATTCAGTTGCAGTGTTATTATGTAACCTATGCAAATGAGTACGACAAGGAGAAGAAGTTTCTTTCAAATTGTGATCGGATCAATTAATTACCAAGATGCCTGTGCATATTCACAACTATAAATGTTAAAGTTTTTCGTTATAAATTAATCCTCAGGCGAGAAATGCGATTACAACGGTATTAACTACGTTAAGGAGCTTATTGTTACGTTATGTATACTTTAATAATTGTCATTTGATTTGCAATTATTTATGTTAGACAACCAATTAGCACCAAACCTATGAAAATATATTTAGTTCATATCCCAACTATAAATACTAATGCAAAGGACTAGAGTAATGTTCTACCAATTATAAAACCTGAAAAGGTGTATTAACCTTTGAAAAACGTAATCCCCCTTTGTCAGTTTCTAGAATCCAAATGTACGCTTGTTTTGTTAAAAGCGTAATATAAATCATACTTCAATGAAATATGAGGGAAATGCAGCAGTTGCACACTGCCACAGCAGTGAAGGAATCTGTTTTTTTCTTTTCGCACAGTTGGTCGCACAGTGTACATAGAATGTTCTCAGGAGTATCAAGAAAAGTTACTCTTTTCTTTACTCAAAGGGTGACCCTTTTCCATCTACTGCATGGTAATTAAGATACACATTAACGAAAATAGTCTTATTAGCTATTGCTTTTAGGACCAGAGAAATGACAGAATTCACTAGACTAAAGCGATAGTCAAAAGCTTTAAAAACTTGTCCCTAAAGTGATGGCATTGTGAAATTCCTTCCTCTTTGCTTGACCAGCAGAAAGAATAATGACTTCCCATTTGATAAAACTATGGCAAAATTGAAATCAATAACAAGGAATATCTTTGAAGTAGCTAACTTAATGCATAAAAAATATTTTTGACATATTGTGAGAGATCTACATTTTATTTAGTAAGATTTTGTCTATCTTATGGTTTGCCAGTTATCCATAGCATCCAAAAGAAGAGCGTTTCAGAGAGAGTGTTATATATTTCACCTCTGTTTGCATAATAGTTGTGTTTATTTTCAGAATTTCGTTATTAATTATTTCTATTGTTTTAAAACTTTTATTATTATTATTATTATTATTATTATTATTATTATTATTATTTGAATATCTTTATATTTGGAATACTGTTTTCACACAAGCCTTATGTAGGACAGGAGCTGGATAAGTAGAGTCAGACTGAAAAATTCAATGCCACAGCCGGGATTTGAACAACGGATCTCCCAATCTCTAGCCGGTTGCTTTGCCACTGAGTTACCATGGCAACATGCCGGCATAGCATTGAATTTTTCAACTGACTCACATGTTTCCCAGTAAACATGTTTCCCATGTGAGTCAGTTGAAAAATTCAATGCTATGCCGGCATGTTGCCATGGTAACTCTGTGGCAAAGCAACCGGCTAGAGATCGGGAGATCCGTTGTTCAAATCCCGGCTGTGGCATTGAATTTTTCAGTCTGACTTTACTTATCCATCCTTATATTTGTTTAGTATTGTAGTAAATGTCGTTATTTACTTAAACATTGTTTACAAATAAAGTATTTGGTACACTGCAGCAAGTGATTCACTTGACGTTTCGACGCGTAGACTGTTTATGACTGCGGACCATCCATGGTCGCGCAACACTACGTGGTAACACTCCAGTCACTCACGAATCATTACAATTCACAATAGAACAACCAACACTGTACTACAATTCTCCCTCCTTTTATAACTAGAAAAGAGCTTCCTGGAAGCTTCTGGAAGCCGAGAAGCTTCGAGAGGCGCGTGCCCGAAGGTTCCAATTACCGTCTAGTCCCTCTTTCTGTTGTTTACGCATGCGATGCGATGACTCACATACAAAAGCGAGTCATAGTATGCTATACCCAGAAAATCCAAGATATATATTTCATTTGTAATGAAAGTATCTTATTACATATGGTGTTTTAATCAAAATCGTTAGGGCCAATTTCAGAAAATCAAACATTTTGAAAATTGTTCCATGTAAATAAAAATAGTTTGGATTCAAGGGACCTCAAAACATTTCTGGTGAACTCTCAAAATCAAAATTTTGGATGGGAAACAATACCTCCCTTATTATAGTAGTAGAGAAAGTCTAAATGTGATCAATCTAGACAAGCATTTGTACACTTAAATTTTAGGTGCATACATACATACATACATACATACATACATACATACATACATACATACATACATACATACATACATACATACATACATACATACATACATACATACATACATACAGACATACATACATACATACATACATACATACATACATACATACATACATACATACATACATACATACATACATACATACATACATACATACATACATACATACATACATACATACATACATACATACATACATACATACATACATACATACATACATACATACATACATACATACATACATACATACATACATACATACATACATACATACATACATACATACATACATACATACATACATACATACATACATACATACATACATACATACATACATACATACATACATACATACATACATACATACATACATACATACATACATACATACATACATACATACATACATACATACATACATACATACATACATACATACATACATACATACATACATACATACATACACACACATACACCAAGCTCAAGCTTCATAATAATCAGTGTTGTCATCCTTGCATGGCTTCAATGTGGCCTATGTATCAGTTGTTCAGGGCTGTTGTTAGTCTCGTATTGGTATTATTTTCTATCGTATTATTGCTCTTACTTATTATTAGGTCCTTTAATTTTTTTTTATATGTTAATATTGTCAATGGCCAAGATCATATTAGCGACGCCGGTGTGCTGTAATTCCGTCTCACAGGCACGGAGTTATCGCTTTTAAGCACACTTAAAGCTATCGATTAGGGCCTGATTCGAGTCCACGACCTTGGGATAAGAAGACCAACGCCTAATCAGGTGAACCATACAGACCGACTGCGCCTTTAGTGACTACCAGTCACTGGTTGGTCGTCCAAAATTGAAAAATACTAGAAAAATGACGCTTATAGTTTTATTGTATGTATAGATAAATTGTACGTACAAGATTAACAACTTTCGGAATACAAACATATCATTCGCTGTCCATCAATACATTGGAAAATCGTGCTTAATCACTTATTCAACTAGTTTATACTCACCAATTAGTTGCTTTGTATTATTCTATTTTTCACGATAAAAATATCATGGAAATTATTGCTACTGCCAGTAAACAACGGGTGGTGTAGAATATAGATGTGGCATCCATAGTACCAAGGGCGTTTCTCTGTGGAGGAAGGGGATGCGATCCCCCACGCCACACCCCGGCGCGCCCTAGACCGGGAGTCCACCTAGTGCTAAATTATTGATTTTATGTCCTCTCCCTTCTAGTCCGTTGGCTTGGGATATGGAGGACATGCTGGTGGGCTTGTTAATTCCTGAATGATCATCAAGAGAGTTTTATGAAAAGGGTTTTCCGAATTCCGATGTGAAGTTGACTGCCTTCTAGCAGGGAATTTCATCATTAGGATCGAATGCGATGTAGTATTATATATCGTTCTCTTTTAATGCACATAGCATCAAAACTGTCGTTGGTTTATGAATCAAGAAAGGGATGAGGTTCCAAAAGCTAATTTGTAAAGTATTAAAACTAGAAACATTTTCTCGCAAAACGTCATTAGCAATTAAATACGTATGCGTAAACATTTCACTTCAGTATGCCATAACGCTGTGAGGTATTACTTTGTATCAATTTAATTCATTAAGGGGTTTGGGATAGTTAGCTTTGCAAGCTTTTAATAAATAAAGATAGAAGCGTAACTTTTGTAGTCGTGTTGGAATTCTCAGTTGAGAGACTGTACCAGGCTTATTCATGCCTGATCTTCACGGTTTGGCACATGCATATGCCTTTTGCATCCATATTTTATTCATTTTCTTACAAGATCCTTTAATTTAAAAGCTATCTACTAACTTTTTTTACTTGTCGGTTTTCTGTAACTATTAAAGATTTTTCTATTGTAATAAAAATATTGGAACATATCGAAAAATTAATTTTAATATGTTTTTAAAATGTAATTTTTTTCAGGTTACTTTTTAGTGGAAACCTATTCCTTAGGATTTTAAGTTCATATACAAAATAGTTTTTACATGGTAATATTAGCTGAAGTTGAGACGTTTCCTGTGATACAGAACGTAGACAAATAAAATACGTAAAAATATAAAGTGTAGAAAAGGGGTATAAATTTGAAAACAACCTATCCGGATAATAATAAACTGCGTTAGAAACAGCTCCCTGAGCAGGCATTAAAGCATTAAAAGAACTTTAAAATGTATGTATCATGTAACTAATAAAGCAACGTGCAGTTTAAAGTCAAATAAAAACACTGCAAATGCTTTCCTATTTTATTTTGCGCATACAACTCCTCTTTAAGTCAAAGAAATTATCCACTCTAAATTTTAATTTGCAAAGTAGAAAATATAAACAATGCAGTGCAAGTATTTGTAAATCGCTTTAAAAGATAAGAATGAGACTAATTTCCAGTAATACATGCTATTTTAGGCATTCTGAAGATTGATGAAGAGATTTTGATACGTCTGTGGGAGCAGAAATATTTTAATGGCAAAAAAAAAAAAAATAAATAAATAAAAATACAAAAAAAAAATAAAAAAAGCAATGTGAAAAGATGGTCAAAGTTTATTATTAAATAACGGACACAGATTTCATGGCGTGACACATTAAAAAGGATTCAAGATCAGAGCTGCATCCACAATAATGGATTATATTTTCGTAGAAATTTACTTTTCAGTATAATGCTTCTTTTTGACAGAAGGGAAAAGTTCTAAACTAGCTATTCCACCTTCTGATAAAAATCTATTGCACAATATAGATTGCAATATATTGCTCTCTTTGGACAGCAGATTTGTCCAAATACTGTCGTATAATTAAAATTAAGTTTTCCAAGTAAAACAAATTCGTAAAATCATTTCTCTACACGTACTATCGTACATGTCGTATAGAGGAGGTATTGTATTGCGCCCAAAAATTCATATCCAGATTTCACCGGAAATGCATATTTTGAGACTTCCTGAATAAAAAAAAATTAGCTGTGTTAGTGCGCGCTTCGTGTGTGTGTGTGTGTGTGTGTGTGTGTGTGTGTGTGTGTGTGTGTGTGTGTGTGTTTCTTCTCTGTGGTCGGCATAGCTCAAAAACGAAAAGGCCGTTAAAAAGCAAACTTGATATTTGTTACTATCTTTCAAAGATGCGATACAAAGATTTTCAAGAAAACACCCCACCCTCAACTGCCCTTTACATGAAAAATGTTTCGAAAGAATTTATTTCCTCAGAAATGGCTCTAACGATTTTCATTAAAATATCGTATACTAAAGATATTAACATGACAAATAAAATGTATATATTGAATTGTTTGGAATAGCCCCTGAAGACCTCTTCAATCTGGATGATTTTGCTAAACTTTACATAACTGGCAAATCGTAAGAGATAGACAAAAACTTACTACACAAAATATGTTCATCTCGTTAAATCATATAATTTGTGTCATATACGTTTTTTTTCTTCTTTTTTTCTTTTTTTCTTTCGATTGAGCTACCGTTTCTGAGATATTCTGGTTTCAGCCTTAAAATGCTTATATTTTCTCATGTGAGAATTTGTCAACTCCTAGCCATACAAACAAAGGAATTTCAATCAAATAGCAACCAGCTTATACTACTCTTTAGCTTAGCATAAGGAAACAAGTTACAAGGAAGCAAGTATAAGGTCATTTCTGCTAACTTTATCTGGTGAGCATGAAGTAGATAGAAGAATAAACTGTTTAACAATAATTTGAAACAGGTATGTAGAGAAATTCATGTGAATGAAACACATCCGATTTTTTATTTAGTTTAACTCAGTCAAGAACGGTGAGACAAAGAGGTCAAGAGAGGAAGAGAGATGCAGGCATATCCGTGAGCAAGACCACGGGTTAGCTTGGAGACCAAGGATCTCAGCCAGACCGCATATGCGCCAGGTAGTACACAGAGCACAAATAGTAATAGACATCGAATTTCTGATTTGTCTGTAGGGGCTTTATAGGGCATGTCTTCTGATATCCGCTGGCCCCTCTGTCACTCTAATTGGGGAAGGAGGAGGGGTTGTAGCTTACTGTTGTAGTAAATTGTAATTGCATACTTTTTCTATTATGCTTGGCGACAGACAGCAATGTCTTACAAAAGTGAGGTGACCCGCGGCTGTATTATGGGCATATAGGAAACAGGGCGCACGGTAAAACAAATTGCAAATGCTGTAGATCTGTTGTGCATTATTGGATTAAACGTTTCCAGGAACCGGTGAAGATGGATTAAGGACGTGTCCAAAATCGGGAAAGCCAAGAAAAACAACGGCGGAAGTCGATGCTAAGATTATAAATACAGGCAGAGATGAGCCATTTAACCGCCGTGATCTGAAGCTATCTTGCTCCCTTACTACGGTGAGAAATCGCCTCCATAAAGCTGGCATCCATCATCGAAAGATAGGAAAGAAAATAGACTTGACTGAACAGCACAGCAACAGTTGAATGGGGTTTGCACTTGAATACTTGGTCAAACCAGACAGATTTTGGCTGCTGGTGATTTTCTTAGATGAGAATGGGCGAATGTATTTGTGGTGATTAGCCAATACTCGCTATGTTCCAGAACACGTAGTTGCCAAGAAAAGAAATGGCCGCATAAGTGTGGGATTTTGGGTTTGGAAGTTCACGAACAATACCGATTACTACCTACTTCTATTCTCCGTTAGATCAAACCCCATCCTCGCCGTAACTTCAGGCATTATACCAAAAGCAGAATGTTCTACCAGACGCACATAAAACAATTCTGCAAACTCCAAACATCTCGAGAACCTGCTTATATTCAGGTAAATTTCGTAACATGCATTTTCTCTGTAGTCCCGATTAACCATGTGAAAAATCGCCAAAAATCGGTCTCCATTTTGAAAGGAGACACGTTACCTAATCTCGCTTCCAGTTGAGGGAGGTGGCTATACCTATTAGCGAATGAGTTGACAAACCCAGCATAGGTATGCTCTATTGGTTCGATATAGAACATGCACCTGCAAGGTTGACTGTATCCGCCAATAAAATGAAAAAATGACGTAATAAAGTACCCTACAAATGGTAAGAAATGCGGTGTACGGAACAAGGCTGCTGATTTGTTTTTGTGCCTTCTGTACGTATCCACCGCGAGAGCATGCAGAGCACACAGCTGTAGGCAGGCAGAGTTTGTCAAGAGTTTCAGGAAGAAGTTTAGCACATATTACCGTGTGCGCACATTTTCTTGGGCGCTCGAGCGGTATGTTTCGCGCAATTTTGTAAGCAGAGCAGCGCACCAACTTTGAGACATGAAGTACCCTATACACCATTCTGTCTGGTGACTTCGAAGTTAAGGTTTCATTCTGTTTGTAGATGCCAGAGTTGACGCACATGCAGGAGCCCTATGTTTCGTTTAATAATTCAGTTAGTTCGCAGTAAAAGACTCTCTTCTTCCCTCCGGCTCTTGCTTCCCCGTAAAACTAACACCTAAGAAAAGGTGCGGACATTTCATGAACGCAGCAAAGAAGGGACACACTAAGTTCCAGTCGGACTGGGCATGTATTTCTATATTAAGAGGAGATATGCTACACAATTTGCTACTACCTCTAAATAGACTTTGATAGGTGATTTCAGGATTTCGAGGGAATTAAACCTGTCACCTTGTTACAAATGTAAAAAGTGCATCACCTGCACTGCAGCTGGAGGTTACTCAAATTGTAAATACATCATTATTAAGACATGTACGCAATGACCTCGAAGTAATTACTTTTCATAAATCTGAAAGCTGTGAACGTATCCGAATACTAACAAATTTGCAGCGAGAATAATGACAGTGTTCGCCAGCATTTATTTACACACATGAGCAGCTAGCCCCCCCCCCTTTCTTTAATTCTTCTTTGATGAAACTAACAAAGCTAACATTAAGGGTCAAACTGTCTGATACGAATATTATGTTTTGTTTTGTTATAGAGAAGGCCCAGAATTTATTATTTGTGATAGGGTAGTTGAGCTTCATTTACTAAACAAATTCGTACATAATGTGTATAAAGATTAACATGTGTTTTGTCCACTCCTGTTCCTTGTTCATTCCTAGACATAAATTAGTATATTCCAGTACCGGTTGCCCGCGAAGGCACGTAACGTACAGGCAAGCATTCTGAGGCACTGTGTGTAAAAAAATATCAATTTTGTCCACCGTTGTTCCTTGCTCACTTCTTCACTTTAGCCCGCCAGCCCGCAAAAACACGTAACCGGCTTATGCGTTATGCCCTTGACACCGCTGTAATAGATATTCGATGTATCCATCCGAAGACGGTACTGGTCGAATAGAAGCAAGTGAAACCGTCTCGGTTTTTCCTTCAGGGGCGAATTATGACTGGTTGTAAGGAATACCCTGGGGTATTGTAATCAGTAACTGAAATAGAAGAATTTGCGAGCGCGGAGCACATGCATTCATGTGTTTTAGGAAGAGAGAGAGGGGGGGAGGTAATGTTCACATAGGTAGTATGTATACACCTGGAACAAACAGCCAAAATGCTAAACGAGCACACAGGAGTAAAAGCGTTATCCTCTTTTCCTCCTTTTTCTGATGATTTGTTACGACGCAGCAACCGTAGAGATGAAACAAGCTAAGTCGGTAGGGTTTGTGAAACTTGTAAGATACGTAATCCAAACAAACTTCTATTTCTTCTTTTTACTTTCTTTACGGACTTTCAGATTAATCTCAGAAGCATACTATCGGGGAAGGGGGGAGCGTAACCGTGATCAAAGGGCGGCTCGACTCGCTTTGCCTTTGCGCGCTTCAGATGTTGGAAAAGAACAAACATGACTGCCGTTATTAAATGTAAGTCCAAGCATCACTAGCAGTGTGCTATTATTCTCAGGTGCATTAACGTGGTTCAGACAAACGACCATCGACACGGTGTTCATTTATCCATTGCTTTTCGCAATGTGGTGCTCGAGATCAGTATGCGTCGCGAAGTGTTGAAATAACGGACTCAAATGCTCTTCTACAACAGTCGAAAAAATATTTGTTCAATTCGTATTACTTTCTCTTACATCTCTGTTACAAATTATTGCTAAAGAAACTATTTTTCAATCTACTTCATGCTAATCGAGATAAAATTAGTAGAAATAGTCTTATTACTTGCTTCCTTGTGAGTAGAAGGGAAATAAGAGAGCACACTAGGCTGAAGCGACAGTCAAATCTTTTATTTATTTATTTATTTTTGTATGGCCAGGAGTTGGCAAATTCCCCTATGAGAAAAGTGTAAGTATTTTAATACTTAAATTAATAACAAGGAATATCTTAGAAACGGTCAGCTCTAATAATATTTTAAAAAAATACCAGCTATGCAAAATTCACCCAGCATAAAGAGGTGAAAATTCAAGATATACACTTTTTTAATAATTATTTTACATGCTTGACTACAGAGAACATATTGCACAGACGTACATGAAGTGAGTGCATGATTCAAATGGTAATTTTTAGTTACGTTAAACATAATGCAATAATAAAGTACAACAGTAAATTGCAAATAAATTGATAATTAAACTGTTCTTATATAAATGCAAGGTATGTATGCACATTTTGTTTGTCATGTAAATGTCTTTAATATACGATATTTTAATCAAAATCATTAGAGCCATATTTGAGAAAATAAAAATTCTCTAAAATGTTGCCATGTTAGGAGTAGTTGGGAGTGGGAGTATTTTCTTGAAAATCTTCGTGTCGCGTACTTGAAAGATACTAAACTTAAATACTAAGTTAGTAGAGAGAGTAAAAAGAATCACAAATGAGAAGAATCTCCGCATTTAACGCAATAACACTTGCGCCCACTTCCCTGGTGTGTGGCTATCGTGTCAAGAGGCCCTCATTTTGAATCTCAGCTTAGTTGAGTTACCCTCTCCTCCCGAATTTTCTATTGTCCTCTGAAGGCAAATGTCAGTTTACAGCTATATGTACTCCGAGATCATCTGTTTTATTTATTCACTGTCAGTTGGCGTACATTTCTGCGATTTTTTCCATCTGAACCTGCTTACCCGGCAGATAGCTTTACCCGCAAATCACTTTACGAATATGCAGTCAATTTTTATCAATTCTTGGCAGTGACGGTAACAGCGAAAGTTTAGAGCGGTACACATAGTAACGTGCATCTCATAGTGTTGACTGCTAGTGGTAAACAGGCTAAACATTATTTCATGCATGGTCTCACAATATAACCTAACGGTTATTATTGTTGTTGTTGTTGTTGTTGTTGCTGCTGTTAACTTAATTTCCATTCGTGTGTGCTCTAAAATGATATAAATGTTACCACTTTGGAAGTGTTTGGAAAGTTTTCATTGGCATTATTTTTACCATTACATGAAAACATTTTTAAAATAGTTCGAACTCTTTGCGAACTTTTTGAGCTTTGCAAGTGTGTGTGTGGTTTAGTTGTTTTATTATTATTATTATTATTATTATTATTATTATTATTATTATTATTATTATTATTATTAACGGTGAGATATCTTTGAAATGCATGCCTTAAACCAAACACACATTATTACTATTATTATAATAATAATTATTATTTTATTATTATTATTATTATTATTATATTAATAACAGTGTGACCCTTGTAGTGCTTACAACTGTTCAAAATGTATGTAAATGGCGTATTATTTATGGACGCTCTTTAACTGCTGTGGTTCTCAGCGTCCCATTCTAAATTGGGCGTGAAAGACCGCTTAATTTTGCTCAGAGGCCTCTCTATCAGGCTTGAGGTTCTTTTACGTGCCGTAAATCTACGACACGGAACCCACGGCTTTACTTCCCTTCCAAAGGAAGCCATGCTAAGGATTTTTTACACCCGAAAAAATCCATCGTCCTCCGCCGGGTTTGAACCCGCGACCTTGGGTATATGAAGTTAGCATGGTAACCATTACACCACGGAGGGCGACTCAAATGTATAAATGTATGCCTTAAACAAAACGCATAATTTTTTAAAATTATTGTTTATTCCCCAATTTTTCTCCGCATTTGTCGTCGGTTTAATCATGCGTTCTCTATTACGGCAAAGAAATCCTTTGAAACTGTATGCAATCTAATAAAATCGTCGAAAACTTGTAAGGCTGTAACAGTTTTAAATATTGAATCATTTATAGTAAAGAAAGGTTAAAACATCTAACAAAAATAAAAATGTCGAAAAATGCACAAATATGAATCGGGAAGAAATTAAAAGGTTAAACATAAAATTGAAAACAATAATTTAAAAATGCCGAAATTCTTCCAAAAAGTATTAAGTAAGGAATAATTTTGCTACTAATGTGTTTCCACAATATATGCCGAATATTAAGCCAGAATGAACATATAATATAGAACATGTAATAGGGACTTTTGCGCTTCACTAACTCCTTAGTATTCCAAAATAAACACTATTTTATTCGATGCATGCGATTAACAAGGTTTGAGGTTCTATAGGCATAACAGCAACTGTTAGGTCCGGACTCCATTGCTCAGTATGGAGGTATGGTGAGTGTTCTCAAGCTAGCAAGCCAACCAGATAATGTGAAAATATATCTAATTACAAATCACACCTTACCTAGCAATTTTCTGATTTTTTATTTCTTTTTTCTTTTTCTTCTTTAATGTAATTGGTGGCGGGTGAAGTGGTCCTATTTGCTAATCATCTTCAAAACATGCCTGCTTGGGAATGTTCATAGTATGTCTTTCCAGTCATTTAAATAATATAAAATGTATTGCAGATCTAGATTTAAACTCACATTTGTGAGAGTAAGTGGTTATGGAAGGCTGATAAAAGTTAGGTTATGTCTGAAAGTGCGAGGAGGGAGGATGCCACTTGTAACTATCGCGCAAGGAGGCAAACATTTTTGAGCTGACACTGGACTTACTTAGTTAAAGGACATTACATTTAAAAACGAAAGAAAGAAAAACGGAAAATGGAAGATAGTGCGAGCAGAGTGAGGAAGCTGCTAGTGCTTTTATAACCTATATGGCCGGCGGAGGACGATGGATTTTTTCGGGCGTAAAAATCCTTAGCATGGCTTCCTTAAGGAAACAAAGTAAAGCTATGGATCCCGTGTCGTAGATTTACGGCACGCTAAAGAACCTCAAACTTGATAGACAGGCTTCTGAGCAAAATTAAGCGGTCTTTCACGCCCAATATAGGATGGGACGCTGAGAACCAGTTAAAGAGCGTCCATAAATCAAACGTCATTTCATTTAACCTATATGGGTGTTGAACATCAAAGAAACACAACGTAAAAATTAAGCCTCTGTCAAATACAGCAACATTTAATGTTTTGTGTGATTAAGCTTTCATCAGAAGAAAACTCGTGTGATTTTTCACTCGTTTCAGAATTTCTGTTACTTTTCAACAAAGAATAAGTTTGCATACACTGTATGTTTTATACTAATATTCGCTTACTATTCCTGTGCAACAAGTAGTTACTCAATTCTCACAACGAGCGAAATGTAGAGAGACTCCCGTGTAGCGATTCCGACAGTAAAACCCTTGCTCAGCACGATGAAGGGTAGAACAGACGAAATAATTTTGTTTTTTCATGTGTTATATTAGCACTATTTTTTTACCCCCTTTCGCTTATTTTATATAACTTTTGCAACCTAGTCGTCCTCCGTTGGTCTAGGGGTAATATGCTAGCCTCTGGTTCCCAAGGTTGTCGATTCAAATCCGGCGAAGGCCGATGGACTTTTTTCGAGCGTAAATATCCTTAGCATGGTTTACTTAGGAAGGGAAGTAAATCCGTTGGTTCCGTGTCGTAGATTTACGAGAAGCCTCTAGAGCAAAATTAAGCGATCTTTCACTCCGAACATAGGATTCGACGCTGAGAACCACAGCTGTTAGAAAGCGTCCATAAAATAAAATTCAATTTATTTTGCAAATTATTGTTACCGAAGCATGCTCTCTTCCAACTTCATATTATATGTAATAAACCTTTTCAGAAATAGTTTCATTACACATTTCGTTGAAGTACTCGGAGGGGAGTAGAGGAAAAAGAATTTACAGTGGAGTTGCTATATTCAAGCGTTGAAATTCCATAACCTTTCTATGGCTCGCGAGAAACAGACCAATGCCGATAACACTTAAGGCAAAGACAAAGATACTTATTTGAAAAGCTAAAGCTAATAACAATTGGAATTGAGATTGTGACAGTTGCACATCTACGGAGATGAAGTTTGCAGACATACTGAAAAATGGAAATGGAGTTTTATTTATGGACACTTTTACTGCTGTGGTTCTCAGCGTCCCATTCTATATTGGCCGTGAAAGACCGCTTAATTGTACTCAGATGTACCTCATTGTTGAGGTTCTTTTACCTGCCGTAAATCTACGACACGGGACTAATGGCTTTACTTCTCTTCCTAGGGAAGCCATGGCCGAAAATCATTCCATTATACTCCGCCAGGTTTGAACCCGCGACCTTGGGTATATGAAGTTAGCATGGTAACTATTACACCATATTTATTCTGAGCCCATAACATTCCCAGAAATGGCTAACCATGAACAGTCTAGAAAGTTACACTTATACGGAAAATAATGTATAACTCCGTATGATGGCAGCATAATTCCGTACTAATGTATTGTTTAGAATTTTAATGCGAAAACAATAAGGGCTGGAATGCGGGACTGGCAGATAAGGATCGGTGGGATGTTGGTATACACTAAGAATTGAATTGAGTTTTAGTACCTACTAGCTGACCTGGCGAACTTTCTTTCGCCTTAGAAGCAATAAATGAGCAGATTTTGGATTTTATTAAGTTCAATTTGTTATTAGAATAATAAACATAAATACAAAAAATCCAGTATTTTAATGTTTATTTATTGGCCGTGTATTTTGGTGCATGGGTTGCACTCTTCAGTGAAGCATCTTGTGATAGACGACATTTCTTGTTTTATTATCAGGCGCAAGAACAAATAACTCAGATGGTCTTCCGACCCGTGAAGATGCCACATATAATTAACCATGGAAAAAACATGGATTTTCTAGATTCAGACCACAAATTTTCAAGGATAGGCCTTGTAATTTGTTAATAGTCATGGCGAATGCATGACGGATCGGAAATTGAAGTTGTTTAAACTCAAACGGCAAATCGGTTGGGATCCTCGGGATCCTCGGAATGAACCTTCCTCACCTTCGAATTTTCCTTTGAGTATCGTCGCGTAAATCACATTGTTCATCAATTTACTTACCACCAAACGCCTTCCGTTGCACAGTTTTGGTTGGTTTATATTTCGAAGCATGATTACTATGGAGTCAACCTTTAGTCGTAAATTGTGCGGTGGTAAGCCAGGCACATCCAAGGAGTTTAAAAATTTAATTGGATAGTTGCTCTTCACGCCCAATTTCATTCGCAATGTTTCGAATCCTAGTTGCATTACGGCTTTGTCGGGAAAGATTCGATTGTCTTGGTCGCGGCATTGTTAATGATAATATCGGCACAATAAGCTAATGGAAACTCGAAACAAACACCATAGACAACAATGCGTTTAGCTGTCTGTTGCGTTTTGTTATACCACGTTTTATGTCACGTCCCACGGAAACGGGATAAAAAGTATGCTATGTCCGTCTCCTGGTTCCAAGCTACCTCTCCACCGATTTTCAGCCAAATCGGTTTAACCGTTCTTGAGTTATAAATAGTGTAACTAACACGGACTTTCTTTTATATATATACTTAAAGCATTGTTTCCGGGCCCACTACTGCAGGTGATCTCTAACCACAAACCCAAATTATTATTATTATTATTATTATTATTATTATTATTATTATTAGAGGAAGATATGGGAATATGGAACACATATTACCTCCAATTACTTATACAACAATGAATGACCTAGAATCTAGTGGTGACAGCTGAAATACATTGGTTGCGTAGCAGTTGATAAAAGCGTATGTTGGCGGCAGTTGAGTTAAAGGATTTCTAGTGACACGACCGAGAATTTTTCGATTCCTTGTGAAACGTTATAAGATATGTAAAGCATTGGGTATATTTTACTCTCTATGTTTTGCATGATCTTGTAAATGTCGAGGATTGTTATATTATGCTTTTAGAAACCTCATTATATAGTTCAAACATTATAGAGGTATTTATTGAGGCGATATACATAATATATTGTTGATTTCAACATAGCGATGTGGACAATATGGAACCCAGATTCCATATTACATGCATGCCGCAAGTTATGTAGTTTGACCCTGAAAGGAGCTTTTGTAATTTTTTAGATGCCGCGAACTTCACTTGACGAAATCTCGTAGAAAAAGGAAGTTATGGGATAAAGAGGTCATGATATAAGCTATTTTGACTCTACGGGAGAAGGAAATAGTCCTAAAGAGAGCGGCAAAGAATTTTCGTGTACCAAAAAGAACATTAAGACGACTGGCCTTTGATTCTGTGCTTTCTCCTGATAACATTGTAGTAAAGAAGCCTGGAAGGAAACCAATACTTCCAGAGTGCATTGAAAACGAATTATTTCCTTCTAATGGTAGCTAAATTCTTTGGATTTACTCGTATGGCATTTCAGTTAGCAGTAAGAAATGGCATGAAAATCCACTTGGAGAGGAAGCTACTAGTGGGGCCTGGTTTGAGCATTTCATGCACGTCACCGTGTAAAACTGGCCATATGGAAACCAACTGGAACGTCGTATCACGAGCTAAGGGTTTTACCCGCGAAAATTTTGCAGTACTTTATAATTTACTGGAGACGCAATATAATCAGTACAAGTAACCCTCTAACAAAGTATGGAAGGTGGATTAAACAGGGTAGGTATAGTGCAAAGTAAAATTCCGCAAGTTGATGGAGTGAAAGGAAAACCACAGGTATGCGCTCTGATAGCTGCTGAGCAGGGGCCCTCTTGTCACAGTAATCTGTTTGATGAATGCTGGAGGCTCTTATGTACCAACGGTGATGATTTTCCCCAGAAAAAAATATGACAGAAGCACTGATGAGGGGGGGGGGTCTCCCCATGGATCTATTGGAGAGCTCGTCCCTCAGGAGTAGTACAGAATCATCTTTTCACTTTATTATCTAAGTTTGCCGTGATCCAGTTGTTGGCATAAGCGACGTTTCGCCGAAAGTTGCATTCGGCATCATCAGGGTGTGAGAATCTAGTTCCGGAGTCGAGGTAAGTCCAGGAGACGGTAATACATCTTCACTTAAATTACATATGTACGTCAGACAAGAAGTGTTGCAAACCATGCTAGTAAACGTGGGTGTTAAACACAATAAAAAAAAGTGGTGCAAACAATGAATGAAAAAAAAATTGTGAAATTTACATACAAAATCAATGTACCAAACCATTGCACAAGTCTTTGTGGCGAGGATGTCCCACAAACCGAAACAGTAAAGAACCAGTTAGTTAAGCAATTAACGTGGAAACTACATCGCCACACCACACAGCGTTAATTTAGTACCAATTTTTCGTACTAAATTAACAAGATACATTATTTAATACGATAAAAATCACCTCTCCAACTACTCGTACAATACAACAGAATAATCTGCCTCTCCTTGGTTCGGCCTGTATGGACATATGATGTGGCGTTTGGGGTTCTGCATCTGATTCACAAAAAGAGTATGGATTATTCAATTTCGTTTCCTTTGACTCGTAATAAATGCACCATAGTACGTCCATCCACCAGGATCTTCATATTCCACTAGTAGTTAGCTACTGTAATGCAAAACTGCTATACGAAGCTCTACAAGTTCGCCAACCACTCCAATTCACTACTGAACACGATTCCTCAGCAATGCCTGCAGGTCGAAAAGACAGAAGATTAAAAAGAAAGCATCACTCAGACCTGACAATGTAAATTAATTATAAGGCCTGTCATTGAATAGAGTCCTTGCCATATTTCACGGTGTATTACTGCCATGTAATGAGCATAACTGTAAAGTATTAATCATGATTAAAAAAAATCTGATGTGTTCCATTCACATGACTTTCTCTACATTTCAGCAACAAATTATTGTTAAAAAGCTTTTACTTCTATTTACTTCATTTTAATCGTGAAAAAATTAGCATAAATAGTCTTATTACTTGCTTCCTTGTAAGTAGAAGCGAAATAAGGGAGTACCATAGGTTAAAATGATAATCAGAAGCTTGTTGCTATTTGACTGAAGTTCCTTTGTTTGCACGGACAGGAGTTGACAAATTCCTATATGAGAAAAATAGAAGTTTTTCAAAGCTGAAACTAAAAACAAGGAATATCTCAAAAACGATCAACTCCACGAAAAAATTATATTACATAAATTGTGTGTTTTAACGTGCTTTATATATTTTCTGTGTGGTAAGTTTTTATCCATCTATTACGGTTTAGCAGTTATGCAAAATTCTGTAAAATTCATCCAGAATAAAATAGTCTTCAGAGGCTATTCCCAGAAAATTCAAGATATACATTTCATTTGTCGGGTAAATATATTTAATATACAATATTTTAATCAAAATTGTTAGAGCCATTTTTGAGAAAATCAAAATTTTCGAAAGATTTTCCACGTAAAGGGTTGGGGGGATTTTCTTGAAAATCTTCGTGTCGCATCCTTGGTAGGTACCAAGGTATTTTTTCTAACGGTATTTAACGGTCTTTTTCGTTTTTGATTTATGCTGTCCACAGACACATACCCAGATACACATACGCACCTTTTTCCAAAAATGCTTTTTCTGCATTCAGGGGTACCCAAAACATTTATTTCTGGTGAAATCTCGGTATCGAATTTTTTGGGTTCATTATAATACCTTCTCTATACACTATGTACATAGTACGTGTAGAGAAAGTAATAAAAACCAAACAAATAAAGAATTTTGAAGTGTTTTTAAAGCAAACACTTTTTTATGGTTTTATAGATGTCTTTCTACTTCGTTTTCTACTTAATTCAGAGGCTCAATTCCTGGCACAGAACTTCTTCTCTTATTGGATGATTTTCTAGCGCATATGTGTGACACCGTTTCGAAACTTAGTTATGATTTATTCATTTTTCCGACCCACAAGTGGGAGTGGACACCAGTACGTTAGAAATCCGCTTGCCGTGTACTTTAATTATGCAGAAGAGGCTGTCTGTTCTATTTTTTCTTTCCTTTTTTTTTTTTTTTTTTTTTTTCTGCACTCTTTCCCTTCCTATCGTTACTCGGTTCTTGAATTTTCCACGAAAGCTGGAATTCAATGCCTGTTCAGAAACTCCAACATTTTCTACGAAGTAGTAGCAGTCAAGAGCTCGTTTGCTCACCCATTCGTTTTTAAACATACTACACACACTTGGAAATCTCCTTTAGTAATCCATAAAGCCAGCATTACGTAAATACATTCTAATTTGTAGAATTTAATCGTTCAAAGTTGTTATACAGTTTACAGGTAATAGCGTCGAACGTGACAGTACAACCAACTAGTTGCTCTCGGCGTAAAGTAGCCATGTTGTTTGGTGTCTAAGTACATCATATATAACGTAATTCATACTGTTATTGTAAAGAATATATAATTACAGAAACTTCCCCTGAAAATTCTAGTATTTCTGTAGTTGTTTCACTCATGTATCAAAGAAATAATAGGAGATAGAAATACGCACAAACCACTGCTATCTTGACTATTTTGTCCATTTAATTTTATCGCTTTCATCGTTTCGTGTCGATATCCAACTGTGTCTTTTCTTTCTGAAGAGAATCAATCATTCGCAACCTTGTTGCTCGTACATTTTTCAGTAAAGGAGCTTTCTATACGTTACTGCAGGCTAACAGTAAGAGATAGCTAATATTTTATAGTTAATTATGTTAATCTCATTGTTTACTCATTTAATTACCTTCGTATTTCTGTGTATCGTACAAAATATTAAACATTGAAACGTGAAAGCATTGTAACTTGGAATTAAATGGATTATATATCATTATTAAATTATTATTAATATTATTATTAATAATAGTATTAACATTATTATTATTATTATTATTATTGTTATTTGAGTTATTAACCATTTCAAAGATATTCCTCGTTATTGGTTTAAATTTTCCATGAATTATGTTATCAAGCGGGAAGTTTTCATTTTTTTTTCTCCTGGCCATATGGACAGCGAAACCCATGCAATACCACAAACTCTTATTAGATTTGACCATCACTTTACGTTGTATATTCTCTTATTCCCTTTCTAAAGTGTAACCATATCTGTTCACGTTTATTTGGGATAAAATAATAAAATTTTGTAGGATAGGTAGAGAAAAGCATGTAAATGTAACGCATCTGAATTTTTCCAGTACCCTCGCTGCAAGAAAGAAGAAAGAAAGGGGAAAAAAGTGAAATGTAATTTCGGGGATTTTATCTTCCGATATAAAACCTTGGTTGTAAGTTATCTTTAGTGGGGGTCTTGCGAAAAGATAAATGTCGGTGTGGGTAAAGTTCATTATCAGCGCAGTGCATGTTGTGCGGAAGACAGTCCTAAAGTCAGTCGTTTCAAGTTTAAACTTAAAATTGTTTTCTGAATATGGAAGAGAAGCCGAGAAACAAGTATTCGCATGTGTTTTCATTATATAAAAAAAAATCTCAGCTCAATCTGCGACATCAATGTGACAAAGGCTCTTATAAATGGTGCGAATTTAGATACGTAATTGGTTGGAATGAAATATTAGTGCTACTGTTTTACATACATTACAGTGCTACCTTTGGGCGATAAGTTGATCCCTCGTTAATATCTGCACAGTGGCGGACTCGCGAACCAAAAAATCTATTAGCAAGAAACCACTGTAAAAGTAGTCTAATATATGCCAACATGGGGTGATGAAACTTGAAGGAATTGAATAAATGTGGGGAGTAACAAACTATTTTCTACATCATGGTAACCTCAATTAAAAATAAGAATGTTCTTTGCAAGTAATTTCTTTTATAACTCCTATGTGGTCGTATTCAATTGCAAGGGTTTTATAAATTCCTTTTAATTGTTTTAGTGATTTATGAAAGTAGATGATATCTTACAAACCATGTCCGTGAGGGAGAATAGAGTTTTTCAGTGGTAAAAGAATAAGGAAAATCGTTTGAGTGGTTGTTCAAGAACCTCTTGAAAAAATTTTGTTAGACAGTCGAAGGTAAAAGAGCCGTTTTTAATGGTAGATTTAATTTAAAGGAGAAAATTATGCCACTTAATGGATGGTATAAAACAATAACGCTCCAAGGTTACCAGCTTTGATGTCTGGGCATTTGTAAGGAATATTATCCATGAGACTTGTATTATTAACAAAATGGCGGATAATGTCAATGTAGCAAGTATAGAATCTGTAAAACGAACCGAAATTTTCAGGCGCCAGCAGGGAGGGTAGCAATTGGTGCCAAAACTTATATAAATTCCATCCACGCGACTTTCTCTTCCTGTTGTGCAACAAGCTATTCTTACAAAAGCTTATTCTTCGCTCTGCTTCTTGCTTCTTCGAGATAAACATTAGCAGAAACTGCCTTATTAGTACTTGGTCCTTTATTAAGTAGAATGGAAATAAAGAAATGCATTATGCTAAAGCGATAGTTAAATTTGAGTGGTAGCTGAGTGATGACATTAAAATTCGGTTCTCTTAAATGGCCAGGGCAATTCCTAAAAAAAAATCAAGATATACCTTTTATTTGGCACGTAAATATCTTTAATGTTTTTATCAAAATCGTTAGCGCTATTTTTGAGAAAATCGAAAATTTTCACAATATTCCATGTTCTGAGGTGAGCGAATTTTTTTGAGCATATTCATATTGTTTGCTTGGTAGATGAACTTAATATCAGGTTTGGTATTTAACCAACTTCGTCTTTGAGTTATGATGTTCACAGACGCGCGCGGGCGCATACACAGAGGAATTTTTGTTCTAAAATGGTTTAAATATTTATTTAGGGAGCTCAAAACATGAACGCCAAATTCGTCTAAGTCCTTCGGCTGCGGTGCAATAGTAGTAAAAGTAGGCGTAAAACTCTATCCAAAAAACAAAAAGATCTACACGGCACAGCGCCTCCGCGATGTGTAGTGGCACCAATAAATTGTTACAAGTTCCAAATCTTAATATTACTAACTCATATGACCGTGATCAATAATCATAATCAGATACATAACTTAAGCTTCTTCGGCAACAAACTATCAATATTAAGTAAAAATATTAATGACACAAGACATGATAACAGTTTGTATTGTATGGCATTACTAAACCTGCCACCTTCATTCGCTGTACACTGTAGCACTGTGGCAAAACATAGATTACTGCTCTGCTGAAGGTCGCAGGTTCATTTCTCGCATGTAGCAATTCTTCTCTTAATCATGTTGAATCAATACATAGCGGCTATTTATTTTAGATATACCTATTTCATATACGATATTCCGAAAGCTAATAATCTGATAGTGATTATGATGCTTCCTTAAGGATCTATTCTACCAAACAACAATATATTACACACGAAAGCATCAGACACAAACACTTCTTTTTCAATAAAGAAAGAAAAATCGAATCCGTATGGTATGAAAAAATACTAAAAGTGGTGTTAAGAAAGCCAATGTTTTCAAATGTTTTTAGGAATCTAATTTTGGCAAATTTGATTTTTGGGAGGTAGGAAGTTATAGGATGCGAAATGCGTGGCTTCACAATATTCCATCATGGTCACGTTGACGAGACACTGAACGGTGTCAGTACACGTAAGTAGGTACTCGATAGTATTTTGATTCCGGGAGGGTGAGATATTCTGATGGAATTGTGAATTTGTATAGGATAATCATCCTGTCCACACATCTCGAAAGGTTTCAAATTGGTTTTCAGATGCAGGGTATCTGAGTGGTAGAATGTGAGAATGTGTGTTTTGAGGTAAAAAGGGAGTTGCGCTCCAATTTACCTGTAGATGGGCGAAGGACAAAATATGGCTTTTAGGCACAAATTCAAGAAGCTGGGATCTTGTAGCTTCTCATCCACATTACTGTATTTAATTTTGCCAATGCCCCGAAGTTTGAGGGCAGTTATACGGGCTGAGGGTTCTTACACCCGATATCATTTATGTTTATTGTTTGTGTTTTAGTTTTGGAAGATAATAGCTTTATTTACAAATTTTTAAAACTATTTAACGCGAGTGTTATGTTTTTGGGTGCATAGATAGGCTTTTAACTTCAAATGCCAAAGTTATATTAATGCAATATTATGTTCTACATATCCAGTCATAAAATTAACAAAATTAATAATAAAAAAAAAAAAACAGCAGTGCAAGATTTGAACCTAGGAACTTATGAGTGGAAGTAAGAGCTTATTAAACTCTCGGTTATGCTACCTTCGCACAGTCAATATACCACGGCCCTTAAAAAATTTTCTCTTAAATATATCAAGAAACCATGTTTTGAATAAACAGGTGAGCAAAATATTTACCTAATTCTTCATATTTATATATAAATAATTCATCATAGCCACCGGAACGTTGTTCTGTGACCTGTTTTCAGTACTCATAAGTTAACCATTGCCCTGTCAGTCACAGACCATTGTACAGTTTTTTCGTGTGCATTGTTTTTACGAAGATACACGAAGGTCTTCGATCAACACGAATCTGGGCATGACTCATTTTTTGTGTCCACGGCTGAACATTATATGTACGTGGTAGAGAAAAAAAAGACAGGTGAAGAGTGCAAAATAGCATATAACAGGTTATACAGTGGTGCGAGATAAGGAACCAATTATAGTGAAAAGGTTCTGTCAGATATTTTGAAGATAAAGCCAAAACTTTGATATCTTCAGCACTATGCAAATTATTGTGATAAAAATGTACAAATTATTAAAACGGTTGACTGAAGGTCAGAAGCCGAACTATTCTCATGTCTTTTTTATGCATAATGTTTTTGCTGTAACTCTCGTGTTCTCGGCACTGAGCTAAAAAGAAACACGTGATTATCACAGCTGCGCTGATCATCACAAATACCAAGTTAATATGTGTTTTCTAATTCATAATCTATATTTTGCCCGTTCCTATTTTTTGTCGCCTGTATAACAGACATGTTCAAATGAATTGTATTCCACTGTCAGGATTGCGAAATGAGCATGGCGAGACTAAAATCACTCTTTTGTTTTTGTATCGCAAGTAACTATTGTTCATTATTGGTTTTACTCCATTCATATGAAACTGCATTCATTTCTGTTAATAAGAGCTATTTACGGTTATGCATGTTTTCGATTCCGTTTATAAACCTATTCCTGGACCGTTAGAATTAATGATTTTCATTGTGTAAAATAACGAAAATGCTTCTCCGGCATGATTCAGCTCTAAATGTAGACTTACCTCGGGTTAGTGATTATTTAAACAGAAGTGTTTTATATTGGTGTGTTTATTGCCACTCTGTAAACTATTGTATGTGTTTTGTAATCATGAGCTCAATAGTAATATAAACCAGTTTGGATTTACACGTAAGATAATATTAGTACCTATAGATAAACATGAAGGGGATAAAAAAGTAAGAGAGCAAGCAAAAGAAAAACTTAAAACGATAAAGAATGTGGCCGCGAAAGCCCTAAAGAATTAGACTTGGTCTTATCTCCTACGTACCTTCCGTATTGGCATGCATTTTATTAGAAACACGTGTAGATAGTTTAAAATGAAGTTTATTCTTAGTTTATTTGTGCAATACAATACAAACGCATAAAGCGAATTCATTAGACACATTCAATCTATTCGGCAAACTTGATAAGATGTCTTATGATGATATGGTCTGTTGATGCATCACGGTGATGGGATCTTGTCTCGAGAGAGTAATATACCGCACCCGGCTGTTGCTTGCGTGTTCATTTGTACCTCGCAATGTATCTGATTATTAGGTGCATACCATGGGGTATTGAAAATAATGAGAAGAACTTCGTGACCTGACGTGATGTTGAGCAGCATTTCATTCCGTCCACGTGATAAACGGGTATAAAAGCGAAATAAGAGAAGTTACCTGGATTTGGAAAATGTTGCTATACACATTTTCGCTGTTTGTAACGTTGCTTTTTACCTTGCTCAGCTTAATCGGTGGCAATTACACGTATAAGTTTTAGTCTGATTCAGCTGCTACGTTCTTGTCCAGGCCAGGCATCGCCCGAATTGGACACAATAGAAGCAACCTATCCTTTATTCGCTGAAAACTGAAAATAATATATTCCTCCGCGTTCAGATCCGCCTCTCATTTAGTTTACATGAAATTTCCACTTGAGCTCAAGAACATTAATAATATCGCTGTCGTTTTCTCGTTCAGATAAACGGAATTCAGCTTATTGTTTTTGTTATTTATTAACAAACAATCGCATTATTGTCGCATCTTGGTTTCGGTTATACTTGATGCTATTGAGACAAACGGAAATTTAATCATGAAAGAGGTTCAAAAGAGGTTGATGATGATGGGACCTGAGTGGCCTAACAGAAGCCATTTAGACGTTCTTGGAGCCCTTCGTGCCTTTTAATCTGAGCTTTACCCAAGGTTGATGGTCCGTTTAAAACGGACTGGATATCAGCCCTTTTTATAACCTAAGGTTCCACAAAAATACGCCTTAGAATGCATATCTATGCCTAAGGAATACCTCGATTCACATAGAATATGCTGGGATGTTTCAAAATATTCCTTACATAAAGGATGTTGTGTAAGTCCAACCATATACATGCCTTCTCAGAGCGTTGTGGCCAGTTAGATAGACAACAACCCTCTGAATGGTTCTAGAAAGATCAAAAGAAGTTACATTTTTACCGCCAGCATAAAATCTTGAACTATCTGGCGGTACGGCCCCTCCCCTCCAACGTCTCTAGATGAATCCTCGCTCTCAGCTGGTGGTCTCACAATTATTACTTCTGAAAGAGATACCGCAAAAGGGCTCGGGTGCAATAAACTCAACTCGGATATTTCTCTGATAGCGCATTCCATTAATACCCGCATGTCCAGGAATCCAAACGAGGGTAACCTGACAGCAGATCAGAACCTATCCAGCACTCTTTGGCATTGCCCCACCTATTTGTATGTTTTTGACCGCCAAAAGGACTTTGAACAAATATAATCCTCCTCCGCTCATTTTCCTTACATATTAAGAATATGCTTAATAGAGGCTAAGATTGCATACATTTCAGCCTGAGAAATCTTGGGACCTAAGCCCAGTCCTCAGCCTTCCTCCAAAGCGGGTCCCTCAGAGGAAAACTTCAGGGGAAAACCTATCTCTGGTTACACTCCTCCTTGCAGCTAATTGCTACGTAAATGCTGGACTTAGGTTGTATCTAGTCCCATTAAATTCCTTACTATCACGGCACAGGACATCTCTTCTGAATCAGTGGCTAGAGGCGATGTGCGTTCACCCTTGCAAACTTCTCAAATAAATGTAAAGGAGGAAGGTCCTCTGAACTCTGAAGGGCGGACTGAGGGATGGTCCACACCGCCCCAGTTATCTATCATCAGACCAGCGTTACGTAGGTGCCCTAAAGTAACACCTAGGAGTATAGCAATACCACTTTGGTTGTAGGCTCCACCCCAGTCCAATGGTCACGCAGGTCCACAATTCATTTTAGACTAGTGTACTTTGTAATCAGCACTGTGATTGTTATAATACAATTTTACTTTCTCTACACGTCCTATGTGCATAGTGTGCAGGTACCCCTGATTCCAAAATAGCAATTTTGGAAAACATTTCCTGTATGTCTGTGGACAGCGTAGCTCAAAAACGAAAAGACCGTATTTAAGTTTGATATCTTCCAAGGACGCGACATGAAGAGTTTCAAGGAAATACCCCTCCAAATTACCCTTTACATGGAAAAAAAAATTGAAAAGTTTGATATTCTCATTAACGGCTCTAACGATTTTGATTAAAATCTCTTATACAGGGTGTTAATGAACTATACCGAAATATTTTCACAGAATATGTAGTTTACTTAAATAAGTAATTTGAGATAGGAGACTTATGACCTGTTATTGGAATTTCGAAGTAACGGCTATAAGTTTCTGAAGTGCCAGTACGCCACTGGCTAATTTATCAACCATTCGAGAGCATAACACGTAAAACGAAGGGACATATTACAGCATACCTCTTTAGAGTAGTGGTTATGATATTGGCTTTCAAGTGAAAGATTGTTTCTGAGTTCGGGTCTCGTTCAGTATCGCGGCACTTCGTCTGGAATGAAAAAAATTATAATAATAAATATTTACTCTATGACTGGAATCGAACTCGTGACCTTTGGGATAGCAACTACCCACGTTACGCATTAAGCCACCAGAGCAGTTGAAAAAACGCCTCCAGAGTAGGTTACCTCAGAACGTAGTTAATGGATGCTCAGTGTCGCACTGTCAAGTGATTAGTTCGAGATTTTTCAGATTAAATCTTAATAACACTAGTAACGAGCTGCTAAAAATCGATATTTCTATTCTCGGGCAGCAATTTTAAAGACATTCTAAGCCATTTTTTTCAATCTGTTTTGCTTTAACACCGACTTATCAGCACCTGATACCCACACGTTTAACGCTATGTAGTTATAACTCCATGGCACGACAGTTCACAGGGAGCCTTGGCCTACCGCCCGGCCGCTGCGTCCCCCATCTCGGTCCACTACAGACGTCATGGATGGGGTGCAGTACTGGAGGGTGAGACGTGGTCAGCGCCTCGAGCCCCTCCCGGCCGGTTAATGCGGTCCTCACGACCTGGAGCCGCTACTTCTCGATCAAGTAGCTCCTCAATTGGCCCCCCAGGGACCTCACGAGGCTGAGTGCACCCCGGTCCAGGTCTCCCAGCGGGGGAAAAATCCCCACGCCGGTACTGGGGATCGAACCCAGGTCTCCCGCTTGGTAGGCAGCTGCGCTACCACCGCGCTAAGGAGACGACCAACGCTATGTAGTTGCGTTATGTTTAATCGGAGACCATGCATCGCCGATCTCAAATTATTTATATCAGTCACGTGCATAATCTCGCAAATTATTTCGGTGAAGTTCATTAACACCTGTATATAAGATATTTACATGCCAAATGAAATGTATCTTGAATTTTCTGGGAGTAGCCTCTAAAGACCTCTTTGTTCAGGATGACTTTTATTCAATTTTACATAACTGGTAAACCGTAAGAGATGGACAGAAACTTAGATCACGATAAAACACACAATTTATGTTATATACATTTTTTTTTCGTGGAGTTGGCCGTTTTCGAGATATTCCTTGTTGTTGATTTCAGTTTTAAAATACTTGAACTTTTCTCATATGGGAACTTGTCAATGCTTGGCCTCGCAAAGAAGTGGATTTCAATCCCATAGCAACCATATATTACAACATTTGAATGTTGATTAAACCTAGTGTATTCCCTTGTTTCCCTTTTACTTATAAGAAAACTAAGTAATAAGACTGTTTATGCTAATGTTTTAGCGATAGAAAAATAAGCTTACTAACAATAGTTTATTACGGAGATATAGAGGAAGTCATGGGAATGAAGCACATTAGATTTTTAGACTTAGTATTTTTATTAGAAAATATGTTCCCCGCAAAATAAACGAATAAACAAATAAATAAATAAATAAATAAATAGCACTTTATTTGTAGTGAGTAGAACATGTAAAGAAATACTCTTAGTAGCAGTTTGAAATATTCTATTTTAATCCACCCTGTTGCTGTGGAGTTTGAGCTGTAGTAAATTCCAAAATGCAAAGTTATGATAGAAAAGCTGGTAAGCGATTTATTTCTTTATTTTCCAGTGGTTAGAATAGGGTGCAGTGACCGCCCTTTTTCAGCGCATGGAATACATTGCACGGAGCGTCTGGGGGTCTGGGGTTGCAGACGCTTGGCGACGGCATACAAGCCAACACAGATCATGTCTGGCATGTAGCCACATCTATCTTACGGGAAAGTGTTCTGACTCCCGCCTTTCTTTCCTTCTTACTCTAGCCTAGATCATCATGTGGCGCCCATTCGTTTCAAACAATGTGTAATCACTCTTGAGAAATGAAACCTCGTCCGAGATAAATGCAATACCATTTTATTTTCTCTACCTTTTACCCAAGGAAGAGGGAGTATTGTATTGCCTACCTATAACCAATGCAAGTTATCCCTTATAGCAGACCTGCGGAGCTTGCTCTCATCCGTGTGCAAAAAATGTCACCCCTTCCTTACCCACCCAACTATGCCAGCTTAGTACATGACGAATAACAACAGGCAGTAAGTAGTCAGCTACGTTTCACTGACAGAAATGATCAGCATTAAAAATATATGCAACTATTTTGCAACCTATGTTTTCAATGTAACCCCATTGCGGTTACTGTTAGAACTAATTACATTACAGAGCAGTACTCTAAGGCAACCGGGACGCGAATTTCACCTATGTCATGCAGAATTACAACCGTGAGAGGAGTCAAACGCTACGCCCAATAAGAAGTAGCACTGGCTAGCGCGCAGGAAACGGTCTCTGTTGTTCCGCTTTTCACAGGGAACTTGCTTGCGGCCATTATCGCAAATCACCTGTGTGCACAATGTCATTGAAGACAAGCCGATAAAAAAATAAATTGTTAGCTCTTTACCATCTGTCACATATAAATAAAAAAAAAAAAGTGTCAGCGATTTTTGAGCAAATGCTTTTAAGAGTAAATGTATGTATGTTGGCAAAGAATTTACTTTGTCAACGTCGAAACATAAGTGAAATGAATTTCTTTAAAAGCGCGAGGTCTGTAAAACATTACTGTTGCAACACTTTGGTCACTAATTAAAAATGCTGTTAAATCATTTTACGCAGTAAGAATATGACTTTAATTATGCTAATAAATTGTATGAATGCGTGTGCGCGTGCGTTCGCGCGCTCTTTATTTTCACTCATTTCTTTCATCTACCTTGTTCATTCAGTTATTTCAATTATTATTTATTTAGTGAAGGTTAGCTAATTTTAACTAACAGAAAATACCCGCTGATTATTATTTTTACTGATTCTTAAATGTACTTATTATTTCCTATACACGTATGTACAATGTCATTGTAAGTAGAGAAGGTGTTGTATTTCACCCGAAATACATGTTTTGAGGTCCCTGAATTTGAAAAGGCTCCTTTTTAGAAAAAAGGTCTGTGTGTGCGCGAACGCGTGTGCAGCGTACCTCAAAAATGAAAAGTCGGTTAAACACCAAACTTGGTATTTAAATTACGTATCTTCCAAGGATGCAACACGAAGATTTTCAGACAAATGTCCCCATACCAAACTACCCTCTACATGGAAGAATTTTCGAAATGTTCGATTATGCACGCAAAAATGAAAGTCGCGGGAAAACTAAATTAAATATATCACTTACGTTAGAACTCATCATTTCCATTAGGAATTTGAATGTATTTTAAGTGCTCTTCTGTTACCTACGTCTTGGTGTGATAAAAAATACTGGAGTATTATAAAAAAGACTTCTGCTTTCAAAGGCTAGCGACCTCATCTCAGACGCATCAATATGGATTCCCAGACATCTTAATTGCTATTTTATTGTTCAATAATTGAATCATGTGCTATTTGAAATTTATTTTCTTATTCTAAAAGCTGGAATAGTGGCTGCTTTGGCCTGGCTTTCAAACAGTTTGACAATATTTGGATTGGATAATGAAGCGGTATTTACTTTGCAATGCAAGACTGCTGAAAGGTGATAATTTATAAACGTATTAATATACGAAAATATGTTAAAATATAAATTAAATGATAATAGCTCCTTTTATATATTTCTAAATGAAAAATGTGAGAGTGCAATACATTATGCATAACAATTCTGACTCCGCCATCACGGCAAATAATTGACGGTCGTTACGAGGTTTTTGGCCGTTAGTAATAGAGTGGCACTGGCGTTCAATTTCTCTTTGAAGGCACCTAATTGCATAATATCTATTTGCTTTGCAATTCGACGCAGTAGGTAGCTGATCACTTATTCACTTGAACTTTACAGGACAACTTAATGCTCTAGGTGTATACCCAAACTATACATATTATAATTATAAGTACCATTATATATTTTTAGATTTTAAATTGAAAATACACACCTTCCTTTACTTTGGAAGGGATAACGAAGCTTTAATTTGCAATTGAACGCTGCAGAAAGCTAACAATGTATAAACGTATTAATATGAGTATATATATATATTAAAAAATATAAAATTAATCAACAATATAAATACATATTATATATTTCTAATTGGCAAATGTGAACATGCAGAACATTTTGGAATAAAAATTCTGTCTCCGCAAACACGGCAAATAATTATCGGTTATTACGAGGCCTTGCAATTCGACGCAATAGGTAATTCACTTGTACAGTAACGTAAACTTTACATGTGGACTTAATACTGTATGTATATACCCAAAGATAAAATATAATATTCCGATGTCTTTATGGTTGGTTGAAAATAATCACCGTTGCAAGGTAAAATGGCTGAGATTATAGGTGATAGATTGTAAATCTATTAAGGAGAATTTTTCTCTTTTACCATATATAATAATAATAATAATAATAATTACGTTATAACTACATTATTAGATTTTAAATTGAAAATGTATGCACACTTTTGTTTCTAATTGTATATTTTAAAGGGTTCGTGAGTGATTATTACATGTTGTATTAAATATACCAACTCCACCATGTGTTTGTATTACCGAGTCTTCCTTCTGTTTTCATTACGCGTGTGCTATTGGACGTTGCGGTTGACTCCTCCTTGCCTCCTCCACGGTTGCGATTCTGCATGACATATGTGAAATTCGCAACCGGGACACATGGTGTGCAACTTTACCAAATTCTGCCAGCCGATTTTGCTCTATTGTTGCAATATTTGCTTCCACGTATGAACAATTCTTCTGAATTGAATTATACTCCAGTTTAATTGTGATACCCTTCTATCAATGCTGTGTCTCTCCGAGTGTACAATAATTAAGCCTGCCATTGATAAATTAGTGTCAAGAAAACGGTGTCAGCGTTCTACTATACGCCTGATAAAAAGGCTTTGTAAAGCATCGTTTAGGAAGAAAAGACCTCAAGATATATTTTGTACTCGGTCACTCACCGAGTTGGTTACGCCACTGTTGTACTGTGCATGGTGAACAACAGCCTTGATAACTCTCCGTTTACCAACTCTCCAGGCTGTTATATGGACACTATCGAGACTGCAGTAACACTAGACTAGCTGCGAGCTTGAACCGGGCAACAGTTGCTTCACTTATCGTCGCACAGCATTTCACGACTGCAATATCACTTCGTGCGTTAAGCAAGTTGCAGATCTCATTGGGGCAGTTCTATGTAACCTCAGATCAGGGGTTAACTAGCACATTAACATGATGTTCCTCTCTTCTTGCTTATCAGTGAAGATGATGAGTATATAACCGAACTTAGTTACAAGTTTGTAACTATCCAGCTTTTATTTTTGAGACCTAATGCAAATCTATCTATTTATCTATCTTTCTAATCTAATCGTCAGTTGAGAAATTCAATGTTATGCCGGCATGTTGCAACGGTAGCTCAGTGGAGGAGCAACCGGCTAGAGACCGGGAGATCCGTGGTTCAAATCCCGGCTATGGCATTGAATTTTTCAGTCTGACTCTACCTATCCAACTCCTGTCCTACGCACAGCTTGTGTGAAAAAAAAAATTAAACTAATACCCATTGACCATAATAGTTGGCTATACTATGAATCCTGGGACTTAAAGTACTTACAACATTATAAGTCGCCATTTGTCATCTCAAAATAATTTGAGATCACCTTGTGGCTTACCGGGAAACATGCGAGTCAGTTGATAAATTAAATGATATGCCGGCGTGTGGCCATGGTAGCTCAGTGGAAGAGCAACCGCCTAGAGACCGGGAGATCCGTGGTTCAAATCCCGGCTATGGCATTGAATATTTCAGTCTGACTCTACCTATCCAACTTCTGTCCTACACACGGCTTGTGTGAAAAAACAATTAAGCTAATCTAATCTATCTATCTCTCTAATTTATCTCTCTATCTATCTATCTATCTATCTATCTATCTATCTATCTATCTATCTATCTATCTATCTATCTATCTATCTATCTATCTATCTAAAATCCCGATATAGTATGTTTAAGTGCCATAGGACAGCGATAGAAAAAGTAATCCCTGTATAGTAGGCTACCTGCATTACAGTAGGTGTTTCACGTTAATCATGACCTTGAACTTGAACATACTTTTTATCTCCAAAAATGTTAATAGGCTTACTTGAAAACGGCCTTGTTAAACCTGTTTGTTTTTAAATGCCCTTAACGGTTCACTTTAGATAACTGTTTTGCTTGGAATCCTATCACCTGGAAACTTGCCTCGTTTAGATAAATACGAGTACACTGTTTTAAGATATCACTTTAAAGAATAACTAATCAACAACGCTCAACAACGCTACGTTACCATAATGAACAATACAATTTCAACCCAAGCTCAGTTACTCAACATACTCAGAAGTGCTTATTATATAATACAAAGGTTTATGTCTTATAGCAATGAGTTCATGTGAGATTTGTGATGGGCAAAGCGACGTCTGGGCGGGATTTTCCATTTATTCCACTACCTGCTTTATGATCACTTTTCCTTTCTCCACTTCACCGCCATTTCATGTCATCGGCTTCCACACTCTCATACCATACATCGAACTGATCACTCATCCGACTACTCTAACGCAGAGTCCGTCCACATCTGATTCTAGGTGCTAGTTTATAAGTCCAGGGGACTACTCGTAAGAGGACGGAAAGTAGAAAACCAAGAAGTAATTGTGAGAAGAAGGATAAGACATTTTCAATAATGTTACAACACATGAAACGGAATTTAAACCAGAAAGACTTAAAATATTATTTGAAGAGTTGTAAGCCGAAAGTGATTAAGCCACAAGGAAGAACTTTGAAGAAATAGAGGTAAAGGAAAGAAATAATAGTTAAATCCATAGCAAATGTTTATTCCATGCAACATTTATTTACAGATGTGAAATGTCAAAGAAGAAGAATCCAACATTTTAATTAAGAAATCTCTTTTTTAAGGTATTGAAAATGTTAGTCATGTATGACAATAACACAGAATACATTTTATTTTCAAAATACAAGCATTATTATTCCTGGCACACAAAATATATTGTATTCAAACTTAAGTGACACGATTTTATTTGTAGCATATAAGCCTGAGCAAATATAAACTTGACGGTTCCATTTGGATGGGAATATCTTCAGTGTTGCCACTTCTAGGTCCCCAATGAAACTCATGATGAACAGGTGGAAAATAGTGACACAAATCCGTCAGATCTTTGAGGTTATCCTGAGTTAATGCCCTTCTTTCCGGGAACAGCAAAGGTAGTGAAATGTTTTCAAAAGAGCTCTTCCTTCCATTCACTCTTTTAAGTCCAGTGTGGTTAATGATATTACATGATTATGATTCTGCTTTATTTTTACTAATCTGGGTTGCTCTTTTTTTAAATTTTGATACAAGGTGTTTTAAGTAACTCTACTTTCTGTCATCAACAAAGATCTTTCGATTTGATATATATTTTTACTTTCTCGACCACGTATATACAATGCACATTGTGTGTATAGAAAGTATTGTATTCCACCCAAAATTTGCATCTCAGAATTCACCAAATATACATGTTTTGAGTCCAACGAATACAAAAAAAAAACATTTTTAGAAAAAAGTCCGCGTGTGTGTGAGTGTGTGTTTATGGTATTTAAGTTCATCATAAACATATGATACAAATATTTTCAGGAAAATTCCCCATTCTCAATTACCTTGAATTTGGAACATTTTTAGAAAATATTATTTTATCAAAAATGGCTAAAATAAATGAAATTGGACGCTCTTAGTCTCTCATTCTGTAATGGTCGTGAAAGACTGCTTAATTTTGCTCAGAGGACAATTTATCAGCTTGAGGTTAATTTAAGTGCCTATCTTTAATTTACGCCACGGACCACTGGTTTTTACTTCCCTTCCGAGGGAAGCCATGCTAAGGATTTTCACCCAAAAAATCCATCACCCTCCGCCAGGTTTGAACCCGTGACCTTGGGAACCAGAGTCTAGTATGTTAGCTCTGCACCACGGAGGACAACTCAAAAAGAAATGAGTCTAACGATTGATGAAAGTACCATATGTTTAAAATATTTTCGTGACAAACGAAATGTGTATTTTGAACTTTCGAGGAATAGCCTCTGAAGACATCTTCATTCTGGATGACCTGTATAAATGGTAAACCTTAAGAGATAACAAAACCAACTATACAAAAAATATATATTTTAAAATGCTTAAATTTTACAATTGTTAAAACACACAGTTTATGTAATATTCACTTCTTTGTTGAGTTAACCGTTTCCTTGTTATTGGTTTCAATTTTAAACTACTTATAACTTTCCTCAAACGGGAGGTCATATTTAGTTTCATATCTCTCTTGGGTATCCAAAGAGAACAGGACTTCAATTGCTTTCATATAGCGACCAGCTTTAAAATATTTGACTATCGCTTTAGCCTAGTGTATTCCCTTATTTCTCTTTTAACAGAAGGAGGAAGTAATAAGACCACTTCTGCTCATATTTATAGCGATTAGCATGATGCAGATAAAAGAATAATCATTCGTAAGAATGGGTTGTTTGCGGAACAGATAGAGAAAATCATACGAATATAACGCATCAAACATTCAGAAAAAGGTTCGTGTGTGTGTGTCTTTGGAGCACAACTCAAAAAAGCAAAGTCGGTTAAATGCCAAACTTGGTACTTTATCTTCAGTATTGGGGATGCATCTCGAAGATTTGCAGGAAAATACCTTCACCCCAAATAAGGATTTTCTCAGAAATAGCTCCAAAAATGTTTATTAAAATGCCAAATATTAAAGATACTTCCATGACAAATAAAATGTTTATCCTGCATTTCTTGTGAGTAAGCCCTGAAACCATCTTTATTCTTAATGGCTTTTGTATAACTGGTAAACCGTAAGAGATAGACAAAAACTATAGACAAAAACTTACTACACAAAAAATATATCTCGTTAAAACGGCTAGTGTTTGTTACATAGCGTTTTTGCATAAGTAACTCTTTCCGAAGAATTGCTTGTTTTTTATTTCAGTTTTAAAATGGTTAAACTTTTCGCAAACGGACGTCCCTATCCGTTTCTTACTTCTTTTATTTTACTCCTGGGCATGGAAAGAAGCGAACTCCAATGTCAATCGCCCAGTGACAGGTTATAAAAGATTTTACTATAGCTTTTGTCTAGTGTATGCCCTTTTTTTCCCTTCTTCCAAGGAAGCTAGCATAATATGACAATTTTACTAATGATTATCTCGCTTATTATGATATAGATCATACGGATAATATTTTGTAAGAATATTGTTTGTTTTCAGAACAGATAGAGAAAGTCGTGTGAATGGAATGCACCCGATTTTACAAACTCTATGGTACTAAGTATTACTAGGCGTTTTTTGATCCATATACAAAAATCAGCTCTTTTTCTTTTCACTGGGTTTACTAATTAGATAACGGAACATAAAGCGAGTGTGAAAACAGAAATTCACTTGTTCTTATTACCATACCCAGTGCAATCTACATAATAATTATATTAACAAGCGGCACATTATGTTACCGAACAAAAACTGCTTTGCATTATCTCCAGCAAATAATAATTACCAAAATATGTGGCAATGTGTAGTGTGAAGTATGAACATGAAAAAATAACAACAGTTTAGCTTATCTTACCTTTGGGATTTCAGTTGTTTTCAATAAAGAACACATCGGAAATGGTTTAGTTTACAAACATTTTGTGTTTTAATGAGATCTACATTTTTTTGGTTTAGTAAGATTTAGTGTATCTCTTGTGGTATACCATATATGCAAAAGTAAACTATAATTATGAGGGCTTCAGAGGCTTTCTTAAATGTTCTCAAATGTATTATGCATCAAATAAAAATGCTAGAAAGAATTCAACATATTTACCCTCGTGTCATATTATCATGAAAATATTCTTAGTATATGAATTTTGAACAAAACCGTTAGAGCCATTTTCGAGAAAATAAACCTTTGAAAAGATCTTCCCTACAAAGGGTAGTTTGGTTAGGGAAATTTTCTAAAAATCTTCGTGTCTCCTCCTTGGAAGATGCTGTTCTCATACAGATATTTTTCGAAACTGTTTTTTTTTTTTTGAAGATTCTCAAAACATGTATTTCCGTTGAAATTTCTGTATCGAATTGGGTGGAATCTAATAATTTCTCTACCTATTATGCACATACTACGTATGGAGAAAGGAATAAATAATAACTGGTAGAGAAAGTTGCGTCACACTAACTCATCAGGAGCGGACCCATTTGAGAATAATGGGGAAGAAATGGAAGGTTTTCTAAATTCACAGTAGAACAATACTTTTGTTAATAAAAACTGCAGGTTGCTGATCTAAGAATGTAAATTAAATTATTTTAAAATAATTATGTAAACACATTATCAATAAAAATCTATTTCAAATCCAATCTGGTGATTTGAAAAGACGTTAAAAATGTATATGAATTTACTTTAAAATTGCTCAGGCTCTATTGGCTTACTTTCTATATCAATTGTAAATATTGCGTTACCAAAATTCGTTGTTGAGGCTTCACCAAAAACACCCATTTTGAGGGCCCTGAATAAAAATAGTTTTTGGAGAAAGGTGCGTGAACAGCATAACTCAAAACAGCCTTAATTGTTGGATTATAAATATTTATACGAAGTTCAGTTCGTATTAACCACGGATCATACTCGAAGACTTTTAACAATCCCCTTACCCCGACAATTTTTCTCAAAAATGGCTCTAACGTCTTATTAAAAATTTCGTATGTTGAAATATTTGCATGCTTAAAATGTATGTCTTGAATTTTCTGCGAACAGCCTTAACACTTCCCTTTATTTAATTCGCATTTGTATTATTTTGTAAAGCTAGGAAATGATCAGATATAAAACACCTACTGCAAGCAAACTTAAAGATAATTAAATTACATACGTTAGTATGTAATATATTACATATTTTAGTATTTTGTCCCAAATACATTATTCCGTAGCATTGGCCGTTTTGTTGCATGTTTAGATCTTTCTCAAGCGTCATCTAACGTACTAACGTTGTAAGTTTCTGATTTCCTCTCCTCCTTTCCCGTCATCAAAAAGCTTGTTAGCACCAATAAATATTTGAGTGGAGTTTCATCATGTTGTAACTTTCTAACTAGAATTCGCTTCTCAGTTTGACAGCATCAATTATAAGGTAATGTGGCGGAAGAATAACTTTAAAAGTACTTATAACATATAACGGATGTATGCGAATTTTATTCATTGAGAAAGTCATGTGTAAAGGTTACATACGAGTTTGAATCATGATCTTATCAGAAAGCAACAAACCAATCAAAATTGTGAAATGTATATTGGAGCGAAAATGAAAGGGTTCAAATCTCCTATTAATCTTCATATTTAATCAGCTGAAACAGTAAGATAAAATGTTTATTCCTAAATAAAAAATAACAGCTTATTCTTCTATATACTTTATGATAATCCAGATAAACATTAGCAGAAATTGCCTAAATTACATGCTTCCTTGTAACTGGAAGGGAAATACGGGAATACACTAGGGTAAAACTATAGTGAAATATTTTGAAAACTGGTTTCCAATGTGTTTGAAACCTGTTTCTGTGTAGGGTCAGGAGTTTAAAAATTTCCGTGTAACAAAAGTATTTAGAATTTTAAATCTGAAACAAGTAACAAGAATATTCCAGAAATGGTCAACTCCACAAAAAAATTGTATATGACATAAATTGTGTGCTTAAACGCGATCTACATTTTTTGGGTAGTAAGTTTTTGTCTATCTCTTACGATTTACAGTTACGCAAAATTCAGCAACATTTATCCAAAATAAAGAGGTCTTTAGAGGCTATTCCTAGAAAATTTAACATATGCATTGCATTTCCTATGTAAATGTCTTTAATATACGGCATTTTGGTCAAAATCGTTTGAGCCACTTTTGAGAAAATCAAAAGTTTAAAAAAAATTCCAGGTAAAGTGTAGTTTGGGGAGGGGGGATTTTCTTGAAAATCTTCGTGTTGCATCCTTGGAAGCTACTGAACTTAAATACCAAGTTTGGTATTTTACCACTTTTCGTTTTTGAGTTATGTTCACCGACACACGGACACATACGGCACTTTTTGTAAAAATGCTTTTTTTTAATTACAGGGTGCCCTAAAACATGTATTTTCGGTGAAATCTTGTTATCGATTTAGTGGGTGGAATGCAATACCTTCTCTATATACTATGTGCATAGCACATGTAATGAAAGTAAAAATTAAAAAAAAAAAAACTATTTTTTTTTCAGTTTACTTGCTTCTTTATCTTTATTGTTAGGAACTAAGCATGTATATAATAATTGAAAATGTGTAATTTTTTTTCGGTCTGACCCTCTTAATAAGCAATAAACTAGGCTGTAGTTAATTACAACCTTTGGGTCCCACCCAAAAGCTATAGAACTACCAATCTGCCTTAGAATAAGCAGGAAGCACACTAATAATTGTAATCAATTTCGACCTGATAATTTACATACACAAGCATTTAGAATTAGACTGACGTTCGATTAGTTTATTACCGAAATACAGTAACAAAGTCAAATAGCGAACAATTTAAGAGACAAGCCTGTGTATTCTGTGAGTTAATTGATATGCATTTGGAATTAATGTTTATTTCTAGCGTAATTAAAATGGTAGTACATTTAAAACTGTAGATAATGCATATCAAAGTTACCATATGCAAAAAACATTTTGCTGTTCTTATTGTTATTATTTGTATTACTATTATATCTAATCATTACATCACCAGTTTCTCCTTTCTCCTTGGGTAAAAATGACTTCTGTTTCACATGTCCCCCCACCCAAACGCTCCAGTGAATCTTAGCTGATTTAGAAAAGACGGTATATATTTTACATATTTATAATGAGCGCATTAAATTTCAATAACTGAAACAAATAACTATGGCTGAATAATTCTGAAGTCAAATACTGGCTTAAATTATATGGCTTATTGCTGAAAGTGATCAATAATAATGTTTACGTATGAATGCAGCTTTTGCATGCTTTACAACTTAATTTTGTTTGATTCATTTCTTCTGTTAGTATTTTCTGCGGGATTACAAATACTCGGTCGGAGAAATAGGATGATGAATTGGGGATTACACGTAGTTCTTCTTATAGGCGCTGCGAGTGGAGTTTAATATAGGCACCAACTGGTGCGTACATATATACACAATATACGTAGGCATACAATACATTATATTAGTTTGCGCCATACACACTGATCTCATTTCCAATCTAAGAACATAAATAAGTGAAATAAATTTAACGGAAATGTGCAGACGGCTAAATGACAGCGTCAGTTAACTAAAATTTGCAATATAATTTTAACCACGAGCTTATAAGAGTTCAAAAAGCTCTGGAATAGATCTACGAAAATATAACGCTCAGCAGAAAATGTTTCGGAACTAGCTAACGCTAAGTAAAGATAAGTTGAAAATTGTGTGGTGAATCGGGAACTGCAACTGTCAGTAAGTCGCTGACTACTTTTATGGTAATCCAATTAAATAAAATGTCACGAGATGAATAAAATAAAAGTTCATGTCCAATTTAGTACATTATTTTATTTAATATACGATGTTGATTTTCGAGCTACCTGAAGAGACTATCTTTCTGCCAATCAACATTACTTATTTCGTTATACGTAGAAGGAAAATAAAGGCTAAAATAGGAAAATAGGCAAATAGGCTAAAAGTTCGTCACTATGTGAAACAGTTGAGGGTTGGTTTACTTCGTATGTCCCGTTTGTGGAAAGTATAACTGTTTTAAAGCTGAAACCAAAAACAAGTAATATCTGAGCCTCAGCCTCTGAAGACCTCTTTATTCTGTATGCATTTTGCTGAATTTTGCATGACTAGTAAACCGTAATAAATAGACAAAGCTTACCACACAAAAAATGTAGATCTCGTTGAAACACATAGTTTACGTTTTTATGTAGAGCTGACCGATTCTGAGATATTCCTTGTTATCGGTTTCAATGTTAAACTACTTCAACTTTTCTCAAACGGAAGTGATGTTTCCTTTCATCTCTTATTTTACTGCCGGTCATGCAAAGCAAACTGAACTTCTGTTGTTAAACATAGAATCAGCTTTTAAAATATTTGACTATCGAATACCAAGTGTATTCCCTTATGTGCCTTCTACTTACAAGGAAGCAAGTAATAAGACAATTTCTACTAACGTACACTTGATTAACACACGGTAGATAGATTGATCTTTGTAAGGAAAATTGTTTGTGTAACAGCTAGAGAAAGTCATATGAATGGAATACATTCAGATTTTTGGCATTGTTGTTAAAAAAAGACAACCTTATAATGTCTGAACTTCGTACCAAACATTTCCATAGGAAATTTTAATTCAAGCATCGAGCAGTCTATAAAATAATTTTCACTCATTTCAAATTCTATTCCATTGCAAGTATTAATATTTACATTCATATTTTCAAGAGCAACCATTCTGAAATATATTAATCACTTCCTCTTCCAATCAAGCTTCTCTATATTTTTTGTTTTCCACCTGTTTTCCGTTTATTTTTCTTTCTTAATACAGTATACAAAGCTTAATATCTTGCAATAAACTTCTTTATACAATCCTACCATTATCAGCAGACTGTTGCGTATTCATAATTGGCTCATTAAAACCGAGCCAATGGCATATTTCCTACAGCAATGACGTAATACCAGCATTCCTAGTTGTACATTATAGAAAGAATATGAAACAATTTTGTCATATTTTTTTCCCTGAGTAACGGCGATGAAAAAACCTCAATATAATATTACGTATAGGCTTATTAGGATTTTAATTTAAACTTGTACAATGCTGTGCTGATAATAAACTCTATAATATTCCGTAGAACCTGAGCTTCTCTCCTAGAATGAGAATGCATGCAGGCTGTTTTTTATCGTGTCAACATGGTAAGAAGTAAAAAAACGTAATGTAAGTAGAGAAGCTAAAATTACCTATACGAACACATCTCCCACCTATGTCTGCTATGGATAAAGAATTATTTTATAATTTATTTCCTGCAATATATAATACAAGGATTGAATAAAACGTCTATCCAGCTCGTGTTGGATAACTTAATATGAACAACAGTTAGGTACCACAAATGCTTGTGCTATAATCATCAAGATTATCCACTTTTTGCATAGATAACTGCTATAATTTAGGTACCTAGCCAATTTTTCTCTGCACTGTTTTCATGAAGACAATAGCGTTTTAATTATTTTGTTTTGGAACGTTCAATTCTATAGCCCCCTTTACTTTAACTTTTTAGGTAGCTTACTGTAGGTTCTTTTCTCCCCCCCCCCACCCGCAGACCCATTCATTCTCACATCCACACTGTCAGAATCTATGGAGGATACGAAATAATCTTAATTAAACAAAAATTCACACTACCCGGCCAGGAATCGAATCTAGGACCTCCGGTAAAATGTCACCCGCTCAGCACTCGACAACGGAGGCACATTTCGTTTTCGTTAAATTAAAATTCATTTCTCACAGCTATCTTCTTGGCATAGAACGGACTCAGTTCATGCGCATTGACAAGACGTGAATCTGATCACTGGAGCAGGCTACAATTAAATTAATAATTTGCCGTATCATACTTTTAAGTGTTTAAAAACTCCCTGCATTTTTTACCAATTTATGAAACCCTCTCTTACGCCTTTACGCTTAACAAAAGAAGCATACTGCAGTAATTTGGTAACGCGCTCGAGATAGAAGTTACCTCAATTCCAGAGGAGGGTTTATATACACTTTTAAGTGAATCTTCTAAAGTTATATTGATATAGTTAATTATAATATATGATGTGCAATAAAAATAGTGTACTTGTCAGTTATCCCTGCATTGAGAAAGAAGCAAATTCATTTTATAATTTTTTTAAAATGTATAATATAATAAACAAATTTATTCGACTTGTTAATTTAACATTAATCTACATGTGTGTATTCTGCATTACTAACGCACGTGTCTGATAGTGATCGTTGGCTTACATCTCAGACTCTGCTTAGCGATTCCGATAAATCGTACTTACTTTAGATTGCAGCGATCTGCCATCCTTCCTTGTTCTTGACCGAGTTGAAAATATTTTGCCATATTAGAATCTTTCCTTATATAACACACGCATGATTTTAGTGCAGGATGTGAAGAACAGCATCTTGTATTATTCAAAATATGTGTATATCATTCAAAATGGAAACCATTGTGTTGGGATGTTGAAGAAAATAGGAGCTCACAGCATTTGCCTGTGTAATGTGTACCTATACATAATTTGTTTGTTCACGAGGTGCCAACAAATGAGTACTTTTTTATTCATGCGGATGCTAGGAAGGCCCGCATGTAGTAAAGTGTGCGAGAAACGTGATCCACTCAAGCCAACTCCCGCGCAGCTGGGGTTTGACCCTGCGCCTTATTAATAGCTATGCCAGAGCAGATTCCCATGGGAAATTGCAGACGTTTAAAAGAAATGGCACGTCTGTGGATATCAACGCTTCCATTGGATTAGCACCCTTCTTTTCACACTTGGTTAACACACTTGGAATGGTAACTTCAGTTTTAAGAACTGGTTTCAATCCTTGCCTATAAGAAATCAACCACAACACTAGATATTATGAGAAACCTAATTTCTCTCAACATTTGTATTATATTGGTGAAATAAATAGCTTTGTCACCATTTCTATTTGTTAATATAGGAGTTTAAGGATTCAGTGACAAATACCTCCCCTTCACGAGTCCGTCGTCCTCTGTGGTCTAGGGGTAACATGCTAGCCTCTGGTTCCCAAGGTCACGGCTTCAAACCCGGCGGAGAGCGATGGATTTTTTTCGGGCGTAAAACTTCCTAGCATGACTTTCTTCTGAAGGGAAATAAAGCCATTGGCCCCATGTCGTAGATTTACGACACGAAAAAGAACCTCAAGTCTGATAAAGAGGCCTCTGAGCAAAATTAAACTGTATTTCACGCCCAAATAAAATGCAACGCTGAGAAACCATAGCAGTTAAAGAGGTTCATAAATAACTCTCAATCTCTCATTCATGAGTCCGTCCTTAATGACATCGGCAATTCGTGCCGATCATTTTGTGTGTGTGTGTGTGTTGTTAATCATTTTTCGTGTTTGTCAATTTGGAAAGTTGAAATAGGCTTGAAAAAATGGATCTTTGGCTCCTCGTGACGATGCTTCTACTGCTTGAGTTACCAAAGGCTATATCCACATTAAATCTTCTCGTCTTATTCAAATATCCGGATAAATCTTAAAAATGATTTCATATCCGGGGAGTCGCATGAGAGAATCGTCACAAAGAAGCGAAGAACCGATGTACGATTTCCTGTCGTGACGTTGCTTTAGTGAAGTCTGATTCTAGTTTAAAACTTAGTATGTAGATATAGTTGCAGTGAAGGAATTGCAATAGTAATTACAAAAACACAATAATTGCATGAACAGTAAACATTAAGAACACTAAATGTTGCTAAAAATGTCCATTAATACGATATTCGAAGTAAATCTCAAGACAGAATTTTAAAATGTTGTACCGAGATAGGGCAACAATAAACCAGTTTCTTTTTGTAGTGATATTAGTGAACTATAGATTATATTAATTTCCAGGCAGCATATACCCGGAGATAATGCTGTACACAATTCTGGATCAAAGTAGAACGAGTAGTATTGAAATATTAGAACTCGCCATGACTTCCAAACTTGTGAAGGCCACAGTGTGGCGTATTCCTTTCAGGAGTTTCATAATAGATGCAATAGATGATCGGTGCTTCAAGTGGTATCATCTGAGACTCATGGGGAGTTCAAACCTCAAGATCACCGACCTTCCTGATTGGAGGTTTTCCCTGATCGGTAGGCCCTGCTGCACCCCACCAATCCTTCCTCCCAGAAGTTATAGACTTTCTCCTGTCTCAATCTCATTTTTTGAAATCCTAAGGCAGTACTGACCGCAGTGTTGAAGTTCTCCGTCCCCAGTCTATTCCTATAGCAGTGTGTGCTAAGCCACGGATATGTAGGTGCTATGCACTTTAAAAATGATATATCAATTATAGCAATTACCGAAGCGAATTTCCTTATTATTTATTTAAGTAACAATTCTATAACTTATGTTTCTAAAAATAATTATTGAAAAGTCATATTGATGCCACTTAGAGTTACTGTTAAACAGTTTTCAGAAGCAAAATATTCGCTTATTCTTAAGTTAACCTTAGTTACAATGTTACACACCTCCTTAGTATTGTTAAAAGATTACTGAGAGAGCAAATATAACCCAGAGTGACATTGTTTAAATGTGAGTATCTTACTGTACTATTTCACAAACATTTATGGTATCTAGTGCATGAAAACAAAAAACGAGTTCACATTCAATTCTTAAATTACCTCAGTTTAATATTTTTTCGGCCTCTGATCTACGTTCTTCCCTGGTTTGAAACAAAGTTTACCTTTCTTGAGATTAGTAACGGTAGCCATAAGTTCCTTCAGACAGTTGCTTTAGTATTCAGTATTGGTCAATAACTTTCTCGGGAATATTTATTATGCAACCTTTTATAGCTATTTGACGTAAAAACACCTAGCATTTTAGTAGAATTTACTCCTTTATAATATACACACATACATCACATATATACGTATAAAAAGTGTATCCACACCTTTCAAAGAATTGCTCATGCAGGACATGCAGTAGACTTAACTATATTTTTTACATCTTGTAGGTATATCAAGAATTATATGAGCTGTAAACTTATTACTACTATAATTAATATAAAACTAAAACTAACTTACATAAAATAAACTAAAGTTCCGTATTTGTTTGATCAGACGGATATATATGTATATATATATGTATATATATGTATATATGTATGTATGTATATATATGTATAAATATATATGTATATATATGTATGTATATATATATGTATAAATATATATGTATGTATATATATGTATATATATATATGTATATGTGTGTGTGTGAGTGTAAATCAAACTTTCTTAAAGATGGCTTCATAATTCACGCCTTTCAGTTACCGTGGTTACCCAACTGCAATTAGGGTAGCCAAGTTTGGTATTATTCTACACCGTCTGGACAGTCATTTGGTGCTGAGGAGAAATATTATTGCCCCGCGTAACACTAGATTCGTACTCAAGCTCACGAATTACGTTTATCAGTTTAATTCTATCAGACATATGTTACAAGTTTGGCGTGCATTAAAAGTAAAATGGTCGTTGTGGCGAGAAGTTATTTAATACAGTTGAGTACACTCTTTCTGCGAGAAAACCTTTGACAAACTTTAGTCGTAAGTTTTCAAACATTACAACATTCCTAATTGGACAGCTACCCATCACCCCATGAATAAAATCATGGTTTCAGTTCAGGATCGTTTTTGAACAACTCATACAATGGTGTGTGTCTGCTGAAGAAAAAGTGCAGAGAATAAAGATCAGTTTAAAACGCTAGCAATTAAGGTCATCATTTCAGCACCCATTTCTATGAAGATAAATCATGTATGTAATATGTATATACAATTATTCCTATGAATACAAGCTATGATGCTCATGGCTTGCTGGCTATTTATGCGTTATTTGGTCTTTGGGTGCGGCATTCGTCGCCCAACCAAAACTGTCTATTTCGGTCTATTCCTACTGTAGATTCAATGCAAAAGGAGAATGGTGAGAAATTTTTAAACGCATACGCCTCAGCACAAATGCATTTAAACATTATATTGACAAAGAACGAAACAATTTATAAGCTATGGGATACTCTTTAGTACACCCTTGAAGAAATAAATAAGAAATAGGTAAGTTATGCTTCATGTAGACTGTTCTGACGCCTAATGCAGAAACTAATACTTTGCGACGAAACGAAGGCAGATATTGAAATCATTTTAAATGTGAATAAACCGTGAAATTGGTCGAATAAGTAAGTAATGAAACTACTATCAGGATCAGTGGGTGAAAAAATACTGAAATTGCGCGGGAATTGTTCTCCAAACTGAATAAGCTTCATTAAAATATGTTTTAATTCAAGCTATCCAATCCTCATCCCTGCTATTTTTAATCCTTTTAAAAACTAATCTTTATGGAATATTTTACTTTATAAAGAATAGAATCTGAAATAAGCTAAGTAGCATAAGAAAAAAGTGAATTGTTTTCCACATTAGATGAGAACAAACTGTTTACTAAGGATTCGTTGGCAAGATGGAAGACCACGAAAATTTTTTTGAATTGTTTATGTGCGAACACAAAAAGGCCGATGGAAAATAGGAAAGAATGAAAGAGGCTGGGTTTACATTGAATATCTGACCGACATAAAAATCATGAATGAGGATGCTTCTTAAGCTGTTCAATTGCTGTTATAAGCTAACTTTGTAAACTTACATACATATAAAACTCTCCATAGCCCTTTTCGAAGTACTGGAAGATGAAACCAAACTACAATTTTCTTCAGTTCATTGAGTTCCCTCTCATGAAAAGACCCTCTAAATATGAATTACGTCTTGATCTCAGCCTATACTCGTATGTCTTGCCAATCATGAAGTTTTCTTTCACTGAAGATTCTGCAAATAATCTTTGTAAATAATCAAGTGTCTATCTTCATACATCTTGATCCAATTGGTCACAGCCGAACAATCGGGACATACGACCAAAAGTTATACAAACATTAAACTTAAAAAAAGAAAAGCAATAATAATCCTGGAGAACCCGTAACAGTACATGGTGAAGCTTCTATAATATAATTTCCCAATGATTCACGTGGTGGACAGGGACGCTTCGTTTCCTTTCTTCCAGACATGCGTTCTTTGTTTATATCTATAAAACTTTAGCTGAGGGTTTTGCTGTAATTTTCCATTGGATGAATAATTTATACTAGGGTGCAAAATAGCGCAGATTAAACACAAAAAATAAATTTAAAACATGCTTGTGCATGCATTTGTACGTATGAGAGAGAGACAGACAGACATACAGACAAATAAACAAAGAAAGACCTTTTACATCAGCATGCTCGAAGGTATTGTCACGAAACATAATATATGGCAGACCTTAGGCCTCATATGGAAAGTAGAATATATGGTTCTTTCTTCCAATGGAAAGGGTGCAAAAATAGAAGGGTAAAAAAATAAAAAAAAACTGGCATGTTGCATTCACATGGCTTTCTCCACTTCTCTTCTACAACGAATTGTTAGAAACGCTTATTCTTATATATACTTCTTGTTAGTCGAGTTAAATTTGCATTACATATTTGTTGTCGGGTATAAGAAGAATGTCTGCAGTAAACTAAACAATAATCAGATTTTTTGAAAGTGAATCGTTATGAGATAGCTTCGAAATTCCGTTCTGTTTGAATGGCCACGAAAGAAAAGAAAGTAAACGAAAAAAGAAAGGAATAAACATTTGGAGTTGAAAAAACTGTGTTAAATTCAATTACTTTCTTTACCTATTCTTTAACAAACTACTCTTACAAAAGCTGTCTCCTCTGCCTACTTCATGCTTAGAGAATACACTGGGCTAAAGTTATAGTCAAATCTTTCAAGAGCCGATCGCAATTAATGACGTTGAAATTCCGCTCTCCTTGCACACCAGGAGAAAAAAAATGTGTCGCCTCTATCTTCTCAACCTCGGCGTTCTGGCAGGGTTGATACCGTGTTAGTGTTACCAATACCCCTTCTGCGGGATGGTGATGAAAGGGCGCACTCCCAGCCCTCCCAGCGGGGATAAAATTTTCACTCTGGTACCGGAAATACAAACCATGCCCACCCCTACCACGCCCCAGAAGCAGGTGCGTTACCACTGCATTAGCGGGACGGTCATACTATTCATATGTTTATTTTCTATTCACTTCATTTTAATCCAGATAAATTTTGCCAAAATAGCTATATTGCACCTTTCATTGTGATTGAAGGGAATATCTGTAGCCAAATGTTAGAGAACTGAAAGCTCTATACTGCCTTAAAATTCTTTCTTGATATACCTAGTTGATATTTATTTGATTTTTCGTTTTTGAGATATTCTCTTCAAAGACAGATAGTTGTACACGTGGACTTTAAACATGTTATTTTTACTTCTCAAGATCGTACGTGCAATTTACATAGTATGTCAAGAAGAGATTATATTCCACCAAAAATGCAATACCGGGATTTCACTTGCAATATACGTTTTGAGGACTGCTAAATCCATAAAAAGCATTTTTAGAAAAAGGTCCATGTATGTATGTATGTGGGAGGGGGGATCATCGAAAGGGAAAGGTTCATTAAATATCAAACTTGGTATTTAAGTTTGGTATATTTCAAGGATACGATACGAAGATTTTCAGGAAAATTCCCCCATTCCAAACTAACTTTCATATGGAAAACGTTTCAAAAAATGTATTTTCTCAAAAATGATTTTAACGGTTTTAAAATACCATGTGCTAAAAATATTTACATGAAAAATAAACCGTGTATCTATAATTTTCTAGGAATAGTATTTAAGTCCTCTTCGTTCTGGATGGTTTTTGCATTAAACAATATGACATAGGCAAAAACGTACTACACAAAAAATGTAGATCTCGTTAAAACACACAACTTATGTTCTATACATTTTTGTTCTGGGGCTATTTCCGAGATATTCCTTATTGATTTCAATTTTAAAATACTTAAACTTTAATTCAGGGTCGTCAAAAAAGTTAGGTTGGAAGGACAGCTTCTCCATCTATTGTGTACGTGGTAGACAAAATTGAAAAAATATATGTTGCATTCATATTAGTTTCTTTATCCTCTATCGTTTATTTGTTTGTATACAAATGAATCTATAAAACTTTATCTATTTCAGTTTAATTTAGATGAGCTATCCAGAAATACCTACAGCACATTTCGTTATAGCTACAAAGGTAATAGCGATAGTCACAAGTTCAAGAATTACTAGCGATACCTATATTAGCCTTAAAAATCATAGACTTTCCATGCAATCGCAAGAAACAAACTTTATTTTGAAAGTGCTTCAAAAAATGACGTAGTGTTGAACAATTCAAACCATTAGTGACAGATATTTTGGAAACTGCTAATGGCAAAAACGTAATTAGAATAAATTGTACATTTTTCGAACAGTACGCTTTCTGGAATTCCTTTGTGTCGTATCCTTTGGAGTGCTGATCTTAAACTCCAAATTTGGTATTTAACCAACTTTTCGTTTTTGTTATACTGTTCGCAGACACGGGCACTCTCTCTCTCTCTCTCTCTCTCTCCCTCTCTCCCTCCCTCCCTCACACACACACGCACGCACTCACGCATAACTGACAGACTTATTGGTACATGTATGGCACTGTTACAAGAATAAAGTACTCTCTGTTAGCTGTTAATCAAAGGAAATACGGACCTGACTTCCAGTTAACATCTAACCGGAACCTTAATGGAGATCATAATACAGCCCCAAAGATCAACCAATTACTTTCTGTTAGCTTTAGTTTTGCAATCTTGTCATTAATAACTGCAGTAACCGATTGTTAGCTTTTAGACATCCATACACTCAGGACTTCTGTCTAAAAAATACATAAGCTCAGTCTGTATACCTACCAGGAGCAAGAAGAGCAGGTGGATATTGAGCGCTGACTGGTTCATTTGTCAGATAAGTGACAAAAGAGGAGTACGGAATGAAGACAAATGAAAAACAGACAGCTTTTGAAACTCACAGGCTGCCAACTGTCATTTTAGGGATTTCATTCACTTTTTGTGAAGCTCCAGGAACTGATAATGTTCACAAACACATAGAAGGACCTTTTCCTAAAAAATTAGTGACCTAAAAACATGTATTTCAGTTAATCTCAGTATCGAATTTTTCGTGCAACACAATACTTTCTCTGCCTTCCTACTAGGACATAGTATATGGTAGAGAAATTAAAAAAAAAAAAAAAAGTCCGTGTGTCAGGCATAACTCAAAAGCGAAAAGCCCATTAAACACCAAATTTGATATATAATTTCAACATCTTCCTAAACTGCAACACAAAGATTTTCAATTACATCCCTTCAGCTGAAACTACCCTTTAGTTTGAGCACTTGTAGACAAAATTTATTTTCTCAAAAATGGCTGACGATTTGATTACAGTACCGTGCAGTATGTTTTAAGATATTTCAATGAGAAATGAACGTATATTTTCAATGTTCTGGCCCTTTTGATTTCGAATGATTTTGCAGAAGTGGTAAACCGTAAGAGAGAGAGTCAAAATTTTACTGCACAAAAATCTATATCTCGTTAAAGTATACTCTTTTTTTTAATCGAGATAACTATTTCCGAGATATTCCTTATTATTAATTTAAATATCATAATACTATTCTCAAATCATTTTATATTTTTTAACTCTTGGCTTTCAGAGAGAACGAAATTTCAAAGCCATCAAGTAACGACCAACTCTTAAAAGATTTGGCTATCGCTTTAATCTAGTCTATTCCCTTATTCTCTTGCGCCTACAAGGAAATAAGAAACGAAACCATTTCTGCTAATTCTTATCTCGATTAGCATGAAGAGATAGAAGAATAAGCCATTATAAAAATGGTTTGATACAGAATGCGATATATATAATCATTTGATTTTTTGTTTTTGTCGGTGATTGATACAGACAGGTTCAGTAATCTACCATCTTCGTTATCAATGGGTGAGCCCTGGTTTCTATCCTTTTGTTGTATAACTAGGCATTTCTGTATTATTGCAGTAGTTTTGACTCCACAACATCGAACGAACAGAAAGGGGGTTAGAAAACGATTTTAACTGAAGAAAAATCTCCTTTACTGCAGCGGAAGATCAAACTGGGACCTATGGGTTTGCCGCTTAGTGCTCGCTTTTAGTATATGCAGTGGTGACATTGGTGATACAAGAAATGAAATGAAATTATAATTTTGGGAAAGAAAACTTGAGAAGGAAACACTCCAGGTCTACGTTTAAGCTTCCTCCGTTTTTGGCAGTTATGACTAAGAAAAACCTGGAAATAGCCTCAACCAGGAAAGGCGGACCTGGCAGGATTTGGATCGCAGATCTTGCTCCACTGACATGTATTGTTCACCGCTCAATGTCCTTCCCCTTTTTCCTGTTTGGTTAATGTACACCTTTAAATGGCAATATAAAACTCTACGGAGTACAGGGGCAGACGATAAAAGCTACCCAAATAAATATTCGTTCATCATAGAAACAAATGATTTCGTCTTCCCGAGAGGCAAGTTTAAAACGAAGCTTCTTTTACGTATTTGTTAATAAGAATTTATATGCAGTTCAGATGCCTCAACCTTGATACAAAATATAGGGTTATGAGTATGTAAATTTGACAATGTCTTCGAATATATTTAGATAAGTGTTCATATTAAATAAGGAACTATTTTGTGCCGTACAACAACCTATTCCACAGTAGCATGAGAAGTCACTAGTGCATATGATAGATTAAGGATATGGGGGAAAGTTATATGAAACAGACTTTAGATATTGATTGTTTTTTCTTCAAAAACATTTTCTACCTATAGTATCGCAAAATTAAGAAAATACGAAAATTAGAGTGAGTGATTTTTACTTTCTTTATACGAACTATGTACATAGTGTATAGAGAAGGTATTGCACTCCACCAAAAAATTCGATACCGAGATTTCACTGGAAATATATGTTTTAGGTTCCCCTTTATCTAAAAAAAGTATTTTCAGAAAAACGTCCGTGTGTGTGTGTCCGTGTGTCAGTGTGTCCGTGTGTCTGTGAACACGGTAACTAAAAAACGAAAAGTCGGCAAAATACCAAACTTGCTATTTAAGTTAAGAATCTTTCAGGGATGCGACACGAAGATTTTGAGAAAAATCCTCCCACCCCAAACTACCCTTTACATGGAACTTTTTTCGAAAATTTGATTTTCTAAAAAATGGCTCTAACAATTTTGATTAAAATATCGTATATTAAAGATATTTACCCGACAAATAAAATGAATATTTTGAATTTTATGGTAATAGCTTAACTGCTAAACCGTAAGAGATAGACAACAACTTAATACACAAAAAATGTAGAGCACATTAAAATACACAATTTATGTTGCATACATTTTTTCTTGGAGTTGATCGTTTTAGAGATATTCCTTGTTTTTGTTTTCAGGGTCGAAAATCTTAACTTTTCTCCTACAGGAATTTGTCAACTCATGTTCATAGAAACAAAGGAACTTCAGTCACATAGTAACCAGCTTTTGACTATCCCTGTAACCTATGCTACTCACTTATTTCCTTTCTACTTACAAGGAAGAAAGTAATAAGACTATTTCTGTTAATTTTTCTAGATTAGCATGAAGTAAATAGAAGCATAAGCTTTTTAAGAATAATTTGTTGTAGGTATATAGAGAAAGTCATGTGAATGGTAAACATCAGATTTTTATAATAGTGGTAGTGTTTGCGCCAGGAGATGAGGAGAATGTTAACGATGACGCAGTTACAGAACTAACCAACCATATACACGAAAACTGTGAAGGGAATGCCAATAAAAAGTTTCGACAACTGGAGCTATATGATCCACGCAGTGTGCGACGTGTTTGCATGATGCATACATTGACATACGCCCAGTACCTGTACCTATTAATAAGTGAATAAGCCGATAATGAACACAGCTGCTACACAATGCTTCTTGTTACACTCTGCGAAACATGTGCTGTGTATTACTAATTCAGCATAGGTGAAATTTCTTCTTGAGCGTTGAATGCTTTGGACTAGAGAGATGGGGTTTCGTGTAGTAAATTAGTTTAAATACGTATACTGAGGTATTTTTCTCATATTCTTATTGGAATTTCCTCCCAGTTACATTTAGTTCCAGACCTTACTTCGAAATTCGGAGTTTCCATATGGACTGATAGGATCGTATACCCCTTGTTTGCAGATTTTTCACCAGAAGAAATTCAAGTGCATTTAACGACTATAGTAATATTTAAACATGTTATGCCGTTTCAATTAACAATATTTAAAAATAAGTGTTATAATTCGTGCAAAATATTCTTTCTTTCTTTTCCTGATCTTGGGCGTATGTTAATTTACTGAGTTTTTTTCACATGCCTGGGGGTGTGCTACCTATAGGTTATAATTGCAAAACAAAAAACCGATTAAGGTACTCTCACAGGACTTCTTCTACCATGAAAGATTTAAATATACCATCATAATATTCACATACAATGTTACAATAATGACGAAGTTTTGTTTTCCCTACCACTCACCTAGGAGGTAGAGGAAATATTCCATTCCGCCTAAAATTTTTGTGTCGCAATTAGACGGGAAATACAGGTTTCTTCCACTACCCTTTACATGGAAATATTTACATTATTTTCTCAGGCATGATTCTAACGATTTAAAATCACAAAAATGAAATTACATCTTCAGTTTTCTGGGAATATTCCGTGAAATCATCTTCATTCGGGGGGGAACAAGTTTGTACTTTTGTAGAACGATGAACCATAAGAGACGTGACACAACAATATAGATCGCTTTGAAACACTTAATTTACTTCTTGTTTGTGTGACATTAGACATTATAGTATCGTAGGGAAATCGAAAGATATACAATTATTCTGAAACATGTTTTGTTGCTTTAACTATTTTCGGAAAAATAAACGCTGTCAGTGTACTTGTCTGTCTGTTTGTTTGTCTGCCTGGGGACGTGTAACTAAAATTCAGTGCATACCATGCGAGTATTCCATACCTACGTCTGCCATTTTGTAAGAATACAAGTTGAAGATTTTGAAGAAAAAAAACTTTTACAGCCCCAATCCCCCTTTATTAGGCGAAAAGATATATTTGATTTTCTGAAAATTTGTTCTAATTAGTTTAAAATATCATATTAATGAGATGAATATTACAATTAAATTGTACTACTGTTATATACCACAAGGTAAACGTACAAAAAGGTAGTCTGATTAAAAGAATACAATTTTTCACCAAAGTTTTGTCACGCTATGCACTTCTGGGCTGTTGACTGTTTTTCATTTATTTTATTAGTTTCCAGATTTTAAACAGTAGAATGTGAAATGAACATCTTGTCCCTGCTACTGTCAAACATGTACTTTATTTTATTTAAGAGGAAAAACGGGATATACCATAACAACTCTCTATAGAATATTCACCAGAAATTCTCGTTTTAATACCCATCGAACCCAAGAAACACTTTTTAGAGAAACGTCCGGGCACGCATGTGTAGTGTAAGATCGCACTTTCCTTTCTAATCATCTATCTACCTACCTGCCTGTCCTGTGTGAATGTGAATAATTTAACTCGAAATGGAAAAGTTGGAGAGATATAAACATTCATACTTATTTCCAAATCTTCTCGGGCTTCTAGCCAGGTAAAAACTTGGCTTGACACCAACGTTTCGAAGAACTGCATCTTCCTCGTCTTCAGGGTGAAACACCAACGTTTCGAAGAAGTGCATCTTCCTCGTCTTCAGGGTGATCAGTTCACCCTGAAGACGAGGAAGATGCACTTCTTCGAAACGTTGGTGTCAAGCCAAGTTTTTACCTGGCTAGAAGCCCGAGAAGATTTGGAATTAACACGTCGCCAGGAAAGCTTCAGTTCTTATTTTAAATTCATACTTATGTGAGACATTATTTAGCATGTCAGGCAAACAATTTTAAAGAAATCCACCTTCCTCAAGGCACCCTTTACATAGATAGATTTAACTTTCTCAAAAATTGGCGCAACGATATTGATTAAAATACCAAACTGAGGTACCTGCGCGATTAATAATACACTTCCGAAGTGTTCTTGGAATAGCCTGGGAAGCTTTCGTTCAACATTGTATATACCTATTTAACCATAAGAGATAGTAGAAAGGTTACAGATAAAAATGAAAGATTTCATCGAAGTATAAAATTGTACCTTTTGTTACATTAGACGTTTTCAAAATATTTGCTGTTTCATCCATAAGTATTTTCCAGGTTGAACTGTCGTGCAGCATGTATAAGGCATCTTACCCGATTCTACTTGTCTCCAGCATAGGTTAATAAAAAGCTATGATGTGTAACATTTATATGATTTTCTCTATCCATTGTCGTTTATCTCATGAAAGCTTATTTTTCTATGCGTTTCTTTTTCACTGAGATAACCCGTTGCAGAAATGCTTATACAGCACACTCGTTATAGATTCAAAGGGAGAATCGAAGTCAGATGTTTAAGAACTATACCGTTCAATCGCAAGAAAATTAAAATAAACGGGACTTGAAAAGGATGACAAATATTGAACAATTTGAAACATTAATAATGGATACCTTGGAAATGACTTATGACGCACAAAATTTATTTGAAATAATTTTTATGTTTTAATGATTATATATTTATTTATTTAATTAATTGATTTTTGTTTTTGTTTTTACGAACGTTTTCGTCTATTGCTTAACGTATGGCAGTCATACAAGAGAGTATAAAATTCTTTTCGTATGAAGAGGACTTCAAAAGCTGTTCCCGGAAAATTCAAGATATATTCCTCCTCATAAAAATTCCTTTAATATAAAATAGTTTAATTAAGAACTTTAGAGCCATTTTGAGAACATAGAAATGTTCAAAATATCTTCCAAGGTTAGTTAAGAGTTTAAAATCCTCGTGTCGTAGCTTTGGAATATATTAAACTTGATATTTTTAGTTCGGTATTTATCCAGATTTTTGTTTCTTAGTTATGTTGATTATAGACACACACACAAACATGCCGGCGCGCGGAATTTTTCCAAAATGCATTTCTATTTTATTCAGAAAATCTAGAGAAAAAAAAAACAACAACAAAAAACATCGTAATTTCGGTATTAATGTTTTGGTTGCAATGTAAGACCTTCTCACTATGCACATAGTATAGAAAGTCAAAAGATCTGACACATTACACTCACATGATTTTCTTTATTCTCTCGCCTATTCGTTTATCTACTTCATATTAATAGAGCTAAACATTTGCAGAAATTCCCTATTGCACAACAAGATGATTTGGGGAATACAATAGGCTCTAAGAAATAGTAAAATGCAATACTAAGTAGCATGTGTGTGTCACATTCAAGAGGTCCCGAGTTCAAATGTCTTTTTACACGACTTAACCCAAACGATATGCCCCTCTCAAGTCCAGATTTCTTTGTTTTGAGATTATTTAGAATCAAAAGTGTATGGTGAGTAAGTCATTTTGGATAGAAGAACCACAAATTTGTATAGAAGATAGAACATAGCAGAGTTTGTAATGGGTAAAGTCGTATGAGTGATATGTTAACGTTATCGAATTGTTTGAATAAACGACAGTTCAGATACTATCTTCCACTAATCATTAATATCGTTTTTGAATGAATTATTTTTACATTCATGCACCTTTCTTTTAATGTTAGAAACAGCCTAAATACATGTCTAAATTACAATACAATAAACGTATGTCTTTATACAGTGTTTGATTAATCACTTCTTCAATGAACACAAATGTACGCGACCTTGGTACAAATTGGTAATACGCTGGACTGAAGGTAGGGAAAATCGCTGTGACTAATCTGTGGTCAGTCAGGGGCGTGCTTGCTTTCTCATAGCGTGACGTCACTAACTACCACGCGCTGCTGAGGTTTTTACCTTTGAGCTGATGCTACGTTACACCAACACCTGTTGTCTGTAGTCATCTCCAATAAAACTAACTAGAGCAAGAATTGGTGCATTAATCCCTCTATTAGACTCCCCATGTCCCTGGTCCCTATCTGCTCGGGTTATAGCTTTAACTATGCCAAGTTGTACTTTCTCAAAAAATTCGATATTGAGATTTCATGGGAAATACATGTTTTTGCATCCCCTTAATTAAAAAAAACACATATTTTTGGAAAAAAGGCCCGCGCGCACGCGTGTCCGTGTACCGATGAATAAGATAACTTAAAAACGAAAAGTAGGTAAAATACCAAACTTGGTATTTAAGTTTAGCATCACCCAAGGAAGAATAAGAAGACTTTTGAGGAAAATCCCCCCACCAACTACCCTTTTCTGTGGGAAAAAATAGAAAATTTTAATTTTCTCAAAAATGTATGACGATTTTTATTAAAATATCGTATATTAATAGTTATTCATGGTACAAGTGGTGAAAATGGTGTTTTATATTGTGATTAGGAAGCTTGCGAAGCGAGTCTATATGCCGAGTTTCGTAATCTTTCTCACAATATGAAGCAATTTTAACACGTGTGTCAATCACTATTTTTTAGATATTTCTCAATATTTATAGACATATTTTAATTAGAAATAGATTGTTTTACCTATTTCACTGAGTTCATGCGATATTCAGTTGTTGTCTTGCTTAGCATCAGTGCTAATTCGTACAGAACGAAAAGATTCTATACAGCGAAGGCAGTATAGCAGTTATAATTTTGCTCTCTCCGCTGCATGCATAATTTCATCTAACTCCAGATTCCATGTTCATCATATTGAAATCATCCGCCATTATATGGATCGACACGAGCTTTCAGAGTCATAGCCTTCTTGAATGAGGCCTTGGTCGCATAAACCAAACCACTTCCTGAAGAAGGCTATAGAGTTATCATGGCCGAAAGCTTGAGCGATTTTATTAATATCACTCAGCTGGTAACCCGAGAAGCTCTAATCAAGCATAAACCAAAGTTAGCTAAATTGGAGTGTTATAATTTTATAACATGAGTTGCAGAATTTTCTACTTTAAAAACTACTGACATCTGGTAAAATACCTACTTTTAGCATCAACTGTCTAAAAAGACATTTATGTGGCAAATAAAATGTATATCTTGAATTTTTTGGGAATAATCTCTGAATACCTTTTCATTCTGGATGACTTTTGTATAACTGTTTAACTCTAAAAGATAGACAAAACTTACTGCACAAAAATTGTAGATCTCGTTAAAACACACAATTGATGTCATGTACTGTTTTTCGTGGAGTTGACCATTTCCGAGAAGTTGGTTTCAATTTTAAAATGCTTAAACTTTTCTCATCGGTAATATGCAAACTCCTGGCGTTTTCCCATATTTCCCGTCTATTTATAAGGAAGTAATTACTATGACTGTTCCTGTAATATTCTGTTTATCTTGACTAGCACTAAGTAGAGAGAAGCATAAGATTTTGTAAGAATAATCTAATAGCTAGAGAATAATCTGTTGTGAATGAACGCATCAGATTTTTTCTCTCTGCCCCTCCAACTCTTAACCCTGTTGCTCCTTTCCCCCCCCCCCTCTCTCTCTCTCTCTCTCTCTCTCTCTGTCTCTCTCTGCAAAGTGTATGTTATGTAAAAATTTAAAATATGTTTGCCATTCAAAATCAAATCAAAGGAAAGTAACATTTTTAATAGCATCCATCTTGTTCCCATTTCTTCTGCTTTTAATTCAATCTGGACTACTAAAACTCCAAAAATAACACTTGTAACAAATTTAAACTTTTTTTTTCCCTTTAGCTGAAACTACATGATTTTGACTAATTGAGATGTGATGAATTAATATCTGAAATACAAAATTTTCTATCCCGAACCAGTTTTTTTAATGCTGAAATCCAAAACGTTCTATAACCAACCAATTTTTAATGACCCGTTTTAATTGTACAAGTAAGTTATAATGAGAAACATAATAATAGCAAAGAACACAAAATTAAAATGTCTTTGTTGATCGTTTGCGCTTATGGTCAGCTTCTGATGTATTTCTGATGATTGACCAGCAATACTCACCAAGCATATGTGCATTCCATCTTCCACTGAATCGTTTTTGAAAGGCTGATATCTCTTGGTGAAACCTCTGGTATGTCCATCGCTAAAGGCACCACGGTTTTTATGGAAAGAAGTCCAGATAGCAGTCTAGAAAATGTAGTTTCAGGGACATATTGTATCCCATAAGATGAAAGTAGTGTAATAATTCACTTACAATAACTTCATAGCCAATTGATTTTTTATTCCCAAGGATGTTCGTGCTTAATGATTTAAATGCTAGCTAAGCCATTTTCTCCACTTCCAACAGTTTATTTTTAAAATCTTCATCCTGAAAGACTGCTCTTATTTGTGGACCAATATACACTCCTTCCTTAATCTTTGTATCACTTAGGTTTGCGAATTTATGTTTGAGGTGCATGAAAGAATGTCCTCTGTCTAGTGCTTTAACAAATACTATCATCAGCCCGAGCTTGTTGTGTAACTGTGGTAGAAAGACATCTTGAGGGTTGACAAGTGGTTCATGGGAAACATTTTTGACTCCAGGACTATAGGCTTGTCTTGCAGGTCATTGTTTACGAATGTAGTGGTTTGCTTTGTCATGGTTATCCCACTCGCACAAAAACAATAGTATTTAGTATATTCTTGTTGTATACCCATTAAGAGTCCAATAACTTTAAAGTTTCCACATATATGCCATTTGTATGAAGTATATTCAATGCAACTTAGCATTGCATTCATAGCCTCAAACGTTCCCTTCGTAAGAATGGCATATGCATAGGAACAGATGGGAAAATACTGCTAATGTGCATAGACTTAGTTTGGATGAATCAATAAACAAACGCCAGTGTTCTGGAAAATGTTCATATCCCAAAGCCTAAAATAAGCCATTTAATTGTTGCAAAAAATTATTCCTTCATTCTCAGAACAAGATGAGTTTGCCGTTTTATAAATGAAGTTGTTTTGAAAGGAATGCCTAAAAGATTCCGTTCCTGCAGCCTAGAGCCCAACAATTCTGCTTCACGTTTGGAAAAACTTAAGTCTCTCACAAGATCATTGAGGGTGTTTTGTGAGAACACCTGGTGATTACAGAGTAAAGATGATTCAGATGATTGAAACTCTGGTTCTCGAGTAGAACTACTGCAGCCTGAGATGTTGGTTATGTCTTTTTCTGAAACGGTGTGCATTGTGAGGTTGTGAGGAACCGGTCGGATGGCTGAAGCTAAATTAGAGTACTTTGGATTTTGAAGTATATTTTTATATCTATCAAATAGAAGTAACATCTGTTATATGGTCCCGAGATTCTCGCCAAACCATAGATACACCGCATTTCAATTTCTCAAATTCTAGAGCATGAATTGTAGCATATGTGAGATCAAATGACTTATCTTGATCTCCCACACGACATCCAAAATACAGTTCATAGGTATGCCTTTCGAACTAGAGGTGTAATTTTACACGTTTAGTTCTTGAAGGTTAATTCTCCACAACATTACAACAAGAATTAGGATAAATTTTACACTGACGTGGCGTTATAGTGTATACTATCCTTCAAACTATTCTGAAGTAGGATTATGAAACACCATGTCACTTCTTGAACACCAACAGGAAAGCAACAACAAATTGAAAATAAATGAAGTATCATTACTTATAAAATGCTAAACACAGATGGCACAGATAGGATGCTAATATATTACTTGTAATATTTATCAGCAGATGTCGACCCACGAAATTGAAGTAGTATGTGGAAAGCGGCAGATTCAACAACTATGATATTTGTTAAAATAACGTTCGTAAAGATATTTCTTTTTTAGGTTTTTGAAAAAACGGTATGTGATAGACAAAATCTAATTGCGGATTCGTTTTTACCATTAAACTGGAAACCTAATATACCTATTTTCATAAAAAGGATACATTTCGTGTTGCACAGTGCAATCTATCTTCACCTTAGAAGGTCTGTTGCAAACTAATGGAGACAAAATTCTGTATTATAATATTCAGAAATACCAAACAGCATAATGGTTTACATTTTCTAACGCATCATCAGATTTTACTTTTTCATGTTTTGTTTTCTAGTTATTCTATACGCATTTAGAAAAACGATTCTTAGATTAATAGATATCATTATTTTCCGTAAAAGAAGGTTGAATATTGCGGATATAAAGGTGCCAGTGTTTTCATATTTTTTACTGAACGGCCTAATTACCGCCTCCGGTTTTTACGATTTTTTGCGATATTTACTTCTTCACAATTTTAAATCACATGTGAGTGACAAATAACTGGTGTGTTAAACCCATATAAAGTAATTTGGTAACAGCACGTCTGACAGAGCTTAAAATCTCGTTTCAAAATTTTGTAAAAATGTATAAAATAATAAATATTGAAAAACTCTATAGGATTACTGTACTATCAATTATTCCATTTGCGCACTAAAATACGATTTTTTTCGCCGTTAATTTATTTTGGCTACTAGAATTGTTTTTATTGGAAAAAATTACGAAGATCACTATTTATATTTTGAGCCTTAGCAACCCAAATTTCTGTAGGTGCCATCTGGTGTTTCCACTGGAAAGTTTGACATTGTTGACCGTAATCTACTTCAGATATTTTGTCATTATAGCATTATTGTGTTACAGTGACTTCAAAATTCTGTCTCAGCGAAAATATAGAATTAACTCGATGCTATATTATGATTTTCGAAGTGAATTATCAAGATAAGAGTGCACTGTACAACTTACTGCTATATTTGCGATGAAACTCCAAAATTTCCAACTGTGAAACGATGGTATAACGAGTTAAATCGTGGCCGCGGTTCGCTCACTGGCGAAATTCGTGAAGGTCGTACAAAATCAGTTGTGCCAGAAAATATTGATGATGTGCTAAAAACTGATAGCTCAAGATCGTTTTGCCACATACTGTGAGATAGAGACAACCTTGGGCATTAGTTCCACCAGCATATATCAAGTATTGCATGATCATTTAGCAGTGAAATTTCGGTGAATACCACGCAATTGACACAATTTCAACAGGATGCTCGTGTCATTGGTGCACAAAAATGCTCAAGAAATAAGAGTGGTGGGGCTTCAAAAAACATATATGAGATTGCAATAGGTGAGGATCGTGATCTATGTACGAATATGATCCTGAACGTAAACAGCGGTTGATTGTATGGGTGTTTTAAGATGGACCAAATCCAACAAAAGTTGTTGGGACTCGAAGTACTAGAAAACAAATGGTTTTCTGTTTTTTTGTTGTTTTTTTTTTTTTTTTTTTTTTTTCTTTTCACAAAAACTGGTCATGTGTAACAATAACTTTATAGGAACGTAAAACGGTCAATTCGGAATGTTACAAAACCATTTTCCTGGCGGAAGTCTCTGGTGAAATAAGACAAACAAACCGATGCCGTCGGATCCTTCTTCATCAAGACAATGCGAGCGCTCACACATCACGTCTAACAACCGACTATTTGAACACTTAAAAATAGAATTGGTGACTATATCGCTGTACAGTGCTGATTTGGCCTTCAATGTCTTCTTTTGTTCCCCAGTATCAGGAATAAAATGCACAGATAACGATTTTATTCGGCAGAGAAAGCCATTGATGCGCTCAAAAACCATGTTTTGAGGTGCCTCAAACAGATTGGAAAAATGCTATAACAAATAGTTCGAACGCATTTCGCGAACGAAACAACGTTTTATTTATTATTAGTCTCAAATATAAATAGTGACCCTCATAATTTCTAAATCAGCGGAATTTTACTTTCTTTACCATGTACTTACATGTATACAGTACGTAGAGAAGGTATTGCATTCCACCCAAAGATTCGATTCCGAGATTTCACCGGAAATCTATGTTTTGGGGTGCCCTGAATCCAAAAACCATTTTTAGTAAAAGGTCTGTGTGAATGTGTGTGTGTATGTGTGTGTGTGTGTGTGTGAACAGTATAGCTCAAAAACGAAAAGTCGGTTAAATACCCAACTTGATACGATTAACTTCAGCATTTTCCAAGGATGCGAAACGAAACTTTTCAATGAAATCTGCCCCCCCCCCCAAACTACACTTCACATGGAACATGTTTCGAATTTTTTTATTTTTTCAAACATGATTAACGATTTTAATTAAATATATGTCTAAGACATTGTAATGCTAAATGGAATGTACATGTTGAATTTTTTGGAAATAGTCTATGAAGTCCTGTTCATTCTGGATGACTTTGCATACTGGTAAATCTTAAAACATAAGAGAGAACACCTTACTACACAAAAATGTAGATATCGTTAAATCACGCAACTTGTATGAAATACATTTTTATGGAGTTATTCATTTTTCTTTCTCCTCCTGAAGCAAAGAGAACAGAATGCCAAGCGTCACAAAGGGACCAGCTCTTGAAAGATTTTTACTTTAGTTTCACCCTTGTGTATTCATGTATCTCCAAAAGAATATATGTAATAAAAGTATTTCTGCAAATATTTATATCGATATACGTGAAGTAGATAGAAAAATAAGCTTTTGTAATAATAGTTTGTTGCAAAATAGGGTACAGAAAGTCATGTGAATGTGGCATATCAGATTTGTCCTGTTTTAACTCTTATAATATACATGAATAATAGCAAAAGCCGTAATAATTTCTTAAGCATTCATGCGAAAATGTTCTAAAAACACACCATTCGTTATCCTAGGCAAACAACTAATGCATCTTTAAGAAAGAAAGAAAGAAAGAAAGAAAGAAAAAAGTTCCTTAAAGACCTAAGGAGAAAGATTCCAAGAAACTGCAAGGATAAAAATCATTGGTAGAGTTTCACTATTTATTAACTTTATACATTTTTACTTTCTCCATACGCACTATGTACATAGTGTATAGAGAAAGTATTGCACTCCACCAAAAAAATCGATACCGAGATTTCACCGGAAATATACGTTTTAGGGTCCCCAATATCCAAAAAAAGCATTTTCACAAAAAGGTCCGTGTATGTGTGTGTGTGTGTGTGTGTGTGTGTGTGTTTGTGTCCGTGTGTGTGAACACGATAAGTCAAAAACGAAAAGTCGGTAAAATACCAAACTTGGTATTTAAGTTTACTATCTTCCAGGGATGCGACACGAAGATTTTGAAAAAAAAACCCACCCCCAACTACCCTTTACATGGAACTTTTTTCGAAAATTTTGATTTTCTCAAAAATGGCTCTAACGACTTTGATTAAAATTTCGTATATTATTCATATTTACCTGACAAATAAAATGTATATCTTGAATTTTCTAGGAATAGCCTCTAAAGAGTAGTTTATTCTGGATGAATTTTACTAAATTTTGAATAACTGCTAAACCGTAAGAGATGGACAAAAACTTACTACACAAAAAAAAATTGTAGAGCACTTTAAAACACACAATTTATGTTATACACATTTTTTTTCGTGGAGTTCGTCGTTTTTGTGACATTCCTTGTTTTTGGTTTCTGCTATGAAAAACGTATACTTTTCTCATACAGGAACTTGTCAACTCCTATCCATATAGACAAAGGAACTTCATTGACATAGCAACCAGCTTTTGACTATCACTTTAACCTACGGTTGTCCCTTATTTCGCTTCTACTTACAAGGAAGCGAGTAGTTAGACTATTTCTGCTATTTTTTTTTTTCTGATTAGCATAAAGTAAATAGAAGTATAAGCTTTTTAAGAATTATTTGTTGCAGGGATATGGATAAAGTCATGTGAATGGTACACATCAGACTTTTAAATATGCAGCCAAAGCTTACTATTAATGCATTTTACTTAGAATAAGTTTTATAATTGTTACATTTGTAAGTTGCAGGCTTTGAATTAACAGTTTGAAAACTAAATCTTGCGATCAAAGAAACACTTTGATTATCCCCACTAGCAAAGTGGATTTTTAAAAATAATAATGATAATTTAGACTCACAAAAACATGTGCTCCCCCACAATTTTGCCCAACCCGAAAGAAAGCTCACTTTTGCCTATCCTTGGCGGCTATGCCGTGAAACTTCGCTGTGCTCTTAAAACCGATCTGTCCATCAGCGAATTTCCAGTTGGACTAATGAACTATCTCCCACGGTGGCTCGCCGAAGAGCGGAAGGAATGAGTAGTTCGAACTTTTCCCACCATGACGCAGCTGAATCTTGTCGCATACGTCACCAGGAAGATTTTGGGGAGGTTTTGTTTATCCCGTAAATGCGTGTCGTCAGTGGAGAAAACCAAATCTGCCGCACAACTTATGGCAAGTTCAATTAATAATAGGAAAAACTGTAATAATTTCTTAAACATTCATCCTAAAATTTTCTAAATAACACTCAATTCTCTCAAAACTTTACTTGTTAACTTTTTACTGTAAACTATATTTAAAGGAACTTCGGCATTCAGTATTTAGTTTTTGCTGTTAGAACGCTCCTCATTTATGGGGAAAGTAACTGAGGTTAATCGTTCCCCTTAAGCTCCTGTATAATTACAGTAGATCGGTGCATTTTTTGTGGAAAAGTAAGTTTGATGATTAGCAATTCCAAACATCCTCAGTGGCTTTTATTAAATTCTTGAGTAATCTTTCATAGTGAAAAACTGAACACAAACGTAGTAGTGAATTTGCAGATTCAGCTGGCGGTAAAACAATGAAGTAAATTAAGGGGAAAATTAAAATGTACAATTATTTTCAAAATAACTTTTAGATAGATTCTGAGGAAGTTGTCTCATAAGCTTAAATTCACTTTAATTTGATTCATACGTGATTTTAATTTGGTTTAACTGGACTGGTAATTCAATCATTCGCTGAACTATTCAATGCACAGAAGTGGATGTCTGATTGTGATCTCCAGATAAGAGTAAGGAATCTACGTATTTTGAATGATGTTTACATTTACTCCCTTAAAAGATTCAGCCAACACTGTATGTGGCCGCGCCTTGGCCGAGTGGTCAGACCATTCGCCTCTCACCTAGATGGCCCGGGTTCGATTCCAAGCGACCGCATGTGAGATTTGGGTGGACAAAGCGGCGCAGGTGCGGGTTTTCTCCGGGTTATTTTTTTCTCATTCCACCGGGGCTCCATGTATCATCAGTGTCATCACCTGCGGTGCCAGAGCAGTAAAAGCGGGCATTAAACACTACAAAAAAAAAAAAAAAACACTGTAAGTGCAGTTTTCACAACACTGTAGACTACGCGGGTGGTTCAATAAACACCCGTGTTAGGAATGAAAACACAATTTTTACTTTCTATAGTACTTATGTACAATGTATATAGTAGATAAAGGAGTTATTGTATTCCACCCAAAATTCGATACCGAGATTTCACCAGAAATACAGATTTTGGGGTACACTGAATCAAAAAAGGGAGAAAAAAAAAACTAAAAGATGATTAGATACCAACACGATACGACCAAGACTAAGATTTTCAATAAAATGCCCCCACCCAAACTACCCTTTACATTGAATATTTTTCGAAAATTTTGATTTTCTCAAAAATGACTTAACAATTTTGATGAAAATGCCATATGTTTAAGTTATTTTCATGACAAACGAAATGTTTATCATGAACTTTCTGGGAATAGCCTCTGAAGATTTCTTCATTCTGAACGACTTTTGTATAACTAAACCATAAGAGATATTCAAAACTTACTACACAAAAAATTTAGATCTCGTTTCTCAAGCGAGAAGCCAGTTTTTGTTTCATCTCTTTTGTTTTACTCCCGGGAAGAAATTTCAATTGTTTCACATATCGATGAGCATTTAAAAGATTTGACTATCGCTTTAACTTTAGTGATCCTCTTATTTCCCTTCTTCTTACTAGATAGCAGGAAATTAAACCAATTCTACCAATGTTTATCACGATTAACATGACCTACACAAAAGAATAACCCTTTGTAAGGAAAGTGTGTTTGTGGGATAGTTGGAGAAACTCAGGTGATTAGAATACATCAGAATTTGTTTTAAACACAATCATTTCTCAATATAGTTCCCTTTTAAGGACATACACTTTTTCCAGAGTTCCTGCCATTTTTAACCTCTCCAACAATTGGAATTGTCAAGTTGGTGCGAAATGTGCCTCTGCCTCGATGATGACTTCCTCGTTTGGGCTAAATTTTGTTCCCGCAAGCCTGGTCATTATGTTTGGGAACAAGAAGAAATCGCAGGGAGTCAGGTCGGTCGAATATTGTGGGAGAGGGGCAGCAATTGATAATACAATTCGTGCAGTTTGGCGGCAACAGCTTTAGATGAATCTGTTGATGCGTAGTAAAGCAGCACTTTCTTCTATGTCAAATGGGGGCCGCATCTCCTTTAACTTCTTGTCGAATCGGGCCAATAACTCTGTGGTAGTAACTGTAGTATTGTCCAGTAATCGTTTTTCTGAGAAGTCGTATAGAATGACTCCCTTAGTATCCCGTGAAATTATCACCAGTTTTTCGATCTTTGCCTTCTTTGGAGCAGATTCACCGGAAGCAATCCGTTATTTTGATTTTTGGTTGGTTTCCGGAATATGATGATGAATCCAGGTCTCATCAATGTGATAACTCGACGCAAAAAGTCCTTCGGATTTCTTTTAAATAACTCCAAACACGCTTCGAAGTTAATAGCCGCACCTTTTGGTTGTTTACTGTGAGCAATAGCGGCACCCAACGTGCCGACAACGTTTTCATCTTCAATTTATCATAGAAAATATGAATTACTGTTCCCATCGACACATCTGCGACAACTGAGTGCAAGAATTCAGTCTGAGAATCAAGTAGTTGTGAGTGTGTGTGTTCTGCTTTATTGCTAAGTGAAAGAATTCCAATACAGAACTTAGCTGTAATATTGAATTTCTTAATCGAATTTGTAGTTGCTTTAGTTATAGTTCAAGGTGCTGTTGATAGGCACTAGGCAGGGAAAAATTATGAAATCGGATGGTACGGAAGTGATATTTAATGTTTGTAAGTTATTTTGTAACAATACGAGATGTTTAATGTGGCAAGGCACCAATATCTGCGTCCAGAAGTTGACAGCCACAGGAGTATCTTCTCGCACTGTTAGCAAAATCTTAATGAACAGAAAAAAGCTCAAGAAAATAAAGCTGAGCCCGCCTGGGTAGTGTGGTGGTAGCGTGTTGCCTCACATTCAAAAGGTCATGAGTTCGAATCTCGCTTAGGGTAAGTTACCCGGATAAGGTTTTTTTCGGGGTTTTCCCTTATCCTGAGAAGACGAATGTCGAGTAACTTTAAGCTCCATGGACCCCGAGATCATTTGAGCATTATTTCACCAATTTCATTCATCGTCCGATATGACCAACCGGGTTAAAGGACGTTAAACTACAATAAATAAATAAATAAATAAAATAAAAACAAAGCTGATTTATGTACTCCAGGTAATAGACGTCCGAACAGAACCCCCACAAAAACTTCAAACTATTTACTCATTGTATTGCATTAATTTTCTGGTAGCTTAAAATATGAGGGCTGTAAAGAAAGTAGTGGCAACATGCTCCCCACATTCACAGGAGAGCGGCTATGAGCCAATAGGATATGGGAGCGCTCAGGTGACTAGTGTCGATGTGTGGTATGCATTGGTCGGGCTGCCAGTTGAGAGTATGTTGTTGCTGTGTAGCGTTGAAGTGAGCAGTGTCAAGTATACCGCTCCAAAGCATGTTTACCAAAGGCGATGAACTTTCGTGGATTAAAATCGAGGCAAAAATGCATCAGCATGTTTTCGAGGATTACGTGAAGGCTGTGGCGAGAATGCATTTCCGTACAGGACGGTTGCTCGAAGGGTCCAGGCGTTTCGTGCAGGTCGGACTGAGACTATCACGAAGAAATGGACAGCATTGTGTTTAAAGATTGGTTCATAAATAAACTGTTATTTATTACTCCTCATGTTATTTAATGGACAGTGTTTCTTTCCATTCCGTTCAGCTCAATAAACCTACCTACTGCTTCGTCATAGAAGGCAGAAAATGGTATAGAATTTGACCCCGCAAGCAACTAAACCGGTATTACATGATATACGATTAAAAAATACAATCTAAAGTAGTATGAGATAGATTGCATTGCTGAAATATATGGGCTTGTGTAGCTGGGCTCCCTCCGTACCATTGTGATTTGAATGGCATGGAATTACTCGGATCACAGATAAAAAACGATATTGTAAAGCATAACATACCTTTTAAATACATAAGAAAACTGGAAAATGCTTGCGATCATTTTAAAAATCTCGAATAATTTTATTGGGAAAAAGAGCTTCGGTGGGTAATGTTTTTGATAAGTTTGCAATTAATTTGGAAGGCTCATCTTGAGAGGAAAAACGTGAAGATTCTATAATAATTGAAGTGCGACATCCATGGAGAAAATGAATCAATCCGGGAACGAAGATGAAGGATGTACCACCACTGAACCACCAGGTTCAATGGAAGGAGTTTAAGCCCTGCCCCGTCCCGTAAAGAGAGAAACAAGAAAGCACATGTTTCTATCTCTCTCTCTTTTTGGACCTGACAAGTTATATACTGGCTTTAAGTAGGATAAACGCACTTGAGAGCGCGTTTTTTGAGTTAAAGTGCCAAGAAATATTTTTTAAAAGATCAGAAAATAGAGTTTTGAGAATTTAGCACTAAAGTTTGGGTTTGTGACAGCATTTTTGGGTGAATCAACATTGTATTTAAATTGAATAGCCATCTACAAGAAAAGTATAATGCAGGCATTACAATGATTGATGATCTAAAAGTTTTCGAGGAGAAATGCGAATCTGGATTCATGAAATAGAGCACACACATTACTGATTTGTACCATTTAACAGATTCAAAATCCGTATTTATTAATGGTTCTTCTGAAGTACTAAAGAAACAAGACCATTTTGGAAGTCATGTTGGTCAAAATCCGATTTGATGATGTGAAGACCATGGAGACAAAATGAGGGTTGGTTAATAATTCATGTTCATTCACTGTTAATAGATGCACTTTAGAGATGAAATTAATCTACCTCCAGAACAACACACCTCTGCATACTTTAGGATACTTGGAAGTAGAGTTATTTCGTGTATTGCCCAAAGTGGATTTTCCAATTTCGTGTCTCTTTGGTATTGTTATTGTTGCATTTAGCACAACTTGCTAGTATGTGAGCAGTTTTTCAGCAAATTGAACGACATTAAAAACAATGTTAAAAGTGTTTCACGCAGTAGTTTGTGTTCAAAATTTAGTGCATATATTGTGATTGCAATGCTCCAATTTAGAGCCTGAATATGACAAGATAATGAAGAATAAAATATACAAGTATCAACAGTAAGCTCAGTATAACTACGCAGTCAGTAGCATTTCAGATGTGCGAATTGTTTTAATTTAATCCAGATTTAGTGATTTTCAAGTCATGTAGTTTTATTGCATAGCCCGAAAATGAAACACTGCACTAATTATATAACGTATTCCATTTAAGTTTGTATTTGTAACAAATTACAATATAGCACATATGTGCATCACTGTCTAGTTCGTATGTCTATATTGAACGCACGTACGGGAGGGGAAATCATATAAACCGAATGTCGCTGACTAATCCATCTCCAGGCCTGTTCTGCTCGTCTCTACAAGTCGAACCTTCCGTACTACCAACACAGAGGCCAGTACCGATACTGTATTAAACTTGTGATAGTGGCTAGCGTTGTACAAGAGTGAGTTTTATTTTTATCGGACACGCCACAACAGGTTTCCACAATCGGATATTAACATGGATTTAATGTTGCCACATTTAGCGCAGTAAAACACATTTTTGCAAACCCTTGTTACTTAACAGATATGCATATTTGGTGCAGCCTTCCTCATCTACATACCATTTTCTGCAATGTTTTAAGGGTCGAGCATTCTAACTTCTCAACGCATAGATCCTGGATTCGATTCTCAACTGAGGCGGATAATTTTTATTTAACCAGAATCCTTTTTAATTGCCCAGAGCCTGGAATTTTGAATATGGGAATGAAAAGGAGAATATTTAATAGCAAAAACAAATAAAACCAGTTTTACTAAGAAAACCTACAATTCTCGAGTAATAACCCCATCAGTTGCTTCTCATCCATAAACGTTGAAAGGATGCTACACAGTGAAATAATTAATACAATTCTGTAAGTATGTTACGTTATATGACAATAGAAACAGGTGTAAGAATGTTATTTTCCGTGATCCCCCGTCACCTTTCCACACGGTGAACGTTTATGTAGCCGCGGTGAATGACCTCGTTGGCGACACACAAGCAAGTAAGGGTTGCATTGATGAAATCGAAATTCACCTCTTGCCAACTTTAACATGTTTAATTTAAGATGAACAGATTGCATATAGTGTTGTGTTTATAAGAGTTGCAATCCGTAGCATAGTATAGTATACCGCACAGCATCGATTAAATATTATGTCAAATAAAGGGTATCACTCAACAGCATTCTTCCATGACTGTTCTGCTGTGATGGAGAGCGGACCATACGCACCTTACAGCTGATTGGGAGGCCGGCATTTTACTACGTCATTTTGACGTGAACAGCTGGTCGCTGAGGGGGAGGGTGGGACCAAGTACAGCGGCCACCATAGAAACAGGCGTGGTGTAATCGATCCGACCGAGCAATGGACGCTAGATCGCGTGCGTGTCTTGTGACCGTCGTCGTGCTTTGCTTTGCCGCCAAATTGCTGTTTCTGACAGCCGTGTGCACATATACGGAACGAAAACTGCAGAAAAGAGTAATCCTCCTGATATCACCAACAGATATTCACTAAAATGTTTATCAACATTATTGTATTTAAATTGTAACGTGTTACTACTATGCTTTCCTACTATGCGCGAAGATTTCTCCGCAATTTGTTAATTAACATGCTATTAACATGCCTAAGCCGGTTTCCATAGCTTGCGGTTTCTGAACAAAATCCTATTTAAAAGAAATGATTGTCAAGTGTATTTACTCTTCGGACTTCATTATATCTACATGGTTACTTGTACTGATATAACATTAACTCTTATATCAGGATGTAATAAACTTCAATAAAAGAGGCAATCTTCAATGTGCATTTTAAGTGTCATAATCTACTCTGTTCAATCGGGTTATAAATGTGTGCTTGGAGGTTAGAATCCGCAATTTCGTTAACAAAAGATATCCAAATTGTGATTTCGAAACAGCCAGATTAAATCATACTGTTTTCTAAATGCAGAGAGAATTGCAGAAATGATAGGTACTTGATAGAAGTTTAGTATAATTGTATCAGTGTTGCATTGAGTACATTTCTTAGTTTTTAGGCCAATGCTTGAGGAATTCTTGCAATCTTAGAGTAGCTTTGAAAATCCTTCATTGCTGCTGACAGTTTGAAAACAGCCAAAGAATAAAATCTGAACATCGCAAATTATGAATTGCATAAGGCATAATTGAAACATGATACTACAAATTTTGCTGTAGTAAGTCAGATCTTAAGTTACCTGATACCTTTCTATCATACCAAATGTCACAACAATGAAGCAGATATAATGCTTTGATATTCATTTTACCTTATTTAAAATCACATGATAGTTTTCTAACCTGCTTGGTCCATAATCTCGCTGACCATCGCAATGGTCTTCTACAAAATGTTTTCTTTTCAAAATTGTTAAGCACATTACATCTGCAGCTATTCATTTGTTCGAAAGTACGTTTAGAGATTTTTTATTAGTGTTTAACGTCCGCATTTACTACAATTGACACCGCAGGCAATGGCACTGATGATACTTGGAATGAAGATGGAGCACCGGAGGAATGCGATGCCGGGGGAACCCGGAGAATCCGCTCCTGGGTGCTCTGTCCACCACAAATCCCACATGCGTTTAGAGATTTTAAATGCTTCATTCAACATTCGGCAGTCATGCTTTAACTTTAGCATTATACATGCGAAACCTGATGTTAACCTGAGATTTAACGCGTAATGGTACATATTGCTGATATTTTATCAAACTATTTATTTAAAATAAAGCAAATTTCTTTTGTGATCAAAAAATGCCCATATACCGCCCAAAACTGATAATGTAGACCAAATGTGCCCCCAGAAGTTTTAATGATTCCAGATGCTGTCCCAGAATTGTTATATGATCGTCCAAATGCGACCTAGTTAAAACAATATTTTCAAACGTCTTGAAATCCCATTCCTGCCTTGTGGTGGCAGAACTCATATCTGTCTTTCACAAATAAACCCTTCCCCTCTTGACTTGCACACATCAAGCACTAAATGTGAACTGAGGACCTCTAGTGAGGAGAGCGTAGACCAAGGCTGTCAAGGAAGGTGCTCTTCCTTCTACGTCTACAACACAGGTCTGCACCAAGTAAGTATGTAAGGATAGGTAGATGGCGTCGATGTCCGCACCTGGATTGTCACGAAAAATATTCCGGGCCGCACGTCGATGGTAAACAATATTTCAAACCGCAATGGGACGTACTTTCTACGATTAATTTTTCGTCTCGGCCGTACCTGGACAATCTCCCCATTAGCTTCAATTATTATATACCTACGGTACGAGGAGAACCGTCGAGTAAACCGGGTTGTCCCGTTCTGGCACATTTTCAGGGTATATCGGAATAAACGCGACTGTACCCAAATGAAGGTTCAATAAAATGGCGCTGTCGACTCTTTTTCTATCCCTCTTCCATTTTCTAATTCTTTGGTTATACTATATAAGAGTACCTATGTCACCACATTCAGTATTATTTCTAAAGTACTTCTGTGGAGTTTTCTTTAGATGGGTAGTCCACATAAATATGGAATGTTAAACCTATTTATCAATAGTATTGTCGGAGCAAATGTCTTGGGTTCCTACTACTTAAGCAGGAATGCGTTATCGTCGCATTAAAAAAAAATCAAAAGTATTTTTGGGCAGAGAATTATATTTTTATATACCTATGTATTTCGTGTATATAATTTTTGATAACGTACTCTTGTTGTTGTTATTGTTATTGTTGATGTTGTTGTTAGAAATATCTTTTAACTTTCATTTCGCATTGCCGGAACCTATCAAAACAGCAATAACATTTCCAAACATGTTGCCAGATAAGTAACAGCTTATAAGAAATCTGTGTGGCCAGATTTTTTTTTTCTGCCATAAATGGTTTTATTCAATATTGCCGTTTTTATTATTACTGCTATTATTTTTACTAATGGTTGTGATGTAATGGCTCTCAATAAAGCACCAAATTACTATTTAACTTTTATTTTAGTGTATTAATTACGAAATCTACACATATACGGAAATGCTATTTTTAGAAAAAAATTATATAAACAAGCGCAACTCAAAATTTTAGCTTTTGCGTAATAATTATCTCCTGAAGGAAAGTCAAAAAGCTTGATTTCTAGAGAAGAGTAAAACCTTAGTTAGAAGAAAACCTTCTGAGTAACGTTAAAAAGAAATGCCATAGCATGAAAGTTAAAATATTCTGTTCTCTTTGGATGTAAAATAAGTTGATATGGTGTGCGCTTATTGGATTAAAAGCATAGAATTCATCGAAATAGGTACCTTGATTTTTTTCATATGTAGTAGGAAGTAGTCACAAGTCTTGCCACTTTCATGATTTCCATGTATCCTGCAATTTTTGCAATAAAAATTGAAAATCTTGCAACCGTCATTGCATCGTCTCATCCATTATATGTATTTATTATATTACCAAGAAAACAAACTAATGAGTAGTATGTACATATTTAAGGGAAATATAGAAACGTTTACACAACGTATTAATACCTATAATTATCTAAAGCCATAAACCAATTTCCGACGAATATGCTCTATCTGACTCTTTTATTAATATATCCCAATGGAGATTACAGAAGTTGCCAGACTAGAGCGTTTGAGTACTAGGCAAGCTACCAGATATTGGAACTTCTGCTACCCACAGGTAAAAAGGGAAACTGCCGATTCGGTTTGCGATACTCCTTCCTACATTTTCAAACCTGGTACCAAATAAAGAACCCGGTTATTTACTGTATGTACCAGTCATATGGAGTTGCAGAACCCAACTGACTTGTGTCGAACCGTCCCCAGTCTTAGATACTATGGCGTATGCTCTCAGAGTTCTTCAAAGCACGTGACCAATTGAATGCCCGAGTACACACGGGCTAATGGCCTGTATTTATTTCTAATGCCTATTATACTTGATTTTTGTTACACTTTAACACATTATAAATGCTCTATGTATGTAGTTCGTAATCATTTTATTCAATGTCCAATGGAAACTTGAGCGGATGAACTTAAAATGCATGGATGTGTTTATGTAATTTTTAAAGTGGTCAAGATATGTCCATTAATTCACAGTCTTGGGATTTTTTATGAATGAATTACATTATGTAATTAAGGTTTGTGTTAATATATTTATTGGTAAAGTCAATTTGTCAGAAAAATTACATTTAAAGATTTTTTTTTTCTGAAACCAGAATAGTGAAACAATTCTATATGCCAGTTTTATACTTAGTATTTAAATACTCGTAATAATGTAGTGTTTTTTGTTTTCAGAATAACAACTTCTCTATCGAGTGTGATACCTGATTATTGAGTCTAATAGAAGTAAAAAATAATTAAAATAAAAATAAAAAATAATTAAAATTTGTATATACAAAATTGTGCTAGAAGAGTAGGTACATGTCAACTTTTTTACACACGTTGTCGTAAAAGTATGTAATATTTAGTCATCAGATCGACAGAGTACACCGTCGAACATTACATCCATTAACGGGGCCAATACGAATTCCATTGTGAGAAATATTTGTTTTCTCCAGCACCGATCAAAATCGTAAACATCATCGCAGGTGTGTGTAAATGAGTCTAACGACGATGTGCCTCAAGCATGGTCCATGATAAAAATACAAAGTTTAAGAAAATATGTGATGCATCAACTAGAACTACATAACTCTAACAACCTCCATGTTATTTTCTCTTCCGCGGTAGAAGTTTGCGAAAATTCTTTCATTATAAAATTATTTATAGGCATAAAGTCTGCAAAGGTAGTAAAAAAGCTAAGCTACCTCAAGTCTTTCATTCTATGCCATTAAAATTCCATACTCTTTTCAGAAATGTTAAAAGGCTGCAAAAATTATTCGACATACATTTTGGGCATTAATTGCTCTCGAAATAGGTAGGCAGAATAGGCGTCAGTTGCTCTGACGCAACAGAATTCTCATTCATTTGATTTGTTTTCATTTATTTTATTAATCTTACTAATTAATTTAATCTTGTAGCTAGTCTTGAATAAGGAAGAAATTCTATATGCAGTTTTTCTCCAGTTAAAAGATTTCCGTGATATTGGTGTAAATAAATCATTTGGGATGGGAATACATATGAAGGATTAAAATTCCAAGGCACTAGCAGCATCATTATTATACATACTTAGAGTCATATGTATGTATGTATGTATGTATGTATGTATGTATGTATGTATGTATGTATGTATGTATGTATGTATGTATGCATGTATGTATGCATGTATGTATGTATGTAATGTATGTAATGTATGTAATGTATGTAATGTATGTATAAGCTTTGAAAATATGGTTGTATATGCCTATTACAATATTCCTGTCTCCAGGCATTTAGATATTATTATTTATCATATTATTATTGCCATTATTATTAATGCTACATATTCACATACTTTTAGCTAAAATGGCTAAATTGATAACGCAAAAAGCAAATGTGCTATATTTCATAAGTCACATTACTGTCTAGACCAGCTGCAAATCAGTATTTGGTTATCGGAGGCACAGACAGCTGAAAGGAGATTCAGTTGGATTGCGAGATGTTCATAGATGCCGAATAAAAAAAAAAATAAGCATAATAATACTAATAATTTGTGTTTATTGCATTTAAGAACACGATAAAAAGTGCTTAATATTTTGACAAGATAAACGTGTTTAAGAAGTGTTAGTACTACGTTTTCGTTACAATAGTTCTGTATGAAATCCGCTACGAGGAAAACTGCAAACTGCGTAAAAAGTACAAGGAGTATTGCTTTTGAAACAGTTTTTATTTTTCTTAACTGCCCAGAATGAACAGTATTATTGGTTTTCAAAACATCATATGGCACACTCATAGAGAGAGAGAGAGAGAGAGAGAGAGAGAGAGAGAGAGAGCAGAGAGGGTCGGAGGCGAAGATTTGAGATTGGAAAAGGGAAAAGGTGAGAGTAACGGAAAAAATTAATCTTTAATATTAAAGCAATAACGCAAGGGTCTATAACAAACTCACTATTGTTTATATAATTAATTATTATATCACGGAGTCGAATCCAGTCAAGCTGTATGTTCTGCACTCAAGAGAAACTGTGAAGAAAGGAAGGGAGGGCTCAACTAAAACAGTATGATGGCATGGTTGGATGCTAAGGGGTTTCGGTTGAATGCAAATACTGATTTGGGGGGGGGGATAAAAATAATTCACTCTCTTTATTAACATTATAAGATTGGATAATAGTGCAGCCATATGTGCCCGAATGATCGCGGGGACTAAGGCATGGTATGTGATAGTTGACCACACTGGTATGGTTGTAGGTTCGAGCCGCAAAGTACCAAAAATATTTTTAAATTTATTGTTCTATATGTATTTTTTAACACGTTTCCATTATTAGGTATCATTGAGTGGATTAAGAGATTAGAGAGTGATCCTAATCAGATCACTGAAATATTCTATCACTACTTTTGTAAATAAAGAATGAGTCACACAAATAAATCAAAGTTACGTATTTAAAAACGAAATTTCTCAACTTAATTGGCTTTCTGCTTTTGCTCTTTAAAATGCATACCTAATAATGACTCCCACCCGCTGAAGGAGCTACATAAACTACAAGTGTGCCAATACTCAGATGCGCTGTTTAGAAACTAACATCTGGAGAGCATAGCTTGGCGAATTCTGAAGGGGAAGTTTTGCCAAGGGCAAAGCTTCTTGAGCAATAATTATTCTCCATTAAGTTTAATTAACCTCGACATCTCGACTGGAATAAATAAACAAGCCGCATCCACTTACTGAAATAGAACACTCACTATTATGATACGTTGTGCTTTCAGTATCACAGAGAAAAACAGAGAACTGAGGGTGTGAGCATCTGCTCGGCATTTGCTATGAATAACTGACTCATGTAATCATGGTTGAGGCCTCAATAAGTGCAAGTGATTGGTGCAGACCTTTCTTATATGCACATTAGATTATGCTTGCAAATACTATTAGCTAGTTTTAGAACCTACTACCACTTGGTGGAACCAAATCTTGGCATTTAAGAGGGGCACTTGCAAGAGATGCGCGTCACTAAAGCGTGCCGAATAGAACCGAGGAGAATTTACCGCACAGTATCAGAGCTGCTAGAGAGGAATACTTGCTTCGTTTCTAGTCGTAATCATTCGCGACTGAAATAAATTTAAAAAAATAATAAAAACAGTCCACTAATACACGTATCAGATGGACGTTAGGTTAATATACTGCACGGTGAAACTTAAGGAAGATAAATGAATAATTCCGCTTTAAAGCTATGGTTTATGTTTCTTTAAGACAAAACTGAATTTTCAGCGCAACAATTTTGCGTCTAATAGTACCTGTACATAACAACTGTACTGAAACAAAAAGCGAAGGAAACACCTCATTTTTAAAATCTGATGTGAATACACACACACACACACACACACACACACAATTTTCTCTATCCAGCGTACATTCACATATATCAGTAATCCATATACAAATTGATCTAGTATCCACGTTACTGTACTCGAGTGCAATATTTACATATTATCCATTTCAAATTAAGTAATACAAGGTTTAATACCTATATACACATTCAAATGTTTAGTAGTAGTTAAGGTACGGGCTCTTTCAATGTAAAGGAGAAAGAAGATCCACAAAACTTCATACGTTTACATCAAATGACGTACTTCAGAAAATGTAAATATGTAACATATATTTCTAAGGCGGCTAACGCTACCAAAAAATGTGTATTTTTATTAGTTCTGTGTTTTTCCTGTAGCAAGCATGTTGGCTCTCTCATATGGGTTTACAGTTATACAACACTGTACTAAATTTAAGCAGCATGAGCACTTCGCTTGTTATTTGTAAAACCACTCATTTAATATAGGTATCGTATTAACATCTCCAACATACCTAAAGCCTTAGAAGGTTCTTTGAAGTGAAGGGATTTTGTTAAAATTTAATATTTCGGGCCTGTTAATGGGTAATCTGTTTACACACACAATTATATCTGCCCATTATATCACTTATATCTACCTCTTAGTGACTCTCCAATGCTCCAATGAGAAGGGGCGGGGGTTAAACGTTTCTGTTGAGTGCACCTAAAACTATACATGAATGAGATGAGAAGAGTAGCGGGAGAAGAGTCACCGTGGAGGGGCCCTAAAATTCCAAGCAGTTCTTCGTCTCGACGCAGGGGACGCTAGGAGCCCGCGCCTCAAGTCTGACTAAATTCCCTAGGTCTACAGACGACTTCCAACGCCCTCCCGCCGCCGAAAGCTATATTTATAGAGCGTATTCACCACCATGGAAAGGAGCCACCTCCGCACTCCTCGTCGACACTTGCCTCCCTGGAAGAGATTGGTTGGATGAAATAGAGGTGGAATTAAGGGATAGGAATTTCGAAGGAATGAAGAAACCTCCCCAGCATTTGTCAGTGACTCAGGAAAACCCCCGAAAAACATGGGTAAGACAAGTCGGCCGCGGGAATTGATCTTAAGACCTCCGGAATGCCAGCCTCAGACGAAACGCCTTAGCCACCTGGTTCGGTATATAATATATTTTGAGACAGAGTATAAAAAAAAGAGAATGCTTCCTCCTAGTCAAATATTGAAGTTGTTGGTGGGTTTAAATTTGTCAACTATTAACGACAATACTATAAAAGTTAGCGCCGAAATTAATTGTGACATTTTTTGATTACATTTTTGGGAGGACGATAAAATCTTCTTGTATGGCAAATCTTGTTGTCATATAAATGAAAATACAACATTATACCAATGTGCCAATATATCAGTTATCATTGCAGTGATCTATTAAAACTAGAATTTCTGTTGTACGTTAATACGTGAGCTTAGTGCTAACTATGACTAGCTTCTCTCTTTCCTGTAGTGGAGTTGCAAAATGCAGAAATGGTCTACAAAACTATGGATTCTTAACCGGGATTCGATATATCGGGTTCGATTCCATGTTCTTTCAGGCATTTTCTCTAAGTAGAATAACTCCCGACCCAGCAGTCTAGAAATAAGTGGGAGTGAATGTGAAAGTATTTAATGTCAAATAAGGTTAAAATCTGAGGTTAAAGAACCTATAGTATGCGCACTGGTTCTCAAGTCAAAGCCCGAAATGGCCATGGAAGTTAAAGGAGGTTATACAAATGAAGCAGTCCACACATCTGTCGTGATAAGCGTTTTTTTCTTCTTCTTCTTAATTATCATCAATTCATCATTTACTGCGGATTACCCTCCACTTGTAGAACTTAAACCTTCAAGGACCTACAAGAGAAATGCCTTGGTTCAGTAGCCTGTCGAGAAGCAAGCAAATTCCGCATCATAGCATATACAGCATGGCATATCATGCGTACTATAGCGGTGAAAAGAATATGAATGTTAATGAGAAGGGATGGTAGGAAAATTCAAGTGTCAAATTTTCCAACTCAACATTCGCTTAGCGACCGACTAAAATCGCGTAAGAAAAGAAAGAAAAAATATGAAGTGTTCGTTACACCTCTGTAACGAATTATTGTTAAAAAATCTAATCCTATATCTTTATGATAATCGAGATAAACATTAGCAGTTGTCTTAATTACTTGCTTTCTTATAAATAGAACATAAATAAGCGAATACACTAAGCAAAAGTGATAGTCAAATCTTTTAAAAACTGATTGCCATGTGGTTAAAAACAGTTTGTATGCAAGGCAAGGAGTTGATAACTTTCCGTGTAAGAAAAGTGTGTTTTAAATCTGAAACAAATAACAAGGAATATCTCAGAAATGGTTAATTCCACGAAAAGAAAGTATACATGAATTGTTTGTTTTAATGTCATCTACATTTTTGTGTAGTAAGTTTTTATATATCTCTTGTGGTTTATCAGTTACGCAAAATTCATTCAGAATAAAGACGTCTTTAGAGGCTGTTCCCAGGAAATTCAAGATATTCATTTTATTTGCAATATAAATATCTTTAATATATGGTATTTTAATAAAAATCGTTAGAGCCATTTTTGAGAAAATAAAAAATTTCAAATTTTTTTCCCTGTAAAGAGTAGTTTGAGGTGGAGAATTTTTCTCACAATCATCGTGTGGCATCCCTGGAAGATACTAAACTTAAATACCAAGTTTAGTATTTTACCGACTTTTCGTTTTTGAGTTATCTGTTCATAAACACACGACACACACACACACACACACACACACACACACACACACACACACACACACACACACACACACGGACGTTTTTTCTTAAAATGCTTTTATACGTATATACGCAAGAGACCCTCAAACGTGTATTTCCGGTGAAATCTCGGTATCGAATTTTTGGATGTAATGCAATATCTTCTGTATACACTACGTACCTAGTACGTGTAGAGAAAGTAAAAATATGATGCGTTCCATTCACACTGCTTTCTCTACAAACTATTATTGCAATGATTATTCCTTTATCAACATCTTGGTAATCGAGATAAATATTTGCAGAAATGGTTCTATTAGTTTCTTCTAAATAGAAGAGAAATAAGGTAATACAGTAGGCTTAAGCGATAGTCAAATCTTTTAAAAAAACCAGTCGCTATATGAAACAATTGAAATTCGGCTCGGTTTACCTGCCCAGAAGCAAACACAAGAGAGATAAAACGAAATATAAACTCACGCTTGAGAAAAGTTTAAGTAGCTTAAAATTGAGACCAATAACAAGGGATTTAACTTTAAAAAAGGAGGGAAAAAAAGTATACGTCATAAATTGCATGTTTTAATGAGAAGTAACTTTTTATCTGTCTTACGGTCTATAGTTATGCTAAATGCATCCAGGCTAAAGTGATGTTCAAAGGCTATTCCCAGAAAATTCAATGTATTTTATTACATTTGTGATGTAAATGTCGCTAATATACGACACTTTAATCAAAATCGTTTGAGTCATTTTTTTTAGAAAATCAACATTTTCAAAAAAATTTCCATGCAGTTTGAGGTGGGGGGGATTTTGTTGTAAATTTTCGTGTCGCATCCTTGGGAGATACTAAACTTAAATACAACACACACACACACTAATCTTTTTTCTAAAAATGCCCTTTTTGGGATTCAGGAGATCTCATAGCATATTTCCGATGAAACCTCGCGGCATCGAATTGTTGGGTGGAATACAATAATTTCTGTACACTCATTTACATACTATGTGTAGAGAAAGTAAAACAAAAAAAAAACAATCAGTCAAATTGGTCGACCCCGCGGGATTGAATTCGAGTGGCACAGTTTACCGCGGTGCACTTCGCTCGCTGTTTTATGCTTTTCAGCTTTTCATTACTTTTCATTAATTAATTTCTTTACTTTTCCTCGTCTTATATAAGGAATTGCTATCGGTTAAACCAGTATTGCTTCCAATATTATCTCTGCTCTATTTCCATTTAGTTCGATTCGACTCAATTTCAGCAGATGAGAACGGCGGAAGGCTTCTAGATTCCATCAATTCGGCTAAATGGGAAGCTAGTATCGGAGTAAACAACCATTAAAGTTTGTTTATATAGACTTCATATGAAGTATGGATTAGAAATGAAGGATTATACAATAGATATATTAACTTATGAACGTGGTTTTGTGTTTTAGATGAAAATATTGCATACTGCCATTGCACTTAACGAATTTCCGCATAGTTGAAGGGCGCGCAGTGTACCGTGATTTAATGCGAACAATGAACAAGGTTGTTTTCTTTCTAGTTTACTCAAAGAACAACTAGTTGGAGACATCTGCTGTGAAGAAAGAAAGTGGGGTGAAAGAAAATGAAAGAGAGCATTTATCAACCGACCTGAAAAGATCTCAAAAACCTTAAATTAACGAACCGGACTTGGAACCTGATAAATGCGAACCTCCGATGCTACTTCCTAAGCCAACTCGCTCGGTTTAAAACTTGACTTTCTCATAATATTTATGTTTTACACACCTATCGAGTTCTAAGCGTTTTTCTTATTGTGCTCCAAACTTCAATGATATTCATTAGTATATTTTTAGCGAAATTTCGTTTATTTCTCGTTTTTACATCATCGGAATTGGTGTATAGGCGTTGCCTAACTTTACGGAATCTGATAGGATTTCGTTATATTTTTCTTGTTTTTTGCGTATTTAGTCTAAGGTAAGAATTTGTCTCAAGCTTAACCCGTCAAACAAATCAAGAATCTCTCATATTTTAAAGAATTAATCTATGTATCGGACATACAAAACTGTTGGAAGCAATAATGGAACGCTTCTCTCCATGGAAGTGTGGTGTAATGACTCCGCTTTTTGGAACTCCGGAGTTCGTATCATGACGTTTACTTCCTACTCCTTCGGAGTTCGTTGCCACTTTCATATCATTTCATCAACTCCATTCACACTCCAATTAAAACGCGTCATGTGTGTGGTTTACAGGTCGCCATACTGCTTGCTAGTGCATCGATCGAATACTACATGGTAACCCGAATAAAACATAACACCAAATGTTGGTATACTTTACATTGCAATTTGCACTTTTATTGTCTCCAGTGACATAATATTCTGAGGGATAATTATTCCTAAAAGAAGGAATAAACTATATTAACTAGAGAATGATTTATTAAGTTACCAAGTTATTATGAATAACGCGACTGGCGGGCACAGTCTGACTCATGGCAGGTACCGGGTTTAATGACCTCGTTCTGCGGTAGACTACTTCACGCAGTAGAGCCTAGAGTTCTACTGCGTTGTTTAACACTGTATATAGTGAGAAGCTTAATGTTTATTGTGTTTATCCTTGGGTCAGAATCTTTCGAAACAGTGAAAGGTGTGTGGCTGCACTGGCGGCTATCACTAAGTACCGATCCATGTGTTTCAAAATATACTGACCAAAGAATATCTACTGTTTTCAATTACCATGACGTTAAGATTGGAAGCACAGGTGGCCTGCCAGATTGAATTTATATAGAAATTCGTTAGTACAATTATTTCTAACAAATTCACAAGTTGCAGGTTATTAGAGGAAATTAAATACTGGGGCCACGTTACACAAAATGAAACACACACATCCATTTAGTAACGTAGAACAAATTACACTAAATAAGGGCTGTTGTGGAAAGTGTTCCAAGAAAATCTCTACCTCTCATTGCAATATAGTTTTGAAGACAAAATAACTGACTGAGCTGCTCGCCCACACATCTACGCTCATGTATTGGGCACGCAGTATTCGAAAGGTTACTGAAAGCGCCTTTGACATTTTCCCACCATTATAGGGTAAGGCACTAGAATTTAGTATAATCCTGACATGATTATAGTTAGATTCCATTCATAGCCGGCGACTCACCCGCAAACACGCACCTTATTACATGCATTGGTGAGGTTAGTTATGGTATATTTGTTAAGTTGTCGCTCTCTTTTATTACGAGGTGTATTCCAAAACTAAGGTCCGTGAACAATATGCTACAGATGATAGGCTTGAATAACGTTTCACGCTTGCAGCACTGTCTACCAACTCCTGGGGAACATACAACAGTGTTGGTGTGCCGCAGTAGGCGCTTGCCTGTCGATAGGAGCAGATGGAAATGGCTGCGACAATCGTATCTTGCGCCAGTAGTGAAGTGCGCGGTGTGATTAGATTTTTGCTGTCAAAATGATCGTAAGCTGCGGACCTCCATCGTGAGTTATGTCTGTGTATGGACCGGACATAATGAGTGTAGTGGCAGGCCCAGTATTCGGATCGATGATATCATTCATCAAGTGAACCAAAAACTTCGAAGTGATCGGCGATTGACGATTAGTGGTTTAGCCATGGAATTTCCAAATGTTGCTCGAGCCACACTTTACAGGATTGTCACTGAAGAGCTTGGATATCGGAAACTTTGTGTTAGGTGGGTGCCAAAACTACTCTACGGTCAGCACAAAGAGAATCGAATGCATAGTGCACGGCAGTTTTTGGAGCGCTATAGACAAGGTGAAGATGTTATAAAAATTAATAAAACTGTTATATACAGTGAAGCTATCATGTTGTACAAGCTTGGATGTCCATTAATTGCTCCACTAATTTTGCTGCTGATGGAGCAAGTATCAGTAATGGACGTCCAAGCTTGTACAAGATGCAGATGGTTTGTTTTCCCACATTGTTACGGTAGGCGAGACGTGGATAGCGTACACCAACGCAGAATCAGAACAACAGTCAATGCAGTGACGCCATCCCGGTTCACCGAAACCAAAAGGGCGTAAGTAATCGCCATACACAAATCGCAGAATGATGGCTACTGTATTTTGGGATGAAAAGGGCGTCCTGTTGATCCATTTCATGGACCCTGGGACAACCTTTATAGCTGACCTGTACTGTGCAACGCTCACCAAGCTGAGACTGCGATCCAAAATCGACGCCGCGGGAAACCGCCTGGCGTCATCCTACTGCACAACGCAGGCCCGCATACGCTGCCTAAACCAAAGAGAAGATTAAAGAGTTTCGTTGGGAACTCCTTGACCACTCTCCGTACAGTCCCGATCTTGCACCAAGGATTGATTCCTCTTCCTGCATTTGAAACGGTAGCTTAGTGGATAACGATTTCAAACAGACGATCAACTCAAGACGAGCGTTACCAACTGGTTCAGGTCCCAGGCGGCAGACTCCTATGCCGAGGGGTTAAAGAAGCTGGTGCAGCATTACAGTAAGTGCATAGATGTGAACGGCGATTATGTGGAAAAGTGATATGCAGTCATATTTTACTGTCAATAAAAACCTTGTCGATGTTTTAATTATGACCAAACGGACCTTAGTTTTGGAATGCGCCTCGTATAATGCAGGGGTTAAAACTTCACATTCCGACCGTTTAATCTTTAACTGATTATATTATTAAATTATATATGTTGCTGTACAGTTATCGTTATATTAATCTAATTATACAACATTTATTTACTTAAGATTTGTGAAATTTAGAAATCCACAGTAAGATACCTTATTGAAATTTATACTAGTTTCTATACTCCATAACTGATATTTTTGCCATGTATCAACGTTCTAGCTTGCATGGTTGTTTAAATAATATAGTTATTTAAATAATAAATTATCATTGTTTAAATGTATATCTTTATTAAAATGAGTCACGTGATGATTGACTGCTGTCTCTGGGAATATTTGCTCCCCTTAAATAACTTTATGGGCGATTCTTTCAGACCAAGGTGCCTTAAATTGAATAAATGCTATAGCCATTTAGTGTTTAAGATGTTTTCGTTGAAAATTAGCATTAATGTGCGTACCTATCTCAACACGCTATTTCTAGTTGCATTACAAAAGAGGATAGGAATGTTAATGTGTGTAGAATAATTTAGTCCTTTAAAAACTGCAATAATTGCCACTCATTCCTTGTCGGCTGAAAATGTTTCATTTTATTTTATAATCGTATTTGTATCAAGTTAATCGAGGGAAATAATATCTGCAAAAGTGTACCGAAACGAATTCTGTCATTTAAGGAAATTAAAAGTAACTCAATCCATAGATAAGATTAAAGAGCATAAAGAAAACTTCAGCCTCCATTTCCGTCCAAAGCTTCTGACCGTTATTGAATCGGAAAGAGAATGGAAATGCATTTTGCATATTATTTCTCCGGCTGGCCACCTGCTTGTATACATTATCCTGCAATTTCTATATGAATCTCCGTGTATATCTGTTTGAGCCTGTATTTTCTTGGGTAGGTAAAGTCAGACTGAAAAATTCAATTTCACAGCCAGAATTTAAACCTCGGATCTCCCAGTCTCTAGCAGGTTGCTCTAACTGACTTGCGTGTGAAGAATTTAATGCCGTGCCAGCATATTGCCATGGTAGCTCAGTAGTTAGAGCAACCGGCTAGAGACTGGGAGGTCCGGCTGTGGCATTGAATTTTTTTAGCCTGACTATATCTATCCCATTCCTGTCCTACACTCGACTTTTTAATTGAAAAAAAAACACATTATTTTCTTGTTTTAACTTACATAGTAAACTGATTTGAGATCGTCATTGTTTTTATTATCCAACTTTTATTGTTTAAAACAAGTTTACCTAACATATAGTTGGTGCCCAGTAAGAAAAACTTTTCTTGTGGAATGCGCTTACAAACCTCTCGAATAGTGATTTTGCTGTACTTTAAGACAGCAGGGAGCCGTAGTGGCGTCTATCCCAAACTATGTGCTTCGTCTAGACATTCCACCTCCGACTTTTTGGCCCAGGGCCATGTAATATTGCCACTCTATCATGTTTGTTTTAAATCGTCTCCGCCTTCCACAACAAAGTCTTTCGAATTAATCCATATGAAGCAGTTATTGAATGTAATTCTCACTCTTTTGCTTTTAATCCACGCTTCTACATGTTAAATATTAAATGTATACTTACTCTCAGTTAGCTTAATTTGGATTATTTATGAAAATGTTATATTATCACATAGGAAAACATCAGTGTTGTATATATTTGCAACTAGCTTCGTCTCCCGCCTTTCTTTTTCTATCTAATCTGCGAGACAAAATAAAAAATGTGCTTGTTGCTTTGCAGAGCCATGTTAATTATAATCACGGTTTTCCCCTTCTTTTCTATTATACTTCTCCAACAATGAATATTTAATATCCTCTGTGTGTATATTTGAAAATCAATATTTGATTAGATAACCTTATTTCCATTTGACTAGATAAGGGATGTATGTAGGATATATTAGCCTATAAAGTCGGGATTAGGAAGCGTTTTGTTTAACTTAACGGGACGTCACGTGAGGTTAAGAAATGCTGCTAAACTGAAGACCTATCAGGATACACTTAACCTAACAAGAATTACTCTTGATTGGTAGTAGTGTTTATTGCTTCATGCTACCGCTTCATACAGTTTGTTGTTGTTGTTGTTATTATTATTATTATTATTATTATGCTTAGTGCAGCAACAGGCAATTGGTAGATGCAATACTTAACACAACAAATTAGATACATTAATGTATAAGAATAATGACACTAAATTATCAGTGAATTAACATTGATAGCACAAAAGTCATATCATAAAATTGAAATAGCCTGCCTCGGTAGTGTGAGGGTAGCGTGTCTGACTCACATTCAAGTGGTCGCGAGTTCGAATCTCGCTTAGGGTAAATTATCCAGATAAGTTTTTTTCGGGGTTTTCCGTTATGCCGAGAAGACGAACGTCAAGTAAATGTAAGATCCATGGACCCCAAGATCACTTGAGCATTATTTCACAGATTTCATTCATGGTCCGATACAATCAACCAGGTTAAAAGACGCTAAACTAAATAAATAAAATAATAATGAGTCTTAATAAGAATAAGAGTAATAATATTTCCAACTAAAAATTTCAATTAAAAGCTTAGATGCGTGTACTGAAAATTTGGAAATGCTTCCTCAGTATTCCTGTATGCAATAATACGGATTAGCAAGCAAACTTACATAAAGTCTACCTTTAAATCATGTATTTAGTAACTATTCAAATCAGTTGGTAAAGCGCTGTACAACCTTACATCTAATACTTCAAAACCAGTCAGGCTTTGGACAGTACTGATATGATGTATCTATACGATTATCAGTTGTATTATAGCTATGTATGTCCTGTCTATATTGGTGGTCAGACAGGGTATTCTTTACATAAATAAAGCCAGTATAAACTCATAGGTTAGTTACAGTCATTACTCTTAATTTAATGAATAGTGATTTGCATTTGTTATAATACGGATACTCTCCTTCTGCAGAACATTATTGATATGACCACTGTTAACCTTAAAGCGGGTCATTTTTGTAGGGAGGGCATGTGACGTACGTAGTCACCCCTTCCACGGAGCAGTAGCGTTATACGACTCTTAGTTTTAAAAAACTAGAAATTACTATTTAGGTATTAAAACAAGATATGCATTAAATAACAAAACACAAGCTTTACTAATTTTTATTCATACAATATATATTTAAACTCATAATATCCCATCTCCGTATCAAACTGAAGCAATAAGCATAATACCGCTTTTAAACTTGCAGGATACTTGATCAAACAATGCTCTAAACTTAAGGTTTTTGCATGAAATAAATATCATGTTGCTTCAATTGAAGTTATTGGCTTACTAACTAGAGCCAGGTGAACAATCTCATGCTTTTTGTATCAATTTGTATAAAATATAAATTAAGGAGTAATTAAAGAATTAATTTATTAAAGCAATCGGTATTATTAAAGTGTCACTAGCTATATTGAAAATCATTTGTGTGTGTGTGTTTTTTTTTATAGTACTTAACACCCGATTTTACTACTATGGCACCGCAGGCTTGTGAGTGTCTGCGTGTGTATAATTATTTCCACGTTGAGTTTTATATTGCTGGAACTTTGTTAATAGTTATTTGTATTGTTTACAATTCCAACTATGTATTTATATCCTTTTATTGTTTAGTACGTTTTATATGCAATCTGGTAATTGCACACTGCAGTCCTCCACTACTGAGTAGAATGCGTGGTTGTGCGTGCAAGCGTCAAATCAGAAGGGATGGCACGCGGTGACCCGCGTGGTCGAGAACGCCTATGCCTGCTCTAAAATAAAACCCCATAAGGCATAACCAAGGTAAACATTAGTAGAAATTGTCTTGTTACTTGCTTCCTTGTAAGTAGAAGGGACATAAGAGAATACACTAGGCTAAATGGATACTCATATCTTTTAAAAGCTGGTCCTATATGAAACAGCAGATGTTCGGTTTGCTTTGCATGACCTACACTAAAACAAAAGAGATGAATCGAAACGTCACTCCTGTTTGGGAAAAGTTAAAGTAGTTTAAAATTGAAAGCAATAACAACGGATATCTCAGAAACAGTCCTCTCTACATAAAATACGTATTGGTCATAAATTACGTGTTTTAATTAGGTCTACATTTTTTTTTTTTTTTTTTTTTTTTTTGTATAGTAAGCTTTTGTCTATATCTTACGGTTTAATCGTTATTCACAACTCATCCAGAATAAAGGGGTCTTCAGGGACTATTCCCAGAAAATTAAAAATGTATATTTTATTTGTGATGTGAATATCTTTAACATACTGTGTTTTAATCAAATTTGTTAGAGCCAATAGTTTGGGTTGGTGGGGATTTTCTTGAAAATCATCGTGTCGCATCCTTGGAAGATACTAAACTTAAGTACTAAGTTTGATATTTAACGTCTTTTTGTTTTTGAGCTATGCTGTCCACACACGCGCGCGCGCACACACACGGGACCTTTTTCTAAAAAGTTTTTTTTTTTTTTTTTTTTTTTTTTTAATTTAGGTCTCAAAGCACATATCAGTATCATCTCAGTATCGAATTTTTGGGTGCAATACAAAACCTCTATACACTATGTACATAGCACGTATATACAAATTAAAAAATCTGACGTGTTACACTTATATGATTTCTCTAACTGTTCTACAAACTTCTTACAAAATATTATTCTTCCTTCTACACCATGCTAATCAAGATAAGCGTTAGCAGAATGTACTTATTACTTAGCTCCTTATAAGTGACGCCCTACGTGGTGTAATGGTTACCATGCTATCTTCATATACTGGCGGAGGTCGATGGATTTTTTCGGGTGTAAAAATCCTTAGCATGGCTTCCTTCGGAAGGGAAGTACAGCCGTTGGTCCCGTGACGTAGATTTACGTAAAAGAACCTCAAGCCTGATAGAGGCCTCTGAGCGAAATTAAGCGATCTTTCACGCCCAATTTAGAATGGGACGCTGAGAACCAGAGTAGTTAAAGAGCGTCCATAAATAACACACCATTTACATTTTTTCCTCTTATAAGTGAAGGAATGCGCTATGCTAAAGCGATAGTCAAATTTATAAGGCTTTCGTTATGCGATTGTCTTTGAAATTCGCTTCTTTCCTTGGCCAGGAGAACAAAAGAAAAACGGACACTTCCTATCTGAGAAAATATAAGTATTATAAATTAAAACCAACAAGGAATATCTTGTAAACGGCCAGTTCTGCAACAAAAATGCAAATGACATAAATTGTGTGCTTTAACGAGATATGCACTTTTTGTGTAGCAAGTTTTTTCTGTCCTTTAGGGATTAACCGTTTTATCTAATTCTGCAAAAAAAATCAACCAGAATAAAATGCTCTTCAGAAGCTATTTGCAGAAAATTCAAAATATACATTTTATTTGTGTTTTGAATAGGTTTAATATACGGTATTTTAATCAAAATCGTTAGAGCCATTTTTGAGAAAAAACAAGTTTGCAGAAGGGTGATGTTCTTAAAAATCTTCGTGTCGCATCCTTGGAAGATATTAAACTTAAATACTAAGTTTTGTTGTTAACTGTCTTTTAGTTTATGAATTATGCGGCCCACAGACACACACAACCTGACCTTTTTCTAAAAATGCTTTTCTTTCTTCTTTGAATCAGGAGGTCTCAGGTCATATATTTCCGTGAAATTTCGGTATCGAATTTTTGGTTACAATACAATATCTTCTCTATACACTATGTACATAGTAAGTGTAGAGAAAGTAAAAATCTGATGTGTTCCATTCTCATGACTTTCTTTAGCTGTTCCGGAAACAAACCTACATCATGCTAATGAAGATAAACATAAGCAGAATTAGTCTTATTACTTGCTTCCTTGTAAGTAGAAGATGAATAAGAAAATGCACAGTTATAGTCAAGTATTTTAAAAGTCGGTCGCTATGTGAAACAATTGAAACTCCATCTCTTTGCTTACCCGGAGAAAACAAACAAGAAATGAGAAGAAATGTCTCTTCCCGTTCGGGAAAAGCTTAAAGGCTTAAAATTGAAACCAATGATCTATAATGTCTCCAAAACGGTTCACTCTGCCCACTCTCCCCACCCCAGAAGGCATATCGCCAGTTATATAAAATTAATCCAGAATAAAGAAATTTAAGGTATACATTTCGTTTGTCATAAAAATACCTTAAACATAAAGTATTTTAATATAAATTGTTAGAGCAATTTTTGAGAAAATGAAAATTTTCGAAAAAGGTTCCATGTAAAGGGTAGTTGGAGATGGGGGAATTTTCTTGAAAATCTTCGTGTCACGTCCTTGGAAGATCATTAAGTACCAAGTTTGGTATTTAACCGACTTTTTGTTTTTGAGCTGTGCTATCCCCAGACACACACGACCTTCTCAAAACATATATTTCCGGTGAAATTTCGGTATCGCATTTTTTGGCGGAATACAATACCTTCTCTATCCACTATGAACAGTGTACATACGGGCTAGAAAAAGTAATAAATAAAAAAAATCTGATGTGACCCATTAATATGACTTTCTCTACATCTCTGCAACAAATTATTGTTAATAAGCTTATACTGCGCCCGCCTGGGTAGCCTGGTGGTAGCATGTGTGCCTCACGTTCAAAAGGTCGTGAGTTCGAATCTCGCTTAGGGTGAGTTACTCGGGTAAGGTTTTTTTTGGGGGGTTTTCCCTTACCCTGACAAGACGAATGTCGAGTAACTTTAAGCTCCATGGAACCCGAGATCATTTGAGCATCATATCATCAATTGCATTCATCGTCTGATATGACCAAACCAGGTTAAAGGACGTTAAACTACAAAAAGAAAGGGGGGAAAAAAAGGCTATACTTCTATGCACTTCATACTAATCGAGATAAACACCAACAGAAATAGTCTTATTAGTTAGTTCCTTATAAGTAGAAGGGAAATAAGTGAATGCAGTAGGCTAAACCGACAGTCACATGCTTTAAAATGTGGTTGCTATGGGAATGAAATTCGTTTTTTTGCGTGTTTAGGAATTGACAAGTTCCTGTATGAGAAAGGTATAAGTATTTTAAAACTGAAACCAAAAAACAAGTGATATCTCGAAAACGGTCAGCTCCAGGAAAAATGTGTATGACATAAATTATGTGTTTTGTGTAGTAAGTTTTTGTCTATCTCTTACGGCTTACTTGTTTTGAAAAAGTAAAATAAATAAATAAATAAAAATAAAAAGGTTTTTAGAGGCTATTCCCAGAAAATACCAGATATACATTTTATTTATAATGTAAATATATTAAATATAAGAGATGTTAATCAAAATCGTTAGATCAATTTTTGAGATAATCGAAATTTTCGAAATTTTTTCATGTAAAGGGTAGTTTTGGGGGGGGGATTTTCTTGAAAATCTTCTGTGTCCACCTTTGGGAGATACTGAATTTAAATATCGTGTATGGTATATTATCGAACTTTTCGTTTTTGAGTTATGCTGGACACACACAACACACAGACACACACGGACCTTTTTCTAAAATGCATTTTCTGGACTCAGGGGGTCCCAAAATATTTATTTCCCGTGAAATCTCGGTATCTAATTTTTGGGTGCAATATAATACCTTCTCTATCCACTATGTACATTGTACATACAGGCTAGAGAAATTAAAGTCAGTTAATTTCTATATTGTAATAGCATTAAATATATGTTATATAGTCACAAAGTATTCTTAGTTCTTAAATGTTATTTAATAAGTATTTCATGTTAACCCTAATGACGTTTTGCAGAAATAGTTTTATTTTGTTGTAGGTACAAAGAGAATATATATTAGAGCCAACCGTTGTTCCATAGTTGATACATCTGGATCCAAGTATTAACTTAAAGAGTTGACAGCATATTTAAAAAGCAAAACTTCCAAATTCTCATTAATCTCACTTGCATTTGCATTATCACCCTAATTATTTCAGACTATTGGAATGTTAATATTAAAAGTATGAATACGAATAACACAATTTGGTGATAGACGATGTACACGTTGGCACCATCACTGTGATTAATCACAAATATGCGAATATATTTCTCCTCCATCGGAGACGCCCATATCTGCTGCATTTCGTTGTTTTGCACTGTACTTTGTCTAACACAAAGTCGACCGCTAGCGCCGCTCTTTCCCCTTTCCTTCCTTTCTGCTACGTAACACACATCGTACCAGTTGTTTGATCGCAGCGCTATCTGGCGACATGCGCCACTAAACTACTCACTGTCAGAGTCAAGATGGTGGCCAGTCCGGTGGCAAGCGGTGTTTCCTTCGTAGACATTTCCGCTTAATACTAACTACTATAACTAATAGCATCTTCGTTGTAAGTAATTATTTTATTTAACAGACTTATAGTGCAATTACCAGCGGTGGCCTTTAGTTTTGTGAATGAAATGTCCTGAGAAGCTGTGTTCGTAGTGAGTTGTGGAAGTGGAGAAAAAAAATCACTAATTCGTGTTACAAATTCAGTGAATGTATGTGTGCATTTTGTTGGCTCGCCGAGGCACACCCCTAATACGACGAGAAGATAGAGAAGTAACCTTGAAAAAAGGAATAATATGGCAGTTCGAATGGAAAACGCCGCAGCTGCTCCAAGAAAATTAAACTACAAAATGATGGTAAGGCATTAACGTTGATCTTATGTTATTTATATACTCTTTAGTAAACGTGGCATTACGTAAAGAATAATGATACTGAGTATTTTCGCTGTCTGTGTGCGTGTGCATGTACGTATGCATGCGTGCATTTTTGCCCAATGCCATCTCCCTTTCGTCTTTTCTCGGTGGCTAACTGTTGCGCTTGCGGACACTTCGCAAGTTTGACATTTGCCCCTTCCCCTCCACGACCCCACCCAGTTTTTGCACACAAGCTGTTAACGTTTTCCAACAAGTCTTCTGATCGCTATGATAACACGCTCTAATTCGGGGAAAACAATTTCTTTATGCGCGAAGTGGTGACAGTTCAAGCGGACAGTGTTAAAATGTGTAATAATACCACACCCACATATTGTGATCTTGGACTATCATGCTATTAGCATACGTGCCGGCGTTGTATAGTCCATTGAGTGGCCTTTAAATTTCTTGTTTCTTGAATTTCCCAGCCCTATTAAGGTGAGTTATTACATATATCGGGTCCTATTATTATTATTATTATTATTATTTATGTATTTATTTATTTATTTATTAACATCATCACTACTACTATTACTTTACTTTCATGAATACGCTAAAAGGGCTAGATTATGGATAAAGAACTCACCTTCTAAATATGTTCTATTACACTGATTAAATTAAGAACAAGTGTACGTTTATTGATTCAGTTAGAATGCCAATAGCCATGAGATTAATAAGGAAATAATTATAGTGCTAACTAATAGAGTTAAGAAATGAAAATCTATTATCTAGATGATCTGGACTTCTTTTATACTGTATTAAATCCGTGCCTGAACATTAAAATCTCTTAAGTATGTGTACTTAGTAACAACAGAAAATCAACGCTAAACACATTTTGAGGTTACTACATCATTCTCTTATTCATGTATTTGTCATCTTGAATTATTGAGTCTTCAATAATTCTAGAGCAAAATATCAAAATTAAACAAGCTGCTGAGTGTGTGAAATGCGGTAAGGAATAGACAACGTAGTAGATGTAAATGATAATGCGTTTAATAACCTTGGAAAATGGGGCGTAGATATGCTATAAAATTAACTTTAAAACTCCATAAATTCTCATTAAACTTTTTGACACTAGCTTCTGTAGTTGCGGTTCTCAGCGTCCCATTCTGTTCTGAAACACTGCTTAATTTTGCTCAGAGACCCCTTTATCAGGCTTGGGGTGCTTTTATTTGCCGAAAATCTGCAACACGAGAGCAACGTTTAACTTCCTTTTCGACGGGGAAGATATTCTAAGGATTTACGCCTAAAAAAATCCATCACCTTCCGCTGGATATGAACCCGCGACCTTGAGTAGAAGAGGCCAGCATGGTAACAACTGCACCATGGAGGGTGACTGTCAGTAATGGTGTGAAAGGAAATGAGTCACTGAAGGAACATATTTTAAGCCATTGACCTTGAGTACTGCATATATAGGCGTCAGGCGCAGGCCTAGTTTTGCATCTGTTAAACCCGATAATGTATCTATTTTAGCTATATTATGTAACCTGGGGAAAATGCGCTTAGGGTGAGAAAGGTGGTGCCCTAACCAGACCCAACTAATTAGTGTAACCTAACCTAATCCAGCCTAATCTAATACAAGTAACCCTACCAGTCCGGCTTATCTTGACCTGATGTAACCCCAAGGGGAAATGAATGATTTCATCACAGAATAGATTGAAATTAAACATATGCCCCCACCTGTTCTTTCTTTTTTCTGCGATATATTTGACTTGATTGCGTGTGTGAACGTTATGTCCTCTTATGTTTATTTGCTGCTCGGTTATTGGCTATTGTTCTCTTAACTTATTTTTACGGTGCATGTTTCATGTAATAGCAGCTATCCACCTGCATAATTGCCAAACTCGTTGAACAGCATTTAAGAATTACAGTTTAATTTTACAGCTAAACAGTTTATCGTTTACAGCATTAACAACTGTTCTTTTGTAGTATGTGTGTGCTTAATAGGCAAAACTTCCTCAGGTGATCCAGATTTGAAAGTGTTTAAAACATTAACATATTCAAATTTGAAATCCGCTAGATTACCGAGGTTAAATCTCTTCTTGGGATCATTGGCTTCACCCTGTTGTCGCTCCGCAGTCGCGGTATTTGGCCGCAACTGCTCCACTCCTACACAAATTAAAAACATCCTCGGCCATGCTTTGCAGCTTATATCCCTAAAAGTTTATAACAATCCAGTAGGTAACTACAAAGGGGCTGTAATGGCAGAACAAAAGTACGGAATCCAATGACGTAAGGAAGTTTTATGTATATACAAATACAGTACATTATGTATGTATAAGTAATACCCAATTCTCTGGGAAAGCAGGCACCATGTAATTCTAGGAGCAACAGTAATGGAATTGGTATACACGTCATATGAAAGAATAGAGCTGCATAACGTAAACGATATTGTCTTCTCTGTTCATACAGTTGGTATTACTTAAGACGGCGCCACTGTAATATGGTAATTATCATTTCAATTACAGGAAGGTATTATCTAAGATCCATTCTATTAAGCATCTGTTTTACGCCCCCTCTCCCTCAAAAGAAAAGAGAATCGCAAAGAAGGTCATTTATAAGTTATTACTGTAAACCATATGACTTATTTAGTTTTTCAAACTTTGTTTTTAATATTGAAGAGTTGGAACATACTACACGAAAACAGAGCCTTTACTATGCACAACACCACACCGCAGAATTGAATCATCATAGGTTTCAACTGAAAAACGATTGCGAACCTGCAAAATATTTTTGGAATTGTACTTGTAACTCTATTAACAGCCCAATATTTAGAAAAGTTGTCCTTGTGGTTTATCAGTTAACTTTTTATAAATATTAAACATAAAGGACAACATTTTAACAAAAATTATTATTACCTATAAGCAAAACCACTGCACATGAATTCAACTCCGAGAACTCCTTAACAACCACCTTCATATCGTGAGGGAACGGCTACGACCAGGTAAGGGTGGGCATTTCCTGATGTGACTTGCCAGCCCGGGTAGTGTGGTGGTAGCGTGTCTGCCTGAATTCAACAGGTCGTGAGTTCGAACCTCGCTTAGGGTGAGTTACACGGATAAGGTTATTTTCGGGGTTCTCCCTTATCCTGAGAAGACAAATGTCCAGTAACTTTAAGCTCCATAGACCCTGAGATCATTTGAGCATTATTTCACCAATTTCATTCATCGTCCGATATGACCAACCAGGTTAAAGGACGTTAGGCTAAATAATAATAATTAATAATAATGTGACTTGAGTAATTGATTGCACTGTGTGTGAGCTACAATCAATGTTGCCAAGATTCAAGATGAAGTTTCAATGGCACGTATTTATTATTCGGAAAAAATTTTTAAACGAAATATGAAGATAAACTGAATAAAATAAGAATATATCTACGTGTAAAACCAGCAAAGTGCAGCATAATTTATAAACTGCAGAAATATTCTTATTAACCAAAGAGGGAAAATGTACATTTTATACAAAAAGTTCATTCTCCTTGAATTTTATATCATTTCAAACTGTGATAGCAATGTAAATGTCGTGTTATTTATGGACGCTCTTTAACTACATAGATTCTCAGCGTCTGCCATTCTAAGTTGGGTGTGAAAGACCGCTTAATGTTGCTAGAGGCCTCTCTATCAGGCTTGAGGTTCTTTTACGTGCCGTAAATCTACGGCACGGGACCCACGGCCTTACTTCCCTTCCGAAGGAAGCCAACTCCTGAAAGAAATTAGAATTGTTTAAGATATACATTTTAAGTGCTTTAAGTGTTTTCGTTCCATTAGGTATTTCCTAAATATTCAACGTTTGTTCTGTGTCAGAAAAATATGTCTTTGTGTGAATAACTCGTGTGCTATAAACGAAAATAAATGCTAAATGATGCATTTGTAACATGGTGGAACTTGTTTATTGCTTACTCCTTATCTATTAGATCAATCACTAAATCAAACATTAAATGCGTTAAAAATAAAGGTCGTATCAAAACAAACGATCTGTTAACTTTGAGAAAAATGTGTTAAGAAAGCATTGATTATAAAGCCTGGGGTTGCGCAAGAGTAAGATTAGTCATTTTTGGGATCGTGATTTGGATCTCATGAAGTTAAAAATAAATCTGATGTGTTCCATTCACATGACTTTCTCAACATCTCGGTAACAAATTGCTGTTAAAGAACTTATTCTTCTATCTACTTCGTGTTAATCGAGATAAACATTAGCATATATGGTCTTATTACTTGATTTCTTGTAAATAGAAGGGGAAAAAAGGGAATACACCAAGTGATAGTCAAATCTTTTAAAAGCTGGTTTGCCTTGTGGATGGAATCAGTTTCTTTTGCATTGCCAGGAGTTGGCAAATTCCCCTATGAGGAAAGTTTAAGACTTAAACCAATAACAAGGAATATCTTAAAAATGGACAACTCCACAAAAATAATGCGTATGACATAAATTGTGTGTTTTAACAAGTTCTGCATTTTTTTTTTTTTGTGTAGAAAGGTTTTGTGTATGTCTTGCGGTTTACCAATTATGGAAAAGTTAGCAAAATTCATCCAGAATGAAGTTGTCTTCAGAGGAATTTTATGTTTTATGTATATATCTTTAATATACGGTATTTTAGTCAAAATCGTGGTCATTTTTGAGAAAATCAAAAATTTCTAAATTTTTTTCCATGTGAACGGTAGTTTGAGGTGGGGGATTTTCCTCATCTCCGTGTTACATCCTTGGAAGATTGTAAAGCCAAATACCAAGTTTGGCATTTTCCCGACTTTACGTTTTTGAGTTATCGTGTTCACAGACACAGGCACACACGCTCGGACTTTTTTTATTTTTTTTTTCATAGAGGGGACACTAAAAACCGTATTTCCGATGAAATATAGGTATCAAATTTTTGCGTGAAATGCACCCTTCTGTAAGTATATATACCTACTATGTACATACCTAATACGAGTAGAGGAAGTAAAAAGAGGGCCTTGTAATTCCCGTTGTTGGACATTTGGAACTGGAATCATCATAAAGAAGCTTCGTGGTTGTGATAAATTGTTGCTATGTTTTTATTTAAGATGCTAAATGAGTATCCGTCGATAGAAGAGTTGAGAAACCTTAATTTTCCAAGGAAACCTCATGTTTCACATTAAAAAAAAATCTGATGTGCTCCATTCACATGAATTTCTCTACATCTCTGCAACAAATTATTGTTAAAAAGCTAATAGTTTTATTTATTTAATGCTAATTGAGAAAACATTATCAGAAATAGTATTTATTATTTGCTTCCTTGCAAGTAGAAGCGAAATAAGGGACTATCATAGGTGAAAGTGATAGTCAAAAGCTGGTTGCTATGTGACTAAGGTTTCTTGTTTGTATGGATAGGAGTTGACAAAATCCTGTATGAGAAAAACTGAAACTAAAAACAAGGAATATCTAAAAAACGACCAACTCCACGAAAAAAAGCATATGACATAATTTTTTTTCCCCGTCATGTGTATAGCCCCCTTTAACATCAATGGTCATATCGGGGGCTTTCACTTGTGAAACTGTAGGTTCAGAACATTAGATTAAACTTTATATTGCTAAACACACGCGCTTTCATACTTCCAGACTCTATGGGGGATAGGGAATAATTCCGGTTAAAGAAAAATTCCCCGCCCCAGCCGGGAGTCGAACCCGGGACCTCCGATGACATAAATTGTGTCTCTTAATGTATTCTACATTTTTTGTATGGTAAGCTTTTGCCCATGTGTTACGGTTTAGCAATTATGCAAAATTCATCCCGAATTAAGTAGTCTTCAGAGGCTATTACCAGAAAGTTCAAGATATACATTTTATTTGTCAGGTAACTATCTTTAACATACGATATTTTAATCAAAATCATTAGAGCCATTTTTTAGAAAATCAAAATTTTCGAAAAAAGTTCCATATAAAGGGTAGTTGGGGGTGGGGGATTTTCTTTGAAATCTTCGTGTCGCATCCTTGGAAGATACCAAACCTAAATACCAAGTTTGGTATTTAACGCACTTTTCGTTTTTGAGCATGCTACCCACACACACACAGACATTTTTCTGAAAATCCTTTTTTTTTTTTTGATCCAGGGGTCTCAAAACATGTATTTGGGGAGAAATCTCGGTATCGAATTTTTGGGTGCATTACAATACCTTCTCTATACACTATGTACATAGTACGTATAAAGAAAGTAATATAAAAGATATCTTCTTCCCCTAAGCTCGTCTTCACTTTCCCCTTGACCCCTCTTGTGTCAACCATATACAACGTTGAGGATTTTTAAAACACGTGGTTGCAAAACTCAGTGAAAGGGGACGAAGCTAAAAGGTACAGCATGTGTATTATAAAGCTGTCCCAGATTTCAACCGCATAATTTGGCAGGATTGTAGAGATATCCAAGATAAATAGTTTGAGGTAGGTAACTTATGGCTAAGGGTTTTAAATTTTTTGCTACAGCATAATATGTATTAAAGGTTAGCATTTCACTGATCAAACTGCCATGGATCGTGACCTGAACACTCGAATTTTGGAGAGCTTAGATAAACCTAGAGGTATTATTTAGCGCTATGGTTAGCAAATGTCTTTACTTTTATGTAGTCTCCTCTGTTTGAATTTTATAATGATCTGTTCACATTTTGTTTCATTACTTAGTATAATTTATTCGTACTGACAAATAAAATAAATGTAATGTACGATTAACATGTTGTGCAACGGAGAACATTTCAATAACAATTGCACTAAGCTCCGTGCATCACACTTTGACTATTATATAAGCACATATTACAATTATTGAACGCACAGTTCACAGTTTACGAAACAATGTGTGTCAAATGAGCTTCCAATGAAACACAAAATGAACAACATATCCATAGTAAAACAATTATCTTCATAAAACTGGTTAACAAATATGTACTAGAAAGCAAAGTGTTTTATATCTTTTCATCTCTGCATGAAAGGCAAATAAAAAGAGGCTATGAGAAATAATACAATGCTCGAAGTACGCGCTCGCTAGAGCGTCTCGCTTTGGTGCTTCTTGGCGCAGAGGATCGTGGGTTCGAGTCCCGCCTTGGGCATGGGTGTTTAACTGTCCTGACAAGCCTCGGAATTGTAAAAGAGATTACACCTTCGAAGCACAATGCAATAGTTGAAGTGGTTAGAATGAATCTCGTACTTGCAGGGATCAAACCAAAGTACCGCTGTTCAAATCCTAGCAATAGTAGCTAAAATCATAGTTTAGTGTCTAAGTTTCTAAGCACACATTACATAAATGTTTTTAAAAAAACAATTGTTTTATTAAATTAATCTACGTGGGTCACTTGACACACAATTACTGCATTTAATATCGAACGCTACAAGATTTCATTCAGTCCATGAAAGTAATTTGTTCTGGAGGGTTTATCGTCTTGACTTCAGTGTAAACTAAGCGTATTATTACTGCTGCTCAAATAATGTATCTCTTTGAGAAAAAAATATTGAAAGATTAAAAATGTGATGTTACATTCACATTACTTTCTCTACATCTCTGTAACAAATTATTGTTAAAAAGCTTATTGTTCTGTCTACTTCATGCTACCTGAGATAAACATTAGTAGAAATGCTTTCTTGTAAGTAGGAGGGAAATAATGGAATACACTAGACTAAAAGGATAGTCAAATCTTTTAAAAGCTGGTTGCCATGTGGATGAAATCCATTTCTTGGCATTGTAACGAGTTGACAAATTCCCATATGTGAAAAGTTTTACTGAAACCAATAACAAGGAATATATCAAAAGTGGCCAACTCCGCGAAAAATAAGACAAATAATTTGCATGTTTCAACGAGATCAACGATTTTGTGTAATAAGTTTTGTGTATCTCTTACTGTTTACTAGTTACGTAAAATTCATCCAGAATAAAGAGGTCTTCAGAGGCTATTCCCAGAAAATTCAAGATACACATTTTGTCATGTGACTATCTTTAATATACCAACTGTATTTTTATCAAAATCGTTAGTCATTATTGAGAAAATCAAAATTTTCGAAATTTTTCCCATGTAAAGGGTAATTTGGAGTATTTTCCTCAAAATTTTTGTGTCGCATCCTTGGAAGATATTGAACTAATATACTAATTTTGGTAAAAAAACAGACTTTTCGCTTTTGGGTTATCGTGTTCACGGACACACACACACACACACACACACACGCACTTTTTTTTCTAAAAATGCTTTTTTGGATACAGGAGACCCTAAAAAGTCTGCTTCCGGTGAAATCTCGGTATCGAATTTTTGAGTGAAATGCAATACCTTCTCTATACACTATGTGCACTATGTACTAGCATTAATAACATTAAATATTTGCAAGTTTTTATGATATTTTTGTATGATTGCCCATGATTTATGTATCTTTGGATAGTTTTCCGTGGCTAATATTAAACGATTAGGTTGACGCAGATTAAAAAGTTTAAAAACTTTCTATATGCAGAAATAGATTGCAACTAGATAAAACAAAGTTTGGGTGGCTACGTAATGAAGTTAAAACTATAGTATATGCATATAAAATATAAATCTACCAGGTATTTATTTGATATTTTTCTTGACAAAATCTGCAGTTATTTTACTACTAGAACACCTGGTCTCATTATTAGTATGCAGATTTTTCTATGCATCCCTCACACTCTTATTTGTAGTATTACTTCACTTCTCTTCTTTCTCTCCCTATATCTCCGTCTCTTTGTTTTCCCTCTTCTTGTATCTGTCTTCCACGCCTCTTTTCATGCTACCAGTCTTTCATTATATCTCAATCTCAACATCTCATCTCTCTCTGCAATGTACATGTCATATACCGCTTCAAAAAAAAAAAAAAAAAAAAAAAACAACAACTCTTTACTAGAGTATTAATAAAAAAATCTGATGCGTTCCATTCACATGACTTTCCATACCTCTCTGTATCAAATTATTGTTAAAAAACTTCAGTTTTCTATATACTTCATAATAATCAAGATGAACATTAGCAGAAGTTATCCTTATTACTTGTTTCCTTGCAAGTAGAAGGGCAAAAATTTAACGTGTTCTATTCAGTAGATGTGCTCTAGCTGTACAGTAACCAAACTTTTTGTTTATTCAAAACATTAAATTGTTACGTATATCATGCTAATAAATATAAACACAAGCAGAATTACTTTTATTACTAGCTTGTAAAACAGAAGGGAAATAAGAAAATGTACAGACTAAAGCGATAGTCTCGTCCTTCAAAAGCTGATCGTTATGTGAAACAATCGAAATTCCAATCTCTTTGCCCGAAAGGAGTAAACGAGAAAAAAAATGTCTTCCCGTTTGAGAAAGTGGCTTAAAATTGAAACCATATATCCGGAATATCTGAAAATGTATAGCTCAAAAAAAATTTATAGTATGACAAATTGTGTGTTTTAATGAGATCTACATTTTCGCATCTCTTACGATCTGCTAGTTATATAAAAGTAACTCAGAATGAGGAGGTCTTCAGAGGCTATTCCCAGAAAATTCAAGATATACATTTATTCTGGCATAAATAGCTTATACATAAAGGTATTTTATCAAAATCGTTAGCCATTTTTGAAAAAAATTAAATGTTCGAAAAATGTTCCATGTAAAGAGTAGTTTGGGGTGGGGAGATTTCGTTGAAAATCTTCGTGTCGCATCCTTAGAAGATACTGAACTTAAATATCAAGTTTGGTATTTAACGGTCTTTTCCTTTTTGAGCTATGCTGTCCACACACACACACGCACACACACTACGGACCTTTTTCTAAGTACTAATAAAAAATCTGATGTGTTCCATTCCTATGACTTACTGTACATCTCTGTAACAAGTTAGAAATTGTCCTTATTACTTAGTTTCTGGTAGGCAGAAGGATGTACTCTAGCTTTTCGGTAACCAACATTTTATTCAAAACATTAATTTATTTACATCATGCTAATCGAGATAAACATAAGCACAATTAGCCTTATTACTAGCTTCTTTATAAGTTGAAGCGAAATAAGGAAATGCACAGCCTAAAGTGATAGTCTCGTACTTTAAAAGTCGGTCGCTGTGAGAAAATTTTTACAGGCATTTTTGAGAAAATCAAAATTTTGAAAAATGTTCCATGTAAAGGATAGCCGTACCAAACTTTAATACCAAGTTTGGCATTTAACGGTATTTTCGTTTTTGAGCTATGCTGCCCCCCCCCCCACACACACACACAGACGGATATTTTTGTATAACAAGTTTTATTCGGAGGGGTCTCAAAATGTATCTCGACATCGAATTTTTGTGTGGAGTACAATACCTTCTCTATACTCTACATAGTACGTGTAGAGAACGTAATTAAAGGTAAGCGAGAGGTAGAATGCACACATTTGTGCCGCTTCCACTTGTGATGGAAATTGTTACTTGTGTTACCGGTACACGAATAAAGGTAACGGGAAATCTTTACAACCTATTTAAATGCTTATCCCATAACAAATTGTGCATAAAAATATGTCAGAAAACTCATTGTTATAAAGAGTGTAAAGATCATTATCATAGGCGAAATATTTAGATTATGTTTGGTTTTGCTCACCATTAGAAGACTGCTCCACAGGGAAAATAATTAAGATGCAATATACCTTGTTTTTTAAATGGAACAAAGGTTATTGTTTACCAAGTTTGATATGATAGGGGGCCATACTTGCGAAGGTGTTATACTCACACGGAAACAAAACATAAAAGTCGGAATTTACTTTCTCTACACATGCTATGTACATAGTGTATAGAGAAGGTATTGCACTCCACCCAAAAATTCGATACCGAGATTTCATCGGAAATATATGTTTTATGGCCCCCTTTATAAAAAAAAAAGTATTTCCAGAAAAAGGTCCATATGTGTGTCCGTGTGTCTGAGAACACGATAACTCAAAAACGAAAAGTCGGTAAAATACCAAAATTGGTATTGAAGTTTAGTATCTTCTAGGGATGCGACACGAAGATATTGAGAAAAATCCCCTCCACCCCAAACTACCCTTTACATGGAACTTTTTTCGAAAATTTTGATTTTCTTAAAAATGGCTGCAACGATTTTGATTAAAATATCGTATATTAAAGATATTTACCTGACAAATAGAATGCATAACTTGAATTTTCTGGGAATAGCCTGTGAAGACTACTTTATTCTGGATGAATTTTGCGAAATTTTGCTAAACCGTAAGAGTTGGACAAAACTTACCACACAAAAATGTAGAGCACCTTGTAACACACGATTTATATTATATATCTTTTTTTTTTTTCGTGCAGTTGATCATTTTTTAGATATTCCTTATTTTTGGTTTCATCTTCAAAAACTTATACTTTTCTCATACAGGAATTTGTCAACTCCTGTCCATACAAACAAAGAAACTTCAGTCAAATAGCAACCAGCTTTTGACTAACATTTTAACCTATGGTACTTCGCTTCTGCTTCCAAGGAAATAACTAATAAGACTATTCCGGCTAATTTTTTCTCAATTAGCATGAAGTAAATAGAACTATAAACTTTTTAACAATAATTTGTTGCAGAGATGTAGAGAAAATCGTGTGAATGGATCACATCAGATTTTATTGTTTCGATGTAGTCAGTGCACACTTTAGTATCAATTACTCGTAAAAAAACAAGAATTTAGGAACTTTTCATATCATATGCATATGTTTATTATGTTCTATAGAGCATTGGAACAACTCTTTAAAAACTCTTCGTGCGCTTATGCTCTGCTTCAAATCTCGATGCACCACGCCCTTTCGCACAGATCTGTAATGTCTGATGCATCTGTTTGCGAATATCTTCTTGGGATTAAGTTTATTGCTCGTTTAATTTCAAAGCTATTGGAATATGTTCCAAAACTAATGATAGTACCAAGTGGAATACTTAAGCTGAATTTCAATTTGAAATTATCTCGTCATTTCTAAATAGGCAAACGTTGGTTCTCAGAAAAATGTGACAGCTATACAATTGACATGAATGTATATAATTGCATAGAAGTGTAAAATCCTGTTAATAAATAATCTGATGTGTTTACGTTCACATGTTTTTCTCTACTGTTTTCAAACATATAACTCTTACGAAATATAGTTTATTTATAACAACCTAATCGAGATAAACGCTAGCAAAAATTGTTTTACAACTTCCTTCTAAGCAGAGAAGAAGAAATAAGGGAGTACACTAGACTAAGCGAGTCGCCAAGTGAAACAACTGAAATTCAGTTCTGTTTGCAGGACCAGGAGTAAAAAAAAAAAAAAAAAAAAAAAAAAAAAAAAAAAAAAAAAAAAAAAAAAAAAAAAAAAAAAAAAAAAGACGTGAAACGAAAGATAAATGTTTAAATAGCTTAATATTGAAACAAATAGGAAGGAATATCTTGGAAACGGTTAACTTTAAGTAAACTGTATGTAATATAAATAAGACATAAATTGTGTATTTTAACCAGGTCTATACTTTACTTTCTCTAGCACATATGTACAGTGTACATAGTAGAGATGATTTTGTTTCCACCCCCCAAAAAATTCGATACGGGGATTTCACAGGAAATACATGTTTTGGGACCCTTAAATCGAACGAAAATAAATAAATAACAAAAACTTTAAACTTTTTAGAAAACGGTCTCTCTCTCTCGCTCTCTCTTTCTCTATCTCAGTACGTGGACAGCATAACTCATGAATTTAAAGGTGGTTAAATATCAAACTTGGTATTTAAGTTTGATATGTTCCAAGGATGTGACACGAAGATTTTCTGAAAAATCCTCTCGTCCCAAACTACGCTTTATGCGAAACATTTTTGGTCAATTTCCTAATAATAGGCTGTAAGGGTTTTGATTAAAATGCGGTATATTAAAGATGTTTACATGTGACAAAATTTATATCCCGAATTTCTTGGGAATAGCCCCTCTTATTCGGCATGGATTTTGCATAACTGGTAAACCGTAAGAGACAGACAAAATCTTATAGCACAACAAATATAGTACTACACAATTTATGTCGTATGCAGTTTTCTGTAGAGCTAACCATTTCAGAAGTATTCCTGTTATTGGTTTCAGTTTTCAAATACTTAAACCTACTTTCCCAAGCCAAATGATCATTATACAGCGACAGATTTTAAAATATTTGATTGTCGCTTTAGCCTAGCGAATTCCCTTCTGACCCTTGTATGTAAAAGAAAATAAGTAATAAAACCACATCTGGTAATGTTTATCTTGATTAGCATCATTTAGACAAAATCCATTGTAAAATAGGTTGCAAAAATTAGATAGAAAAAGTCATGTGAATGGAGCACATAGAATTTTTTGTGTAGTGAATGTTTGTCTATCTCTTACGGTTTACCAGTTAAACGAAAGACATCCAGAATGTATAGGTAGTTGCGGGTGGGAGAATTTTCCTGAAAAACTTCATGTTGCACCCTTGGAAGATACGGAGCTTAAATACCAAGTTTGGTATTTAACCGATTTTTCGTTTTGAGTTGAATTCCCATACAGTCAACCCATGCACATGCACGCACAAATGGGCACGCGCGGACCTTTTGCTGAAAATGCTTATTTTTTCTGGATTCATGGGACCTTAAAACATGTATTTCTGGTGAAACATCTGTAGCGAATTTTATGGTGGAATGTATGTTTATGTTGTACATAACTGCTAGAGTAAGTGAAAATAGGAATGTTTATTGTTTTGATGTAGCCAATATAGACTTTAATATCAATAGCTATCTAAAACTAGGAATTCAGGAACTTTTCATAACATATGCATACATTTATCATGCTCTTAAAAGCGTGTGAACAACTTTTAAATGCCATTTTTCGCGCACTTGTGCTCTACTTCAAATTATGATACACCACACCCTTTTCACATAACTTCTTGGAGTGAAATTAATTGCTCCTTGCGATTTTCAAAGCTAGGTATTTGAATAAGTTCCAAAACTAATGATTGCACCTAGTCGGACTACTTAAGATGCGTTTTAATTTGAAATTATCCGGAATTCCTAAACAGGTACACATTTGTTCTCAGAAAACGTACTAACTAGAAAGTTGACATGAATATAAT